>OY992530.1:52880054-53557554 GCA_963921185.1 Dasysyrphus tricinctus | reverse complement strand
AAAGCCGCTTTTATCGCAGGCAGCGTCAAGTTATTTCCTTACGCTCGTTGACTCCTTTTCGAGTTAAGTGTTTCGTAAAAGCTGATTATGTGGCAGCAGCAGCGGTGGCGACGCCGACGACGTCGAAGAAGACGACATGGTATGTAGCTGTGGTGGCTGGTGGGGTTGAACAAAACAGAGCAATAGTGCTGATACAAGAGTCCTGCCAGTATACACTACACATATACCTTTATGTATAAAACTATGCATAACTAAAAGAAATGAAAAGGAAAGGGGTATCAGGGCAAAAAGGATCCGAAGGACAACCGACAGCAACGTGGAGCCATGCATGTGGAGCAGCAAACGCCTTCAGTGAATTGAATCGAAGGCAGTGGCAGTGGCAGAAGCAGAAGCCGGAGCACAAAACCAGAAAAGGAATCCATAAACAATGGTAGTGTGCGGTCTTGCTAGTTGCTGCTTGTGCCTTGTATGGCGCTCCTCATGAATGATGCAGATGTGGAATTCAGTTAACAATAATAGTGCACTAGTGTTTGTTGCGATAGTGCAGCAGGAGCAGCTCTCCTTTAGCAGATTCCTTTGTTTCGCATCAAGGAGCACACACAAAGTGCAAGTGAGGCGTTTTCTCTGCGTTTTTGTGTGTTTTTGTGTTCCATTTAATTTTGCGCGTATTTAATCCTTTTGACACCTCAACGTCTTTTAGAAAATGCACCAGCGAAGCAATGATTTTCCTATGATATGTGCTGCTGCACAATTCTTGAAATGTAACTGAACTAATAATTTCCCATCCCATCCCATCCCTTCCCCAGCCCACTCCCTTTTCTTTCTTTCGTTCTTTTCTTTTGAATCTTGATGTGAAGCTTTTGTATCATGGGATCTTAATGAGAGTTCCGTGTGACCCTCTATCAGAACATCGTTTGTGTCGAAGTTTTGCTTTCTGTCAAATGAAGTAAAGTATCTTTTTTTAGGTTTTGTTATTTTTTGTCTTGTGTTGGCTTGTCTGTCTGTCTGTCTGTATCTTTGTGCAACGATGGAGTCTAAAACCTTTTAGTTGGTACAACGACGACCATGAGATAATAGTAAATGTGGTGTAAATGATTTATGAAGTTACCATTTGCTATAGAAAAATATTAACCCACAACATTTATTGAAAGTGGGGTGCTTCCGGTTCCGTTCCGATTTAAAAGATTTTGCTGCTTAAGTTATAAAATGCATGACTGGATCGGACAAAATTGGCTGTTCTTCTTAGTTAAAGGCTTATAAATATGAGACCATTCTACTGAAAGTCTTAACCATAGAGCTTGGATTCAAATTTCAAAGTAAAAATTAAATACATATGCATGGCTGATGGAACCTGGAACTTGATCTTCTGACTTAAGGCTTAAACGTGTCAAGGAATTGGAAATATAAAGTGTGTAAGGTTTCAGCAAATTTTTCAATTATTAAATAAATTGTATATGGAAATGTAATTTCAAAATAAGCCAATTTTCCGACGGGACATTAGAAAATTTTTGCCAAAAACCTAAAATGTATTTTGAACACAGTCAAGAGGAATTTGAACAAAATCGTTAGAGGCATTTTGAAAAAATTTATGGGGTGCTAGGTATCAGTTCTAGATGAGCTAGGTATCACAAAGAACTACAAACGAATGATTTGTACCAGATTTTTAGCAAATCAGCTCTCCCGGATTATACTGTAACTTGATTTACACAGACCGCCAAACATCATGAGGATTTCAATTTGTTCACTCAGAGAATAAAGTCGAAAAATTAATTACACGGGTCGTGTTAAATAAGCAAGGTGCACTGAATATTTTAAAAACCTTATTTCTATTTTATTCAGTGCATAATCAATCTGCTGGCCTTTCTTACCATATTATTGACCTGTTATTTCAACACTAAATCTTTGTAAAGATAAATTTTAATAAAAACATATTGTTCATATTGACCAAGACCATGTTTTTGAACTTAACTTGGCCTTATGTTAAAGTACGTATGGTGCGCTGTCAATTCATTTCAACGTGATATAAGTGTTAAAATACACACACACACAGGCCATCCTGTTAAAGTAGCACTCTGGCTACTATTTGTTTCAACGTGACATCAGGGATCAGGGTTAAAACACTAATTGATTTTTGACACCAGTATTTTGTGCAGAAAATGTACCCACTGGATGCGAGTTTTCTCAGTGCTTTGAAGGTTCTGAGCTTAGAATAAATAAGTATCACAAAGCATTTTAAAATAAAAATAACTACAAAGGTAGGTAGTACACTTAAATACTTTCAGAATAATTCAAAATGATTTGATTGATAAGCAGCGTAAGAGATGACTGTGAACTTCGGATTCATGATAGAAATACAGGATACAGGGTGCATTCAACATCGAATCATGTTAAATGAACTAGATTTTAGTGCTAAATTCACTATATATTTTCACTTTAAATTAAAAGGACATTGAACATTGAATCATGGTAAGTTAATAAAATTTCAGGATAAATTTCCTGAATTACTGATTTATAGCATTGTAAAGGGTGTTTTTTTTTATAGAAGTATAGGACTTTAAGTTGGCAATACTATTTTAACTGGTGTCCATTTAGTCAGCTGTCAAGTGATTTATTCTTAGTTTGGTTTGGCATTTCAACATAGACTGACGCCTGAACAACGCTTCCAAATCGTGCCAATGGGCCCAAAACAAGATTGCCGTTGATCCCAATTTTCATAAGCTTTTGGTTGAATGGATACGTCAATAAACAAAACTGCCGTAATTGGAGTGATGATAGTCCTCATTCCTCAAGTGTATGTTGAGACACCGTCACATCCACAAAAACTGACTGTTTGGTATACCTTATAGGTTGGTGGAACAATAATTGGTCCGTACTTCTTTAAAAACGATGCTGACCAGACAGTTACAGTCAATGGTTAACCCGAAAATCAGGTTTAATTAACCAGAAATTGATTAATTATATCTGCTTTTTTGTCTAGGTGTTGCATTTCTACATTATCATGTTAGATTTCATTAAAACATTGGAATTGTTAAAATGAAAACAAAAAACTGCCCTATAGAGCAAGAGTAAAATGTTACGCATACGCCCGAGTGTTTTAAATTATTTGCCTGCCCAAAACTTAGCGAATCGAAGAAGAAATATTATAATTCAGAAGTGTTATGTAGTATTCGAAGTGCTTAGAAATTATAGAGGTCTTTTGACTTGTGAATGTTTATTGAATAAATCACAGTACAAGATAATTAAAAGAAAAAAATGGCAAAATTACGAAAAAGTTCAAGCAAAGCTGAATTTTGGTGCAGAGCCTTATTGTTTTAATATCTTGAGCTACCTAAAAAGGACCTTAAGCTAAGTTCGTGGCAAAGTATTTCAGGAAGGGGTGAAAACGGAGATAAAATTCAGATTTCGGTCAATTTTTTCAAAAACAATCAGTTGGTAAAAAATGGAGAGGAAATAATATTTGCATATATATAATTCTTCAAAAAATAAAATCGATAAGTATAATTTTTTTGCATACAATCAAGAGTTAAAGCGAAAAAATGTAGAAGAATTCAATAATACAGAAAGTTTATTAAAAAAATGTATTAAAATTGTTTAAATGAATGGGTGAAATTTTTTTTTTTTGTAAATATCTCAGAACTTGTCATCAATTTGTATAATTTCTCAGGAGAGAAATTCTAGTAGAAGTTTAATGTTTTTTTTAGGTTTTCTCCAAAACGGCTACGTCTTAAAAACAATTGTGGTTAAACTTCAAATTTTTTTGTGAAAAGTGTTTCAGAAAACAACCTCCAAGCTCAGCCACCATTGAGACTCCTAGCCTACTGAATACTACAAGCCAATCCTCTGCCTCTATAAACGTTGAAAAATCGAACAAAACTCGTGGTGGTGCCTTCCTAAAAAATCAAAACTTATTATCCCACAATCCTGACTTGATTATCACCGCACAAAGTCAACAATCTCTCGAACTTCTTATCCGTAAACGGCTTTCCATTGTCCGAAAGAATTGTCTTCAGCACCGCAGTATCTCGTTAGTGCGATGGACTCTCATGCCGAAGGTGTGGATTCGATTCCCAGCCGTGACACCTAAAAACAGAAATATTTTATCTGTGGTACTTCCTCCTCCAAGAGTATACTTGTCATGAATAAGTGCTTCTCATCTAGCCGTTCGAGCTTGGCAAAAAACTGTAGGTCCCCTATATTCCTACCAACAACACGCACAAAGGAATGGTTTAGAGCTATAAGTCACTTGCCCAGGTTCTCCACAAGCTATTGCGCCATCCAATTTATTTATTTTTGTCTCCAGCACCACATACACAATCAATCAGAATCATCTATAGTCCAGTCAAATGGTGTTCAAAAGGGACTTGAAGTGGAAAGTTCTGGTGTAATTATTTTTAGAGGCTCTCCTTATGTTTTTGGGGTCGCTGAACACGAATCTGAAGTTGTCCAACAAAATTTTTCACGGCAAATATGAGAATTCGTCAAAAAACGTCGAAAACTTCGACATTTTTTGTCTTTTTTCCTTATTGCTCAAAAATTATTTTTCTTTTGCAAAAAGCGCTGATGCAAAAATAAAGACAATAAGATTACCTACAATCTACGCCTTTATCATTTTTTTTACGACTTATGGTTTTTGCGGAAACAGTCGTTGAAAAACAGCCAAAAATCCGTCATTTTTAAAAAATTTCATAAACGATTCTTTTTGTATTGTTGTCTTCATTACATGAAAAGTAGGCCATGAGTTATTATGTTATTTGCATTTTCTAATTGTAGTTGTCTAAAAGTATTATATTGCAGTGGTTAAGCGTCTAAGTTTAAGTATTCCAAACAGTCAAAATGTCCATTCAAAAGTGTTTTATTTGTGAAAAAGATTGGAGTATGGTGCAGTGAAAGTGGTGATTGAAAAAGCAAGCAAGAAGAGAAAAGACGGAAAGGGAGCTTCTTTGGCAGGTAGGAAATCAGTGAAAGTGCATACAACTTGCCAAAAAAGATATATAAATAGTAAATGGTAGGTAGAAATGGTGACAAGAGCGTAACACTCGCTCTTTGCCCAATTAGCACTGGACTGCGCCGTTTTGATACCATAACTCGTTTGACCTATGAATGAAAGCAGTCTAAAGTGAGGATTTGCGGGATTATTCTCTGAGGGGCTTATTCCTCAGGTGTCCGGTTCTCTGGGTTGGATGTGAGATTTCCTCCAGTGTGGGTTGGAGATCATCTTTCCCAAGAAACCAGAAAAGCGTTCCTTGCTTTGAAATAGGACGGCTGTGAAGTATGGTTGAGGTATCTTGTGAGTCAGTACAAAAGACAGGAGTTGGGTCATAGGAAACTCACTCGATTGGATCGCATCTCGATTAGATCGCATCTCGCCCGAGCTTGCTACATTATGCCGAGCTCGATAGGTTGTAAAATAGCAACGAAGCGCGATCGATCCGACCGTGTGATCATCATTGCCATTGAACATCATGAAGCCCCGCAGAAACCCGGGTTCCTATTACTCACGGTCTTTGGATCTGGGGGATAACATGATGCAGAACGCAACCGATTTTCGTCTCAGATGCATTTCGTGGCTTTTAGAAAAGAGATCAAGTCTTTGATCTTCATTTCGGAAAGTTCGTTTAGGTCGTCAAAAAAAGCCATTCAAAACGATTGTGCCTCTCATTCTGGCTAGAGCTGAACATTTACAGAGAAAATGAAGAACTGTTTCCTTTTCTTGCTGGTCTCCACAGCTGTGACAGTGAGTATTGTAAGGAATACCCAGCCTCGCCGCATGTTCTCCAATTTACCAGTGTCCAGTGCAGTTTGCTACGACCCTGGCTATGTCCCGCTTGGGTCTACACATGAGATCAATTGTTCGGGATTAATTAAAGGCGGGCCAGATCGTACTGGATATTTTGCAGTTGGTTAAACTGCTCCACCTAAGATTGGATTCCCTAAGGAAAATTGACAATATATTGCCCTTCACAACTCCAAGGGGAATGTTGACTCTTTCCGCAAGTGAGATGTGAAGGGCTGATCCTTGCCTGGCTCGTTCACCTGCCCGTTAATTTCCCTCAATGCCACTGTGACCAGGAACCCAGATAAGAGTGACCTTGATGTTAATATTTAGACTTTGCGAGCTCATCAGTAGCCGAGTCAATGGCTTTCACAGCCGACTGAATGTCTGTAAGGATGGCTGTATTACTATTTTGGTTTGGATCTTGCATGCCTCCCTAATTGCCAGAATTTCAGCATGAAATACACTAGCAAAATTCGGTAGCCGAAACGACTTAGAAATGTTGAAAGACTCAGAGAAGACTCCTGAGCCAACACCGCACTCCATCTTTGAGCCATCAGTATAGATAGTTGTGTCTAAGTCTCTCATCAGGGCGTCATCATCCCGGATAGGAATAAGACTTTAAAATCTTTACTGAGGCTCATTGTAGGAGCACGGTAGTCAGTGGGAGTCGAAAATATATCAGTGGGAATCAAATTTGTGATATTGCTGTGACCATAAGGTTTAGCAACCCAAGAATTTGATTCTTTAAGTCTTAAGGCACTGCAAGATACTAAATATTTTATTTGTAGATCAAGTGGTAGGAGGTGCGGAAAAACGCTTAAAGCATCCGTTGGGCAAGACCTGTGGTACCAAAACTAGCTGTTCTTTGAACCTTTTTGAGTTTGTCGATATTATATGCCTTGTTAAGTGCGGGCCATCAGACAATCGAACCATATGTTAGAATCGGCCGTACCACTGCAGTATATACGTCCATAAGATCATCTTCACTGCACCATACTCCAATCTTTGTCACAAATAAAACACTTTTGAATGGACATTTTGACTGTTTGAAATACTGAAACTTAGACACTTAACCACTGCAATATAATACTTTCAGACAACTACAATTAGAAAATGCAAATAACATAATAACTCATGGCCTACTTTTCATGTAATGAAGAAAACAATACAAAAAGAATCGTTTATGCAATTTTTTAAAAATGACAGATTTTTGGCTGTTTTTCAACGACTGTTTCCGCAGAAACCATAAGTCGTACAAAAAAATGATAAAGACGTAGATTGTAGGTAATCTTATTGTCTTTATTTTTGCATCAGCGCTTTTTGCAAAAGAAAAATAATTTTTGAGCAATAAGAAAAAAAGACAAAAAATGTCGAAGTTTTCGACGTTTTTTGACGAATTCTCATATTTGCCGTGAAAAATTTTGTTGGACAACTTCAGATTCGTGTTCAGCGACCCCAAAAACATAAAGAGAACCACTAAAAATAATTACACCAGAACTTTCCACTTCAAACTACCATTTGACCAGACTACTAGGGGATTCTGATTGTCACATCTCTGGTAGCCTTACGCACTGGCTTTACCATCGCAAACTTTGATAAGATGAGCAAAGTTACTTTCACGATCGAAAAAGGAGCTCCTACGTGTATAATTTGTTGTTAATTAGTTGTTTGTTAGTTTTGAAAATTTCGATTTGTCTTTCAATGTATTTTTGGGTGCTTTTCCCACTTGATATGAAAATTTCAGTACACAATGTAAATTTGTATGCTAAATGAGCAGATTTCGAATCGTACTCGAAATTTGCAACGAAGTTACGTCACTAGACTAAATGAAAACGAAGTAAACTAATAAACAGTTCAATATAATTAATTTTAAACTCTTTTCGAAGGTTACTACGCGAATTAAGGGAAAATATGTATAACAATAAAAAAAAAAAAAAACCGAGATCCACTATAACCACCACTCTTCTCTGCAATACGAGAAGATATTTTTAATCAAATCAACTCGACCAACATACACGGACTCAATATCTGATGGGGACAAAAACTTAGTAATCTAAGATTAGCAGACGACGTAGTTCTTCTTTCTGACTCACCGGATGTCATGCAATCAATGATTACCGAACTTGCTTCCGCTAGCAAAAAGTATTGGTCTTTGCCTAAATCTGACCAAAACAAAGATGATTACAAACCATACTAAAACATATTCTCGGCGGTACCAAATCGGACTATGTAGAGAACTAAATATATCAAGGACAGTTGAAATCTTTCGTAAACCAGGACGAAATAGAAATAGATCGAAGAATAGACAACGACACAGTACTGTAGCGTTAAGGAAGTTTTAGACGTGAACAAAGAACAAAAACTTTAAAATGGAGATGAGCCGGACACGTATCAAGAATAAATGACCAAATATGGACAAAGCAAGTGACAAAATGGATACCCTTTGAAGATAAGAGACCAAGAGGACGATCAAAAAAAAAAGATGGGATGATGACCACAAACAATTCAATCGAAACTGGTATAACGACGCGAAATGCAGAGACATATGGGCAACACTGGGGGAGGCTTATGTCGGAAACTAAATAAATTATGAAATAAACTGTAAAATATGTAGTATAATTTTAAAATCTCATTTTTATTTATTATATTTTATTTTATTGAATCTTAATTATTTTGGTGAATAAAACTTATAATAATAATAATAATGTATAACAAAAATCTAAGAAAACATTGCACAACAATGTAAATTTTTTCACATAATGATCAGTTACTAATTAATGATAAATTATTATTAATCAAATATTTCAATATACATAATAGGTTTTATGAACTTTTCTGAAGTTCTTTACTGATTTCATATGAATTAAGGAAAATAAAACAAAAAACATAGAAAACACTGCACGAAAAAATTGAAATTGTCACAGCAAATTAATGACTAACTAATAGCATTTTATTAATCCATAAAATAGTCTTCATAAGCAGTTCTTAAAAATTTTTGGAATCGTGCTTTGCTAAATTGAAATCAAGTTAGTAAAACACCTACAAAAACATAGAAAACATTGCACGTTAATATTAAATTTGTCACAACTTATAAGTGACTAATTAATGTCAAATTATTAGGCAGTGAAATATTAACTTTTGTTAGTTCTTGCTTCTTTTCGGAAAAGCGTAGAAAACATGCATCGACAAATTCGACACTGTCAAAATTAGAGTTAACAACATCCGCCTACCCATTCTTCGATCCGTGAGATTTGCTTCAATAACTTGATATAATTGAATTTGTCACACCTAATTAACGACTATTTAACAATTATTTAGTCATAAACCATTAAGTTAAAAGAAGGGGCGCTCTTTCAAATACCTCCATTCATCTTCGAGAAATCGTTAGTTTTCGTTTAAAACTACCTAATTAAAAAAAATCCCACAATTTGCTCGCTAAGTGCTCTTTTGAGAACAAATTGACTGGATTTTTAGAATTAGGTGGTAAGACGAAAACTTACGATTTCTCGAAGATAAATGGAGGTATTTGAAAGATTCAAAAAGTATTTTGAAATTAAATGTTTATACTTCAGAAAGACCATAAATATTTTCTTCGAAACAAAATTACCTCGATATATAAATATAACCCCAAATTTGCATAAAAAAGCATTTTTTTAATTCTTAGATTCGAATATCTCAAAAACGTGACGTGACAGAGTAATTACAAGGCTAGATTCGAACTCAACGTATCAAAGACCAGATGAAAATTCAAATTTTGTCACACAAAGTTATTTCTTTGTGCTTTCGAGTGAATTTTCGAAAACAGTAAAAAGACGTCAATTTTCGACTAGCGCTTGAGTCCAAATGTGTTGTCGCAGAAAAAAACCTTGAATAGTGATTTATTGGAAATTGTATTTACTTTCATTTTCATGTCATTTTCGAATAGTCGGTAAGTTTTCGAGCCATTAGGGAACAATTTCTAAGAAATGCATTTTTGCATCATTTTTTAATTTTTTCCATGTTGCGTCACGAAATTTTGTTGAAAAACCTCAGGTTCGGATTCAGCACCCCCGAACACATAAAGGAGCGAACAAATGAAAACTACCCCACAATTTTCTCGCTAAGAGCCTTTTTAGCACAAATTGACTGGTAGTAAGTAGCGTAGTAAGAAATTTAAAAAAATATTAAACTCCCTTCAATTCACGTAAATTTTGAATTTTTACATACAGAAATCAGATTATTTTAAAGCATTTGTAAAGCAAGAAAAATTGATCGCATGCGCTTGATGGGGACAATAAAATGTGGATGGATGTAAATACCTCTTAAAGGTCTGAGATTTTCAGTTTTTTTTTAAAGGCGATTTAAGGCAATTTTGTAAAATTTGGATCAAAATGCAAATTTTCCGTCAAAATATATTTTTTCCCCCATCTTTCAAGCTATCTACTGTCAAATGCCACTGAGGGATGGATGTGATGTCAATAGATTAAAAAAACCCTGCCAAAATCAGAAATTGTTATAGTTTTCTACTGCTCCCAAAATCCTATTAAATTTGCCAACTCTGAATGCTGATTCCAACGCAATTTAACCCGGTTTGGGAATCAATTTAAATTTTATTAAAAAAAAATATTTCCCGTATCTGTATGTGGCCCTTTTGTACCCTTTCCCGTAAGCTACGACACTGACTGATTAAAAACAGCTGTTCTATTTATTTTATTCTCATCCCATGTCATCATTTTCTGTA
The DNA here is from genome assembly GCA_963921185.1 of Dasysyrphus tricinctus. NCBI lineage: Eukaryota > Metazoa > Arthropoda > Insecta > Diptera > Syrphidae > Dasysyrphus > Dasysyrphus tricinctus. Next base: position 53,547,058 of record OY992530.1, on the reverse strand, counting down.
CGTGTTTTATATTTTATCTCAGTCGTGCGTCCTCACAACGTCTTAATAATGGTTTATTTAGTTTATACAAAGCGAAATATTTATAAAAAGCGAAATATTTATAAAACGTCACAACTTGTCCGGAAAAATAATGATTCGAGCATTCTTTTTCCGCCCAAAACTAAGTGGAGACTTTCTTTTACCTTTTCACGTACAACAGTCAAATTTTGCGCTAATGGAGCTGCGTACCGGAAAAAATTGTATAAAATTTGTCCTGGGAAGAATTTTATATGGAAGATAAATTTTGTCTCGATCTGCGTATTAGGATTTAGGCTCCACCTAGTCAACCATTCACTAGAATCTCTTTGGTTAAACAGTCACTTTAAGCTCACGTTCTCTTTAATAATCTTCAAAGGCTTTCTTTCGATGAAACGACGTACGGAATGAATTTCTTGACGTCTCCTACGGCAGTTATTCTCCTTCGCTTACGGTAACACTATAGTTGTACCCTGCCTTATCAAGCAGTTAGGAATATTGAACGCTTGTTTATTCCATCTAGATCACATACCACGCAAACATATAGATAATGCCAGAATTTTACGCATAGTACAAAATGACAAACTTCTTGACATAAATGAAAAAATCAATTTTCAATTAATCCTGTGGAGAAGTGATCGGATCAACAGATTTTTTTGGTAAAAATAAAATGGTTCCCGTACATATCTGAGCGTGTCGCTAGTTAAATAAAAGGGTCTCATTTTGTTTTTATTCATTATTTCATGCCCTCTACCTGTTAGTAACTACGCACAATGCTGATCTGCACCTATTCTTAGATACTTTCTGAGCCCGTACGTGTATTAAAGTTATTATGATTGATGTTTTTCTTTTTTTGTCTTGGCAGCTGACGTTATTAAGACTACAAAATTAGGTGATCAGGCAGGGCCTCATTAAGCAATGCCTACCTGAACGTCTTAAAAGCTAATTCCGCCACTGTTTACTCCAGTTTCACGGAGTTCTGACCCCAAGAACTGCTGATGAAAGCCTTCTTCGAATTTCTAATTCAAATTTGAAATCTCTAACACCCATAAGATATTGGGCGCGTTCAATGTTTGAATGGATAGCCTATCTAGGATAGCTTTGTATCCATGTATGTGTTTGAACGCAAGTCAGCTGTTGTTGACATTTCTCATAGGATAGCTTTGTATCCTAAAATTTTTAGGATAGCTTGGGATCTCTTTTCTGCCAACAGCTGTTTCGTCATCAGCTGTGTTTTAACAAGGGATTACAACAACACAAACCTATCCAGATCGCTTTAGTTCGGTGTTTGAACGTGGCCATTTTCTTAAAATTCTAAGTTCAAAACTTAATAAACTAGTTGTTGAGAGCCTTGCTCTAAGCTGTCCTCTAACTTCCTTGTGCACGATCATCAGGAAATTAGTTCTTCCACAGAAAATGTTCAAAATTCCAAAGATTTCCTTAACATCTTTTTTGAATTCTTAAGGTTTATCATCTTGAAGTAGTCTTCCAATTTTTAAGCTTAATTATATCCATCGAAAGACGGTGAATCCCTAAGGGAAAACAACTTGACATAACCATTCACAAGAAAATTACTAACACATCTTTTAACAAAATCTATCTTGATGCCAACCGATCGATTAGACTTAATCCCTAACGATAGACTGAACTCCAACATAATAAGACATGCATTTGTACAAAATCGAAGCTTTAACAAGCAGGATACATAGACAGCTCATCAGGAGTAGAATTAGTCTGACAACATAGAAAAGTTATCTTCTATAAAAGAACCACCACCGTTGCCGTAAGACATTGTTGAGAGCCTCAATTAAAAGAAGAAACTTGGCGAAAAAAAAGAAAATATGAAACCATCATGAACATTGAACATACTTGCACCAGGTAACTTATATCCGTCTAACATTCGCATGATGGCATCTCGACATTGCTGCGTACCTTCGAAGTTTTCTTCCTGCCGGCTTTCTTCTCCCATGCCCCCCACTTAGTGATGTTGCTACCATTGTCAATGCTGTAACTTTAAATTGGTCTAGAAGTAGTGTATGCGCGCACACATTTATGAGTAAAACACATCACACACACGACACACATCGCATCCGAGAAAAGCATTTAACGAAGATTCTATCCTCTGACGGCATGACAGTGATTTATCCATATTTTTTTTTTTTATTTCTTGCAATATCTGTGATGGGAAATTTTATTCAGATTCAGGATGAAGTATGACTGAAGGCAATCGGCAACATAGTGTGTGGGAGGCAGGAAAGCAAAACACAAAATTTCTGAATTGCATAACTGAACAGGATTTCTAAAATTGGGTATAAAGAGGTAGAAATCCATCGAGGGTATGTTCTTCAGCATGGAACATCGATTCGCCAAAACTATACGTCGTTCGTTCTAAAAACCGAATCTATCTTATCTTTGTTTCTGTCATCGTCTTGGTTTCGTCGTCGATACAGCTACGCTGGCAGAAACAGCACAGCAGCAAGCAGTAGCAGGAGCAAGAGTGGCATTTAGTATATAAAAACATAAATGTAGATGTACTGAGAATTTGTAGCAGAAATCTACACAAACACACACTCGCACACAAACGATTCCAGTTCCAGGAAGAGAACGCAGTTTTACCGCAAAATACAACATCCTTGTTGTTCGAATTTTCGTATGAGTTTTGATAAAGAAATTCCATTGGCCGTAGGCTGAACATGGCATACAGCCAAAAAAGGCTGTGTTTTTCCCACAGCCAGCGCGTGTTCGGTTGTTGGTTTTATCATATACCTAGTACCTATAATACTTTATTTTACTTTCGATGTGCTGTTCGTTATCCTTGGAGGTCCTTCGTCATAAGAGAATGTTGTTCTACAACAAGAACTACAATGAAAATTACATGAACATCACTGCTCGGAATATTTTTCTCATAATGATGATGTGAGAAGCGATGTAGGATAAACTATACAACGACAGTTAGGTTGGTTAAGGTAGAGAGATAATGCCTCCAGATATATTCCTTAAAACAAATAAATCATGAAATTACAAAAACGAAACCGATAAGGAAAAGCAAACATTCCGGTATTGAAGAGAAGGAGATACATATATTTAACAAGCGTTTTTACTTGAGAGACAGCTAAATAGGTACCTATACGAGTATATCTATATTCTATACCGTCTATATTTGTAAAAGAAATTGAACCCGATATTTTAATCAAATCTGACAGTAAAACAATGATTAATATGAAAAAAAGTGGTCCGAAACTTTTGCTTGTTCACCTCTGTCTCTCCTCATATGACTGCTCCTATGTCTGTTTCTGTACCTTTAGTCTAAGCCACAGAAATGGTTTACCTCAAAATTACTTAAATGGGGAAACAAACTTAATAAAAATAGAGTACCACCTGCAGTAGTAGTAATATTTAAATTCATTATACCTATCCACAGTTGCAAAAAGGCTTACTATTGTACTGAATTCGGTACTATTGGACCTTCCCGAGTACGCAAGTACCACTTTTAAATTTTCAGTACTATTTGTACTATTTTTAATTTTAAAAAGGTCAACTTTCATATATCTCTAAAATCAAGCAAATATGTTCAGTCAGACTTCACCACATCTTCACGTAAAGAAGCTTTTAATGAAAGACCCATATTGTCAATAAACTTACTAGAAAACCACCTTCCCGTCGAGGAAATCTATTGCGGGGCCGAACGTGAAATTTTGTACACTTCTAAAACATTTAGCTGAAAGCGAAATTTATACCTTTAAAAGTAATGCACGGATGATTTATATAACAGTGGTCCGTTCCTTTTCTCTAAAAATGTTAACAATTGTTAATGTGTCAAAAAAAATGTTGGAATGTCATTGTTAAGAATGTTACACTTTGTAACATTTCATTTAGGAACGATCAATGTTGAAAATATTGTTGATCTGTCAAACGGCAAGGTTGGAAAAAAAATCGAAATGCATTTAGAATGAATAATCAAGAAAAAACTATTTATTGCATAAAATTCATTGAAAGTAAATACATATAATTTCTAAATTAAATTTCTATTAACTTTAACTAACTATGAGCACAAATTTCTTTACCAAAAATCACGGAATTGATAAAATGCAATGTCGAAAAAAAGTAAATTTATCATAAAACTATTCAAAACTCAAAAACAACAGTAAAATTAATTAAATTAAAAACACATATTTGCAAAAATTCTAACAATTCTAAATCCAAACAACGAAAAGTAAACAAAAGATAATCACAAAATAAAAAATTGCAGTTTCAGCTGTTTTTGACAGATCAACACTTTCAATTCATGTCGAGGAGATGAGTTGGAAATTGTTACAAAGTGTAACATTCTGACACTTCAACATTGAGTTTAGGAACGATTTTATGACGTCATAATGTTACACGATGTTACAATTTGAGAATTTAGGAACGATCAGTGTTAACAATTGTTAACAATTGTTAACATTTTAGAGAAAAGGAACGGACCACTGTACTCGAAGATGTGAAAAAAAGCTTTAATTTTGAAGACATTTTTTGAACTCGTTGCAACATTTTTCACAAAATTCAATTTTAGATGGCCAAGTAAATTCAATTGATTTTTTCCTGGCGAACAAGAAAACATTGAACTCAATAATAAAGAATATCGAGCTCTAGCTGACTGCCAATACTTAAAAAAATTTAGAAATGCTTCTATTTCTGAGTTCTGGGCTGAAATTGGCCTTGTGAAAAATGAATGCAACGAGTTCATGTTTTCAAATATAAACCGAATTGTCCAGGGTGCTTTTTCTATTCCTCATTCTTCCGCAAACGTCGAAAGAATTTTTTCTTACCAAAATATTATTAAAATAAAAGTAAGCAACTGAATGCAGGTGGACACGTGTTTTGCACTAATAGAAGCTAAAAACCTAATTTATAAAATGCACGACTGGGTCGCACGTACTTGCTCTTATGTTCAAGACACTGCGAGTTCAAGAAAATAGTATATTCAAACATGGAAATTATGAGAGAAAAATGTAGAGAAGCATGAAATACGACATTTAAATTAGCTAAAACAACTCTTTTGACAGTTTGAGGTGAAAAAAAGTATGCCATCTTAATTCATGATGGAATATGATTGTATGGGAAAAAAAAATTTAAAATTGTTGAAGCGGTTTTTTTTTAAATTAATTTCTTATATATAAAACTCTTAAAATATTTTTAAGAAAAAATTTAGGTATGCAGATTTAAACTATATATTTATGTGTATATAAAAACAAAATTTGAAAAAAAAATTGTCAACCCGTTTTTGAGATATTGAATTTTCAAAAAAAAAGTTTTAAACTTTTTTTAAAAATCCAAAAACATTTTTTTTGAAAATTTTGATATGCAATATTATTTTATTTTATCTGAAATTTTTACATAAAAAAATTCATCTAAATCCGTTAAGCCGATAACGAGAAAATTCAAAATAAAAAGATCTATGACAGTTTAAAACTATTAATAGTTGCAAAGTGTAAAATTTTATAATTTTTGGTAGTAGATCGTACTAATTTTAGTATATACAAAAAGTTTAATAGAAATCGTAGGAGCAAAAAAATATTCTCCTTTGCGGTTTTTTAACTTTTGTATGGAAGGTACCGTTATTTTTTCATATATGTAAATTTTTTTCTAAAAATATTTTAGAAAGTACTAAAAAGGTCTTAAATATCGAGTTTCAAATAAATCTATAATGTCGTTTTCGAAATATTTGATTTTCAAAAAAAAAATTTGAAACATTTTTTAAAAATCCAATAAACATTTTTTCAAAAATGTTGGTACACAAAACTATTTATATTTTTTGGAAGCTTCTGTGTAAAAAAAAATAATTGAAATCGGTCGTACCGTTTTGAAGAAAATCAAAAATCAAAAAAATGGTTCTTTGGGAGGGACCATTAATAACCATTTTTGAAAAATGGTTTTCCACCCAAAGAAAGCCTTTACTAAAATAAATTTATTGAATTTTTTTTAAGAAAAGTTGTCGAGCCGTTTTTGAGAAAAATACGATTATGTAAATTTGCCAAAAAAAAATGTATGACAGGTACCGTAATTTTTGGTTCTAAAAAAAAATGAAAAAAATATGTCGGCAGAATCACCAAAAACCATTAAGTACCAAGTTTGAAGAAAATTGATCGAGCCGTTTAGGCTGTAGACGAACAGACAGAATTGTGCCACCCACTTTTTTGGTGTTCTCTATCATCGTAATATCATGTTTGATTGTTATCTCAAAAATTTTTTTTTGCACGAATCCAAAACTTGCCTTATAGTACCTATAATCGCAAGTAAAAATGAATGCTGTCACAGCTATATTATTCAAAAAAGTCTATTGAATAGACATTTACCGAGTAAACCACTTGCCGATGAAGAAATTTTAGAGTAAGAAAAACATATGAATGCAATGTAAATACAAAGAAAAGACTTGTGCCAAGGCTGCTATCCGTCCATAAGACTTATTTTACACTTTAGAATAAAATTATACCAATTAAATGTATAGGTTTATTTAATTTATGTATTTTTGTTTTAAAAAAATATTTATTTTAATTGTTTGCGTTGTTTTATATTTTAAAAAAGTTCAGTACTATTTGGTCTTTTTCAGTACAATTTTTTTTCAGTTTTCAGTACAATCGATAAAAGTCAATTTTCATCACTGTACCTATCTTTAAGACTAAAATATGTTTGGTTCATTTGACTTTCCATACGAGAGTCGCCTCGTGAGGAAGCTCCTATTTTCACCAGTACTTCAAGATGTATTCTTTCCTCCCGCGTTTTGCCAATTCACTGAAGAGCTGCATTTTTCAAAAGTTTCCAAAACTTAATATTTTATTGCTTACAAAGGAGAATAGGACAAAACGGTCTACAGAACCAATAACGACGAGACATATATCGTTGGAAAGGTATTTTTATGAACTACAATAGCTAATATGAGGGCTTACTTCAAATTGCTGTGTGAAAAAAGTTATTCGCTAAATAGAATTGTGTTCTGGTGCATTCTAGTATGAATAAAATATATTTAGTATGGGCAAAATTTATGAAAACTGGTCAAGCAAATAACAACAATATATATGTCATTGGAAAGGTATTTCCATTACCTACAATACCTTTAATAGCAGTTCTATTCGAATCACTGTGTGAAAAAAGTTATTCGAAAACTTACGAATTATTGTGGCTCATTTTAGTGTGAAAAAATGCTTTTTTTTAGTGTGGGCAAAAAGTGTGAACGCAAGTTCAACTAATAACAACGGGACGTATGTCGTTGGAAAGGAAATTTTATGTACTACAATAGTTAATGAGGCAGCTTATTTCAAATCACTGTGTGAAAAAAGTTATTCGCTACTTTCTACACATGCTCCATAAATTTTATCTGTACCAAAATTCCCTAAAACAGCGAATAACTTTTTCCACACAGCGATTTTAAATAAGTTGTTATGGAAGCTATTATTGTTCATAAAAATACCTTTTCAACGACATACATATTATTTGTATTGGTAAGACCAGTTTGTATAAATTTGTTCCACGCTGAAATGTACCAAAACAAAACCTTAGTTAGTAAATAACTTTTTTCACACAGTGATTTGAAATGAACTGCCATAGTGACTATTGTAGCGCATAAAAATACCTTTCCAACGACATACGACTCGTTTTTATTGGTTCCTAGACCACCTTCCATACAGTTTTGCCAATTCCCAACTAACAATTTAACTTGTTTAAGTGTTAATACAAGCTTTTTTCTGGCTTGTATAGTAACTTAAACAGACCTTATGCAAATCATTTTGGCTGACATTAAACAAGCTATTTGATTCCCTTAAAACCTGTCGTCAAAAGTGCTATACAATTAAATAGCTTCCTATCAACGGTGTTATAAAGCCTTAAAGAGGCAAAATATTGCTCTACTAAACAAGTTATTATACGAAAGCAAATGGCTTGTATAATAAGACCTTTGAAAGACCATATATAGACTTTGCATTAAGGCCTTATAAAAGGCCCCCAATGCAGTTGTATTGAAAAAAAATTTGTTTGCTTTCAATTATTTAATTTAATATTTATTAATTTTATCGGTTTATTTTCTCCACATGAGGAGGCTGAACTGCGTTTTTCTTTTATCTGAAATGTGAAGAATTTTATTTTATATGAAAAAATGTTACTTTACCTACATGACTTTTCCGAGGTTTGAACTCACGTCCTTCCGGTTACCAATCCAGCGCGCTACACACTAGGCCATCTCCAATTCAGAAAAGTCATGTACAAATTTTAATGAGTTGATCCACTTCACGCTTAGTTCACACCCTGAACAATTTTCCAGCAACATATGAGTAGTAAAGGCCATGTCTGGATTTATAAAAAAATTTGACACGAGATTTTAATCAATTCTTATATTACGATATATACCTATTAGAGAACACTTAAACCCACACTACGTTTAAAGATAAGTTTATTGCCTGTACCTCGAACTAGACTATACCGTAGGTACTGGGGCGATTTTCTTGAATCTCTTTAGGTACCTACTATTTTTTTTTTTTTTTAAGTTTGAGTATACAAGAACATACGCGGTTATCTTTAAGTCTTTAACATTTTCCATAAATTCAATGACAAAAACTTTGATATTTTCAAATGAATGAATGATTTAAGAGATCACACGTTGCCTATACCTACTTCGATTTCTATTGAACCAAAATTTTGATATTAAATTTTCTGGTCATTAGAAAAACAAAACTTAAATCCTTTTAATCTTACCTCTCGTTATTAAGTTTTGGGTAAATATTTATTAAATATAAAGTTAGGTTTAAAGACAACTTGAATTAAACAGCAAGTACGTGCGATTCATTCGTGTTTAGCATTTTAACATCTGTCACCAACAAAACTAAATAGCTCACGAAAGAAAGCAATTATTTGAATACATTTGCTACTCACATTTTATAAAAACTATATACTTCCTTACACAGAGGACAACATCTATGCATCTGTCAGAAGCAAAACGAAATAGCTCATGAAAGAAGGCAATCATTTATAAAAGTTTGCTACTACCATTTTATAAAAACTATATATTTTTTTACAGAGGCCAACATTTGGGCATCTGTCAGAAGCAAATCAAATAGCTCACGAAAGAAGGCAATCATTTCTAAAAGTTTGTTCCCTACCAACATTTTATAAAAACTATATATTTCCTTACAGAGGGCAACATCTGTCACAAGTAAAACAAAATAGTTCAAGAAAAAAGACAAATTTTAATAGGTTTTCTTTTAACATTTTATTTCATATTTCAAAAATAATTATAAAAAAATAAAAAAAACAAATGAAACACAGTAGTTATAGATGATTTAATGCCGAATTCCTTACAACGATGTCTGAACAATTTTTTGGATGGAAGATATTTGTAGAAAATCAATTTTTTTTGGAATTGTGTGTGTGCCATTTGACAGTAGAGAAAAAAAATTTAGGCACATACAAACTCATACAAAATATTCGGAAGTGCATTAATTTTTTTCGCGTAGTTCTGTTAGATTAAAATCAAATACATTTACGAGAAAAGTTTTCAAAAATAAACATTTATTCAAGTTAAAAAAAAAGACAACACAAACTCAATCAAGAAACACATCATTCGCGGAACACTTCGGCGAGCGCGCCCTTCATATGGTTAATCGACTTTGGGCACTTGAAAACGAATTTCATTTGATATTTTGATAACTTATTATTAATTATTAACTATTTTTTGATAAATACGTTTTTAGTAATTTATTTGTTATTAATCTATTGATATGAATGACGAACACTTTCAAATAATTGTTAAACCCGCTGCAGAATTCTTTCAACTACAGAGAAAATGTCAAATCTTGCTGCTGTGTGTAACAGGCTTATTTAAGCAAGCCGTTTACAAAACAATTTTATTTACTTTCAGTAAAACAACTTTGACAGGTCTTAACCAGGTCTTTTCATACTAAAGTATGCAAGCCTTGTATACAACTTTCCACTAACAATTTCAAAGCCATTTAACAGACGATTTTTTAAAATTAATATCGGAAAACGGTTGACTCGTATAAAAAAGCCTTATTATAATTCTATGTGAGCTATAGCTTACCAAATTTGAAAAATCGGACCTAATACAAGTTAAATTGTTAGTTGGGTTGTCCTTTGTTGTTACTTAATTGACACAAATTCAGTCTGTCGTGCGATGTTTTATACCCATGAATTTGTTGTGACAAATTGAGAAATAGGTAGGTGCATAATTTGCCATTAATAAGTCGTTAATTATATGTGATAGTTTCGAATTTGTCATTCAAAGTTTTCTATGTTTTTGGGTGCCTGACTAATTTGGTGCAACTCAAAAAACGGTAAAAGATTATCTTATGCCTAATTTTGTATGGCTTAATAATTTACCATTTATGAGCCATTACTTAGTTGTGATAAATTAATTCTATCGTGCAATGCTTTCTATATTTTTCTAGGTCCTTTACAAGCTTGATATCAATCTCACAAAGTACCACGTCAAAAAGTGGTAAGAACTGCTAATATAAAATGTTTTTTGGCTTAGTTATTTACCATAAATTAGTCTTTAATAAGTTTTGATGATCTCGCATTTGTTGTGCAGCTTTTTCTATGTTTTTTGAGTCATTTGCTAGCTTGATATCAAGTACGCACAGCAGCACTTCAAAAATGCAAGCTGCTTATACCGAATGGCTTATGGCTTAATTTTTCATTTATTAGGAGTTTATAAGTTTTTACAATTTAGAATTTGCCATTCTATGTTTTTCTATGTTTTTCGTATGGAATTTTGTAAGAACTTCTTAGGCGTGACAAATTAAATTTTATATTATTTACCTCAAACTATTAAGCTATAAGACATTAAGTATCTAAAATAAGTTTGTATTGCTTGACGAGCTGTGTCAAATAAACATTGATAACATTAAATGACAAATTCGAAACTGTCACAGCTTTTTAATGGCAAATTATCCACCTACCCATTTTTCTATTCGTGGAAGAAGCCCGCTGCTAACATGACACTCATGACGCTCGTGGAGATAAATGAACCAAAAAATTTGATAAAAACATCGCATGACAAATTGAATTTGTGTCAATTACGTAACAACAAGTATTTGAGCAATAAAATATTAGGTTGTTGTATTAAGTATCAGGCTAGACACTTAAAGAAAAAAACATCACCCCAAAATACGTAGAAAACATAGCATGACCAAATTTAATCTGCCACAACTTATCAGCGACTAGTTAAAGACAAATTAAATTTTAGAAGTTTTTACCACTTTTTGAAAAAAAACATAGAGAACATAGAGTGAAAAATTCAAAATTATTGTCACAACTTACTTATGACAAATTATCCACCTACCTATGTATTTCTCGATCCGTTAGAGTTCCATTACTTGATATGAAGTTAGCAAAGCACAAACAAAAATACAGAAAACATTGAATGACACATTTGAAACTGTCACAAATAGCTAACGGCAAATTATTCACCTACTCATTTTTTCTATTCGTAAAAGTTGCTAACTTCAATCTCTTCCATATTTCTGATTTGGATATGTCTGGCGATTATATTCGTGAGGCGCTAATGAGGTTGCATTATGACTTTCTGGATATATATTGAGTGTTATAATGTATGGGTCATACGCAAAAAGATTATTTCAAGCTGTTTTCTCACATTTTTGAGAACTTTCTTAGCTTCGTATGCAAAAAAAAAACCCATTACAAAATTTCTTTTTTTTTGTAATTTTTTAAACTTACGGTCAAACTTAAAAATCCATTAGATCCTTGAGGGGTCTTTTAGAAAACATATTCAAGTTTTAAATAATAGTGATCAAAGACAAAGTATCTCAGATGTCTCAGGCAAAACAAAATTGAACACCAACACAAAAAAAAGGTAGTTAAAGTTAAATAAACATGTTACATGACTCTTATACATTCAACTGACTCAAATTCAATTCAAAAGAAAGCGATAACTTTAAAAAAATAAAATATGTTTGTCTTGCGTAAAAAATTTATTTGCAGAAAAATCTAAAAACAACAAAATATGACTGTAGAATGGTTTTTCTTTCACCTCAAAAATCACTTAAGCAAATTTGTTTTTAAATCTGGATTTAAATTTTTTTGATTAGCGTATTTTGCTTTTTAAACGTAAATTTCAGACTGGCCACTTTTTCAAGTATGTTTTCTCGGATTTTTTGCTAATCTTTCCGATGCCTTTCCAAAAACCATGATTTTTTATTAACCGGTGTTTAGTTGTATATTCCACGAAGTACATTATTTGGTTAGCTTCTTTATTATGAATTTGGCATCCCGTTTGGATTGTCTTTCAGTATGATAATATCGTTAGCGTAAAGCAGAAGTTTTGATTCACTAAAGCAAATGTTATTCCTCCTTGTAAAAATTCTCCAAGATCATCGAAAAATAATGAGAACGAAAGCGGGCAGAGAAGACAACACTGAAAAAGTTTTTGCGAGTTCGATGAAGAATGGAAACGTCGCATTTTTGAAAAACTCTTGGGGTTTTGTTCGAACAACAGCGACTTACGACTGTGATTACATCCATTTACTATACGATTATTTGTGCCATTTACTTTACAAGTGTTAATTGTTGTAATTTTGTCAATTGTTTATTTTATAAACATGAAACAAATATGTCAAGTATTTTTCCACACAATAACAAATCAGTAACTACAACTGTCCAAAAATCTTTCATGTCAGTCGACTTTACTAACTTCTTTACTATTCAAATAAATTATAAGCTTATTAATCCAGTATAGAGGGGAAAGAGAAAGAACAAGAATAAACCACAACATGGGTTAAGGTTCATTAATAAATCTGTATGACAGACAAATTTTTTGACGGCGCAACATGTCACACAGCTTGTGGCACAATTTATTTATTGAAGGAAACGTTTGGTAACTGCATAGTTTCACGTTACGAAACTGTGAATTGGCCTCCAAGATCGTGGGATTTAACGCCACTTGAATATTTTCAATGATTGACCACTTGGAGGACAACATTCACCGCGTTATTGCCGATATACGGCCACAAATGTTGGAAACTCATTGAAAATTGGACTTCTAGATTAGACTACATCGGAGCCAGCCGTGGCGGTCATATGCCAGAAATCATATCTATACAGGGTGTCCTGTAAATAATGGATAACCTTGCAACTGGTTGTAGCAGGGCTTATGACCTTTCCAGAAAAAAATTAAAAAAAAATATTTTCCCTGTGGTTACTATGTTATGATGTTCTTTCCAAAAGTTGTTAACAAGTACTACTTTCCTCAAATACGTGAACGCTACGACCATGGATGAACAATTTTTACTATTTTTATATTTTTGTAATATTCTAGAATAACTGTTGTAATAGATGGGTGGTAAAAATTAACAGTAGTTATTGCATTTTTTTTTATTATAATTTTTTAAAATATATTTTTCAGTACAAAAATGTATTTTCGAAAAAGTTTAATAAATAAAAATTGTATGAGAACATGAATTGTCAATTACATAAAAAAGTTGTCTATTCAATGCACTTTCCAAAATGGTATAACACATGCTTGTGTATTAAATAAATAACCAAAAAAATTTGTCAATCATCTAATAAAGCTGCTTTTAACATTTTGGCAAAATGTCTATCAAAATGTTACAAACAACCTCCAAATTTGGGTTGGACAAAAATTTTATCTTTTGATGTGTAAAGGGGTTCAGTGCAAGTATAAAACTCTATTTTAGGTGTTGAAAGACCCACCATTTGGACTTTGGCCACCATATTGAAAAACGAGTTCTGCAAAGTTTTCCATGGCAACTTAAATTTTATTAGTCTTAGAAAAAAAACTTTGGTACAATTTTGTAGCAAATTCAATTCTCTTCAATTTATGTTAACATACTTTTTACCCTAAAGTTATAAATAAAAAAGTTATAATCAAAAACATAAGAATTTTTTCAATGTTTAAATTTTGCTACAAATTTGTACCAAAGTTTATTTTTCTTAGATTAATAAAATTTAAGTTGCCATAGAAAACATTTTAGAACTCGTTTTTCAATATGGTGGCCAAATGGTTTGGCTTTCAACACCTTAAATCGAGTTTTATACTTGCACTGAACCCCCTTACACATCAAAAGAGAAAATCTTTGCCCAACCAAAATTTGGAGGTTATTGTAACATTTTGATAGACATTTTGCCAAAATGTTAAAAGCAGTTTTATTAGATGATTGACAAATTTTCTTGGTTTTTCGTTAAAACACAAGCATATGTTATACCATTTTGAAAAGTGCATTAAATAGACAACTTTTTAAGCAATTGGCCACTCATGTTCTCATACAATTTTAATTTATTAGAGGTGGTCAAACTTTTTCGAAAATAAATTTTTGTACTGAAAAAAATATTTTAAAAAAATATAATAAAAAAAATGCAATAACTACTGTTAAATTTTACCACCCATCTATAACAACAGTTATTCTAGAATATTACAAAAATATAAAAATAGTAAAAATTGTTCATCCATGGTCGTAGCGTTCACGTATTCGAGGAAAGTAGTACTTGTTAACAACTTTTGGAAAAAACATCATAACATAGTAACCACAGTTAAAATTCGTTAAAACTCAACGCAAAAGCATAAATTAAGTACTGTTGGAAAGATTTTATCCCTGAATCTAAAAATTATTGGTCCATGTAGCCGTTAAGTTTGGTAATGGTTATTTGAATTTTTTTTAGGTTATTTTGAGATAAATTTAAGGGTTGTGTTTGGAAGTATGAAATTTTGGGAGATGATGAATATTATTGATTGGGATTTTTGGTAAAAAAAATGGAAATTCCAATTTTTGTAAAAATATAACTCACATAAAAGTAATACATATTTTTTGTACAGTATACTTCGCTTTAAAAGCTATAAACAAATATTTTTTGTTTTAGTATTTAAAAAAAATGCTTTGCTTTTATTCTTTTGAAACTTTTGACTGTGGGATGAACGAACAAAGCCAGAAGAACTGATAAGGCAACAACATAAAGAGGGCCACCCAAGGTAGATTAGAAGTAACTACCTACTGTTGCTGAAGGATCCTGTGTAACCAAAGCAATTATGTTAAAGGTAATATCACTAGCGTTTCAATTTTTGTTCAGTTCTGTGCATCTATCAAAATATGTGTTAAAATTTGGTGTTGCGTTTACGTGTCTCACAAATAGCCAATTTTTATCTCTGACAAATAGAATTCCGACAACATGCGCAGTATATTATCTTAGATGTTTGCACTGTGCTAAAGTGACACACCTGCACAATGGGGAGAGAGAACTTCAGAAGGAGTTTGAAACCTCTGAACCCCTAAGCTAAATGGTCGAGTTTCGACCACAGGACGGATACTAGTTTAAATTATAATTAAAAAAAAATATCTTTGTTTAATTTAAAACCCTTTAATATAGGTGCAGTTAGCCTAAAATGCAACTTAAAAAGTGAATTTTTTTATGTGATCGAGATGAGATAGGTAATCAATAGGTCTACTCCCGGACTAACTGCTGTTTTCAGTGCAAAAGTTTTAGGTTTACTTGTATTAGGCGTTGTATGAATTAAATTAATTTAAATTAAAAATGTATTTATATGATAAAAGTGCGTATACGCCCATATGAACCATTTCGTTACGAAGTAATTTTTCGTTTTGTGCAGGGCTATTTTAACTTTGTATTTCTATCTCGCAGCATAATGGTGAGTGCGTTGGACTGTCATGCCGAAGGTCTCTGGGTTCGATACCCAGCCGCTGCCACCTAAGAACAAAAATATTTTTTCGAGATACTGCCTCTTGCGAGGAACTAAAAACTCCTTCAAGAGAGTATACTTGTCGTGAATAAGTGCTTCTCATATAGCCATCTGACTTGGCAAAAATTGTAGGTCCCCTCCGTTCCTGCCAACAACACGCACACAGGAATGGTTGAGAGTTGTGAGTCACTTGGCCCTGGCTCTCCTCGACCTGTTACGCCACCAAATTTATTATATTTATTAACATTTTCGTAATTTACATTAATAAAAACTCGATGGATGCCAGGACCCAGGAAACCACAAAATCAACTGAGCTCATACCTCATACAATTTGGTATTGACTTGAGAGTGTCTTAGGGTTATCGTAGTGTGGTCACTGGACTCTCACTCTGTTGTATATACTTATATCATGTGCATCTCTTAACCTAACCTAACCTATCATTTTCATATTTATTTTTATTTTTCAAAGCTGTGACACATTCAGTAGTTAATCAAATATAAAAATTAAGTTCCAAGTTTTGTGTTGCTTTATTTCTAAAATTGAAATTCCTCGAATTCATTAATTTTCAATTTCTAATGAGCTATGAGTAAAAAGACCATTACGAAGGGAGTTTTCCATTGAACGACAGTGATGGGTATATAAAGGAATTACTGGTTTTAGTTTAGAGGAAAGCAAAAAACCAACTGTGCGATAAACTTAAACTCGTTAGTTTATTCGTATTTTTTTCCTAAATGATCTCCAAATTTATCCTATTATTATACACCAAGTATAAGCTTGAATTTGACACAGCTAAAACTTCAAAATATTAAAAATAATCAAACTTGCTTTGAAGAATAAATAAAAACAACCTTACCCAACTAAAGCACTATTGCATATTAAATGATTAAAATATCTTCTTTGGGAATCATAAAACTTTTATATCTTACGATCGCAATATAACTTTCAAACTGAGTTTTTCACTACCTTACCTACACACTATTTTTTTTTCCTTTTCAATTTATTCAAAACTAATAGAAAGAACAGAAAATAATAAAATACAAAACTTTCTTTTAACGAATAAGTGTATATAAAAGTATAATCCCGTTGGAACATTAATCACTGGTGCCAAAATTTTAGTGCAACAACTTAATCTCTTAACCCAGATAAGAAACTGAGAGTTTGAAAAACTTGCTATACACCACCCAAATGCCTGCAAAGATTAAAATAGTAAATCATTTCTTCTGGCTCTATTAACACCACCACCAAGTCCTACTGCATAGAGCTTCTTAAAATATTGTTTGTGAAAAAAAATGAAAACAAAAAAAAAATAGAAAAAACTTTAAAGTTTAATCTAAATAAATTTTGTTGTCAAAAGAGCGTTATGAGGCTTCATCGGCTAAGAACCAGGAATGAGTTTGTTTTAAACAGTAAAGTGCTGTTATAGGTAAACCTGTGGGGCCTGTTCCAGAGTAGCAGGGATGAATTTTGTCGTACAAAAAGGCGCGAGTTGATAAGGGGAGTTTATAAACAACCAATGGAAATCATTTAAGATAACACTTTATTAAAATTAACATGCTCAGGTTTCTGGAAGTCCTGAGGTCTCATTTTATCAAACATATGCCAATCTATGCTTTTCAGTATGGCAACTGAAAGTATTTTTTTTTTCTTTTATAAAAAAAAAGAAAATGGTTGCTACAGAAGATTGAGCCAGCCATGTTCTTAAAGTATCAACACCAAGTGGAGTTCATAGTTATGATCAAAGAGCATGCAGCGTTTTAAATTGAAGAAAAAAAGAAATAACAAATTATTTTTAAAGTAATGTATAGCCATTAAGGTGTAGGTATTTTTGTTTAAATATGCCTTGAACATAATATTATTAGGTTTATGGATTTGCTTTTTTATTGAATAGTATATATTTTTCTCGCAGTATTATCGTCATATCACAAGCAAACAAGATCTTAAGAGAATAGGGAGTAAGGTAGGTCGTAGGTGAAGATAGATCTGGCTGCGGAGGCATTTTTTATCAGCAACCTGGCAAACTCAACACACCGAACTTTCCTTCTTAAGTGAGATTCCAGTGGTGTTGACAAAAGAAATTTTGAAGGTGAAATTTTTTCTAACAAGTTTTCACTATCAAGTGGAGGGGGCCAATATTTGATTCTCCAGTAATCCTGCTGTAATGTCAAATGACTTAGAAGAACCAAAAACAGAGATGTCAATCGAAACGGAAAACATATGGATAAACAGAGGCGGTGGAAGACGTGTGCCATGTGTGCCACCGTACACGGCCCGCGCTTTGAGGGGCCCCGCAATGCCTCGATAGATCTTCGTGTTTCAAAGCCAATAATTTTTACATGAATAGTTTGATTTAATTCAGAAGCTTTGTCACATTTGACAACCAAAACTCATTTTCAAAACTGTTTTTTTTTTGCGTAATTTGAAAGATTTCACATATCCGAGTAGATGAGAGCAGCGATATGAAAAATTGCAAACTATTGCTGCAAATGAACCCGATTTAATTGGTGACATTTAGCTGTTACCCCAAAGCAAACCAGATATCTAATGACCTAAGCGAAATTTAACCAAATTAGTCTCGAAACGAGAGCCAACGACATAAATCTCAAGTCATTTGCGTAATTTTGTAAGTCCTATCAATGGATAGGGAGACATGACCACCCAAATTTGAGGAAATATCGCCTAAATTCTACAAAAACAATTTACATGCAAAGTATTTGGGCGATATTTCCAATTTATTTTTTAGGTTCATGGTTGTTTTGGGCAATATTTCCAATTTATTCCTTGCTTTTGGGTGATACAAATTTTTTTGGGCGATGTTTCCAAATCGATTTGGGCGCTATTTCCTTGGGCGTTATTTCTTGACGCTTGATTGAACTACCTTACCAATGATCACTGAGAAATCAAAAGTCAATTTTTGTGGAAAGTTGGGCCTATTTGAATTTTTTTTCTGACTAGAAATATTAACTAAGTCTTGAGCTTTAATCATCCAACAAAATAATGAATGTTTTAAGTTCAGTTCAACTTACATGAATTTTTCAACGAAAATCCACTGTAAACTATATCCAACAAGATTAGAATTCCTAATCATTAAGCTGGAAGTTTTTTTGCCCGGGGCCAGGCATAGTTTCTATATAAGAAGGTTTTATAATACAAATTCTATATACTACTGAAATAAATCAGCCAAGTAGAAGACTTAGCATTAAGGATTGGACTTGTTGAATTATTGATTCAAAATAGCTTTTTATGGCCTTTAGTCCTACAAATGCAAGTCCAATCCTTAATGCTAAGTCTTCTACTTGGCTGATTTATTTCAGTAGTATATAGAATTTGTATTATAAAACCTTCTTATATAGAAACTATGCCTGGCCCCGGGCAAAAAAACTTCCAGCTTAATGATTAGGAATTCTAATCTTGTTGGATATAGTTTACAGTGGATTTTCGTTGAAAAATTCATGTAAGTTGAACTGAACTTAAAACAAATTGCGTCTGACAAAGCCCTCACTATGTCACTGATGAGTTCAAGTGAGTAAGCCGAACGAAACGCCAATTTGTAGGACTAAAGGCCATAAAAAGCTATTTTGAATAAATAATGAATGATTTTGCTTTCTAAACGTCTCAAAATCAATCATTAAAGTTTTCAATGATGAGTTTCAATGATAGCTATAACTGGCGCCTTAATCTAACTTAAAAACCAAGAACTTAAGCTAAGGCTCGTGAGAGGTTGAGCGGTTAAGAAGTCGGTGTTTTAGGGAAGAAGTACTTAGGTTAAAGTCGAAGGAGCACATGTTTGAATTAAGAGCCCACATCATATGAGAGATTGGTTCGTTGGCGCCATAAGAGGTTCGGTGGGTGGGTATATAAAAGAGCCAAGGATTTCGTAAATTACGAGGGTTAGTATTAAAAGAGACAGAGTTGTAGAGCAATATGCAGTCAACGGAACCAGAGAGAAGTCGATGAATGAAGAGAATGTCTGATATTTATCTTCGTTCTTTCAACGAATTCAAGTTGATTAGTTTAAGGCCAAGATCGCCTTAAACTAATCAACAAGGGAGGCAGGATTAGAAGATTGTTCCACGATAGACCTCGAAGAACAAATCGTAAGAAACGACGCTGGAACTCTCAATTCTGGAAATGTGAGTAAGTTGGTAAGGGGACCAAACTTGAGAGGCATATTCTAGGAGAGGACGAACAAATGATATATATATAAAGACCGAGTAACATAGGGGTTGGAGAATTCTTTGGACCATCTTTTGACGAAGCCGAGCGCAGAGTTTGCTTTGAGAATGATACCGTTTATGTGAGTGAGAAAATTAAACTCTGGGTCACATAAAATGCCAAGGTCACGAATATTATCAACGATGGGTATGGGTTGATTATGGTGAAGAGACGGGGAGGAGGATTGATACGTTTGCGTGAAAAAGTGATTGATTGGAATTTGGCAACGTTTAGCTCCAAGCTATTTTTAAGACACCAAATTGAAAAACTGTCAAGATCCTGTTGGATAAAGGAAGAGTCATGTGTTGAGGAAATGGTCTTAAAGAACTTGGTATCATTGGCGTACAGAGAGATAGAACAATGTTTGATGATCCTTTCAATATCCTTAATAGCGAGAATAAATAAAATTGGGCCTAAGTGGCTGCCTTGGGGGACGCCGCCCGGAGGTAGCTAAGAAACAAGTACTGAATGGTTTTATAGCTTAAATTAAATTTACAAGTGAAAGAACTTTGCATTTTAATCTTCTTTTCGTAGCGCCGCCTCTGTGGATAAGGTTTACAAAAAAGATAAAATTCGAGTGGGAATACACATTAAGTGTCGGCAAAAGTATCGACTCTTGGCGAGGGCTTAGTTTCGGCAGAAGCTAAGTCACCAGTGATGTTAGAAGAATGCATTCCTGATGGTAGGAAAGTTCCGGAAAATTTGATGAGTCGGATCTCTGTGGATCCATTGCGCTCCCCAGGATGTGGGTAGATGGGTGAGGAGAGGGAATTATGGGAATGTTTAGTTGTGTGGGGCCTCCTTGAACCATCCCGAATTCTGGATGAGTTTCAGGATATCCTTTAGTGGCAAGAGGGAGATGTTGCCTAATTCTTCGAACAAGTTTTCTCTTAGGGTTGATTTTCTGGTTTTGCTAGTCTGGGGCATTCACAAAGGAAGTGAAGAGAACCCTCATGCGTGTGCGTATGGCCCAGGGTCATCCAAGACCGTGATTCTATCGATGCTTACTGATCAAGGCAAAAATTGTGCATCCAAAAAAACAGAATACTGTAGGGAATTTGAAGCTGGATCTCAAAAGATATGGTCAAGGTCATAGCAAAAAGCTCAGTTTCAGGAATAGAAAGCAATTTATCTGAGCTCAAAAGCTTCTTGACAAAATGGGAACAAGAAACAAACAATTAGTTGAACCCAAATTAGGCAATGAACGAAGAAAAAAAGCTCCTCCTCCAAATTGGCGGTTGGCAGTTATCCTAAGGTGCGACCTATAAAAGTTTTAAAGAACCAAAGGGTTGAATAAACTCCCAAAAGCAATCAAGGAAAAAGGGCAAGGCATCATAACTCCAATTCCCCTCTAATGCTCGTCAAGAAAAAGCCTAAGAAAAGGTGGCTACGCTAGTGAAAGTGACAGAGATCGTACAGGTGCGGCTATTATTCACGAGGAGAGCTCTAAATGGTGCTTACCAATGAGCACTGGGTTCAAGTTGAGGTAAAGCTCTTGGAAGGTATAAACGCTGAGAGTATAGTATCTGTTAATTTCTTAACGAAGTAAACAAATAATCAAAAAAGTAAAATAGACGAAAAATAACTCAAGGAGAAGACGACGCACTAGTTTGAAGGTTTTCACAAAACTGACTTTATTGTTTAATAAAATTTACATTTCTTGAAAATGATGAATTATGAAAAGTGCAACTATGCAATAAAAAATTCCAAGCGTGAGAACAGATGAATGGCAAATATCAAAAGTGGAACACGAGAAGCGTGAACTACAAAGTTTTCAACTGGTCACACACTTGAATTAATAACAGAAAATAATATTTTGTTGCACCTATGCAAAAATGATTTACAAATTAATTTGGCCTTACAATACTACTGGCCGCATGGTTTAAGGTAAAAAGAAAAAAAGTTTAAATGAAATTTGAACATACTCCCCCCTTTTGAGGGTTCTTAACTCTCAAAATTTTACTTATTGAATTCTTTAACTTAATTTTAAACGTTGACCTCGAAAGTTCTCGGCATAGGGGTTGGTCTTCCTTTTCGACGAAAAAGAGTGAAGATAATCCCAATCATGCATGCCAATAACAACAGACTGCTTCCATAGTGATGGTAATCATGTGAGTTGATATCAGTGGGGGCAGGCAATTCCTTGGATTTGTCCATTACATCTTTGATTTTAGACTTTAGATCCTCAAACTCGGATGGGTCAATATGACTCGTTTCAATAGGTGTGTCTATTGTCTTTGATGTTGTCTCTTCAGTTATGTTCCAGAAACTTGCATTCGCGCTAGGAATAAAAGGTGAGGTTATTTTGCTCTCATAATTAATTTTACCTTTAATGACGATGTTGGGCAGTTGAAGAACACAAGGTTTCATAAACTCCAGAACACCATTTCCAGATAAGCTAATGGCTGTGCTTTTATCGCCGCAAATCAGATGGCCAGACATTTTTGATGGAATAGAGAAAATCCAGCTGTTCGAAGATTTAAGTCCTTTCCAAACATTTTGTGAATATGTCTCCTTTAAGGTGCATTTGCTGAAGCTCTCCTCTTTATGATTTAGTAAAGCCATTTCACAAATCTCTGAAGTTCCTTGCTGGATTATAGTTGGGTGTACTTGGTTGCACATGTAGTTGGTTGACAGTAAACGTTTGCATGCTCCCAGCTCGAGGCCACTCAATAAGAAATATCTATCTCTGGGTAATGATACAGCTAAATATTCAGCAGATGTTTCTACTATAAACGTCTTGTTTCTGTGAATTATAGGAATAGTTAAAAGATTAAAAAGTTGAAATTCTTCAGCATCCGTCAGGGGTAGTAACATTTCAAACACAATTGAATCATTTAAGCACCGACCTTTCACTGATGACATTTTATACATATCAAGAACTGAACCTTCTGGCAATGATAAATAGGAAGGCAAGTTACTTTTAACAAGCTTCAGCTGCTCACTTAATTGCTTGGGTGTTATAAGCTGTGGATTTATGTTTCCGTGATTTAAATCCAAAAGAACATCTAAAAGCATTTCTTGTATGTGCTCGAAATTCGTGAGAACAAGAATCAGATATGAAGTCAATGATCCGAGATTCTGTTTTACCCCGTTTACCTTTTGTTTCTCCTTGAAGATCGCAATGGTCTTTTCAAGATGTTCGTTTAAAGCCTTAAATTGATCTTGAACTTGAATGTGATCACGTTTTAAAATATTCGAAGTAGCATCTGCAATTGAACTTTGTTTTCTCAAAAGTTCAATCAAATGATTTTCGTTCTTATAGGCATTGTTGATTTGACCTTGAATTTTGTCTGCACTCTCTTGGTCAAGGATACCAAACAAACTATGTGCAAGAGTTCCCACAATGTCGAATGGTGATCTTGCTATCCTGGTTCGTTCATATTTTGGCGCATGATAATTGTGAAGCAACTCATTGTTATGTTCGATAACTGCGATCCTGCTTCGCAGTGTGTCTATTATTGGCTCATAATACATTTGACTAGCAATTTCTTTTGTACATATATCTTGCATTCTGTTGACATATGCTTTAAGCTCATTGAATTCTTGCCAGTATGTTGTCAAATTATAAAACACAAAAATTTTCCAGTACGTGTTCACCGTACGAATTCTGCCAACATCTTCAAAATATATACCTACACCATCATCGAGTTCCTTGATATTTACTTGCTCCTGTGTTACCGTCTGACATAAGGATGTAGGTATTATGATAAGTGCCAAAAGTAAGATCGAAAGCAGTGTCAACTTTTGTGTTTTTCTTGGTCTTAAACTTCTCGTGCTTCTCTTGGGTTCGAGACTGGAGCAATCTGGATTTTTTTCTTTATTCTCTTGTTCATCTGTTGGAAGTGGGCACAGATTATGTATTGCTCTTTGATATGTTCCAGTTTGGGTTTTAACATTAGCCACGCGTACTTTATCATCACTTCCCTTAAAAGTTTCAATCACACGTCCTAATTTCCAGCGCATCGGAGGAATATTTTCTTCTTTAATAAGCACCAAGGTGTCAGGCTTCAGATTGTTAGATTCAGTCTTCCACTTGAATCTTTGCTGCAAGAGATGTAAATACTCATCTGACCACCTTTTCCAAAAATGTTGTTGAATATGTTGAATTTGCCGGAATTTATTCAGGTTGCTCATTTTGCATGTTGTAACATCAGGTTCTGCCATTGCCGTAAGAGGACTTCCGATTAAGAAGTGTCCGGGTGTGAGAGCTTCGAAATCATTTGGATCAGATGATAACGGTGTCAACGGTCGAGAATTCAATATTGCTTCTATTTGTATGACCACAGTAAGCAACTCCTCATACGTAAGTGATGCTTCACCTAGGTGGCGAACGAGGAGTGTCTTTGCAGATTTGACTGCAGCCTCCCACAGGCCTCCAAAATGAGGGGAACGAGGTGGAATGTTTTTCCACGTTATTCCTTCTTCGAGGCAATATGTCTGAATTGCTGCTTGTATTCTATTTGAATTGAATATTTTTGTTAGTTCTGCTAATTCATTCTTGGCCCCAACAAAATTTGTTGCATTATCGCAAAATATTGTGTGGCAAAGTCCTCGCCTTCCTACAAATCGTTTTAAGGCGTATATGAAAGATTGAGAAGAAAGATCTCCTACTACCTCTATATGTATGGCTTTGGTAGAAAAACAAACGAAAATAGCTAAATATGACTTTGTAGGAGTCTTACCTCTGACCTTGTAGTGAGTTTTTATAGGGCCGCAAAAATCAACACCGGAATGATAAAAGGGTCTTGCTGAATTGACCCTTTCTGCAGGCATATTTCCCATCAGCTGATTGATGAATTTTGGCTTTGCTCTAAAGCATACGATGCATCGGCTAATTACTTGTCGAGCTGCATGTCCAACACCTAAGATCCAGTACTGTTGTCGGGAGATGGCTATTAACGCTCTATGTGAAGCGTGCATGTGTTTGAAATGAAGATGTGTTAAAATTAATTTAGTTACTATATTAATTTTGGGAATTAAAATTTGATGCTTAGCATCTGGAGAGATCTTGGCATTTGTCAACCTTCCACCAACTCGGATGAGTTTTGTTTTTTCATCAAAATATGGAGTAAGAGATGCTATAGATGAGTTTCTACTTACAAGTTTCCTTCCTTCTAAGGCATGATATTCCTCTGGGAATGACACTCTTTGCGTGTAAACAAGAATCCATCGTGTTCCTTCTCTTAATTCCTCAACAGTAAGCTGGCCTGTGTTTCTAAGTTCAACTGGTTTTCTGCTATTGTAATAGAATCTAAAACAGAATGAAAATATCTTTCTCAATGTGAAAAATGAACTTCTATGATTGATGTTTTCAATCAAGTTTAGATCGTTTTGAATTACTGCCGACAACACCGATTTCTTCTTACGTCGTTCTGGAATCACTTCAGGAAATTCGTATTCCTTCAACTGAACGATTACCTCATTTCTAAGAAACTCTGGACCTTTGAACCATATTGACGATTTGAATAGTCCTTCTAAGTTTGATCCTCTCGAAACCAAGTCTGCTGGATTTAAATGGCCCTTGATGTATTGCCATTGATGAAACTCTGAAAGTGATTGAATTTTTGCAACTCTATTTGCAACAAAAGTTTCCCAAGTGTAAGAGGGTGATTTAAGCCAGGCTAAGACGGTTGTAGAGTCTGTATAAAAGCATACCTTGTCAATTTTCTTTGGAAGTATTTGAATTACCCTATCCACTAATTCCACCATAAGTACTGCTGCTTGTAGTTCCAGGCGGGCTATGCTGATAGTTTTCAAGGGCACAACTCTTGATTTTGAGCAAAGAAGTTGGCAAAAGCTTTGGTTTCTTTCATCAATTGATCTTAAGTAAACGCACGAACCAAATGCACTTAAGCTGCTATCGGAGAAGGCATGAAGTTCAATTCTTTTAGCAGAAGGAAGAAGAACGTATCGTGGAATGCTTATCTTGTTCATGAGGGAGAATTGCCCAATGTAGTTTATCCACTTTTGAGCCTTTTCAGTTGGAAGATTCTCATCCCAAGACAGTTTTGATTTCCACAATTCTTGTAAAAATAGCTTGCCAATGACGATTATAGGCCCAAGTAAGCCAAGAGGATCGAAAAGTCTTGCAAGATCAGCTAAAACTGTTCGCTTTGTTATCTGAGTAGTTATTTTATTTACATTTTCGTCATTGAAGCTGAATTTGAAGACATCTAGTGAAGGATCCCATATTAGTCCTAAGGTTTTGACTACCTCAGATTGATGAAATGTTACCAGTTTCTCTTTATCATCTTCAGGAATTCCTTCTAAAATCATAGGATGATTGGAACAAAATTTTTTCAATTCAAAATTACCTGCTTTGAGTAGACAAACTATCTCATTTAGCAACTCATGAGCGTCATCAATGGTCTCTGCACCGGCCAAGCAATCATCCACGTACACATTGTTTTTAACGACTTGTGAAGCTCTATAAAATGTATCTTGATTGTCTTCTGCTAATTTAACAAGACATCTGGTTGCAAGGTAAGAAGCCGATGCTGTCCCATAGGTAACAGTGTTTAATTTATACAGTTGCAATGGCTCTTCAGTTCTTGGTCTCCAAAAAATAAGTTGAAAGGCTCGATCTTCCTCTTGTAATAACACCTGGCGATACATCTTTGTTATGTCTGCTGTAAAGACGTATCTGTGCATCCTGAATTTCAGAACTATGGAAAATAGATCTGGTTGAACTGTTGGACCCACCATGAGTATATCATTTAGTGAGTGACCAGAGGTCGTCTTGGCTGAAGCGTCAAAAACTACTCGAAGCTTTGTTGATGAACTTGCGGGTTTCATGACGCAATGATGAGGTATGATGTAGTGTCTCTCTGGAATATTATCCTTGTTAATTGGTGTCATGTGACCCAATGTTTTATACTCTTCCATGAAGCTGGTGTAGGATTTTTTTAGCTCTTCATCCTTGTTCAATTTGCTTTCTAATGAAAGAAACCTTTTTCTTGCTACTTGAAGGGAGTCACCTAAAAATATGGAAGGATCCTCCTTAAATGGTAATTTAACAACAAATTTACCTTCAGAATTCCGAGTTGTATTCTTCTTGAAATGTTCTTCACAATGATGTTCTTCTTCGCTCTGAGTGTTAATGGGAGTGTCATGGCTTTCTGTTTCCCAGAAGGAACGAACGAGTTTGTCCAACGATGTCATCGATGGCTTTGTGACTATATGGCAATGAGCATTCGAATTTGAAGCTGGAGCACTTCCGGCTACGATCCAACCTAACTCTGATTTACGTAATGTTGGTAGTTCGTTTGAAATCCTGTATTCTCCTGGTAAAAACAGGTCAAAGAAAAGTTCAGCTCCCAACAGCATGTCGATTTGATTAGCTTTGCAGAATGAAGGATCTGCCAGCTCGATGTGAGTAGGAATCTTCCACAGGGAAACGTCGATTTCTTGACAGCACTGGTAGTCACTTATACGAGACATGAGGTTCGCTTCAATTGTGGCTTTATAAGTCGATGTTCTGGATTCAAAAGTTACTGAGGCCACAAACTCAGACCTGCACTCTTGCGCACCTATTCCACTGATTGAAGTATCCTTGCGATACTTCTTGATTCCTAACTGCTGTAGGAACGATGTTGTGACAAAATTTAACTGAGAGCCAGAGTCAAGAAGAGCTCTGCACGGGATTCGCACACCATGAGATGAAATCACATTGACCACTGCCGTTGCAAGGTAAACATGATGCTTCTTGAATTGCGTTTCTGATGCTGTATTAACTGCTTGATGTGCTGGCTGTGGAACCTTGTTTATAGTACCTTTCTCACCCCACTGATGTGTAGTTGGTGAGTTGTTGCCGTTTTCTTGTGGCTGATGTAATTTTTGTTGCCGCTTCTGCTGGTGAAGTAGTGTATTATGGGGCATGTTGCATTTTTGGCATTTTCGGGATGAGCATGATTGGGTGAAATGGCCTTTCTTCAAACAATTCCTGCACAACATCAGCCTGTGAACAGCTTTTCCTCGTTCTGAACCTGAAAGAGACAAAAATTTATTACAGTTGTAAATACCATGCTTACTTGAGTTGCAAAAATGGCAAATGAGTGCTATATCCTGATCAATCTTGGGAGCTATGGCCACGGTTGACTTCTTTCCAATATCATAGCTGCAAGTGACTTCCAGGCTCTGGAACTTCTTCCTGTCATCTCGGGTATTGATGGCTTCTAGAGTCTGGAATCTTGACTCAACGAACTTCAGGAACTCTTCAATGGTGGGGCTGCTTCTCGGATCTTTTATCGCAAATTCAAATTTTTCCCTGCTCTCTCTGTCCAATTTTTGCAATAGAAGATGTACTACTATTGGATCCCAGCTTGCGATGTCAATGTTCAGGTTGGTGATTACTTGCAAACACTCCTTCGTATTATCATGGAGTCTTCTTAAGCTGGAACTTGTTGCTGTGGTGACTGACTGCGTTAATAACTTGTTTAATTGAGCAGTCAACAGCAATCTTTTATTGTTGAAGCGTTCAACAAGTACACCCCAAGCTACCTCGTAGTTGCTGTCTGTAGGTTTGAAATTTTGAATCAATTCCTGGGCCTTTCCAGTTACATTCGCTCTCAAGAAATATAATTTTTGAGCCGGTGGTATTGGCTGATCATGAATCATTTGCTTGAACAGGTCATGGAATTGTAACCAGTTCAAGTATTCACCATCGAATTTAGGAAGCTCGATTTTCGGAAGCTTCATCATTACACTTAGAGGTTTTGGTTCACTTCCCTTTCCTTGAGTTGTCGAAATGTCCGCAAATAGCTTCAAGAAGGTCTCCTCTACCCTTTCTTGTAAATTGAAGTACTCTTCTACTTCCTCTGCACTCAGATCCTGGTCCAACTTACGATATAAACACGTAATCTCATCCCAATTCTGCTCCAAACTTCTTGCTTTAATTTGGGAGAATTGTTCACTTTTATTTAAAAATGATTGTTCAAGGACCTTGCTTAATGATCTCTTTAATATATTTATCAACAAATGATATCTTGCCTTGTTATTCATTTGCGCTTGTGGTATGGTTAATTCCCTTTCTGTATTATTTGAATGTGTATTGGTAAAAAATCCCTTCTTGGTTTTGGGAATTGCACCTTGTTGATTGCCTGTTTGAATACCAAGCCCATGGATATCCTCTGCAGGCTTTTCCTTGAAAGTATTGGCTTTGCCTGCACCTTTACTTGCTTCTTGAAGATCATCTGGGTTTTGATCCTGTGGTTGCGTTAATTCTGCAATTCGTCGATGTATATTGGTGGTCATGAGTTCTGCTGCCTTTCGTACCAGTTCAAAATAATCCTTTTGAAAGTAGGGATGGTCCATCTGGTCCGAGAATCTCTCTCGCAAAATAGAATCATTCTTGTCAAATTCTTCCCACAAAGGCTCTAATTGCCCCTTTTTCTTGTTAAGGTAATCTAGAGTCTTCCTAGTGGTACTATCTTTGTTATAATTCCGAACGATGGTACAAATTGCTTCGCCTACTTGTTCTTGCTGACCGGCGATGTCTTCAATAGTTTGGTCATCATTCCTGTGAGCCATTGTAATTAGTTTTGATTTTATTATTCGCTCTTGCACTAAAACGAAGTAATTATTTCACAATAAATCACTGCAAGCCACCAAAACTCTTTTTACTGATTTTATCATTTTATAAAAATTATTGCAGACCACTAAAACTCTTTTTAATGTGTCCTGTCACGGTCGCCAATGTTAATTTCTTAACGAAGTAAACAAATAATCAAAAAAGTAAAATAGACGAAAAATAACTCAAGGAGAAGACGACGCACTAGTTTGAAGGTTTTCACAAAACTGACTTTATTGTTTAATAAAATTTACATTTCTTGAAAATGATGAATTATGAAAAGTGCAACTATGCAATAAAAAATTCCAAGCGTGAGAACAGATGAATGGCAAATATCAAAAGTGGAACACGAGAAGCGTGAACTACAAAGTTTTCAACTGGTCACACACTTGAATTAATAACAGAAAATAATATTTTGTTGCACCTATGCAAAAATGATTTACAAATTAATTTGGCCTTACAATACTACTGGCCGCATGGTTTAAGGTAAAAAGAAAAAAAGTTTAAATGAAATTTGAACAGTATCTACCTATTTTGTGCCGACTTTTGTTCCAATTTTGACCTTAAAAGGGTTAAAAATTCTACCTTGAAGCGATGAACCTACCTTTCAAGCTATAAGGTAATTGGAATGGAAAGGTTACTTGTAGTGAAAGTTGTGCCCAGGAGGGACCTTCCAACCATACCCAAAGTCGAAATTAATGTTCTGGGCATGCGAACTACGAAACAAACTGTTGGGGGACCTGCTTCGACCGCAGAATCCCAATTTTTCGAGGAAAAATTTGCAGATCATGAAGATGGATGCGCCGACAAAAGCAGTTCAGGAAGCCATCATCATGTTGAACCATGAGACAATGTCAATAGGTACTAGAGGTGCGTCCGGTAGCGGTAGCCAACTTACAAATGAAAAATAATGACGAAAATGGTACAAATAAATCTTCAGCACAGTAAGTTTGCCTTGGCCACCTTAAACTCCTTTCTTTCAAAAGAAAGCATAGCCCTCATCCAGAAATCCTGGATAAACATCAGCAGGATCCATAGAATTAGGTAAAAAGACTACATCTTGCACTTTAAGAAAGGGCTTACAGTCATTTTAATCGTGCATGAATATTGTGGCGAAAAAACATAAATCATTTCCTCCAATCTTCCCTTACATTTACGGAATTGAAATGATGGTTGAACCGCCAAAAAACGGCCCATCACTTGAACTAAGCCAAATTATACCCAGGTTTTCTAAGAATCTGAAGCAAGAAAAGAGTAGGTTTCATTAATGTTTTCCTTCAAGTCGCTAACGACTATTGACACGTTTGTCGGTTTTCGAGGAATATATAACCAGACATTTCCGAAAAAAACAGAGTATTTACTGAAGCTAAGCAGACCTCAACTGCCTCCCTTGATTATGGTTTCGTAACGGGTCACAGCTCTTTGAGAACCCCCATATTTAGAATGGCCATCCACAGCTCATCTGGAGGAGGTCCCATCTCACTTTCTTTGTAAAGCCCCAGCCTAGCCAGTACTAAAACGCATCCCTACGAGGATACTTTTTCGACAAACAGGGCGAAAAATATTTATACAAGAACAATTTATAAGGTCAAAAGAAACTGACCATAACAATAATCACCTTCAAAGGTTAAAACCATCGGACTGAAGAGAAGAAGCTCTTAAGGAGTTTACATTTTAATAATTTATTTAAAATACTTAAAATAATATACCTTAGTAAGAATTATTATTATAGTTAATGTTTTAAGGATACCATTAAATAGCTTTATACGAATTTTGTACTTTCAAATTTGATAGAGTTTGTTTTTAAGCTTGTACCAGCAACAATTGAGCAATTTAATAAGGTTCATTTATATGTTTTATTTTTATTACATTTTGAAAATAAAATTAAATGACGAAAAAATCCTAGATCTAGCTCGTTTCATCTTTTAAATTGCTCCATTAAAAAATTTCACTTTTACACTTTTTATGGCTGAGCTCATTTCATTTATATGTGCGCTGTGCATGTTGTGTGTTCATCTAAAAGATGGAAAATACAAAAACAAAAACAAGAGAAAAAAATAAAAACACAAAATTCGAAAAGCTGATAATTCTGCGAGGGTTTCAGCCATAATTCCATCCGCTTAATCCAAATAATGCACATGGAAATTATGAGATCACCTAGGAAGGAAGAAAATCATGAGGCACGAAAAACATTTGCACCAGTATAATATATATACACATACACAACACATACATACGTACATATATATCTATATAAAAAAGACAACGAGCTGTTTTATACTAAAAATAAAATAAAGACAAAAACAACAACTGAGAAAAAAGAATCAGATTTTCGATTTTTTTTTCTTCACATAGCCATCCAGGAGCCAACGCTTGATATCACCCAGAGCACCCAATGCAAATCTCTTGCGAAGGAAATCTCATGATACGAGTATTATGATATGGCACCATCATGATACCTACTTGGGAGTTACTCGGGACCAGCAACCCGAGCAGCAACGAGCTTTGGGAATACGAACTGAAAAAAAAATTACAGAATAAGAAAAACAAAGTACAATGGGTAAAACGTGTAATAATCGCCACCCTGCAGTGTCCTTGCCCTTATGCGTTCTTTATTATCATCCATTTTGTTCTGGGATTTCCATAATCGAGTTTCTCTGACTCACACTCACTCTAAAAGGCATCAGCCAGGCGCAGCACCCACTTTGTAACGAACCAGCGGACCCCAACTTGGTTAATTTGAATTTGTTTTCTGTGTTAAGGGCTATTATTGTATTTGAAATAAAATGCACGACTGGGTCGCACGTACTTGCTCTTATGTTCAAGACACTGCGAGTTTAAGAAAATTGTATATACAAACATGGAAATTATGAGAGAAAAATGTAGAGAAGCATGAAATACGACATTTAAATTAGCTAAAACAACTCTTTTGACAGTTTGAGGTGAAAAAAGAGTATGCCATTTTAATTCATGATGGAATATGATTGTATGGGAAAAAAAAATTAAAATCGTTGGAGCGGTTTTTTTTTAAATTAATTTTTTATATATAAAATTCTTAAAACATTTTTAAGAACAAATTTTGGTATGCAGATTTAAGCTATATATTTATGTGTATATAAAAACAAAATTTGAAAAAAAATTGTACACCCGTTTTTGATATATCGAATTTTCAAAAAAAAAATTTGAAACTTTTTTAAAAATCCAAAAACTTTTTTTTTGAAAATTTTGATATGCAATATTATTTGATTTTATCTGAAATTTGTATATAAAAAAAATTATCTAAATCCGTTAAGCCGATAACGAGAAAATTCAAAATAAAAAAATACGTTCTATGACAGGTACTATTAATAGTTGCAAAGTGTAAAATTTTATAATGTTTAGTAGTAGATCGTACTAATTTTAGTACATACAAAAAGTTTAATCAAAATCGTAGGAGTCGTTTTTAAGCAAAAAAATATTTTCCTTTGCGGTTTTTTAACTTTTGTATGAAAGGTACCGTTATTTTTTCATAAATGTAAAATTTTTTCTAAAAATATTTTAGAAAGTACTAAAAAAGTCTTAAATATCGAGTTTCAAAAAAATCTATGATGTCGTTTTCGAAATATTTGATTTTCAAAAAAAAAATTGAAACATTTTTTAAAAATCCAATAAACATTTTTTCAAAAATTTTGGTACTTAAAACTATTTATATTTTTTGGAAGCTTCTGTGTAAAAAAAAATAATTGAAATCGGTCGTACCGTTTTGAAGAAAATCAAAAATCAAAAAAATGGTTCTTTGGAGGTACCATTAATAACCATTTTTGAAAAATGGTTTTCCACCCAAAGAAAGCCTTTACTAAAATAAATTTATTGAATTTTTTTAAGAAAAGTGGTCGAGCCGTTTTTGAGAAAAATACGATTATGTAAATTTGCCAAAAAAAATGTATGACAGGTACCGTTATTTTTGGTTCTAAAAAAAAAATGAAAAAAACGTGTCGGCAGAATCACAAAAAACCACTAAGTACCAAGTTTGAAGAAAATCGATCGAGCCGTTTAGGCTGTAGACGAACAGACAGACAGACAGAATTTTGCCACCCACTTTTTTGGTGTTCTCTATCATCGTAATATCATGTTTGATTGTTTTCTCAAAATTTTTTTTTGCACGAATCCAAAACTTGCCTTATAGTACCTATAATCGCAAGTAAAAATAGCTGATTTTGTGCTGAATGAAAACTAAAATTACTTCACAGAAGTTTTTTCGATATTTACGATTGATTTGGTGGTTTGTTAAAATTATTTTCATTAAAATTGAATAAATTAAGT
The DNA here is from genome assembly GCA_963921185.1 of Dasysyrphus tricinctus. NCBI lineage: Eukaryota > Metazoa > Arthropoda > Insecta > Diptera > Syrphidae > Dasysyrphus > Dasysyrphus tricinctus. The sequence goes on along the minus strand of OY992530.1, from coordinate 53,513,242 downwards.
CAATTTTTGAAATAATTATTTTGAAATCGGTTCATTTAAGAAGTCTAGAAATGTCGTATATCTATATTTTGTCCGCGTTTCTTACTACCTACTATGAAAAAAAGAAGAGCCAGATACTGGTTGGTGAAAGTATATTTAGAAAACATAGAAATATTGCGAAGAAATTAATATGTGGGACAGCTTTAACACTCGAGCTCCCAATGGACAATCCATCTGCCAAATAAGACAAGAAGATCATGGTTTTTATTTGCTCGCTTTCAGTGAATGAGTCAATCAATAAAAACTTTTATATTGTGTGTTCACCCACAATAATTCAAAAATACTTACGTGTTGTGATCTAAATCCAAATTATTTACAACAAAGAAAATCAATAAAGAAGTGCATTGTTTAAATTTAGTCCATGTTCTTGGCAGTGGCGTAGCGTGAGTTTCTGCCGCCCGGGGCGGTGGAAAATTTTGCCGCCCCCTCCCAAATTAGTAAATATTCAAATTTAAAAAAAAAATCGACCATAATAAACAAAAAAAAAATAATAAAATTTTTTCCGTAAAGCTAAATTTATTATTAATTCAGTTCCACTTCTTTCAAACTCAGTTAGGTACTACGCTTGCGTCAACGTGAGCGGGCATAAAAGAGTTTCTAGATCTTACGATTCTCTACAAAAAAGCTTAAGAAGACACTTTTTTCGAAAACTGTCTCATTTTCCGAATGAGTTTTGTATAGTAATATTAATTAATGCTTTGTTTTAAGTTTTGGTCCAAAAAAAATTTTGCTTATGAAAAAAATATCTCAAGTGATTTCTCATCATCGAACTCGAGATTTTGATTGATAGGGAAGACGAAATTTGTTCACTTTTCTTTAACCAAAAGTAACGGTACCTGTCAGTTGCCATACAATTTCCTTGAAAATAGGTCAAAATTTTGGTTTCAAAATTTTGCTTTTCAAAACTCTGTTGTTTAAAGAAAGAAACTGCTTTTCAAAATTCTGCTTTTTTATTCTGCCTAACAAAATTTTAAGAAAAAGAAAATTCTGTAAATTCTGTTTTTTTTTATTTTGGACACAGCATTCATGAACAAAATTAACCTAGTTGTTTTTAATCCAAATACTGTTATTTTTGGAGCTAAAAACACAATGTTCCTTCTAACCAAACCTTAAAAGGCTGAATCCTAAATTTGAAGATAATCTATTCAAGGGCTTAACCTAAATCGAAATACAGAACAGTTTTGGGTTACGAAATTTGTATAGATAAGGTTCCAGATAAGGCCATACAAAGCTATTGAATGTGGGTTTTTTAATGATTTTTTAGGGAAAGGTCATAATATTTTGCTTAAGTAAATATTGACGCACGGGTGTGCAGTTGACATAAAACAAATTGTCGCCTTACAGAGAAAAACTGTTAACTCCTTTTTTCATTTAAAAAAAATTCTCACCCAAAAGTGTTCAGAATTTTGAATGTATTCTCGTTGTTTCTAAAATTCAATCAAATTGAAAATATTTTAAAGATTTTTGAGTTTAATAACCATCTATAACTATCAAAACAAATGTGTATTTAGTGGCTTTTCACTCTAAACGTCTAAGCTGACGAAATATGCAAGCCTCTTCGAGCTGCAAAAATGTTTTTATTTTTATTCATTCCAGTATGCTTAGGTACATTAATGTTATGTTACAACTCGCAGTTCCTAATTCTGTTTTATGAATTTCTGCAAATAATGAGAAAAAAAATGGTCTGGAAAATTTTTCATTACTTGCAAAATTTTGTTAAAGAAATTATCAAAAATAGAATTTTGAAAAGCAGAAATTTGAAAAGCAGAATTATGAAAAATAAAATTTTGAAAACAGAATTTTTCCTCAGACAGAATTTTGACCCAAACCCAATTTTTGTAGCCATTTTACCAAATCTTATTTTTCTCAAAAACAGCTCAACAACAATGATTTTTGGTTTTCTTGAAAACTTTGTGACTGATTTTAATTAAAAATTTAAAAGAAAAAGTTCAAAAAGTACATTTTCCTTGAAAACACTTTAATGGGAATAAGTAATAATAATAATAATAATAATAATAATAATAATAATAATAATAATAATAATAATAATAATAATAATAATAATAATAATAATAATAATACCCTCGGGGGGTGTTGTATCCCTAGAGGGCGCGTCCCCAGGTGGCGGATAGGGGAGAGCTCGATAGATATATCGGGTAGGTGGGAAATAAAATACCACCCGCGGACCAAACAACAACATCAAAACCCTTTATCCTAAACTGGCAACCAGGCAGCATAGAGGTGGGCGTCTGTTCTTCATGTTAGAAGCGGCCTTATAAACAAACCTGCCAGGAGGTATAAAATGGAAAAAACCAAAATGCAAAGCACAAACCAAACAAATAACCCGGGGACCTCGGATAACCCCACCGCGTCGGGATCGCATCATAACTCCCGCGCATTTGGCTTGGTACCTGGGTCAAATGTGATAAATGAGCCACAGAACAGAAGAAATAGCAATAATCAGCTTGTAAGTGAACAGCATGCACACATCGATGTGGCTCTCACAACAGCTGGCAGACCACGACAGCGCAGAAAGTGGACAAACGAAATAAACGAAAATCTACTTCGCGCATACTACATTGTAACCAACCAAGAAACTAATCTCACAGGATATCGAACACAACTTCGCACAATTTTCGTAGAACAACATCCCGACTACGATGTATCAGAGCAACGCCTGGCGGACCAAATTCGTACAATTCACAGAAATAATCTTATCCCAGAGATTAGGCGTAATTTTATTAAAGACTCCATAATAGTTCAACCAACAAGCCACCCGCACCCCCAAGATCAAGAATCCCATGCAACACCAAGTGATGACATCGCTGTGGAAGCAAATTACCAAACCCAAGGAACCGAACATGTGATACAGCAAACAGAAGTAGAGGATAACCAATTCAGAGATATCGAAAGCATTTTTCAACAACAATTTGAGATATATTCAAATATAAACCCTCTGATGAGACCTACAATACCAAAGATAAATTCTAGTCAAAAGCTTAGCTTAGTTATAAATTATGTAGATAGTGAAATTATTGCCAGAAGAGCTCCACAAATTAATAAATTGGAAGATTTACACACGCTTGTCTATTCAGCAGCTGTGACAATTGCAATAAAAATGGGATATAAGATCAAATATATGTGCAATAATAGAATAAGTAAAGAACCCATAAAAAATAAAACGATTCAAAGAATCGAAACTAATATTAAAAACCTACGAAGTGATCTTGAAAGAATCAATAGCTATATATCAGGCAATAAAACTAGAAGACTTAAAAATAAAATACAAAAAATATACCAAAAACACAATAGACACTCAAAATACGAAGTTAATAACTCAAACGCAATATTAACAAGAGATACTATAAAACAAAAACTTAATGTTCAAATAGCAAGGCAAAGAAAGTACAAATTATCCAATAAAAGACGTGAAAATAATAAAAAATTTAATACAAACGAAAAATTCTTCTACAGAGGTCTCAGAAAGACAACATCATCGAATACCGAAAAAGATACTTACCCTAATAAAGAAGACACTGAAAGCTACTGGTCATCTATATGGTCCAATCAAGAAAACCACAACATTGAAGCAAACTGGATCAACGAAGAGAGAAGAAGATACCAGCAGCTTGAGGAAATGTCAGCAAACTACCTAACATGCGAAGAAGTTAAAGGAATTATATCGAAGACGCACAACTGGAAATTCAAAACTTCTGGTTCAAAAGACTTCCTGCGTTGCATCAAAAACTTACAGAACTTCTAAACGATTGCATTCAAGACCCAAGGAGATTTCCAAAAGACTTCACTAGTGGTATTACATACCTTCTTCCGAAAGATAAGGGATTCAGAGGAGACCCTTCAAATGGGCGGCCAATCACCTGTCTGCCTACTATTTACAAAATTATGACAGCTTGTCTCAACCACCTAATAAACAATCACTTAACGCAAAATAATATTATCTGTGAAGAACAAAAAGGATGCAGTAAATATGCTAAGGGGTGTAAGGAACAACTTACCATTGATCAAACCATATTAGAACAGACATTCAGCCAGTCCAGAAATTTGAATGCATGCTATATAGATTACCAAAAAGCATTTGACAGTGTACCACATAGCTGGCTAATAGAGGTTCTGAAGATTTATAAGATTAATTCAAATATAATTGAATTCTTAACCTGCAATATGAAACAATGGCGAACAAGTATCCAAATTTCTACGGATAAAGGGATGATAAAAACGTCAGATATCAACATAAAATGTGGAATTTTTCAAGGAGACTGCCTTTCTGCTCTTTGGTTCTGCATTGCACTCAATCCACTTAGCAATCTCCTGAAAAACAGTAAATACGGATACAAAATAAAAGGTGGTTCTAACCAAGAAATACTGAGTCATCTTTTGTACATGGATGACCTCAAAATATACGCCTCGACAAGACAAAGCTTAGACCACCTAATACAAATCGTATCAATGTTTAGCAAGGACATCACCATGAAATTCGGTCTAGAAAAATGCAAAAGAATACATATCAATAAGGGAAAAATATCAAGAAATGAAGAAGACCAAAACATTGAAAACATTGAACAAATGGAAGAAAGAGATGTGTATAAATACCTAGGTATGGTCCAAAATAGGCGCATTGACAAAAAAACGGTCAAAAATAATCTAACAAGGGAGTTTACATCACGGATACACAAAATAGCTAAAGCCAATCTAAATGGGAAAAATCTAATCAAAGCCATAAATACATACGCGGTTCCTGTCCTTTCATACAGCTTCGGCATTATAAAATGGACAGTCACTGAAATTCAATCGCTGCAACGAAAAATAAGAACAATGCTGACAGGCTATAAATTTCATCATCCCAAATCATGCTGTGAGAGAATGGTAGCATCAAGGAGAGATGGTGGAAGAGGGCTAGTAGATCTCCAAACTCTACATGACAACCAAATAGAGTCTCTTCGCCGGTACTTTCAGCTTAAATCAGACAGATCTCGGCTTATAAAAATAATAACTGAAGCAGATACAAATTTAACACCTCTCAACCTGAATGGAAGTTTCAACCGACAAGCTGAAGACAAAACTTCAAGGGAACAAAAGTGGTCAATAAAAGCTATTCACGGCCGATTCTACAGGTCCATTAACGCTGATAATGTTGATAAATTTATGTCAAACAAATGGCTATTGAATGGAAACTTGTATGCTGAGACCGAAGCTTTTATGATCGCTATACAAGACCAAGTAATCCCAACGAAAAACTACAGAAAGACTGTCATAAAAGATCCAAATGTCACCAATGATACCTGCAGAAGATGTATGAGTCAAACCGAAACCATTGACCATATAATATCAGGATGCACGAATCTAGCCCAAACAGAATACACACGAAGACATAACAACGTCGTGAAGATCCTCCACAAGAACCTGCTCAGTAAATATAAACTTCAAGGAGATGAACTACCCTACTACAGATATAATCCACAACCAGTTATAGAAAATGAATACGTCAAGATATACTACGACCGAACAATTTACTCAGACCACACGAGACTCCATAACCGCCCCGATATCACAATTCTTGATAAGGATGAACGTAAATGCTTCTTCATTGATGTTGCAATCCCGGCTACCAGAAACATGAGCCGTACATATGCAGAGAAAATAAGCAGATATGCTGAGCTAGCAGTTGAAACTAAAAGAAATTGGAACCTTACGGAAATCAAGATCATTCCAATAATAATAAGTGCTGAAGGTGTAATTGACAAAAATCTCTGTACAAATATGAACATCTTTGGATTCCGACAAAACCTCATCGATACTATGCAGAAGTCAGTCATCATCGATACCTGTCATATCACCAGAAATTTTATGAACTAAATTTTATGGCGAAAACACTGCTGCAATATATTTTGTTTTAAGCTAAGGCTTCCAAAATGTATCGTTATACCCATTAAGGAGAAATTTAAAAAGCAATAAAAAAAATAATAATAATAATTGAATTTATTTCATCATACAATTTGATTACAATTTTTTTTGATTAATTCATTAAGCAATGGCAAAAGCCGTCAGCCAGATTGACAGTTAAGATGAACTTTGATTTTGTTTAAGATACAAATTAATAAACTAGCAAGATATATGTAAAACAAAACAAAAATACTTTAGGAAAGTTGAAACTTCAAAGAACTGCAACTCTTGAATTGTATCTTGAGGTATTCCCCAAGTAAGATTTAGACGCTATTGTTTCCAGGCAATTTGAGATGATTTTCAGCATAAAATGTTTTTAATTTTTTTTTATTTTTTTCCTCTCATATATTGGCGGTGGTTGTCAATTTTGATGATTTGAAACATAAAACAATATAGGTTTTTTTTCTCGATGATTAGCAATTTTGATGATTTGCAACATAAAACTTTTTTTTTTTTATCTTTGTACAGTGGCGGTGGTTGTCAATTTTAATGATTTGAAACATAAAACAAGGTTAGCTTTTATACTTGATGGTTAACAATTTTAATGATTTGCAACATAAAATTCGACTTCTTTAGTCTTCAATATACTGGATTCTATAAGCAAAAGCGTCTGAGACATATTTGCAAAGGGTTTTCCAGTTTGCTCCATTCAGTAAGTCCACTACTTCTTTTATTGTTAAAAAAGATTTGTTCCAATGAAATCTTCTAATTTCCTGGAGAATCGGGCATTTTCCTATCAAGTGGTATACATCTTCCTTTTCCCTTAGGTTACACAGAGTGCAGAGTGATGGTAGATCGTTCCTATGAGGTCTGAAGTTGAGAGGCAACAATTTCCCCCTTGTTTTGAAAATCAAGCTTATTTCCTGGGTGCTATAATCTTCGTGAAAGTAATTCTGATTTAATAGACTATGGTTTAGTACCTTATACACAAGTCGGCTTGATGAATTTGCAGCTTCCTCCAGAAATCTTAAGCGATAACTCTACACCTAATTCTTCGCTAAGCTCTTGCCATTTTGCAAAGAACCCTGCTTTTCCCCTGAGAAGATGTAGAAGTACAACCTTTGGTAAACGATCATCCGGTAGCTGAATTATTTTGAGTATATACTTAAAGTGGAGCCTCAAAGTAACTAGATAGATTAATGGAAGACCTGTTTCGACATATAGCATATAAGTGGGAGTGGTAGTAGGAAGTCTAAAGAGGTGCTTTATAAAGTGCCGTTGCAATTTTTCCACTTCCTCGTGTTCTTCAAAGCCCCAAACCTGACTTCCATAGCACATAATAGCTTGAGCAGTCGACTCAAATAGTTTATATTTGGTTTTACTTGCTACCTCCTTTTTATTCAGTACATTTTTCCAAGCGCAGCTTAGAGCTTTTTTGGAGTCTTTCAATTTTTCTTGTAGGTGGAAGCTGAATGTAAGTCTCGGGGTGATGGACATGCCAAGATATCGGTATTGTTTGACTACCTCTAGAGGATCCGTTCCCTTAAACCATTTTTCATCCGTTGTATAAAGGCCTGAATTATTTCGGAATACCATAATCTTTGATTTCGCTGGTTTGATACGCAGATTTCATTTATTCCAATAATCTTCGAGCCTATTAATCATCAGCTGAAGCATGTTTGGTGTTTCCGCTAGCAAGACAATGTCGTCAGCAAACATCAGGCCTTTTATAGGAACGTTGTTAAATACTATTCCTCCCGGAAGGCAAAGCAGAAGATCGTCCAGAAAGAGGCTGAAGAGAAGCGGACTGAGCTGGCAACCCTGTTTAACTCCTGTTGATGTACTGAACCAATTTGACATTGCCGTTCCATGCCATACCGTAGTTTGTTTATTTTCATACAGACTCTCTAATAAACGAAGCATTTTCGAAGATAAACCTAAGTTGCTGAGTTTGAGCAAAAGTGCTCTCCTATCCACCGAGTCAAAAGCAGCTCTGAAATCAACAAAAAAGGCGTAGAGCTTTTTACGGTTCGCAAGATATATTCTACCGATATTTGTTAGTACAAATATATTGTCCATCGTTGAGGAGCTTGCCCTGAATCCTGCCTGGTATTTGCTTAAAAGACCATTTGATTCTACCCAACTAAGTAAGTAAGTAAGTAAGTATTCATTTATTTACATTCAGTTCTTAACAATTGTGTACAATTATTTGAATTAATAAGCTATGGCTATGCCGTCAGCCAGGTTGACAAAATTCTGAACGTTTTTAACAATTCTTGTTTTGATTGAGATCAATAAAAAAAAAATTAAAACTTAAGATTCATGAGTATTCTGACATTAATAAAAACCTATACTTGTAAATTTCTTTCAAAAACTTGCTTAACGTTTTCCAATCATATTCGTTTAGGATGTAGATAGTTTCTTGTAAAGTAAGAGTATTTTTCCCGAAGAATTCTACCCAACTATTAAGACGATCCAGAAGTATGCTAGTGAGCAGCTTCAAAAGTGAATTTAGGAATGAGATTCCTCTGTAGTTCCCTGGATCGTTCGGGTCACCTTTTTTGAAAATAGGAAATATTACGTTTTTTCGGAAACTATCTGAAACCCTTCCTGAGTTGTAGATGTTTTTGAAACCTTCAGTCAGGAACTGAACAAAACTTGTTGACGCATTTTTGTAGAACTCGTTATTCTATCTTCTCCTGGAGCTTTATTGTTTTTGCACTTATCAACAGCTCGTAGTACTTCTTCCATTGAAATATCTCTATCCAAAGCTTCTACTTGAGTGAATGGGAGCGCATAGTAGTGCGAGGTAATAGCGACCTCAGCATTTAGTAGAAAATGGAAATGGGTTGCTAAGACGTCCGTGTTCAAATTGTTTCCTATTATGTATTTTGAGCCATTAAACACTGTAATTAGCTTCCAGTACGTTTTTGAATCTCTTGCTTGTCCGAGTTCTGTTATTATTCCTTGAATAAAACACTGTCGTTTCAGTCTGCAAAGTTCCTTGAATGCTTTGTTGCTTTCCGTTTTCATTCTTCTGGTCAGCTTCAAGAGTTTGAAAGATTTTTTCCTTGCATTTAAGCAATCTTGATCGAACCAAGCTTCCTTATATGGACGTAATGTTTTTCCTTGGAAAGGTTGGGCTGCTCTTTTTATTGCTGAGACACAGGCATTCGAGAAATTCTCTGGAGCCAAGTCTTCTTCTGTCATCTGAGAAACTTGAATGGGAATAAGTATTTTCTTTATATTGAATGGTTGTTTTGTATATACCCGCCGTAATAGCTGCAAAGTTCTTAAGAACATAATAATATTTTGAATATTCAATCATTATTTTCTTACTTTCTACCTTTGTACCTATTTATTGTTCAAAAGAATTTTGGGAATAATTTTCTGTTTACGACAAAACTTTTGGTTGCAGTGTCGCCCGGACAGAATTTTCTAGGGAGCCAAAATTTCATAACTATGTGAACTGCAGGGCACCTTCGGTAATCAGCAATATAGTTTCGCGAATCGCTATTTCAATTCATGTAGTCGTGAATGCGGTCATTGAAATTCAAGGCGTAGCCTTTCTGATCACGTAAACACCCGCCTGGATTGCAAATTCAGTAATTCACATGAATACATTATTTGCAAAAATTGGCAAAATTTACCTATTAGTTATTAAACTCCGCCCCGTATATAGTGCCGCAAAATTTGCCGCCCCCCATAAATCAACGCAGATTGCTTGTGTAATCTACATGACAACTTGTTAATTTAATACTACTTCAAATTAGTAAAACTGCACAATTAACATGAAAAGCTAGAAAATTTGATTGAATTTTCTGTTAAACTGACATCATGGCCCTGTTGTCGTTAATATTAAGACCTTTGCAGTCCTGAACTTGAATAATGAAGAGCAGAAATTATCGACTTACATAGCTGAGATTAAATCGTATTTTGTTATTTTTAAATGTATGCCTATTTTTTCTGTGATTGAAATTGAGCAAGTTTAAAAGACCCCAACGTGCATTCCAGTTGTTTATAAAAACAAAAGACAAAACAACTCGTTTGAAGAAATAGGAAAGCACAATGAGCGGATGCTAGCTTTTAGATAATAGTGCCGAAAAGGTGGTCGGCATTTTCGGTTTATGACTGAAAATATTAAAACACACACCTCCATTGTATATTTTACCTACAGGCTACAGTATGGACAAGGTATGAAGTGAAGGTGCATGATGGACTAAAACACCTACAAGAGGCTGTACAACCATTGAGCACGCGAAAAACAAGGATATTATTCCCTGGCTGATGCTGGCTTTGGATGTGTGTTATTCTATTGTGTTAAGCTGAAAGCAGCATAGTACCAACATACATACTGATGCTGCTGATTCGTTGCTGCTTCTGCAGCTCGTTTACCCCCGGCATCTTTGAGTGCCGCAATTTCTGTTTTTCTTACCGTTGTCATCATTAGATCTCATTATGAAATCCTTTTTACTGTGTGTGCCTCGTAATTTCATTGTCTAATGCGAGACTAAATGGGAAAATATGCCTTAATATTTGCTCTCGTGTATAGAAGAGTAGATAATGCAATTGGTTCTTTGTGGTTGTTTGTTGCCCGAGATAAATGCTGTAGAGCTTGTTGAAGGCAAAAGGTAGCTGGGAGGGGGAGGTTGGGTGGTATATGTTTGCGTTGAGCTGTGTATAGCGGATACGTAACACCACCGACACGACGATATACAATAAAGCCCATAGGTAAGGCTACAAGGACTCATAAAATATGCTAATTATATTCAAAAATGAGAAGGAGCTCATCATGAGTATTCATAGTCTAAGGTTAATTTAATGAAAGAATTTATATAGATATATAAATTTGCTCATACATATATTATATATGTATGTTCGTGTAGATGGGAATCTAAAGTAAAATTGGTTGACTTGGATGGTGGATAACGATTATAACCCCTGTTTGAGTGAGAGAAAAAAAGTCATTAAATTATATTTTCTCAGGAAAGTAGATAGGTTTTCTAAGAAAATATAGGTTCATTATTTTAAAAAGTGGGTGTCGTGAATTTGTTTTGGGTAAACCCTTTATTTATATTTTATCCAAGCTATATTAAATTAATATAATAAAAGCGTGCCGTTTCTCTCCTCATAAAAAATAAAAGTGCGTTAGGTAGGTATAATTATTTTGTTGGGTTATTTTTTTAGACATTCAACAATTATTTTAAGGATATTATTTTCAGCTAATTTTAGATTTAAAACCTTGTTTCAACCTTGTCAATTAATAAAATGATGATTTTATAAACCGTATCATCAATAACGTTTTAGATTAGTTACTTGGATATTGTCAAACAAAATGCCTTAAGCCTTACACATCAAAAGTAATGATTCCAAATTATATATACCTACGTGGACTCAAACCCACTCATAAAAATTTATTTGAATTAATAGGCCAGGAAAAATGGATTCCGAGGTTGAAAAAATTAATTCATGAAATATTAAAATTGGAATCGACGCAGAATTGCAACCTCTATAACATGTCCAAAGTCCCCCAAAATCCCCGCATTGGCTTTTTGTGTAGATGCATTTGAAGAGGTGCAGACGGGGAGAATTCGGAGGTCTATCAAACTAAAATATTTGTTTGGGTAAAACCTAATCATATGATACATGCTTTAAGGGTAGTTTTTAACGCTGAATCTAATGAAACCAAATTCAAAATGATACAACCACCCAAAAAGAAGTTATAGTCCTTTTTATGTAATGATGACTTTTTTTCCAGGTACAACAAGTAAAATATTACCAAAAACCCTTTGAAAATAACGGTATGTCGATGAAACTTGGAATGAATGTTCCATTTGTCATAGGAACTAAGAATCAAGAGAGTCCTTAAAATTATCCATGGTGAAAGGGTGTTTTTTTTTTAAGGGGGAGGGGCAACAAAGAATTTTAACCATAACACCCACGTAAAAACTCTTACACTCATGAAACTCGCCAAAAATATTAAACTCTTCATGGCAACCAAGAGTCAAAATAGCCCATACAAATATCTTTGTTCTAATAGTGTTTTTGGTGACTGTTAACTTTTGACTTGTTCTACGGAAAATACAATTTCAAATATTAATTTTTGCTTGAAAAGGCCCATAACTTTGTTAAAGGTGCTTGTATCATTTTAGTTTTGCTTTTATTAGACTCAGCGTTAAAAAATACCCTAAAATCATATACCATACTTTGTGTATATACCTCAATTACACCAAATCGGAATTTTGGCTCAAATCTTCCAACTTTTTCCCAGATTTTCCCTCTCTTTTATAAAAAAAACCCCAGAACAAATATATTTATGAGGACTATTTTGATTCTTGGTTGCCATGACAAATTATATGTTTTTGGCGAATTTCATGAGTGTAAGAGTTTTTTCGTGGGTGTTATGGTTAACATGCTACACTTGCCCCTCCCCCTTAAAAAAACACCCTTTCACCATGGATATTTTAAGGGACTCTCTTGATTCTTAGTTCCTATAACAAATGAAACATTCATTCCAAGTTTCATTAACATACCGTTACTTTCAAAGGATTTTCGGTAATATTTTACCTGTTGTACCTGGAAAAAAAGTCATCATTACATAAAAATAACTATAACTTCTATTTGGGTAGTTGTATCATTTTGAATTTGGTTTCATTAGATTCTGCGTTAAAAACTACCCTTAAAGCATGTATCATATGATCAGGTTTTACCCAAACAAATATTTTAGTTTGATAGACCTCCAAATTCTCCCCGTCTGCACCTCTTCAAATGCACCTACACAAAAAGCCAATGCAGGGATTTTGGGGGACTTTGGATATGTTATAGAGGTTGCAATTCTGCGTCGATTCCAATTTTAATATTTCATGAATTAATTTTTTCAAGGTTCCCCATACGATTTGTGCTATTTTTCCTGGTCTATAATTATTTAACTTGTTCAAGCAAATAGTTCTTAGGCATAGATTTACAGTTCACACTATAGTCAACTTAAAGTCTAATTAAACGTCAAATGGTCTGGTCAAAATAAAATATAAGGATATAAGTGACCCCTACTTACTTACTTTTTTAGTGGCGCTACATTCCGGGGTGGATCAGGGCCTCAACCAACAAGCTTCTTCCAGCCAGCTCGGTTAATAGCTAGCTGTCTCCAGTTTTGCACGCCAAGTTGGTTGATGTCTTCTTCCACTTGAGTTCACTACCTGATACGGTATCTTCCTCTGCGCTGGCCACGCGGTTTGATTTAAAGACTTTACGGCGGGAGCATTGATTACATTTTGGATTCTAGGTGACTCAGCAGTGGTTTGCTTTTCACATTTGACTTCGTCGGTGTAGCTGTACAGCCTGAACAGTTTGTTATTGCTCCTTCTTCTCCATTCCCCATCTATGCCGAAGGATCCAAAAATCAACCGGAGAATTTTTTCTTTCAAAACAGCCAAAGGTGTTTTAATCCACCGTTCATACATCAGGACTGGGATGATAAGTGTCTTATAAAGGGACACCTTAGTTGCTCGCGGGAGAACTTTGCTCCTCAATTGACTTTTTAGCCCGTAGAAACAGCAAATGGTAAGAATAATTCTTCGTTTGATCTCAGCGCTGGCTGGCATAATTCACTGAGTAGAGTCTATTTACACAAAGTTTTTGATCACCTCGAAATTATAGCTGTCTACGGTGCTATTCTGTTCCAGGGCCTCAACCAACAAGCTTCTTCCAGCCGGCTCGGTTTCTAGCACAGTTTTGCACGCCAAGTTAGTTGAGGTCCTTTTCAACTTGCGTGCGCCACCTTTTACGCTGTCCACCTCTACTGCGTTGTCCCACGGGGTTGGATTCAAAGACTTTCCGGGCCGGAGCATTGGTGTCCGTTCGATCTACATAGGTGACCCAGCCATCTTAGTCGTTGGCTTTTCACTTTTGTGGCTAGGTCGGTGTCGCTGTACAGTCCATACAGTTCGCTGTTGTATCTTCTTCTCCATTCCCCAACTCTGCACCATACATCAGGACTGGGATGATAAGCGTCTTAAATAGGGACAGTTTAGTTGCTCGAGAGAGGGCTTTGCTTCTCAATTGCCTTCTTAGCCCTAAGAAACAGCAATTGGCAAGAGTAATCCTTCGTTTGATATCAGCACTGGTATCGTTCGCTGAGTTTATAGTGGATCCTAGGTAGACAAAATCTCTGACCACCTCAAAATTATAGCTGTCTATAGTGACGTTCTGTCCTAGACGTCGGTGTTGGGTGTCCTTTCTTGTTGACAGCATATATTTTGTTTTGCTTTCATTCACCGTTAGACCCATCTTCTTGGCTTCCTTCTCAATACTCGCAAAAGCACCACTGACATCACGCTATGTTCGTCCTATTATGTCAATGTCATCAGCGTAAGCGAGTAATTGGACGGACTTTTGAAAGATTATGCCTCTATGTTGACGTGAGAGTTTTGCTTTGCACTATTCTTTCAAGAACGATGTTAAAGAAGTCACATGATAGCGCGTCACCTTGCCTAAAACCTTTTTTAATATCAAAGGTGCCGGTGAGGTCTTTGCCGACCTTGATGGAGCAGCTTGCATTCTCCATCGTCTCGTCTCTGTAGATGCTGTCATAGGCAGCCTTGAAATTAATCCATATCGATTTGAAACTCCTGGATTTTTTCCAAGATCTGCCGTAGTGCGATTATTTGATCGATGGTGGACTTTCTTGGCCTAAAACCACACTGATATGAACCCATCAGGTTGTTAGCGAATAGCTTCAGGCGTTCAAAATGTACATTAGAGAAGATCAGGTAACCAATGTTAATGAAACTGATACCTCTGTAGTTAGTGCAGTCCAGGGGATCGGGCAAACAATGCTGAGGCTCCATTCATCGGGCATGTTTTCCTCTGACTATAATTTTCAGATGAGCTGGTGCCGATGTATACTCCAATCCAATTCGTCGGCAGTCGCTTTGAATAACTTAGCCGCAATGCTAAGTTTCAGCCAGGTTTATCAGGCTCAAGCTTAAATATAGGTATCGTCACTATATAAATATAATATAGAAATGATTTTGATATCCTCAGCACCAACTGCGATTCTACCACGATGTTCCTTCTCCTGATCGTCCTTGCAGGCTTCGGCTCGGGACTTGTAAAACCCTGGAAGGTTGTTTTTACTTTTTGGTAAAACTTCCTAACTTTATTTCTGAAATGGCATCCCTCCATTTCCCTGATCGTACCATTCTCATGCTCTTTCTTCTTCCTTCTGAAAAGCCGGCCCTATTTTCTGCATTTTTCGCCAAGCCATGGGTTTTGCTGTGGTGGTCGTGCAAGGCTAAGAACGTCAGAGGTGGCATCTCTGATGGCTTCCAGACAATTCTTTTGATGGTACTCGATATTTGAAGTTGATGGCATATAACTATGAGAGAGGCATGAGAGACTTGATCAGAGAAGGACTTGGTGATTTCTTGCGACTGTAGCCATCTGACGACGTCAAACTTCCTCACAGTATTCCAATGTTTTGGGTTTGGTCTGGATATCCGTAACATTACCTTGGCTACAACGAGGTAGTGGCCCAAGACAACTTTGGCTTTTCGAAACCTTCAGACATCCTTAATACTGGAGGAATCACTTGTGTCGATCGCAATGTAGTTAATCTGGTTGGTGGTTGATTGCCCAGGAATTCACCATGTCCCCTTGCGTATATCGATATGTTGGAACTGTGGCAGCTAGCCACATTTTTCTCCTATGCAGGGGAATGTTGGTGAACTAATCCTTTATGTGAATCGTCGTGACGTGAGGCGATCGTTCACATACTTGAATCTCAAGAGCTCTTGCTTATGTCTGCCTCTAGATATCACAGTCATTCATTTTTCTTTTGCCCAGCCCATCCCATCGCACTTCTTGGATAGTGCTGAAGTCTGCTTTGTAGCAGTCTAGGGACTCCACCAAATGTTTGGCTGCACGCGTGGTCTAAGAAGAGACAGAAAATTCCACGTGCAGATCCGATGTTCGTTGTCCTTTGTCGTTTGCTCGGTTCGCCAACAGTAAATCCGTCCGTATCCATGGCTTGTTGTTGCTTCGCAACTAAATAGCTTTACATTGAAGGGAAGTCAATCCGACGCAACGGCATGACCTCCAACCTGGAGGACCACAACTTTACAAAATAATTCCAAGGGCGGGGAGCCTGATTACCCACTCCTTATAGGCTCGAGTTCTGAATATGTCGTAGTAGCCCGTATAAGGTGTTCACTAAGTGGTTCAGCCTAGCTTGAACTGTAGACGCCACCGTTGAATCTATCTGGGGAATTCTTCCACTGCTGCCATGATAAAAGGAGATGTGCCTTAGTGGGAACATTCCTCCCGGTTTCGGGGCTTAAGACTGTTGATGGCACCGTTGATTCTTTATGCTGAATTCATCCGCCGCACACCATTCTTCTTATAGGCTAGTCCAAGACTTCAGCCGAATTATATAGCCAGTAATTTTCGACAAAAGATTACAGTGTTGCTATTTTTGTCTTTTGTTTAACACTCGCGCTATAAGTTCAGCAAGTCAAGTCCGGATGAACGAGACCATTATCCGATACTACTTGGAGGTAAAATAAGCATAAGCAGAATTTATTGATATGTATAATTCGTTGCTTCACTGGACGTCACCATGTTGACGCCACTAAGTGACTAGCTGCGCTCTACAAAGCCCAGCCATCAATTGAAAAATACTCAAGCTGAAAAACGTTTGCCTCGGCCTTAGCCATCCATTGAGTAATTTATTTACCTTTGCTTAAAAATACCTTACGCCTAAAAATGGAAAATAATTATTTTTGGATGCACAAACCAAAGGTATTTGCATGCAAATAATGCTTTGAGGTGAATATATTTTTTTATATTTTTTTGGAAGTGTAAACCGACCATCCAAAAAAAAGTATTTTATTCGGCACATTTTTTTCGCATGCAAAACAATTGCCGGTCCTTTGTTTTGCATGACATTCCATGGTAGCAATGGTTTTTTTGCACGAAACTGTAAACCAATCATACAATCAATTAATTTTGCATTTCACCTCAATTATTTTTGTCATGCTAGAATATTTGCATAGATGTTTGTATGCGCAGGGAAACTGAAAACTATAGGCTTTTGGGGCAAAATACGAAAAAGTCACAAAATCATTGTCACCACTTCCTGTGACTTGTGAAGTATCAGTGCAGAAGGGGAGAATAGAGCTAAAAGTATCTGAGCAAAATCTGTGGTTTGTTGATTTTTGAATATTTGTGATATTCTTCAGTGAAAAACTGGAAAATGATTATTGCTTAGTTAAGATATTGCTACTATATGTTGGTTTGTTAGTTTTTAAAAATGTTCGCTTCGTCGATAAAAGTGGCATTCGCACACGCCCATGATACAATTGAAACCCATGAAACTTAAACTATGATTAGACGATCAACGCAAATGGTCAACGCATTGACTTTCTGGCGTCAAAATGATGTAAAATTCTGTCCAAAAGCTGTCTTGTCGTATGATTTATCAACGCAGAATACTGTCCATGCGTTGACGGCTACGTTCACATTCTCGTTAACACGAATTTAAGGGTCAATGCGTTGATTATTTTCGTTGGCCGTGTAATCACTCTGTCAACGCAGTTTTAGGATACTTTGACAGACTACTCACCAACGGGTTGACTGTTTCTTCACGTTGACAGAGCGGATTGTTCTACCATGTCAACGATCCTTGAGTTGACCTTTATCTCAATCTCGAAAATTTGGTATTTTTTGAGGATTTTCAATACATCGACAGTTGATGGTTTGACAGACGAGGGGGACGAACTATGTTTGAAAGTATATTTCAGTCCAGATGTCACCCTATCGCTCTCAAATCATTTTTCCGGAGCAATACAAACATTTTTAAAATTTTTTATTTTTTCGATATCGTAGTCATCTTTCAAATGAATTTGACAATTGATGGCTTTACAGATAAGAGACGAGTCATATTTTAACGGAAAAGGTATATTTTGATCCAATTGTCACCCAATTGACGTAAAATCTCTTTTCTGCAGAGCAGTAAAAAAACTTTAAAAATTTCTGATTGCTTAGCTGCTTTTTAATCCATCGACTTCGTAGCCATCCTTCAATACAACTTGACAGTTGAAGGCTTGACAGATGGGGAATGAACTATACTTTGACGGAAAAAATGTATTTTGATTAAAATCTTACCCAATTGCCCTAAAATAATCTTTTCCATGAGCAGTAAGAAAACTTCAAACATTTCTGATTTCTTACAGGTTTTATTAATCCTTCCACATTGTATTGTTCGACAACACCACAATATGTCAATGTCATGTGATTGTCAACGTACAAATTTATTCAACTTTGCTCTTGTCAATTCCGTGTCAACGTTCATATGTTTGGATATGATCAAGTAGTGTAATCGTCAACGTTCCACGTGTCAGTACGTACGTCAAGAAGTCAATGCGTTGGCCATTTAAGTTGCCCAACACCTATAGCGACAACTTTAAAGAGTAAATCGGAAACCTAAAATTATGCATCACGTATAGTTTTAGAAGTTTGAATAATCGTTATTACAGTCCTTTTGTTTTTCTCCCATTTAATATTAAACAAAAAACATTTTAAAAAGGTATAAACCTCAAGGCTAGTTTCCATTACAGAACTTCAAAACTTTTAGCACATTTTATTAAATATGCTTCTTCAAACACCTACCAAAACCCACCACATTGGTCAGAAAGGGCACAAAAAAAAAATTTGTTTTCAACTGAACTAGAAAAGAATTAATAAGTTCGTATCAAAATGTCTGACAGAAGATTGATGAATCAGAAAAACAAAAATAACAACCCTCCCAACTATTTCACTGGCTTAAACTTTAATTCATAACAAAAAAAAACCTTATCAACTTTTGGATACATTTTGACAGGTTAAATCTCAAACTGTTGTCATCTTTCACCCAAAAAATAAATCTCACAAAAAAGATACAAAAACAAAATTAAAAAAAAGTATACCTACCTCTTCTTATACAAACAAGATACAAATAATGTATTTGCAAGATACAAAAGCCTTCTCTCACTAATTCCCAAATAACTTTGGCCCAAACCAATTTAGGAGTTAAAGTGACAAATAGACGAAAAGTGACAGTTACAAATCACCAACTCGTATAACAATAGAACCTCAGGTAGGATCTGGTGCTCCACAGGGAAATTAATTATTTCCAATGGAGCATAAAATTCATAGAATTTTCTATACCCACAACAAAACAAGACAAGACAAAAAGCAAACCCTTAACGCACGTTTATACCATTACCATCACAGTTTTTGTGTCATTCTTATATTCATATTATAATTGACCAAAGAATAACCATTTTATAAATTTTATTATACATATTCCAATGCCTGTTGGCTTTTCCTTTTTGGATGTGAAGGGAAAGGGTTCAACAAATGCGCACGTAAAATCAAAATAATTGGAAAACTCGCTTTCTCTGGCACCCCTTGCGGTGATGCTTCTTCAAAGGCAATTACATGCTCAATTGCATCTGCATGAAGCTTCCTTGGTTTGGTTTGGCTGGACCCGTCTGACGGTTGCTTCTAGAATCGGATACTCTGTAATGCACCGCTCCAATATATTTACGAATACGAATACCGTCTGTCCATTTTGCCTGTCTTAGCCATCAGATGCACGTAAACTCTCTAAGGGAAACTTTTGACTCTATTGTTGCGATTTGCAACACTGAACCTTCTCTCAAGTTGCATCTACTAAAACCTCCGTGGGGCATTTTTATACGCCAAATATTCCCCTTTATTTTTGTATTTTTTTTTTTAAAGGAAAGCAAACCTGTATAAAATTGAAAAAAAAAAAAAAAACATAATAAAAATCGAACGAATTCTTTTGGAAAATACAACCCACTGAGCTAATCATTGCTATCGTCATCGTCATTCTCAAAGCTACTGCTTTCGAAGCCAACACTGGTAATCGTGGTGATCCATCTACTCCACTTTTGGCCGAATGAATCGAATTCCTTTTCCTCGGCTTGGCTTTTCCAGATACACACATATATAAGTCCTCGAAACGTTTTATGAACGAATCCAGCAAAACAATTCCTGAACCGAACGACGACGACGACGGACGCTCCGCTCCATCTTCTCTTCACTTTGAAATCGAAACAACCTCCTTCTTGTAATAAGAGCTGTAACTGACAGAATGACTGGAGCCAGTAACCCTGAGCTGTCAAATTAAAACCCCGAACATTGAAGATCCTCGAGGAAAATCAAATTCCGCAGTTGCTTCTCTAGATGGTTAATATTGCGCTGCTTTTGCCGTTTGTTATCCTTTGGCCGGGTTCGAGTTTGGGCTCTTTTAAAGGAGGGAGTGATTGTGGATTGGAATTGGAAGTCACTATGTTAGGACGAGCAGTGATGTGGAAAATCAGCAACAAAGTTGCGGCATTGGAAAATAAGAACAGCAAAAACATACGTACACACATATGTATATACATATATATGTACTACTCGTACATTACACATTCCTTAACACAACCCCAACCTCAATTCGTCATGCATCAGCCATCAGCCATCAGCTGGAGATGCGATGCGATGATGTTGAGAGCTCTTCGTCCCCGTTTAGAGCAGTTTCATGCCCTGGAATGCAGTTCAGTTTTATAGTAGTCGTTTTTGAAGGAATATAACCTAAGAAAACTATACTGCGACTACAAAACAACGCTGGCTGAAGTATTGCTTGTGATTTTCAAGTGATTTTCTCCTTTTGAATGTTGAACGATAACGTACGAACATAATGGCTGATGGGGAGAACTTCCGAACGTGTTGTGTCAAACAGTAAATGAAAATATTTGGAATAAGTTGCAATGGAAAACAATGAAAGGTTGAATGAGAAAGTTAGAACATGTGTTCTTTAACGTCACATGTCGTCGGTTGGTCTCTAGGGGCTATAATACACTTTAGTTTATTGTTGACATAATAAAGTCGTTGACATATATGTAGGAATGTTTAATCTAAAGGGAATTGACATTTTTATTTTACTCAGTCTCATCATAATCATAATCGGTGTGAATTTGATTTGAGAAGAAATAACTGTCAAAATGTGTTATATAGGTATAAGTCGTAAAAATCAATAAAGAACACTTTTTAAAGCCACATCAAATGATATTTTAATCATAACTTCATATCTTAACATATTCAGAAAAAATCCTTAGTAACATGATGCCACTTGCATCAAACAATAGGATAATTAAGAAAACCTAGGGATAAAGTACCTTTGTTAAGATTGTTTTTATATTGCATGAACGCGGAAACCACTTACACATTTAGCGAATAAACGCCAAAACACATTCGGCTCTTTTTTCCTATAGTGGAATTGAACTACATAGGTCCTTATGGGAGCAAATAGCCAGATTCACTCAAGGGCTACATATGCAACTCATTGTTGCACGATGCCGATATATTTCTAAATTAGCTTGGCACTGAACACTTATCAGTTTCACGATACATAACAGAAAAAAACGTCACAAGTAAAGCCCAAGGCTATAAATTTAAAGTCCCATTATAAACTTAAACAAATATACAAAAACAAATTTTCATTAGACTAGAAATAAGCAGTCTAATTATGCAACTCCTCAGTTCGTCACGCTTTACGCTTCACGCACTAATAGGTACTCCGCACATTTTTTTTTGTCACATTTTCTCTTGTAGATATTTTGATGTCCATTTTCCTTAATATAAGTTGAATAATTCTTTCGGCAATGATTCTTATTTGAATTATTTGCGTCATTGTTGAGTGAAAGCTGTTTATAGCACAGCATACTACATTTATTTTCTATTTATTATCTTGTCTCTGAACATTGAGTACATCCTTATCGCATATGGCAAAAAGATATGTTTTATTGTCACGTAAAGAAGTCTAGCTACGCAGAATTTCTTGCTTTTGTACACCCGAACTCGGATAATGTAGTAAGTGGATATTAATAAAAAAAAAAGTTTTTAAGTTTAATTAAAAAAAACTGATTTGATTTTACAAAGATAAAAACTGAAATAGATTCAGTTGTATTCTCATAATTGCTCTGTGGGGTATGCAAAGGGGTTCGTCTAAAATAATTCTGCTATAATGAAACCCTGCATTAGGATTATGAAATGTGTTTCCCTGTTATTAGTCAGTTTTGATATTTGAAACATATTATTAGGATAACCAACAGGGGTATTTTGGCCTGGAGACTCTGGGAATGCACTATGATATCCGGACAAAATTCTGTCTGTTTGTCTTTTTTTTATCTCCATGAAATTTGAACCAAATGTTTTTTGACGATTCCCTAGAGGAGAAATTGATTTTTTTTAGCTCCAAAAATAACGATACTTGCCTAACAACCGTAAAGGAAAAGCTATTTATCTCAAAAACAGCTCCAACGATTTTTATGAAAATGAAAATAATTGTAGGTAGGTATATGGGTCAATATTTCAAAATATTAACATTTCAGTCTCCTTCATTTTTGAACCGAAATAAAAAATTATATTATAAGTTTGCTAGTTGGATGGCTTAAAACAAACGGGTTCTAATATTCGCTTAAAAAAAAAAAAGTTAAAAAAATTATCATACCCGCTATATCCATTTAAACACCTAAAATGTCATTCCCCTGACGTGTCCCCAGGCCTACTTACCACACTGCAATGAATTTTAGCAACGAAACTAACAGCGGTACACAAAATCTAATGATGCAATCTTTTTAAAAATAAATGCACCCTCACTAAAAAATCGTTAATTTATTTTTAGTTGCTTATATTTGTTAAATAGGAGCTATTAAGTATGTAAGTGTCCCCCATAAAATGTTCATTTTTATCCCACCAATCGAAATTAAAAAAAAAAAAATATATAGGCTCCAAATAGCAAACTGATTTTTTTGTTGTGTAACGGGACATGATTGTTCTTTATGAAAATTGAAGTAAGACCTTGAACAAAACTCGGCTGTCTTTTATATTTAGAGTTAAGGCGCTGATCTTGTTTTTCGTCCAGCGAATTTGTCATTCCTCTAACGTGAGTTTTTTACTAAACCGTGTGGCATACAAATTAAAAAGGTTTACTCGTCTCTTTATTTTACAAGGACCTACTCGATAAATAATGTAAAACATCTCATTTTCTAATAACTTCGATTTTATTCTCATAAAACACCCTTCGCAGTCATTCCTCTAACATCATTTTTTGTGTCATTCCCCTGACTTTCAAGTTTTCATTGTAATGATTAATTGCGTTTTGGTACTTCTAGGAGGATCAATAATATTGCATTTAAACGTATTTACAGTACTTTTAGTATTTTTATATTTTTTCACATTTTTTCATTCAAAATATCATAAATAATACAATTATAACTATAAAATGTTTTGTCACGCAAAATCCTTGAACTACAAGAGCATGTTGGTGCGACATAGCCGTGCATTTTGAAAATAGTATTCCATTCCGAAATTTTTCAAACTCATTTTTTTGTTATAAAACTATGAACATATACAATTCTTTTAAAATAAAATAAGCTTTTTGGTGAAAAAAAATTGGATTACCAATTTTAAAGATGTCATCAAATTTGTATATATAAAAAATTTGTTTCAAAGAAAACCGCTCCGACGATTCTAAATTTTTTTGCATACTTTCATATTTGCTTATGTTGGTAATCCAACTGCATAAGTTATTTAACGGGCTGTTTAGACAATTAAAAGAATGACTTAAATACTTTTCTATAATTACCTGCATAATTTAAAAGCTCTTAAGTTCCAAGCACCTTGAACAAAAGAGCAAGAACGTGCAATCCAGTCGTGCATTTTATTTGTAAATGAATCGATACGAAAAGTGGAAAACCGCTTTCAACGCCCCGTCCCTAACACGGTTGTCAAAAAAATCCTCGCAGACTTTTGAATTCGATTTCAAGATGCATGCACCTACAGATTCTCATACCTACTCATATTTCGGCTATGCGTTCATCCACAAAATTTGCTGCCAGCTCTTGAATTATAACTCATTCTTGAAAAATTGGCCTAAAATCTTGTTAAAGCGATTCAGATTGAAAACATGCTTTGGAAATTTTAGATGGGTTCAGCATTTGTTTACTTTGTGCAGCCCCATACTTGGATGCCATATGTCCAAACGGGTTTCAGGACTTGCTTCTATAACATTAGTTGGTCCTGGATAGATAAGTCGGTAACCATCAGTCATCAGTACATGTTGACGAGGGAGTAGCAAAAGTTTCAGTGTATTAGAAACTCACTAGCGGTTACTCTCTCGTGTGGTCTCAGGGTTAAATGGCTGTTGTGATTTTTATAGAGAGAAATAATTTTACTAAACCTTATATTGTATAGATAGATATAGTCTGACTTCAAACCAATAAACTTTCAAGTAGAAGTACCAATCAAGTAACCATTACCTTGTTCTTGAAAAAACATGTACAAGGCACTGGGTACTTGAAAAACACCAAGTACAAATACTTTTTCAAGAACTTTGCTCCAAGTTTAGGTATGTACTTAGGCTTCGGCCTCCCTTCTTCTCCGTCTATCCAGAAACGGTGAGGATATTGTTCTGATCCAGGAACCCTGGATTGTTAAATCCATGGTTAAAGGACTCAGAACTCCTGGATACTACTTACTGTATGCATCTGGTAAGGTGAACCTACATCTTGCATACTAGTTAAAAGTACCACTAACGTATATTTACTCCCTGATCTCAGCGATAGAGATATCACCACTGCTAGACTGGAAACGGCCAATGGTGCGTACTGGCTAGTGTCGGCGTATCTCGGCCATGACAGTCTCGGCCCTCTCCCCGGTTATATACGGGAGAGAATCATCGCACAGGCAGAACGACAGAAGATATGTCTCATTATTGGGGGTGATGCTAACTCCCATCATACAGTATGGGGAAGTACTGATATCAATGATAGAGGTGAATCTCTTTTTGATTATATTTTAAGTACTAACCTTATAGTAAGTAATGTGGGAAACGAACCTACCTTCATTACTAAAAACCGACAAGAAGTATTGGATATTACTCTTGTCTCAGATACAATTCATCACAAGATCTTGAATTGGAAAGTATCTGATGAACACTCGTTTTCTGATCACAGGTACATCCAATTCAGTCTAAATGATGAACCTCCTAGCCGCTTGGTATTTCGAAACCCTCGAAAAACCGATTGGCTTAAATATAGGATAACACTCAAAGGTCTATTAAAACCTGATCTTTTAAATCCTCCTTCAAATATAATTGAACTTGACTGCAAGGTCAGTGATCTCACGTTAGCCCTTAACAAATCAATGGCTATTTCCTGTCCACTTATTCAAGTAAGGGGAAAAAAGAAGCCGTATTGGTGGGATTCAGGGCTTGAACCGCTCAGGAAAGATTGTCGTAAATGTTTTAATCGAGCTAAAAGTACCCGAGTAGCGTCGGATTGGGAATCCTATAAGGAAACCCTTAAATTATATAAGAAAGCTTTGAGGAAGTCTAAGAGATCCTCCTGGAGAATTTTCTGTGGAAATATAGAAAAAACTTCAGAGGCATCCAGGCTTAGAAAAATCCTCTCTTCAAATCCAGTGATGCCTAGCTGTTTGAAAAATGCTGATGGCTCATGGACTAAATCTTGCGAAGAATCGCTAAACCTGCTACTAGATACTCATTTCCCTGGAAGCTCCAAAAATATTAATAGCCTCGACCATAATAGGTCAGATAATGAGCCAAGATATCCACAAGGTCTTGTTACTAGGGAAAAGCTGCAATGGGCGCTCAACAGCTTCAAACCATACAAGTCTGCAGGACCCGACGGCATAGTACCAGCTGAACTCCAAATGAATTCTGATTTAAATCTGCCAATTCTGGAGATCATTCTTACTAGTTGTTTAAACCTGGTCCACATTCCCCTGTTATGGAGAGAAGTTAAGGTTGTGTTTATACCCAAAGCTGGCAAATGCTCCCAAGTAAACTCGAAAGACCTCAGACCTATTAGTCTATCATCATTCCTTCTTAAAATCTTTGAAAGATTGATCGATATCCACCTGCGAACAAGCATAGACACGCGACTTTTGTCTACTGCTCAACACGCTTATTGCAAAGGGAAATCGGTTGAAACTGCGTTACATACTCTAGTTTGAACTATAGAATATTCCCTCCATCATAAAGAGTACACCATGGTCGCTTTCTTGGATATAGAGGGCGCTTTTAACAATGTCGACACATATGCGATCGCATCTGCTCTGACATCCCTGAAGGTAGATGGTACGCTTGGTGAATTGATTAATCAAATGCTGACTAGCAGGGTTATCAATTCAAAACTGGGCAGCTTTTCCGCTAGAAGGTCTGTCAGTAGAGGTACGCCGCAAGGTGGTGTCCTATCTCCCCTTCTCTGGAACTTGGTAGTAAATGAGCTGCTGACATGCCTGGAAGCAGAGGGTTACAGAGTGATTGCATATGCGGACGATGTTGCTATTGCCGTATCAGGAAAGCATCCTACTGTCTTAAAAGAACTCTTACAAAATGCTTTAAATAAGCTTACCAACTGGGCTGACCGGTGTGGTCTGGGTGTCAACCCTCATAAAACAGAACTTGTTCTATTCTCAAGGAAATATAAAATCCCTCATATTGATCCCCCTTCTATCAAAGGAACTCCACTAACATTCACTGATCAAGCAAAATATTTGGGTCTTATTTTGGACAAAAAGTTAAGCTGGAAACCTAATATACAAGAAAGAGTCAAAAAAGCCACAGTGGCACTTTTCTCTTGCAAAAAATCCGTTGGGAACAAATGGGGCCTTCAACCTCGAATCACTCACTGGCTATATACTTCGGCGATTAGACCGATCCTCACTTACGGAGTGACAGTATGGTGGACTGCTCTGGATAAAGCGGTAAATTGCGACAAATTGAGCAAAGTTCAACGCTCTGCTTGTTTGTGCATAAGTGGAGCACTTCGTACGACACCTTCCGCTGCTCTAGACGTTCTGCTCCATCTGACACCCCTCAATATTTTCAGCAAACAAGTGGCTGCAAAAATACAGCCATTCGCCTTAAAGCTTCCTCACAATGGACCAACAACAACTTTGGCCATTCCATCATTCTGAATTCCTTCGGATCAATCACAAGTCGCACTGATTACACCATCCCAAAACTTCAGTTTGCAAAAACTTTCAAGCCAGCATTCCTTCTAGAGTTCTCTGGGAGGATACGGCTCTCTTGGAAGATGAATCAATCCATATTTACACCGACGGATCGAAAACTGATGATGGGGTGGGTGGTGGTGTGTACTCAGAAAGACTAAAATTAAGTCTCTCCTTCCGTCTTCCTAATCATTGTAGCGTGTTCCAGGCGGAACTTATGGCGATCAAAGAAGCCTTATCTTGGCTGAAAGAAAACGTGTTATCAACTACAGATATCCGCATCTTCTCGGATAGTCAAGCAGCTATCAAATCTCTGGAATCGGTCTCTACCAACTCTTTAACAGCCCTAAATTGTCGTTCATCTCTGCTGGAGATGGCGCAGCAGTTTAACATTCACCTGTGTTGGGTGCTGGGGCATAGAGACATTCCAGGTAATTGTAAGGCCGACGAACTCGCTAAATATGGAACAACTCTACCTCTTCTACCTAGTAAGGCAGATATTGGTATTCCCATCGCTACATGTAAACTTATGCTGAAGCAAGATGCTTTAGAGAAAACAAACGTTAGGTGGAACAATATCACCACTTGCTGGGCAACAAAACAAATCTGGCCAGTAATGGATTTTAAGCGGTCTAAATGTTTGATATCTCTAAGCAGATTGCACATTAGCTCCATGATAGGTGTCATAACCGGACACTGTCTTATAGGCAAGCACGCAACGCGTCTTGGCGTATTCTCTAACGATTTTTGCAGAAGCTGTATGGACGAGGAAGAGGTAGAATCGATTCCTCATCTTCTATGCACTTATCCTGCTCTATCTCATAGGCGAAGACTCCATCTTGGAGATTTCTATTTCAATTATCCTAGTGATTTAGTAAATGTTGACATAGGTAGTCTGTTACGCTTCATAAGAAGCTCCAAATGGTTCATCGAGTAGGGAAAAAGGCTTCCCAGATTCTTGTGGTATCACAATGGGCCAACTTATGGTCTAAGTGTGTCAGTTTTCATGACTGACAGCCACTTCAACCTAACCAACCTAACCTAGGTATGTACTTGGTACTGTAATACTGCCAAGTATATTTTCAAATACTTTTCAAGTACATAATAGTTCAATTTCAAGTATTCTTAAAGTACAATTCCATTCAAGTACTTTTCAAGTACAAATCCATTCAAAGTATTTTTCAAATACACATACAAAGCAACACATTAAAAACTTAAGTTTCAATTTTAGGGGCGTGATATCCACCTTTTTTATAGAAATTTTTGTTTAAAGTCTATAGAGCACGTCCAGTTTTACTACAACCTTGAAATTCGACTGGATTGTAGGGCTTGTTATGAATGCAAAGGAAAAATATTTGAATTTCAGATTTTTCTTTCAGGAGGTGTGGCATCAACTCACTTTCTCAGAATTGTTTTGAAAACGTCATTATTCGAAAGCTCAACAAGACCAGTCAATGAATTGTATTGAAAAGTGCTTGAATATGTGTACTTGGTAGTGTTAAAGTACCAAGTACATGTATTCGGAACAAAGTATGTACTTGAAAAAATACATGCATAGGTACTTGGTGTTTTTCAAGTACGAAGTGCATTGTACTTGTTTTTTTTTTTTGCAAGTATAAGTACGAGTACATGGTACTGGCACTGGGTACCTATACAAGGTACCTTAAAACAAATACACTTAAGTACCTTACAACTCTGTCTGACTCTTAGGGAATCCAAATTTTGCAAGAACATTTTTTATACATTCCCATCGTGATAGTTTGTTTGTAGGAATAGATATCTATTTTTGTTGTGAGTTTTTAGATTATGGTAAAAAGTTCCTTTAGCTTTTGCCCTATTAAATATTTATACATAAAGTACGTACGCCATAGCAATAAAACTTAGTCTGGTCACTCTGACAAACAAATTATTCCTCCAAAATAATAATTATGCTTAAGGCTTCTACAAGTACAAGCATAAGAAGATTTGGCGTGCAAGCAAATCCAATCACACGCATAAAACACCTAATATCACTATGTATATACCGACAAAAACTCCTCAACATCAATTAGCCGTCCGTCGGCGTCGTCGTCCGTTCACAACGAAGAAGGCCATATTGCTATTATCAAAGTCATGACAAGCAATAGGCGGACAGAAACATGACATCGAAGGCGACGATAATGATGCTGATGGTGATATCACTGTGAGTCACCAACGCACGAGTCTATCTCCACCCGCACAACACTATCTCCCTGTCACTTGGGCAGAATGATAGAGCGGTGGTGCGATATGGGGTGGCGATGGTGGGCGACTCCCCATGGCGTATGATGAAAAGTGTTGCAATTAACTAATTAATGTCTCTTTTAAATACGCGTAATGATGATGATGTTCCGGTGGCGGAAGAATTGCAGAAAAATATTAAAACCAAGACGGACTGTGCGTAAATTAAGTGCCACATCATATTACATTATTAAATGCGTGCATTGTTGGATGTGGCAGTGGCAGTGATGTTGGAGTAGTATTGAAGCTGGCACAACTATTTTGGGAAAATGCTCATTGCCGCCGCCTCCAACCAACCAACCATCGACTGTTAGCCTTATAAATTCATTATAATGATGTAACGAATCGTTTTATGAGGTAATAAAAACGGCGCGGACGATTTCTGCCAAATACTTACAGCACAAATCATCAGAGCTGGTCTGTCGTTGCAAATTGCTCAAGTTAAGGATGAGTGACGAAAAATGTTGGCAGCTGCCAAATTTATTGGTTGCCGTTGCGCTTCTCTGATGTTTTAGTATGTCTTTCGCTTTTCTTTATGAGTGGAGACAGTTTTATTGTACATTTGAGTTCTGTTTAACATTCTTGAATATAAAAATATAATAATGTTTTCTTATTTACAATAAATAAAACAACAAACATGTGCAGTAGTTGCATATCCTAGGACAAGAAATAGATAAAGATCATTTCAATTTGCAGAAATGTAAGCAAAAAGAAAAAATGTTTCTGTTCTCTGAACAAAATGTAAGCACAGACATGTGTTTGTTCTGTTTTATTTTGTAATTTGTTAATTTCGAATTTAACTCATGTGATTTAAAAATGTAAACATATTTTGGTTTACGGTTGTCTACAATTCTGTTTTAGCCAAAATGAATGTTTGAGGCAAGTTATAATGCGGGGATTCAAAAATTTCGAAAAACAAATAAAAAAAAAACAGAAGTATATTGAGTAGGTACCTACTAATCGCAAAAATGTAATTTGAGAAAAATTTTAACTCCATGAAAGTAAAATCACTCAATTCTGTTTGTCTGTGTTTAGTCCAGTCATATTGAATTTTTATCATGGAAATTGTGGGGTAGTTTTGATTTGTTCGTTCCTTTATGTTTTCGGGGGTGCTAAATCCGAATCTGAGGTTTGCCAACAAAATTTCATGACGCAACATCGAAAAAAATGCAAAAAATTATACAAATTTTTTGGGAGTTTTTCACTAATGGCTCGGAAACTACCAACTAGTCGAAAATTACATCAAAGTAGGTACCATTGAAAGTATACACAACCCATTGACGTACCTATTTTTACTGTTTTCGAAAATCCACTCGCAAGCTCTAAGATAAATTACTTTGTGTGACAAAATTTGAACTTTTGTCTGTGACATAAAATAAAAATAAATAATCCCACGCCTCTATCCCCCCCCCCCCCCAGATACCGCACGCGCTGGGGTCCATTTACACCGAGTACGACGTAATTTCGATTGCAAGTCATATAGGCACTTATTTTTGTATTAAAAATTAAATTATGTAAAAACTAAGATACATAGTTATTATGCTATGTATGTTGTTGCCAGCATAGCACAACAACTTCCTTTTAAAGCGATGGGAAGGATATTATTACTGAGAGATAAGAGGTTGGGTCTGCTTAATACAAGCAGTTACAAACATTTCAAAACGTAAAAAATAGAAAAAATTAAAAAAAAAAATATTAGAAAAAAGGATCTTGCCAAAGCAAGTTACAGTTACAGTTTCTCTCCGTTATGGTTATGATGAAGGCATACATTACTACTAGAATAATAGAGTATTCAAACTAGTTAAAGGAGGAACTATAAAGAAGTTTTTTTTGTGTGATCTTGCTATGATTATAGTTTTTTATTTATTTATTTGTTTAATCTTTAAGTACAAAAACTTTTTAAGACTATTAAAAATATTAACAAGTATAAACTTAGTATCACAATACTTATAATTAAAATAAAAGAGATGGGACAATAAATAAGTGTAATTTACATTTAAAAAATGTTATTAAGTAGCTCTGAAACTGATTTTTTAAACAAATATCTATTTAATTGCAAATCGACTTGATCATATATAGTATTGAAAACTGAACAGGAATTAGATACTGGATCACATTTTCCTTAGTTAGTTCTATGAAAAGCAACAAAGAAAAAATTATTATTTACCCGAAGTGTCCTAGCTGGTGCATGTATGGTAAAAAGAGCAAGCAAAGGTGCACAATCAATCCGATTACAAATCACGTCTCTAGCGAACATAACCAAATAACACTTACGTCTCGCATGGAGTGAACTCAAATCTATCAGTCGAGATCTTACTTCATAGGGTGGCATAATACCATCAACCCAATTCAGTTTCCATAAGGCAAACCTAGTAAATTTTTTTTGGACAGCTTCTATACGTTTAATGCTAGCTTCATAATAAGGGCACCAAATACAGCAAGCATATTCAAGTACTGATCTTATCATCGAAACATAGACCGATTTCAAGATGTACGGATCTGAGAATTCCGAGTCGAAAATACTAGAATTTGAATTCACTTCCCTCAAAATTCTAGTTACTGGTTCATTTCTACCATAATCAGTTCTGTGAGGGGCTTGAGATCTTAGAGAATGTAAGTTGATGTTAATACTCATTACCTCCAGAAGGGCAGAAGAATCAGTAGCACCATAGGTAAAATTTGATAAACAAAAATTATGTCAGCCACTTCACGTTGTTTTTCCAGAGATTGTAGGTTAATGAGCCGCAACCGATCTTAATATGGGGGCAAGTTGTAGTTGTCAACCCATGGGAGTCCCCTAAGAGCAAAACGGAGGAATCTACGTTATATTGCTTCCATTCGTTTGATATGAACATGGTGGTAGGGGGACCATATACTTGGCTTGCATATTCAAGTAAGGGTCGTACAAAGGTTGTATAGAGAGATTTTGTTACGTAAGGATCCTTAGACCAACGTTTGACAAAATCAAGAGCAGAATTAGCCCTAGCTGCTATGTTGACATAATGGGATCTGACATTGAGCTCAGTATCACAAATAATACCTAAATCCCGAATTGTTGTTACTCTAGAGACAAGGTCAACATTGATATAAATAGTTGTCCCGTGATGGTGGACTGGAACGCTCGCGAGAGTATGTGATTGCTTGGCATTTTCCGACATTAAGTTCTAAATAATTTTTTTGACACCAAACAAAAAAATTATTCAGGTCGTTCTGAAGAGGTAAAGAATCATTAGGCAAAGAAATTGCTCTAAAGATCTTCATGTCATCCGCGTAGATAGAAAGTTCTGAGTGCTCAATCACAGACTCCACAACATTGATCGTTAGAATTAAAATAATCGGACCCAGATGACTACCTTGTGAGACTCCTGATCTTGCATTGAAAGGATCTGATACTGAAGATCTAAACAAGACTCGATATTTACGATCCAATAAGTATGATTCTATCCATTGAACAAAACGAGGAGGATAACCAAGAGCCTTTTATTTGAACGAGATAATTTTGTGTGAGATGACATGAACCAAGATATACTTTTCTGATGGTCTTTGATGCGCTGAGTTAGAATCTGGCCTTGAAATTGCTCTATCACGCCACGTTTATGAGATTTTCGAATCTAAAGATTTGAAAAAAATGCATTTTGTATACAAATTTGGGTTTATATTTTGTTCTCGAGGTAATTTTGTTCGAAAAATTGTCTATGGTCATTCTAAAGTATGAACATTTTACTTCAAAATTCTTTTCGAATCTTTCAAATACCTCCATTCGTTTGCGTGAAATCGTTGGTTTTCGTTTTACTACTAGCCCAGTCAAATTAGTAAAAAAAAAAGACATCAAATCGCATTTTTAGATGGACAAATTTTTTTTATGGAATCTGTTTGGCTACGTCTCCTGATCATAAAAACGAGTTTTTGTGATTTTTGAGGTTAGGGAAGATCCGCCATCTTGAAAAAGAGATTGGTTTTGTTTTTATGCAATAACTCGCTTGCATTTTATTTACAACAAAACGTCCTACTGCAATCTTGTAGAAGATAAAATTACCTATAAAATAAGCTATCAACAACCTCTGTAGGTGGTTTCATTTTTGAGATATAACGGGTATGACTTTTCTTGAGTTTTCTAGGTAACCGTTGATTTTTTTTGGATGATGCTCTTAAAATCATTTTCAGTTCCTGTATCGACCTATAAAATGAACCATCGATCGATATCATCGGCCACGAATTGTGCGAGTTATCCAATTCATAGGATCACACTTTATGAGTAAGGAGAAAAACATAAATATATTTTTTTCGAAAATGTTTATCTGGTGAATCGTACAAAAAAACTATTACTTAAAATGTTGTCCACAGTAATGATAACAATTTAACATACATGGTACGTGGAGTTGCATCCGCACCGCACAGAAGGTAAAGCAGCCGGGAAACTTAAGACACCTATATTTCTTGTTGTTGAAAACTGAGTTATCTTTTTTCAATCCAAATGTAAAAGGTATTGCATGCGAAGAAAAACTTAATTGATTTTTAAATTTATTGATTGGTTTTTATTAGCAGAATAATTTGAAAAAATGATAAAAAAGAGGTAAAGTGTATTTACATTAAGTTTTCTCTGTGAAAGTATTTGAAGGGGAGACAAATAATATTAAGGGGAATATTTTGAGATTTTTGAAGGTAGCATTTCATCATCACATACATCAGCTTCGTTTGGTGTCATTTTATCGTTATGAATCTGCAAGAGCAGGGTACTTTCATCTTCGCAATAATCTTCAGCAATTATAATACATTTGGGGATGTTGTTGCAAGTTTCACCGCTGCAGTGTGCACAGACGGCGGAACATTTTAAACCCGCTTTGCGACATCCACAAGCTGCTCCACATTTTGATGCGCAGGAACAAGAAATAACCTTCATTATTTCGGGAGGTGCTGGTTCCTTGGTGGTCATCACAGGAACATAAATTTTTGTATTTTTTTTCCAACCCCACTTTTCCGGATCCTGGTCGTTTCCTAGCCACGTTTGTACCTGTGGCCTATTGCACCAGTTACAATTTACAATCACAAATTTGTAGTTTTTATCCACAAATTTCGTATTTGAATTTTTATTTTGCCTTGAGTGTGTTGACAATTTTGTGAAGAAACGAGAAAATCGTAAGATTCGACTGCAATTTACTGTATAATTTGTAGAAGATTTTACATACGATCTTTGACCTGTAGAAATTTTTCACAAACTGAACAAAATTGTAAACGATTTTCTTACAACTACAAATTTTTATTTGTGTAGCAAAAATTAGGATTGTCTACAAATTTGTGAAACAAGTATAATTTTGTATAAAAAAAAAAGAATATAAAACATAAAACCTTGAATTTTAACAAATTTGTGGATTAAAATTTTGTAATTGTAGTTACAATTTTGTAAGATGGTGCAATAGGCCACTGGTGATAAGTCCGAAATATATGCTGTCGTAGCGCATCTTTTGTGGAGGGAAGTGAATATAAATTGTTTTTCGTTTTTGCCACGGACTTCGTAAATTTTTATAACGAAGTTCGTCAATTGAAGTTGTCTTTCCTCCACCATAGAGCGCCATGAAGAGTTTTTCCCCTGCCACAATAAGTTCTTCTTCACCATTTGACTGAACTGAACTGCCTGGAGTCACACAACAAATACCACCCATTGCATGAAAAGTACCCCTTCCATCAATCGTGTTAGTGTTGAAGTTGCTGTTATCGAAAACAAACTGTGAAAATCCAGTCGAAGAAATGGATCGCTGCGGACGCAAAATACAAGAAGCCTCAAATTTCAGAATTTCGTTGTATGATGCAGAAAAGCCCAACGATGAAAGAACTTCGATCAAATTTTTTGATCCGAACGAGAGGAGGAGAAACAAACGACCTTGGACGAACTTGACTGATGATAGCGTGACAGATGCTTGTACATTTTCGTTCCCAGCTGTAAAAGGATCGTTTCTTATGTTCAGTAATGATACGCGACATGAAAGCTTCCAGATAACGAGGAACAGCATTGTCAAAATTATTAAGACAATTGTCTGGTTGCTGGTAGTAATCAACATTATAAAATTGCAAGCAAATATCGTTGTAGATATTATCAGCAGCTTCAAAAACTGTTTTCATTTTTGTATCTACATCTTGCTCAAAGTTTGTATTTTCAAAAGATTTTTCAAAAATTTCGCGACTGCGATCAACAAAACATAAAAACGTTTCGCGCCCTTTCTCGGCAAAAATGAAAAGTTTATTACCATATTTTTTCTGCAACCGATCTGTTATTGTGCGTGAATCTGGAATTTGAGGAGTTTGAATTTTTTTCATATGATCAGAGAGTTTAAACTGGCATTCTTCGTTATGTTCTGATAGATAAGAGTATACGCACAGTACTTTGCATTCATCTATAGTGCGAAAAATTTGTCTGAGCACTGGTGTTTTTATTTTTATAAATGAATACCAATCAATAAATTTGAAATCTTGTTGAATTTTTTTTTAGGTAACACCTGTGAAATCGCATGCAATACCTTCTCAGTTTTCAACAACAAGAAATGTAGGTGTCTTAAGTTTCCCGGCTGCTTTAAAACCTTCTGTGTGGTGCGGATGCAACGCCACGTACCATGTATGTTAAATTGTTATCATTACTATGGACAACATTTTAAGTAATAGTTTTTTTGTACGATTCACGAGATAAACATTTTCGAAAAAAATATATGTATGTTTTTCTCCTTACTCATAAAGTGTGATCCTATGAATTGGATAACTCGCACAATTGGAGGCCGATAATATCGACCGACGGCTCATTTTAAAGGTCGATACAAGAACTATAAATGGTTTTAAGAGCATCATCCAAAAAAATCAACGGTTACCTAGAAAAATCAAGAAAAGTCATACCAGCCCCAAAACTTAACCCATAGGGGAACATTGGTCCGTTATATCTCAAAAATGAAACCACCTACAGAGGTCGTTGATAGCTTATTTTATAGGTAATTTTATCTTTTACACAATTGCACTAAGATGTTTTGTTGTAAAATAAAATGGGAGCGAGTTATTGCATAAAAACAAAACCAATCTCTTTTTCAAGATGGCGGGTCTTCCCTAACCTCAAAAACTCGTTTTTATGATCAGGAGACGTAGCCAAACAGATTCCATAAAAAAAATTTGTCCATCGAAAAATGCGATTTGATTTCCTAATTTTAGTAAAAAATTTAGGTATATAGAAAAACTTTAAAAATCCACCTCCTCTATGCGGGCTCTGTATCTGCTAGCATTTACGGTGTAGTAATATAAAAGGTCCCAGCCTCGTTCTCCATTCAGAATGCTGATTATTTCATCAAAATTAAGGATTTCTACTCCAAAGAAGTGCTTTCTGAATTCCTTCAGTATTGGACAAACTCCGGAAATGTAACACATCTTCACGTTCTTTTAGATTACATAGATCGCACAATATTGGTAACTCTGGGCGATGAGGAATGTAGTTCAAACCTATGAGTTCGCCTCTAAGTTTGAGTATCGAGCTAATTTTCTCAGAAGAGTTTTGAGTTAAGAAGTAAGTGTTGCTGTTTAAGAAGTGGTTCAATTTACTGTAGTAGGCTCTATACAGGGATGCCTCGGCTTCCGTCATAAACTTATCATACATCATATTTCCAGTTTCATTCAAATTGCAACCTCAGTCGATCCGGACTTTCATTGGCTGATAATGATAGAGAAGATGAACATTCGAATGACAATTTATTCCACTACCACTCTTGTACACAAGATCCTCCGGAATTTATAACTTGAGACAGTACCAGACGCGGAATCCTATTTTCACCCATCGACATAACTCTTACCACAATGTAATTTGAGTGTGTCCAAAAACAACGGAGCTATTCCTGTTTCAAGATGTAGCATATAGTTTGGAGAGTTACTTGGCAGCCAGAATGTACTTTTAATAAAAAAAACGAAGAAATTTTTCCACTGCTTCATAGGAAAGATATCCCCATACTTGTGCTCCATAAAACAGAATTGCGATAGCGGTTGCTCGAAAGATTTTATACTTAGCATCATGAGAAACGAGCCAAGGTATAAATCGAGATTCATTTTTCGTAATTTGCAGCTTATTTTTCTTGATCTGATCCAAGAATTCTTTCCGTGTGTTGGTCCAGCAGTTGTTTTCGCTTTTAAATGGTCGAGTATGGCTCGACAACTCCCATGTTGTCGAGCATGTTCGCCAACATGCTCGACAACATGGCTCGATGGAAAAAATAACTGTACACCTAACTTTGCGTTACATGGATACTGATGTTGTCGATCATCATTATTTTTCGTTTTTCGGAACAAACGCACGGAGTATGGCTTGCAATTTTTTTTTTTATAAACAGCAAGTTTTCAAAAAATGTTGAAATCCGTCGAGCATGTTGGTCCAGTAGATGTGTTCGCGTTTAAATGATCGAGCATGGCTCGATAACTCCTATGTTGTCACCCATGTTGGCCCGTACAAGCCCCTCTATTCACTAAGGAAAATTTAGAATAGGTATATGAATTGCCCTTAACAATTTCAAGGCTAATTTTGAGTTTTCCCTCAAGTGAGCTATGAAGGGCCGGTCCCTACCTTTTCAGTTCATCTTATTTGGAACCCAGTTGAGGTTGATATCTTTGCTTGCGAGCGAATCTCACACCTTTGGCATGACAGTCCAACGCACCTACCGTTATGCCACGAGGTACTACCCAAAATTTCCAGTAGGTCATCAGCTTCAAACACACTAGCAAAATAGGGTAGACGAAAGGACCTAGATATCATTGGAGAAGACTCAGAAAATGTGGCGTGGCCGCATTTTTAGCTAATTTTTAGCTAGTGGGAAATTGAGTTCCAGAGAAACATAAGAATTTCGGATTTCCGTCTGCTAACTTCAGTCTTATATAAGCGGAATTTTGAATATCCGAAAAACCGTTAGAGCTCCAAAGTCGGGGTTTGAACAACAAATTACCATTTCATTATCTACAAATTCCGTTATCAAAATAATTTGATTCTGTCACAAATTATCCGCCAAAATAAGGGACGTGAACATTTCACAGGGAAGCGAAGCGGGATCACGGAGGCAAACTTATTCAAATATTGTTTTGGTACATAAATCTAGCTTTTGGATGCATTTAAAAGAAGAAAAATTCCTTAGTGTTTTTTGAATAGGTATAAGGGAGGGAGCATTTGTGCCCCTCTCTAACCCTCCCCCCTCTTGGGTACGCTTCTTCAACTAGAATATTAATATTTCACGTCATCTGTAAGGAAATTGTGAATTTTTTATTTTTCAAAACCGATGATGAAAATTGCAATAAAGAAAACTCGTGGTGGTGGGACCTAACTAGATATAATAAGTCAAATTGGGAAAGCAAAGGCTGCATTCGGAATGCTGTCCTTAACATTGAGAAATAATTCTAGGCCTAAGGGCCAAGGTACGACTGTTCCGCTCGAATATTGAATCCGTGCTTCTTTATGGGGGCAACACATGGAAAGTAACACCCGCTAATACAATAAAGCTGGAAACGTTCGTAAATAGATGTCCGCCAAACATCTTGAAGATTTTCTGGCCTAACCGTACCTCTAAAGATGAATTTCATGCCTGCACAGGTCAGGAAATCATTGAGCTTATCATACGAAAACGTAAGTGGCAGTGGACTGGACATGCTTCAAAAAAGTCACGAGTGGATTGCGATTGCGAGTCAAGCGATGCAATGAAACCTTCTCACGCAGCGGGGCAGACGAGTTGGCCCACCTAGAAGTTAGATGGAGCAGAGGTATATTTCCAGGCCCTAGAGACCTTAGCATATGAACATAACATGGAATCCAAGACCATTTGAGTTTATAGTTTGCCCTGCCAGACCTTTTAAAAATTCAAAGTTCAAAGTGAAAAACGGTTTTTTTGAACAGACTGGCAGGGCAAACTATACAACTATGCCCTCAAATGATCTCACACTTCGCGATATGGGGTCCAAGGAGCTTAGCAAGGGAGGGGTGAACAACAGTTTCAGCTAACACGATTACCCTCGAAGTAACATTCATATTTTTTCGATGCACTTTTAATCACTAAAAAACCGGTTTTGGACTGCAAAACATTGATTTTTTGAATAGCCTATAGTGAAGCATTTGATCAATCGCACCCAAAACACGCTGTGGGCTTTCTATTTCGAAAACCAGCATGAAGAAACTGGGAGTGTTCGAGAGGAAGATCCTTCGGATCTGCACAGGACTCCACTTCGACCAACGGCGGCGAAAACATTTCAGCAACAAGCGACTCTACGAGGCATCCGGAATAACACCCCTTGACAAATACATGATCAGTGCTGCCAAAAGACTGACGAACAACCTAAGCAATCATCCAAACCCTCTGGTGAGAACCATCACAAGTGAAGAGAGACACCCCGAGCCACGATATCTTGATGTGACAGCACTACTGGACAACGGAATCATTCCTATCAACGACGACGAGGCACTTCAATTTTACGAAGATACAGCGTCAAATTATCACCGTGGCTAGAAGCCACCGAAACCCCACATCCTTCCAAAAGACAACCGGATTTGAACAACCCGAG
Organism: Dasysyrphus tricinctus; assembly: GCA_963921185.1. NCBI lineage: Eukaryota > Metazoa > Arthropoda > Insecta > Diptera > Syrphidae > Dasysyrphus > Dasysyrphus tricinctus. The sequence continues at coordinate 53,473,402 of OY992530.1, read as the reverse complement.
ATGAATCATACTCATAGTATTAAATAGTATAATCATCAATCACAATCTTTTAAATAATTTTTATAAAAATAAAACAATGTATAAAATTAGGCCCCTTATGTGCCAAAACAAATTAAAATGTCAATGTAATAATAATATAAGAATAGAATTAAGAACCAATTGTAAATATTAATTTCCGTTCAATAAAAACTAATGTACTAATGTACGCTGTGGGCTTTTAGTCTATATACCCCTGCATGTTGTTGTTGAAATATGTAAAATACCTAATTTTTAGAAAATTATGTTTTTTTGTTAGAACTTAAATAGTGGGCTACAAATTGAACCCATGTCAGATTTATGGAATATTTCCAAGAGAAATTCGCAGAAAGTTTTGAAAAATTTCATTGATCTTAGAAATATGTTTAAAAAAATGGGTAGAATTCTGACTTTTGTTCACAGAGTAGATATTAACCCCAATGCGAAAATATATGAAAAACAAAAAAATATGATTGTTCAAAGATGCTTAGGGGTCCAAATGGACCCCATCATGAACGTAAAGGAGGGTTAAACACTTCATGTTGGCTTTAATTGCTAGCTTATTGATATTTTTTTTTGTATTATATATTTAGGAACCGTTATTGTTTTACTACGCTACTTTCCAATAAAGTACGCATTTCATAAAGAATTAACTAAAACTGACGTCGCAGAGGGTCCCTACCTGAAAACTAATTGCTGACATTTTTGGATATTAACTCTCTAAAGCCTTAAAAATGTATCTTAAACAATATTTTAAAACCATGAAAATTTAAATAATCTCCTTTAAAATTAAAAATTAATTAAAAATATTAAAGCTTCTAGAATTTTCCATCAATAACTTAAATACGTAGGTAATATGGGTATGCTAGGTAATTAAACTCGTCTCCCAACTATTATTTATCACAACATATACCTATGTATGTAGCTCTGTTGCCACTTCAATTTAAGCTTTATACCTTTGGGACCCCGGGATATTTTGTTTGATGTTGCATCTAACCGGCAATTAAATTTCATGATAGTCATTTTAAAGAAGAATAACAACAAAAAAATACAAATAAAAATGCATACAAAATGTACACACACCCCACAAAAATTCATTTCGATAACTATACTATAAGCCTATCCAACATTTCTTTCTCCCCCCCTCCTCCCAATCAAATTATATCTTGCATTTATTTTGAAATAAATACTGTTGTTTAGAAAAATTGTTCATTTTATAAACTCAAAGGGCCATCCTATAAAGGCGAACATAAAAAAGCACGTCACTAGAGAAATCAGGAAAATTGATTTTCATATTTTACACCGAACAACTGCAAGTGCCTTTGGGGGAGGAAGAGTAGGATGGTAGACAATATAAGGGTGGGCTATGTTATTAAATTTTATTTTTTTTTTTTTGTATGAGCGTCCGACTATCTTTTGGCCGTTATTGTTTGACTAGTGAGCATGAAAAATGAACATTAAACAGGCTCACAGAAATCAATTGTTGCCTTGCCAATAAAACACACACACACAGCATAACAAAATACATATCTACATAAACAAAAATATATCCAGAGCACTGTCCTGTCCAGCCAATTTGCAATGTTGTGTCCTGGACTGGGGAGTGGACATCACAATGGATAGACACTGGCTTCATTCTCAGGGGTGAATTTTTGTATAAACCTATAATATTCCAGGCAACTCTGCATGCTGAGAATGCACTATAGGTATATTGTACATTTTATGTATTTCATTTAATCAACCCCCAACCCTTTAACATGCCCCCGTTCCAAAAGTCCTTCAATCTATCAGTGGATAGAGTGTATTTATGTGTGTGCAGGGAAAATGCGCCTAAAGGATTTTAAATTTGCATTGCATGATTGAATTCCATCTGAATATTTGATATAAGGGCTGATTTTATTTAACGAGCCAACCAACGTTACGTTTAACCCAGCAACTTTCATATACAAATTATGTGGAGATGGTGTGGCAGACCATTGGCGTGGCGCATGGGTTGCAATGGCTAAGCCCCATGTCCCAAGCGGATTTGTTTATGTTGCTACTTAGCAGACGGATGACGGCAATGGTGACGGGTTGTCCATGGCGGTGGCGGCGGGTGAAGTTTCCAGAAATTATTCACAATAGAAGGTGCATTGGGGTGGTGCAAATAAAGTTCGTAATTCAACGATAAGGGAGCTCGATATCAAAAACAGGCGACAAACATAACAGCAGCAATGTTAAAAAAAGATATGCTTTAATGTGGTTTCCGCATCAAGTTTTAAAGAACTAATGTTAATTAATAATTTTTTCCTTGGTATACACTATACAGGCAGTCATAAATACAAGCTCAGTATAAAAAAGTTTTTTGTTCTTAAGTTTTTAAGTAACAGGAAGCTCACTTTGTTTTTCTTGACATGAGCAAATATTTGCGTCAACTAAAACCACCAATCAGTGCTTAATTGGAGGTACTGTTACACTTAGCACAATTGAAAAATGGACTTCAGAATTGAATGGGTTATTTCAAAAACGACGTTTATAAATTCCATTTTCGCTATTGATTTAAATATCAATATTTATATTTTCAATTTGACAGTAAACGTCATTTGTAGATTTGTAACATTTTCCTAAAAACTTTAATTTTGAGACAGGATATAAAACTTCTTCGATGCTGCGATTTAATCTATGGATTTCGTCGATAAATAGAACATCTTTTGCTGGTATGTACGTATAGTCGGAGAGCTACCAGCCACTTTTACTAACCTAATACTAGACACAAGGCTACAACTTTGCGAGTGCTTGATTTGGGACTAGTTAAGTATGATTACCATGGTCTGGCAGGGTTGCCACGGTCGGAAGGTTGCCATCTGATTTTTTCAAAATGCGTTAGCAGGCCTGAAATTTATTTATTATTTTGTTTATATGTACATTCTAATGCATGGAAAAAGTTATGCTAGATGGGTTTGGCGGTCGAAATTTTATAAAATTGACGAAACTAAATACCTACCTATACTAATTTAGTTTTCGTATATATGTATAAGCTTTCGCTATCTTGTTCATAGAAAAATCATCAAATAATAAAGTTTTCAAAATTAGTATTGTTTTTTTTTTCTCAAATCGAAAACAGTTAGCAAGTTGAAGCCTTCACCTCCCATTTCGAAGGAAACTTCATACCAAGTCAATCTGATGATCCACTCTTCCTTGGTGAAATTGAGGCATCCATCCAGCAATCCCTGATACCCAACTTATATAGGGCGATGTTTAGCGACACCAATCCTGCAACCGATCCAGTAGACAGCCCAAGCTTGAGCATCACAACAGGATATAGCTGAGATCATTGGCAACTCCAAAGTCCAAACCAAAAGGTATCCAACTTTGTTCTAAAAAGGCTTCCACTAACGGTGATGGTGTTTTTAGCCATCATCTTCAACAACTGCATCAACAGAAGTGGAAAACTGTCAAAATCATGGCGATTCCCAAGAAAGGAAAATGGTCACCAACCACAGGCCGATATCCCTCCTCAACAATCTGAGTAAACTCTTGGAAGACCTGATACTCAGGAAGCTCAAGAAATTCTGCCGTGAAAAACATTTCACGAAGTCGAGGTACCACATCCACAAACTATTCCAATTTAACACCAAATGTGGTATCCGGATCAACTCATCCAAATCGAAACTTGTCAGAAGACCAGCAGACGCGGTTGTTCAGATGGAAGCTGCAGAAATATCACCCTAACACTCCCAGACGGAACCATATTACCAGCCAAATAGGGCTGGCCACGATACAAGAAAAGTCTCGGTACCGTTTGGTATCGGTATCGGAAAACCAAACGATACCGAGACGATACCAGAAATAGGTCTCCGTATCGTTTGGTATCGGTATCGGAAGCCCAAACGATACCACCAAAAACGAAACCGATATGACACCGAACCCATACCGTACTTTTGGGACCGAAATATGCCGAGACTCTTTTTTTTCAAATTTTCAAATATCAAAAAGTACCTATACAATTATTAAATATATAATTCACATCATTTATTTCATGAAAATTGAAATCATAGTCAAAATTATTATTCCAAATAAAGCTAGGGATCAGAAGTCAGTTCCATAGTAGATAAACTCTTAAGGATGAACTATGTACGTTAGTTCAATACCGACCATTACTGAAAAAGACAAATGGTTTGAGTTGGTCATGAGCCGGTCCCGGATTTTTCAATAACCGCAAGTTTTAATTTGGTTTTCTATAGAATGTTAAAAGACTTTGATGACAAAATGGCAGAAATTTAATCTTAACACGAAGTTAAGTTCGAAGTCAAGGTTTATTTTAATTTTTTTTTAACATGGATAGTTAAATACATAGGTTGTACTGTAAGACTGCAACCTTTTGCAAGGCTTCGTTGTTGTCACTTTGACATCTGTCACTTTGAAACTTGAGAGCTGTCAAGGTGACAGATTTCAAACTGACAGCGACAGATTTCAAACTGAGAACTGTCAAAGTGAAAGATATCAAACTGACAACTGTCAAAGTTGCAGATGTCAAACTGACATCGTTGGTCGTTGGAGGTTCCTTGATTCCGAATGTTTTGAGAAATTATCAAAGGGAACGGTAGTGCCCAGCCAAGTTCGCGGCACTACACCCTTTTTACAGGAACAAACTCAGGCAACTCAGTCAGAAACTTCAAATTCGGAGTATTTGCTGACCTGATCAAACACAGGTGGCTCACCAAATTTCAACTCCTTAGCATTAGTAGTTGCCAATATATAGGACTTCAAAAATCGAAAAAACCGTAACTGACTGACTCACTGACTCACTGACTGACTCACTGACAGATCATCAAAATTATGGAGCACTTCCCGACATCGTAGGAACTTGAAATTTCGCACAACGGTAGGCCTTGTGGTACACACACAAAGGAAAAAATCGAAAATCTGCAATTTTCTATTCAGGGGGCGTGGCATCGACCCACTTTCTTAAATATTCTATAAATTATATGGAGCACTTCCGATTGTTGTAGAACAATGAAAATTGGTAAGTTGGTAGGGTTTGAGGTACTTAGAAAGAAAAAAATTGAAAAATTGGAATTTTCCATACAAGAGGCGTGGCATCCATCCACATTCTTAAAAATTCTTATAAACTCTATGAAGCACTTCTGATTGTTGTAGAACGATGAAAATTGGTAGGTCGGTAGGGCTTAAAGTACTTAGAAAGAAAAAATTGAAAAATTGGAATTTTGCATTCAGGGGGCGTGCCATCCAATTTGGTAATTAATGATTACTGATTAAAATTTGCTGGATTTACTTGGCAAGTTTTCTCTTAAATACTTACTTAATCACAAATTTAAAATGTATGAAAACTTCACCAGTGAACCCACCAAATTGTAATCAGTAATCATTAATTACCAAATTTCTGTCATGATTTGGAATTGTTTCGATATTACTCTACTTAAGATATTTGATATTAAACTTCATGAACTTTAAACTTGGCATATATTTTAGATCTCATTACTTTTTTTGGCTGACTTTTTACGCACAGGTTTCTTGTACACATAAGAACTTGGCTCCTTTTTTAACATTTATGTTTTTGTTGTGATATTTTTAACTCAATATATTTTTGAAAACAATCTGCTTGAAAATTATAATTTTTTCAAAAATATTGACTTTAAAATTTTTAAAATTTAATTTTACAAAAAATTCTCACAAAAACAAAAATAAAAAATAGAATATTAGCTTTCAAAAAAAATTACTATCTCATTCGTACGGATGCACCGTTTACGAGATACCACTTGATAAATCACGTTTTCCAAGATGGTGAATGACACTCGCTTACCCCCCCCCCCCCTCCCGCAACTTGGATATATACATTCAAGGGTACTTACGCCACGACGTACTTGCTCTTATGTTCAAGTGGCTTGAAGCTTAAGGACTTTTTAAATTAGTCACTATGGAAAAAAAATATAAAAGAAATATAAAAATGTAAAAAAGCATTTAAATCGTTCTTTAAATTGTATAAACAACTTGTAAAATAGGTTAGGGCTCAAAACCAAGTATGCCATTTTATTACTTAAAAAATAAAGAAATATATGCAAAAAAAAATTAAGAATCGTTGGAGTGGTTTTCTGAGTTTTTGTATAAACTTAAGTAATATTTAAAAAAAAAATTAGGATACCAATTTTGAGTATTTATTATGTAATATGTATTTACAAATTTATTTAAACAAAATTCATAGACCCATTTTCAAAATATTGAATTTTCGTAAAAATTTGTTTAATATTTATACAAAATCCAAAATTTTGATATAAATATAATTGACATTTTAGAAAATATTTTGTATACAAAATATGATTGAAATAGGTTGAGCTGTTGAAGAGAAAATAGAAAATCAAGAAAACCGTTATATGGCAGGTACCGTCAACAGATTTTGGAAATTTTTTTGCATAGCAAAAAGGACACCATATATTCATTAACACACAGATTTTTTTTACCAAAATCTTTGTAGCCGTTTTTGAGATAAAATAGCTTTTTCTTAAGGGTTGTATGGCAAGTAACGGTGTTTTTGTAGCTGGAGAAAAAATTTCATTTTCCCCTCTGGAGAGTTACAAAAAAAACCTCTAATTCAAGATTTGAAGAAAATCGCATCATTGGTTTAGGCCAGCCATACTCAACCTTTTTTACTTGCGATTATAGGTACTATAAGGCAAGTTTTGGATTCGTGCAAAAAAAAATTTTGAGATAACAATCAAACATGATATTACGATGATAGAGAACACCAAAAAAGTGGGCGGCACAATTCTGTCTGTCTGTCTGTTCGTCTACAGCCTAAACGGCTCGATCGATTTTCTTCAAACTTTGTACATAGTGGTTTTTGGTGATTCTGCCGACACGTTTTTTTCATTTTTTTGTTTAGAACCAAAAATAACGGTACATAATCGTATTTTTTTCAAAAACAGCTCGACAACTTTTCTTAGAAAAAATTAATAAATTAATTTTAGTAAAGGCTTTCTTTGGGCGGAAAACCATTTTTCAAAAATGGTTATTATATACCTCCCAAGGAACCATTTTTTTAATGACCGATTTCAATTATTTTTTTTTATACAGAAGCTTCCAAAAAATGTTAATAGTTTTGTGTACCAATATTTTTGAAAAAATATTTTTTGGATTAAAAAAAAAAATTTCAAAAATGTTTTTGGAAAATCAAATATTACGAAAACGGCATCATAGATTTTGTTGAAACTCGATATTTAAGACTTTTTTAGTACTCTCTATAATAATTTTCACATTTATGAAAAAATAACGGTACCTTCCATACAAAAGTGAAAAAAACCGCAAAGGAAAATATTTTTTTGCTTGAAAACGACTCATACGATTTTGATTAAACTTTTTTCATATACTAAAATTAGTACGATCTACCATCAAAAATTATAAAATTTTACACATAGCAACTATTAGTAGTACCTGTCATAGAACGTATTTTTTTATTTTGAGTTTTCTCGTTATCAGCTTGACGGATTTAAATGAATTTTTTTATATACAAATTTCAGATAAGATTAAATAATATTGTTTATCAAAATTTTCAAAAAAAAAGTTTTTGGATTTTTAAAAAAGTTTCAAACTTTTTTTTTGAAAATTCGATATCTCAAAAAACGAGCTGACAATTTTTTTTCAAATTTTGTTTTTATATACACATAAATATATAGTTTAAATCTGCATACCACAATTTGTTCTTAAAAATGTTTTAAGAATTTTATATATAAAAAATTAATTTTAAAAAAAACCGCTCCAACGATTTAAAATTTTTTTTTTTCCCATACAATCATATTCCATCATGAATTAAGATGGCATACTCTTTTTCACCTCAAACTGTCAAAAGAGTTGTTTAGCTAATTTAAATGTCGTATTTCATGCTTCTCTACATTTTTCTCTCATAATTTCCATGTTTGTATATACAATTTTCTTAAACCCGCAGTGTCTTGAACATAAGAGCAAGAACGTGCGACCCAGTCGTGCATTTTATTTCATAAGGGCCACAAAGACGTTTTAGTTATGTGGCCTCGGGCCGCAACGTGGAATATTTTTTGCACTTAGGTGTAAAGTACCTTAGATTGAATTTTAATACAAAAATTAATTTGATTTCTGAAATTTAGGACACTAAACCTGTCAAACTTCTCAAAATAACTTGCGATTTGAGATGAATCAGCTGCAAGATCGGTGCCTTTCACACGTTAGCAAAATATTTGATTTGTTATAACGTTTTCGTTTGGTAGTCGGGAGGAATTTTCGGGAGCTCTCCGATCCATATCCCAGAATGCCAAACGAACAAGTTGAAACCTTTTTCTTGACTCAGAAGTTTGGTTGTATTTGTGCAATTGGTTGTTGCACTTGGGTGATGAACCGTTCAAAGGGCTGGGAATATTGACATTCCTTAATAACAGCAACGAATGTCTGCCCCTTGGGTTTTTATTTTCCCCACCTAAGCAAAAATTCTACTGCAAGGTAACTGTTGCATTTTAACTCTTAATCTCCAAATTCACATTGGCAATTCCAAAATTAAAAAAACAAATAACATCTGACAATTTTGAAGCTTCAATTGAGCGCATGTATTCGTGCTTCTGGTTTTGATTCTTTCTTCAAATCCAGAATAGTTGCTCTTTTATTTTCAAAAAAGAACTGTCATCTAGTGCCAATTGAAATTTTCCAGAAACATTTGAAGTTTCCTATTTTGGGCTTTATATCCCATTTGATTTATTATTTCAAGCATGAAATTAGGAAATATAATCCAAAATGTTCAATCTTTTTTTGGGTGTTATTTCCAAATTGATATAGTTTGGCACTTTTTCCAAACGATGGATTTCCTTGAGTTCTTATATTTGGGTGAGCCTAATTCAGAATAAATTTTTGTTGAGATGTTTAGTTACATCCCCTTTAGTCACTGTAGGGGTAAATTAAATTTCCCTTTTTTGCATACTAGGACATTCGGCTATAATCTGCCAAAAAACTCCCCAGCAAACATTTTTGTGAACGTTCATAGAACATTCAGTGAAAATGAAGAACATATATTCGAGAAACACTCACTTCTGTGAATCAAATGTGAATATACTCAAATATTCCATCACTTTTACCTCATACGCGGGGAAGGGGATTTGTGTTGATTTTTTTTTTTTAATACAAAAATATCGAGATTCTTATTTCCTTCACATAATATGAATAAAAGTGAACGCGCACAAGCGCTCCTCAAAAGAGGTATATCTTGGGTGCGTCCATTTTTATTCACATAAACTGAATGTCCCTTTCATTTTGTTTTGAAAAGCCATAACGGGACCTAGTCGTGCCAAAACTGAAACAAAAGTTATGTAAATGGGAAATTTGTCACTCATTAAATTTTGCGTATTGTTATTTGTTATTGTACGGACGGAACTATATTCTTTGTGGCAGTGAAAAAAAAAATAAAAAAAAATAAATTGAATAAATTAACTTTTGTTTTAACTTTTTCAATTGGAGTATCTTTTTGATTTCCATTTTCATCCCGTACGGAATTAATTCGACCGAATATCAGAATAGCCGCGAATATTCCATTATACTTTAGCGAAATTTATCATAAGTTTCATTCGATAAATCTAGGGAAACAAACTGTTTATGCAGATAATTTTACCATTTTAAAATAGCATTTTGTATAACCACACTGAAATAATATTTACATTCAGTTCTACGGTATACATTCCGATTATTAAAGAATCATTATAATGAATTAAATATAATTCAATTTATATTCACTAAACTGAATGAGGAAACCCCAATTTATATTCATATGAATGAATCAAATCTGTCTCATTTAAATGATTCAAAAAAGATTCATTAATTGTTCAGTGAAATGAATATATAAGCGTCCTATTTACATTCACTAAAGTGAAGAATTACTCTATTAATAATGAAACATAAAAACGATTCGAATTCGAGGTAATGCTACCCAGTAAATTTGATCCAAACCGGTTTATAAATGAGTTCATAAATGAGGGTTTCTTTCACTCCTGTGAATTATTAATAAATCATTTCTGAAGGGAAATGTTTGCTGGGTCAGAGCCAGTAGGTTGGAAGTAGACAAGAAAGGAAGAAATACAAGAGGGTTAATATTTCCCCCGGTTGGGCGTGAGGGAAATATATTTTTAAGAAATTGCATAAAGTAGAAATAAATTACATAATTAAAAAAACAACGGCATCACTTACAGAATTATTTTGTAGCTTTTTCGAAAGTCAGAAGTCCATTTTTATAGTTAATTTTCGAATAAAGTTGTTTTAATATATAATTTCAGGAAAAGTTTTTTTCAAAAAAAAAAATCTTCACAATGTTGTTATAAAAAAACTTAGCTTAATAATAAACTATTAGAAAAGCTATTCAAAAAGCTACGAAATACAGTAAATGTTGCCGTTGTTTTTCAATTGATTTTTTTTTATTATATGTAACTCTTTTATAAATAAAATTGTGTCTTTTTCCACGCTCTGAAATTTTTGGCAGATTTTACGCAAATGTCCTGGTATGCAGAAAAATATTCAGCAATTAACTTACCCCTACGGCACAATAGAGGATGAAAATAAAATTTGAAAAAATCAGAAATTTTTTTCTTCATTCAGAACCGCTTAGGCATTGAAATTATTTTAACGATCACCCTCATGTACATAATTCAAAAAAAGTATTTTTAATAATAAGAAAAATCCAATTTATTTTTTCGAAATTTGATATCATAAAAACGAATTGTTAATATAGTAGACGCTCGATATAGTGAAGGCCTGTTCACTGTTTTGAGATTGTTCACTTTCCGAGCAGGAGTTTCTAAGGCTTTCTTAAGGTGAATTTGACCCAAAATGCACATTTCGTTGGATGTCAATGTTTTTAATATAAACAAATTAACAGCAATTAAGAAGGCTTTTACTGAGGTTATAACAAAGAACAGAAACAATTTCTCAGAGCTCTCAAGCTATGTAAAATGTTTGCGCGACATTTGTTTACAAAAAACGTTTTTGTATAAGATTTTGTGTGTTCACTATTGTGGATAGTTCACTATTTCGAGATTCACTAAATCGAGTGTCTACTGTATTTTTCGAAATACATTCTTTTGTTCACATTAAAAAATACTTAAAATTTGTAAGCTTACAATAATGTTTTAAGAATTTTTATATAAAATACTGTTTTTTTATTTTTAAATCGCTCCAATGAAATTTAATTTTTTCTTGCACAAATTATTTTGATCATCTTCAGCTATTGAAAGAGGTATCTTAGCGAATTAAAATAATGAATTTATTTTTCAATTTTCTCTCATAATTACCCTGTATTTATAAACAATATAAAAACCTTATGTCTTAGGTACATAACAGCAAGTACGTGCGACCCAGTCCTATATTTTATTTGTATTGAATAGTAAAGATACAGGATAGGGTTTAGTATATAGCACATCTGACAAAAATGGTATACACACAACTTTTCTGGCACAAAAGCACTCCTGTGTCAAAATTGTCCGCAACCATTTTTTCATTACTTTAGAAATATTGTTCAACGATGAAACTCAGTTTTTTCAATCATATAATTATTTTGAATTTTAGTAACTTAACTTAATCTTGCATTAATTTTAGAACACCCTTATTTATTTCACTACCGGCATTCTGACAGGTCACGAAAGATCATATGACTGGTGTTTTTGTCAACATTTTTGTATTGCCTTGAGTAATGAACTGTCTTAGTTATAAAAATCTATGATAAAGCTTAAAAAAAAATACTATGTCAATATAAGTAAACATTTTTTCTTTTGAAGACTTTTAAAACTTTGGGCGAATACATGTCGAGATTTTGATTTTTTTTTTTTTGTTGTTGTTATATCAAAATGTGCCTTTTCTGTTCTCCTAGGGGTGTACCTAAATGCTTAATTGGTTCTAAAGTAAACACTTCGATTTTCGACTGTAAAAGTCGTGTATTTATAAACTTTTATAGCCTTCCAACTCCTAAAAGTTATAAATCGCTTCTGATTAAGAAAAGGTAGATAGTGAAGGTCGGAGTGATAAAAATTTGACTGGGATATTTATGCTAAGTCCTTTTCTTGAATAACATAAACACATATTATGTATGTTATTCAAAGCAAATATGTAATAGGAGCAGATCTCAAAAGGAGCCTAAAGATCAGTCTATCCAGAGAGGAAACAATTAATTTAAAAAATTTTTATTAACGCAGATATATGCTTTTGAGTCAGAATATAACAACGCTGGCTAAAAAGAGTAAAGTTATTGAACGAGAAGTGAATGCGATGTGAAATGATTCCCCACATGTCGGTTAATAAATCAATCAATAACTAATTCCCATGGTTGGACTTCGGTTTTAGATTAATGATAAATGCATAAATGTAGATTTCTTGTAACTTTGTATCTATAGCCATTTATTTTGTGAGTGGCAAGCGAAGGATGTTGCAATTTGCAATCCTACTATAAAGCAGTTAACGATGGGGTTTCGGGTTATGATGTTTTGGAGTTATATATTTATGGTAATGATAATGATAATTCATATGAGCTCGACTGTTAGCTTTAAACGCATGGACTTGTGTTTGAATGACTTAGTGTACACAATCATTAGCGGTTGAAACTTGATTAGTTGAATAATTTAAATAGATTCTATAGAATCCCCACAATCTATGATAATGGTAGATCCTTGAAAGCAATTTCGAGTAAATATTACTTATTTGTTTATGTTTAAATTGTGGTAAAAAAATATATTTTCAATTTATTGTTTCTTTTTCTTTACTAAACTTAAATTCTAACTTCCATACTTGCGAGGATATAGGAATAATCGGTAGATACTTCTGCAGATTTTTTTTTCCCGAAAATATTCATTTTGATTTTGTTAGTAAAAATGTAATATCAAAGTCTAAATATAATACTCATGTAAGGATAACGATGGGAAAACACAAATTCATGAACCAGCACGTCTCTTAAGATTGAGGTAGTTTGGATAAAAATACAAAGTTAAAAGCAAGCATCCAACTGAAATTGAATGTCAAGGCTTTTGATTTGTTGCCAAGAAATTTAATTCGATGTCACGTGTTTTTTTTCTTCTCCTTTGTGTTGTTAAAGAATTTAATTTCATACGATTTTTTTGTTATTGTTGGGAAAACCTATCTTCACTGGTGCACGCTATGAACTCCGTTTCATTTAATTATAATATTGATTCCTTGAAAGAATAATATAAGGGTGATTCCATAGAAAACGACCCTTTACGAAAAATCACAAAATATGACTTAGAATTGAAAAAACGACCGTTAGACGGTTTTAAAAGATTGCATGTTTCATTTTAAAAGTCAAAATATCAATAATTTTTTTTATCGCCGCTTATTTCGCAGCTCAAACCACTTTGCAAAATAGGTCTCCAAAAGTCACTTTTTGTTATCAGAAGCTCAAAACCCTATTTTTAATAATTAATTGTTTCAAAATTTGAGAACTGGTGGTTATTTGCCCTTATGAAAACTCTAAGCACGTCTTCGTGTCATATAATTATTCAATAGTAAATACAATTTTAGTTTTTAGGCAGTTGATTCATAAAGTGGTTAGTGTCACGCCCGTAACAAAAAATTATGTTTCATTACTAGAAGAAAAAAATTTGTTTCAATGTGATAATTTGGGGAAAAAAGGAGAATACTATGATCTACTGTCAGACAAAATTTCAAGACGTTGAAATTAATACTGACCGCGTATTTAAAATTTTAAGCCTATGTCACACCCGTAACAGGTTGGCATTTCAAATCATAATCTTTCTGTTTTTCAACTCAATTTTAGTTTTGTTGATTTTAGATATGAAATTCATGACGTAGGGATATAATTCTAAGAAAATCTACTTTAAATATGATTTGAATCGGCTTTAAGTGAAAGATTTCCGTATTTTAAAAGAAAATGGAAAAATTCTCATTGAAGTGACAAAACTATTCACTTTTCAGTGAGAAAAACTTCATTCTAGAAAAAGTGTTTCTGATATCATGTGAGAAATAATTATACATCGATGACAACAATTTCCGTCAAAATATAGTATATTATATTGTTTTAAGGCATACAAATCATGCTCGGTCACACCCGTAACGATGACCTGTCACACCCGTAACGTTTTCAATTAGAAATTTTGTATGTTTTTCGTAGTTTTGGTTCTCATTTCTTAACTGAAACTGAAGATCAACTATCTAGGTTAATATTTGCAAAAGAATGATACAAACTTTTCATGCAATATCTTACACCACATGGAAATTAGATATCTTAATCGCAAATCACCAGTTTTCTAAGGTCACACCCGTAACGCAACCAAATTGCATCCTATAACTGAACCACTAATTTTTCATACTTTAGTATATTATTTTTTTAAAAGGGCTTCAGGTGTCCTATAGAATAGTAAAGTAATTATTTATAAATTGGGAATAGTATGTGAATAATTAATAAAATATGGAGTCTCACTGTCACACCCGTAACGATGGAAACACCCATAAGGCACGAGCGTAGATCCACTTTGATCTAAAGTAATATTATTAATAAGCTAAGCGAGTGATTATTATTGTATCTATTAATAAATTGGGGCATTGGGGGTAATGTAAATAGTTATTAAAGAATCACTGTTTAGTGAAATTAATGTTCTGAGTTAGGGCCAAATTAAAGAAAGAAAAAGTCAATTAAAAATATACCAGCGTATATGCAAATTATTGGGGAAGTAGGTCTGTTATACAGGCTTTTAAATGCATTTGGTTTTAAAAAGTTTGGCAACATTTTTGAATTAGAACAAAGTTAACGGTGATGAATGATAATATAGCACAAGAAAAAACTACCATGTTATTTAAGTAAAACAAAATTATTATATCGTTTTTAATGCGAAGTAAGAAAAAATAGTTTTTTCGTTTATTCGAGATTATTTTACCAAATTTAGTAGTACCACGTGGCTTGATGGTTAGTGCGTAGGACTGTCATGCCGAAGGTGTGGATTCGATTCCCAGCCGTGCCACCTAAAAACAGAAATGTTTTATCCGAGGTACTGCCTCTGCGAGGAACTGATAAATCCTCCAAGAGTATACGACACTTGTCATGAAAAAGGGCTTCTCATTTAGCCGTTCGGACTCAGCAAAAAACTGTAGGTCCCCTCCATTCCTGCCAACAAACACGCACACAGGAATGGTTGTGAGTTGTAAGTCACTAGGCCCTTGTTCTCCATGAACTGTTGCGCCACCCAATTTATTTACTTTATTTTACCATATAAGGTTGTACACTTGAGGCATTTTGACTACCCTCAAAATGATAAAACACAGCACAAGCGTTAGGAAAAAAAGAGAAAGATTCAAGAGGACATAGGGAGAGTAGGGACACTTTTACAAAAACCAACCTGGAACACTCATACATCACAATATAAAATTTATTCTTGACTCACCTTGTTCTTTGGTATTTTTCCTTGGAAATAGATTCCCCTTCATACTTTAATTTGTATGTTATACATACTTATATATTTTTCTATTTAAAAAACTGTTATAAGTGTCCAAATCTGCCCCCTAGAGGGGTAGTTTTGGACAGCCCTGGACATGCCTTGAAAAACGCACTTAATCAAGCTTCATTCCTTATTAAACAATAATAAATTATTTCAAAACATAATATTAGTTAAAATAAGTCGTAGGAGATTGTCTTTCTCTAATGCCTTAAATTCTGGAAGTGAAGATTATTTGCTTGAAGATAAACCAGGCCATAATTCATTTTTGAAGATTTGATGAAATAAACGTCTCTTTCTTCTTCCGAGGTGTTAAATACTTGGGCGACAGTATGTTTTTAACTGTATCCACTGTTATATTAAATTTTAGTCTGGCTTGGGGCTTGGACATGTCAAATGTGCCCCTCATCTAGTTTCCAAAAGTGCCCCAAGTAGACATACAAACTAATTTTATTTTTTAAACAATGTTAAACAGTAAAAATATTGTTTAATAAATCATCACAAAATAACTAAATATGATAATAAAGAACTTTTTCCGCGTTGATTTCAGCTATTTTTTTTTCTAAAATGCTTACGTTTTAGATAAAAAAAAAAAAATACAACATCAGGTACCGGGAAATAAACATTTATTTTAATTTATTTTTTAAAAGCCGATATCGTCCCAAATGTCATTAGATATCTATTTGAGGAAGAATTGCCACTGTAAAATTGTGACTAAGTATTAAAAAGTATTCGTTTTGATACTTTTTTGTCCTAAGCTGCCCCTGTCCTAAACCACCCGCCTCTCCCCTACAGTATGGAAATTTGAGTGCAGTATACAAATATGGTGAAAAATTCTTGTTAGAGGGAAATTCGACTTACGGCGAGATCGACTTAGAGGGAGTTGGCTCTAGTTAGGTACATGAAATTGGTAGCCAATTAAATTATCTACAAGATTGATTATTAAGAATTTCGCCCTCAACTCGACGGTTAAGGAGTTATTGTGCTGTAAAAAGGGAAGAAACTGAAAATTTTATACAAAATACGAAATTTAAGCCTTTTTTGGAAGCTCCACAGCGCCGTTTTTAGTGGTTGTGAAAAAATATATTTGAGTCATATTTGTAGTAAATTTTGTTGTCAACAAACTTCCGTACTACTTTTTTCCGTAAAAACATACCAGAAAGAATTTATAGGCAAAAAACTAAAAAACAGTTCCGATTTTTTGTGGTTTTTCCAGGATTTTGAAGGGGGTGGAGAGGGCGTGGTTGTGTAAATTTGTAATTTTCATATACCAACCAAATCATATAACATATCAAAAATTTAGAACTACCCGACCTTTCATAGGGTAAACCCCCTTATTTTACCTCTATTTACTGGACTATAAGCTAAAACTATTATTTTTGGGACCGAAAAGCAACGCGAGGAGATTTTTAAAAATCCAAGTTTTGGCTTTAGCTATTTGTTTGTTCACAAGACCCATTGTTTTCATGTAAAAAGAACTAGTCAAAACTTTCTAATTAGGGGTCCGGTAATCTTGATATTTTTGTAGCTTTAAATATAACATTCTAGCTTAAGCTAGAGGAAGTGTACCGATTATGGAATACCAAAATATAAACTCAATTTTAAACACAAAAACATTACATTTTTTTCGGTCTATTAAATAGATCTTGATAAAAATATTATAAACTTGCTTTTAAACAAAAGTAGAACTTTAACAAATTATCAAAAAAAAATTTATAAATTAAAAGGTAAAAAAACACAAAATGAGCACATTTCAAAAAGTGACCCTAATATGGACCACTAAGGATTTCCCCATAATATATGTGGTAATTTAATTTCTGTGCAGAAAACACAAATAAAATTATCTATGAGATTCTGTGGCAGAGTAATAATGAATGCAAGAGGTCAAAAGGTATTGACAAATTTGAAACAATTTGTATGGGTAACATGAAAATTTTTTGCAGCTTTCTTGAAGCCCATTTCTTTTGACTTGACGGCTGCTATGGTTTTCACCATATCCGCCTTGTCCCAGACGTTACGCTTTTTCTTTTGGTGTCATCTGATTAATTACAAGACAACCACTGTACAAATTTAAACAAATATTTTAGGTGGTTCCCAATATGGAATACTATTCCATATTAGGAATACTATTCAATATTCAATGTGAAATAGTATTCCATATTAGGAACATACTGATATTCCATATTAGGAACATGAAGACTGACTTAACTATCTAAAAATTTACTTATTATTTAACTGAGCTCACCTAAATAATTTAAGTTATCTCAAAGATTGAGCTTTTTCCTAATAACTCGGGACCAAAAATATGTTTAAGCTTGAACCGATAAAAAAATATAAGAAAAATAAGCTCTCAATAATTTGTTACGCACTTTACCAAACACTTCTTTTGACAACTGCTCATGTCTTCAAAGATCACCTTCCACAAGGATAATAACAACGAATGTGCGCATGAAAAGAAAGCCTTACCTGAAATAAACAGGTAAAATTATTACGTAGTTTTCAAAATATAGCACTATTCCATATTAGGAGCGTATTCCATAATTGGTACACTTCCTCTATTATTTATTAATCACATATTTTGGAGCTTAAGCTGGAAAAACAAGCTAAAGCCATATGCATCTAGCCTAAGCTTTTGCTAGAAGACATTTCTTAGTTTCTTGCTAAAGCTTGTTTTTAATCACACAAAGAGTCTATAGTGTATAAAAATAAAATGCACGACTGGGTCGCACGTACTTGCTCTTATGTTCAAGACACTGCGAGTTTAAGAAAATTGTATATACAAACATATGGAAATTATGAAAGAAAAATGTAGAGAAGCATGAAATACGACATTTAAATTAGCTAAAACAACTCTTTTGACAGTTTGAGGTGAACAAAAAGTATGCCATCTTAATTCATGATGGAATATGATTGTATGGGAAAAAAAAATTTAAAATCGTTGGAGCGGTTTTTTTTTTAATTAATTTTTTATATATAAAATTCTTAAAACATTTTTGAGAACAAATTTTGGTATGCAGATTTAAATTATATATTTATGTGTATATAAAAACAAAATTTGAAAAAAAATTGTCAACCCGTTTTTGAGATATCGAATTTTCAAAAAAAAAATTTGAAACTTTTTTTAAAAATCCAAAAACTTCTTTTTTGAAAATTTTGATATGCAATTTTATTTAGTCTTATTTGAAATTTGAACATAAAAAAATTCATTTAAATCCGTTAAGCTGATAACGAGAAAACTCAAAATAAAAAAATTCATTCTATGACTACTAATAGTTGCTATGTGTAAAATTGTAATTTTCGGTGGTAGATCGTACTAATTTTAGTATATGAAAAAAGTTTAATCAAAATCGTAGGAGTCGTTTTCAAGCAAAAAAATATTTTCCTTTGTGGTTTTTTCACTTTTGTATGGAAGGTACCGTTATTTTTTCATAAATGTAAAATTTTTTCTAAAAATATTTTAGAAAGTACTAAAAACGTCTTAAATATCGAGTTTCAAAAAAATCTATGATGCTGTTTTCGAAATATTTGATTTTCCAAAAAAAATTTTGAAATATTTTTTAAAAATCCAAAAAATATTTTTTCAAAAATGTTGGTACACAAAACTATTAACATTTCTTGGAAGCTTCTGTATAAAAAAAAATAATTGAAATCGGTCATACCATTTTGAAGAACATCAAAAATTAAAAAATGGTTCCTTGGGAGGTACCATTAATAACCATTTTTGAAAAATGGTTTTCCACCCAAAGAAAGCCTTTACTAAAATAAATTTATTGAATTTTTTTTAAGAAAAGTTGTCGAGCCGTTTTTGAGAAAAATACGATTATGTAAATTTGCAAAAAAAATGTATGACAGGTACCGTTATTTTTGATTCTAAAAAAAAAAAAAAAAACGTGTCGGCAGAATCACCAAAAACAACTAAGTACCAAGAGAAAATCGATCGAGCCGCTTAGGCTGTAGACGAACAGACAGACAGACAGAATTTTGCCACCCACTTTTTTGGTGTTCTCTATCATCGTAATATCATGTTTCATTGTTATCTCAAAAATTTTTTTTGCACGAATCCAAAACTTGCCTTATAGTACCTATAATCGCAAGTAAAAAGCGAATGCTA
This sequence comes from Dasysyrphus tricinctus, assembly GCA_963921185.1. NCBI lineage: Eukaryota > Metazoa > Arthropoda > Insecta > Diptera > Syrphidae > Dasysyrphus > Dasysyrphus tricinctus. Next base: position 53,453,824 of record OY992530.1, on the reverse strand, counting down.
AAATTCGGAGTTTTTAGTCAAAACTATGTTTTGTGTGAATAAAAACAAGCTTTAGCTAGAAACTAAAAGATGTCTTCTTGTAAAAGCTAGTTTAAAGTAGCTTACGCTAGATTCATCTTTCATAAGCTTTTTTTTCCAGCTTAAGTTCTAAATGGTGTGATTAATTATAGCTTAAGCTAGAATATTATAGGTCTTGTGAATAAACAAAGAGCTTAAGTTAAAACTTGGATTTTTAAAATTCTCCTCGCGTTGCTTTTCGATCCAAAAAATAAAAGTTTTAGGTTAAGCTTCTGCCAGAACATGTGAATAAACAAACTAAAGCTAGAAATATTGAGCTTAAGCTTGAATTTTCTAGCTAAAGCTATTGAACGTAATCAATTGAAACAAAGCTAAAGCTAGAACTGTCTAGCTTTAGCTACTAGTTATAGCTATGACTAGCTAACTTTAGCTTGGTCCAAAAATAGCTTCAGCTTCAGCTGCGATCCGTAAAATTTGGTTGATCACTTCACAATCCTTTAAATTAAGAAAGAGAAATGAATTTTTACGAAACGAGACATCAATGAAAAGCCTAAGTTTCAAAACCTTTGGAACTTCGTTGTTCCTTGAGCGATTGCAAAACTAAGAAAATTATTAAACATCGTACTGCAGATTACAAATCAGGACAAATTTTTCGTTTTGCATCAGTACTCAAAATTGTATACCTATACAAGGATTTAGTTGAATAAATCGGATGAGCGTTGCTGCCTTGGCACGATCGTGATTTTTCTTTAACATTGAAATTTTATCCTAGTTGCAGGAAAAATTCAATAAGGTACACTTTTCTTATTTCCATTATTTACTTAAAATAAACCGAATTTTTTGATAATTTTGAATGAAAAACAAAAGCCTGTGTGTGTTACGACCAAGGCCGTAGCCAGACAATTATTTCAAAGGGGGATATAATTTTTCGAAAAAATATTTCACCGCATTTAAGCTGAGTTAACAGTTCTTTTAAGTAGGTAAAAAATAAAAGGTTGGTGGTGAAAAAAAATTATACTCAAAAAAAAAAAATGTCCGTGCTGTAACGATTTTCTTATATTAAAGCAAAATACAAATTCCAAACACATTTTTTGCGCGAAAATAGATACGTCGCTATAAAGTTTAATTTACATTTCCTGTGCGAAAATCTATGCAAATATTTTCGCATGTCAAAAATTATTGAGGTGAAATACAAAATTACTTTTTTGCATGATTCGCTTCTACATAGATTCATGGAAAAAGGACCCAATGCTGTCATAGAACTACAAAGCCATTGGGCAATTGTGTCGCGTGGCGTGAGATAAAGTGTGGTGAATAAAAAATATGTACACTCCCAAATAAAAAAATATATTCACCTCACAGCATTACTTCCATGCAAATTGTTTTTGCATCCAAAATGTATTGTTTTCCATTTTTAGGCCTATAATTTGTTAATAAGGAGTTAATTAATGACTCAATGGATGGCCTAAGCAAAGGCAAACATTTTAAGTCTAAATAACTATACAAAATTGAGCATAGAATATGTGAACAAATATTTTAAAAATTTGATTTTTCTTTTGCATGGGAACTGTAAACTTTGCTTAAACGTCAAACATTTAATTTCTTACCCAAAACTCACTCCTATGAGAGATATATTAACTTCTTCAGTGTTAGTCTCAATTTGTTGGTGAGCTGACAATAACTCCAACCCTGAAAGCTTATCTTCATCGGTAGAATCTCTTTAGTTTAAATTTTTAGACGTTTCACTGTCGAAAAAGTTCTTTCCGATGTGCATGTTAAGACCGTTGGAGTCGCCAAAATTTTAAGAAGCTTGTGTATGTAAATCATTTGTGTATGGCATTTTGCTTACCATCTTGCATTCAGCCTATAAACTTTAAATTGTCAAGATCAAAAATTTTTTAAAAAATTGAAGTTTTCTTCTTTTGCCAAGAATTGAGGGAATCAGAATACATGAATCTCATTTTAAGCTGACTTAAGAAATCATGATGGTAGAAAGGTTCCTTTATTCATTAAAAATTATGTAAATAGTGAGCTTAATTAAATTAAATCACAACAAAAACATAAATGTTAAAAAAGGAGCCAAGTTCTTATGTGTACAAGAAACCTGTGCATAAAAAGTCAGCCAAAAAAAGTAATGAGATCTAAAATATATGCCAAGTTTTAAGTTCATGAAGTTTAATATCAAATATCTTAAGTAGAGTAATATCGAAACAATTCCAAATCATGACAGAAATTTGGTATTTAATGATTACTGTTTAAAATTTGGTGGGTTCACTGGTCAAGTTTTCATACATTTTAAATTTGTGATTAAGTAAGTATTTAAGAGAAAACTTGCCAAGTAAATCCACCAAATTTTTATCAGTAATCATTAATTACCAAATTTCTGTCATGATTTGGAATTGTTTCGATATTACTCTACTTAAGATATTTGATATTAAACTTCATGAACTTAAAACTTGGCATATATTTTAGATCTCATTACTTTTTTTGGCTGACTTTTTATGCACAGGTTTCTTGTACACATAAGAACTTGGCTCCTTTTTTAACATTTATGTTTTTGTTGTGATTTCACTCCTTTTTGCAAAGATTTATTTTGCCAGGTGAAAGTCAAGCCCTACCGCTCTACAAAGTTTCATAATTCGACGACAACCGAAAGTGCTCCCTTCAAATAATAGCAATTCTGAAAAAGTGGGTGGATGGCAACCCTTTTCCTTTCTAAGTACTTCAAGTCCTACCGACCTACCAATTTTCATCGTTCTACAACAATCGGAAGTGCTCCATATAATTATAAGAATTTTTAAGAATGTGGGTGGATGCCACGCCCCCTGAATGCAAATTCCAATTTTCAATTTTTTCTTTCTAAGTACCAATTTTCATCGTTCTACAACAATCGGAAGTGCTTCATATAGTTTATAAGAATTTTTAAGAATGTGGGTCGATGCCACGCCCCCTGAACTGAAATTCCCAATTTTTGGATTTTTTTCTTCTAAGTACTTCAAGGCATACCGACCTACCAATTTTCATCGTTCTACAACAATCGGAAGTGCTTCATATAATTTATAAGAATTTTTGAGAATGTGGGTGGATGCCACGCCCCCTGAACTGAAACGTCCAATTTTTGGATTTTTTTTCCTCTAAGTACTTCAAGGCCTACCGACCTACCAAATTTCATCGTTCTACAACAATCGGAAGTGCTCCATATAATTTATAAGAATTTTTAAGAATGTGGGTGGATGCCACGCCCCCTGTATGGAAAATTCCAATTTTTCAATTTTTTTCTTTCTAAGTACCTCAAACCCTACCAACTTACCAATTTTCATTGTTCTACAACAATCGAAAAGGCTCCATATAATTTATAGAATATTTAAGAAAGTGGGTGGATGCCACGCCCCCTGAATAGAAAATTGCAGATTTTCGATTTTTTCCTTTGTATGTACCACAAGGCCTACCGTTGTGCGAAATTTCAAGTTTCTACGATGTCGGGAAGTGCTCCATAATTTTGATGATCTGTCAGTGAGTCAGTCAGTCAGTGAGTCAGTGAGTCAGTCAGTTACGGTTTTTGCGATTTTTGAAGTCTTATATCTTGGGAACTACTAATGCTAAAGAGTTGAAATTTGGTGAGCCACCTGTGTTTGATCAGTTCAGCAAATACTCCGAATTTGAAGTTTCTGACTTTATTGGTACTCAAGTTAGAGCGGGGTTGAAAATCGCCTGAGTTTGTTCCTGTAAAAAGGGTGTAGTGCTGCGAACTTGGTTGGGCACTACCGTGCCCTTTGATTAATTAATAACTAGGTATCGCAAAAATTTGAGTACAAAGGACAATCGGCAAAAATGTATGGAAGGTGGTCTAGGAACCAATAACAACGAGACGTATGTCGTTGGAAAGGTATTTTTATGCGCTACAATAGTCACTATGGTGGCTCATTTCAAATCACTGTGTGAAATAAGTTATTCGTTAAACAACGTTTGGTTTTGGTACCATTAAGTGTGGACAAAATGTATACAAACTGGTCTTACCAGCACTAATAAGATGCATGTCGTTGAAAAGGTATTTTTATGAACAATAATAGTTACCATAACAACTTTTTAAAATCACTGTGTGGAAATAGTTATTCGCTGTTTTAGGGAATTTTAGCACAGATAAAATGTATGGAGCATGAGTAGCAATTAGCGAATAACTTTTTTCACACAGTGATTTGAGTTAAGCTGCCGTATTGACTATTGTAGTACATAAAATTTCCTTTCCAACGACATATGTCCCGTTGTTATTGGTTGAACTTGCCATCACACTTTTTGCCCATACTAAAAAAAAAACATTTTTTTCACACTAAAATGAACCACAATATTTCATTAGTTTACGAATAACTTTTTTCACACAGTAATTTGAACTGAACTAATATAAAAGATATTGTAGGTAATGGAAATACCTTTCCAATGACACATATATTGTCGTTTTTTGTTACACCAGTTTTCATAAATTTTCCCCATACTAAATATATTTTATTCATACTAAAATGCACCAGAGCACAATCCTATTTAGCGAATAACTTTTTTCACACAGTGATTTGAAGTAAGCCCCCATAGTAACTATTGTAGTACATAAAAATACCTTTCCGACGACATATGTCTCGTCGTTATTGGTCTTGTAGACCGTTTCGTCCTATTCTCCTTTCATACTTAAATGGAAAAGTATTATTTACAAATGTCTTTCTCAAAAAATTTCGGCTGGCTATGGCCTTGGTTACGACCTAGTTTATAGGCTAAAATCTATATCACGAGTCAAGCTTAAAGTAAATGAACTCAACTCCATAATGCGTTTCGCCCAGGTACTATATTTGGGCTCATCGTTATATGACAATCGTACCCTTATCCATCACTTAAATAGAAGAATATTCTTTTCAAAATTTCTTCATATTCTGTTGCTATTTCACGAGTGCCACCTCAATCTTCCTCCTCATTATATTGCTGCTCAGGCCTGGTTCACACGAGATTGTACCGCACGTTTTTTATCGCATTCGGTTTTTACCGAACAAAAATCGGGTGTTCACACGATATTTATATTTATTCGTTTAAAACTCGAATAGCTGCAGTATAATGAAAATGAATGGAAAAGTTTGAATTTGTGAAGTATTTTATTTTTATCTATTTAAGGAAAAGGGCTAGAAAGCTGAAATTTGGACAGATAATAGAAATTATTGATTTAAATATGACTTAAAAAAATAAAAGTCCTAGAATACTGTTGAACGGAGATAACGGAAATATTTGAGCGCTTTCACATATGAACTCATATCTCTTTAGTGCATTAATGAATTTACTTGTTGTTTTAAATATCAAATATTAATGAAATTACGGTTATTTTGATACCTCATTCATTATCCTACGTGGTATATAAGCGACAAAATCTTGATTTTAAATTGATCGAAAAATCAAAACAATTGCATTGAAATAACCTGCTTGGACCATTGTCCACGACCATCCACCAGCGAGAAGATCCCGTTATCTACATGGAATTTATTTTTTTAAAATTTGATATGGATGGCTTTAAAAAATTATAGCTCCCGTTCTACTTATTGGATCTTCAAGGTTAAGGTCTTTAAAGAAAGCTGACATAACGGGCTATATTATGTAAAAAATTCATTGAGGAGGGGCAAAAATATTCATACAAAAGGGGTGAATAAAGCCCAATTCAATTCCATTTATTTTATTCTAAATTCAAATTTTGATGAAAATTTTTATAATTTTGAAAAACTAAAAACGCATATTTTCTCATTCCTCTTCTTTATTTAAAGACCTTAACCTAAAAGATCCAATGAGTATCAACGGAGTTATAATTTTTTTAAATCAACCATATCGGTCCACACATTTTTTTTGTGTACATCGGCTTTTCTCTCCACTGAAGCTCATTCGATGTCAACGAACAAATACCCAACGTGGATTTAAGCCGTGTGAACGAGACTGTATAAAACTATACGCCACTGGAAGACGATACGTCGCCGTTCATTCGTTTTTTATTATAATTCCGTTGAGTATTCGATAAACGTACTTAGCTGAGTACGTTTTCTTGCCGTACAAACGTCGTGTGAAAGGCTCTATGTAAAATATATACACCACTGCTCATTCGCACGGATTTATACTGCAAAAAATCGTGCGGTACAATCTCGTGTGAATCAGGCCTCAGTCGGGTTTTGCTCACATTAATTGAAAAGCTCTTCGCCATCATTTGGGAGCAAAGCTAATTTTGACATCATTTTATTAAATTTGCTCGAAATGATAATTATATGTATTTATGTACCTCGAAGTGGCACAATTTAACCTTTTGCCAATACCCGAGTAGAGCAAGTGATATTTTACTGGGACATTCAAGAGGGTGGAACTTTTTTTTAATTTATAAGAAAATTAAATTTATAATCTCAATCCTGTTTTTCGATTTGGAACTTTTTTCAAAAATTTTGATTGTGAAATTTTTTAACTCAAAGTTAATTTTTTATAAACTTTACAAAATTATTGAAATTGTCTCAGACATGGGCGAAAAAGAAAAGAACCCTTATTTTCCAATGCCCCTTCGCAGCGCTTGGGTGTTATTTGAAAATAATACAAAGTTTGAGGATACTTAAGAAGGTTCTTATATGTACGCATACGTGAGATCTATTGAAGATTTTTTCAGCTCTAAATTGGTGGAGTTATATCAACATTATCTCCGGAAAAGTCAAAACAATTCCTTTGGCACATGGATGCCAATACAAAATACAATATTGGTATGTACTTACATTTGTAAGGTACCATATACAATTATTATACATACGTTATACACATGTTGTTCGTGTATTTTCCGGAAGTAAATTCAAAATCTTTACTTCAAGCCACGGCGAACAGCCTTTAGGATGTCATTTTATTGTTCGTTCGACTAAATAATAAAAAGATAAGCGTTTAGCAACATCAACTGTAGGTAATAGGCAAGTAGGTTATTCACGTCTATGGATATAAGATAAGTTAAATTTTCTTAAGGGTTGGGTTATGATGCACAAGGAAAGTTTGTCATGTGGTTTTGAAGTAAATTTTAAGCCAAAACTTCGTGAAGCAAGCTCATTCATTGTCTTCCAGAGTTCCTGAAGTATAGTTCACATATAGGTACGCACTCTTCATCATCCAGGAAGACGTATCCTTCGTTCTTCTTTTTTGGCTAAGCAAAGACATTATCCAGAGATGAGGATGCACAGGCACACAAACACAGGCACTTGAAGACGTAATCTCCTTAGGTAAATAAAATTCGATTTCGATGCATATAAGAGTGTAGTTAAATACTCAGCTCTTGTGTTACCATCAGCACCCTCTGCCTCATCTTACCCATATCGCTTTCCCCTGGAGCGATAAAGAGGCCTCATGTATCCAACAAAAGAACCAGAGAGTTAAGCAAAATGAAACCCTGTTAACAAGAAGAAAGCATTAGCCTAATAAGAAAAGCTTCCATTGAGGAAGAAGAGTAGAATAGGGATGGTTTAGGGGCCTTGAACTGCTGCTGTGGTGCAACCAGAGTCAATAATTCTAATTGTGTGTACTTGTAGCAAGAGTATGGGCCTAAAGGGGTTGTTGAATATATGCGAAGGCATAATATATGTACATTGCAGCTTCACATGTGGTTGCAAATGTAACACAATATTATGTTGAGTTTTCATTGCGGCTTTTTCGAAGTGTATCTTAGTAAATTGATTTGAGGAACAAATCCAATGTTATTTGCTGCAACTTGCTTCGGCTTAACTAAACCAGAAACCCTTATATGCAAATATTTCTTCTCCTACACTCGCTTTTATACTATACAAAACTAAGGATTTTCAATTCTCTTCTCCGTTGTCTTCATTCATTTCACATGCACATTGCACATGCACACACATAAATGAGAATGAAAATGAGAATTGGTTTGATTTTATTTGAAAATGTATCTAAGGCATTCTACATCAGGATGTGATGATATCCATATAATATAGAAAATGTCATATGCGGCAAGACAAAATTTTAATAGGGTTGAGGTTATTCTATTACTCCTCCGAGTCTAGATTTTATAAAGTTAGTATTTCTTAGAACTTTTGTGTTGATGTTTGTGGTGAATTTTTAAAACTGATTAGCCGTAATGTGATGATGTGATTGAAGAAGAGGAAATACATACGTATTCAAATATCTTGTTTCAGGGAATGGAATTGTTATGATAAATTGACTAAACGACATCATACATCGAGTAGGATTTGAGACTCCACAGAATTATACCTGAAATCCAGCAAAGGAGTTCCAAACAAGAGAGCATTATAAGACTAATGCAAAACCTCGATAAGTCCAAAATTTGCAATTTTTCAGAAAAAGATTTAACACGGTCTTATAATGACACGAAGAAGTAAGTTATTATAAAGGTAATTTTTGGTACTGAATATATGTGTAGAACGTCTGCACGCATTGCTGCATAAAATACTGCACTCAAATACATTGAGTTTTTATGCACTTAAGAATATGTTCTTGCATAAAGAATTAGTTTTATCGTACAACAAACTATTTTTTTCACCGAGTATAAATTAATTTGTCTTCCATGTTTAGGTATCAACATCAATGAAACTAAAAACATTATATTTGAGAATGACAAGAACAGTCAATATGTTTAGGTAATGCTAGGATCAATTATTCATAAAAAGAGACACAGTGCAGTGAAGAGCTGCATGCAGCCCTTGAGTGAATCTGCTCCCATAAGAGTTTCTGGACCTTTGGCACCTCATATGAGGGAAATTTGATAAAAAAGATGCCATCTAATTGGTCAGAAAAAGTCAAGTGATTGGTCAGCCCTAGATAGCTTTTAATCAAGGCTTAAATTTTCTCAAGGTCAATCAAGGTCACGCACGATTTTTGGCTCCTCATTTAAGGGAAATTTGCCAAAAATGTATACCATCTGAAAGATTTCTATATCGTGATAAAAGGTCAACTATTTTCTGTAATTGGTCAGCCATAGATTTTTTTTTATGAATTTTTCTAAGTTCGTTTCAAGGTCACAAAAAAAACTTTTGGCGCCTCATTTGGGTCATTTAAAAAAAAAAAAGTATGTAATTTGAAAGGCCTCTTCCCGGTTGTAAAATGTCAGCTATTTTCAGTAATTGGTCACGCATAGATTTTTTTTATGAATATTTAATGAATTTAAAAAATAATTTCAAGATAAAAACGATTTTTGGCACCTCATTTTAGGGAAATTTGCCAAAAATGTGTACTATCTGAAAGATCTCTAGATCTATATATGAGGTCAGCTAGTTTCAGAAATTGGTCAGGTATAGATTTATTTTAATGAAATCTTAAAAATTTCAAGGTCACCTTTTGGCACCTCGTTTATGGGAAATTTGGAAAAATGTAATACCCTGTGCCCTGAGAAATATATATAAAAGGTCAGCTAGTTTTAGTAATTGGTCCGCCATAGCCATTCCTTCCACATAATGGTCTCGCCGTCTATATAAGAAATGATGTCACGTACCAACTTCAGCCACAAACTTTAACTTCATGATGTGGCTTAAATGTTCGGTCAATGAGCACGTCATTCACACTTGTTTCATTTATAGAAGCCCAAACTTGGACAGAAACTCAACTTTTAACGAGTTTGATGCTCTGTCCGACTCCATTCAAAGAATTGTTGCCCATTATCCTCACACTGAAATCGTCATTGCGGGCGATTTTAATGTACACAATTCTTCGTGGCTTCGCTTTTTGGGCCAGATAACACCGAAGGAAGGTATGTTGAGGTCTTCGCTGAATTAAACCAACTGACTCAGCTTGTTGTCGAGCCAACTCGAATCCCTGACGTTGCAGGTCAATCCGGGAACACTCTAGACTTGTTTCTTTCCTTTGATCCTGATAAATACACTATAAGTGTATTATCACCTCTAGGCACATCAGACAATTGTGTCATATCTGCTAATTGCTCGTGCCAAAAAACCTCAGTTTAAAGAGAAAACCCCCAAGAGAACCGTTTGGCAATACGAGAAAGCCAACTGGGACGGTCTCAATGATTTTTTCAGGAACTTTAATGGTCACTATGCTTCGTCGATAGTGACGTAGACTCCAGCGCAGATATGATAACAAACTTAATTATGTAAGGGATGAGAAATTTTATTTCGAATAGGATAAAATCTATCAAACCGAAAGAAAACTCATGGTTTGATTCGAGCTGTAAAGAGGTTATTAGTGTCAGAGAAGTTAGTTTCCGATGTTATAAGATCAACCCTACTGAGGAAAACCGGAAGAAGTTCAAACAAGCTAGAAAGACCTGCAACGGCCATATTCAAAGAACCAAATTTTTGTATGACCAAAAATTACTGCAAAAATTACTACAATGTCCAAAAGGTAGTAAACATTTTTGGTCATTTGTAAAACACATTCGAAATACTACTTCGTCCGCGGTTCCAATGCTCGCCTTTAATGGCACTCCCTATGTAAGATCACAAGAAAAAGCCAATTTTCTTGCATCACAGTTTGCTGTTATTAATTCGACGCTGCCAGAGAGTGGTTTTATGATTTTATGGGACAATCTTCTTTCGCACTTGTGCAGTAGCAAGAGTTTTAAAAGATCTCAACGTACACAAATCCGCTGGCCCGGATAGTATCCATCCCATTGTTCTGAAGAGATGTTCTTCAACGCTGGCAAAACCACTGCGTAAGCTTTTCCATCTGTCCTACTCTACAGGTCTCTTTCCGAGTTGATGGAAAACAGCATTTGTCCAGCCTGTCCCTAAAAAAGGCGCATCTTCTTCTCCCTCTAGTTATCGTCCAATTGCACTTACGTCCCTTCTTTCCAAGGTCTTGAAGAACGAAAGCTTCTTAATGACCGACAGTATGGTTTTCATAGCATAGGTCTACTGGTGATCTGATGGTATAACTCACCGAACAGTGGAACAAATCTTTACATCGTTTTGGAGAAAGTTAGATTATTGCACTTGATATTTCAAAGGCATTTGATAGAGTTTGGCATCAAACTCTCTTATCGAAAGTGCATGATTTTGGTATTGATGAAAATCTTCTTCTTTGGATTAGAAATTACCTTTCGGACCGTTCAATAAAAGTCGTCTTGGATGGTTACAAGTCTGATACTCATAAAATAAATGCCGGTGTGCCCCAGGGCTCCGTTTTGTCTCCGATTCTCTTTCTCATTTTCATTAATGACCTCTTGTCTGAAACTTCTAATCCATCAAATTGTTTTGCTGACGATAGCACCCTCAGCTTTTTATATTCGTTTCTAGATTCACATCCCTGTAATTCGGATGTGGAACTTCAACGGCACCATATGATAAGCTCATTAAATTCTGATTTTGACAGTATTGTCCAGTGGGGAATTAAAAACCGTGTTAAATTTAACGCTTCAAAAACCCAATGCTGTCTGCTGTCACTGAAGCAGAACCCACCCCCAACGCCGGCCGCTACCCATGAGCGGTACTTGCATCAAGGAAACTGACAAGCTCTCAGTCCTGGGTATGTGCATTACAGATCATCTTTTGTGGAACGATCACATATTCAACGTCACCAAAATCGCTACAAAGTGTTAAGGTTTTCTCCGAAGATGTAAAAAATTCTTTTCCCCTTCTGATCCGGCTGTAATTTATAAAGCCTTCATCCGACCCAAGCTTGAGCATAACTCCCACATTTTGGCAGTAGCTCCTATAACTCACTTGAATCTCTTAGATAGAATACAAAATAGAGCCTTAAAAATTAAAGGTGATAGATATATTACTCAAACAATTACAACTCTGAAACATCGCCGCCATGTTTGAAATAGCCAGTTGCATTCCTTCCCTTTAACAATTCAACCGTAATACTCGCGCTTTTAGGAATGCCTATCAGTTTACCCTTGAGCCCAACTTTGGACGTACTGTCAAGTACAGAGATTCTTACTTTAGCCGTACAACACGAATGTGGAAAATGCTTTTTCATGCTCTGTTTTTCCTTCCCATTTTGATATTCAGAACTTCAAAACCAATGTGCATCGGTATCTCCTCTTGAATCCTTCCCTATTTTCCTGATCGCTCGCACTGTGTCTCATCGACATAAGGGCTGTCAAAACCTCTTAAAAAAAATATATTTTTTTTATGATTTTTTTAATTATTGTTCAAGGCCACGCGCGATTTTTGGAACCTCATTTATGGGAAACTTACAAAGATTTAATACCACCTGAAAGGCCCTAAGATCTTTATGAAAGGTCAGCTAGTTTCAGTAATTGGTCAGCTATTGATTCTTTTATACGATTTTTTTTGTAAGTTTTTTTTTCAAGGTCATGAACGATTCGTGACCTTAATCTTTCGGATGGTATACAGTTTTTGCAAATTTCCCATATATGAGGTGCCAAAAATCGTGCGTGACCTTGAGCGACCTTGATGAGAAAGTTTAAGTCTTGATTACAAGTTATCTAGGGCTCGTCAATTTCTGGGACTAGTAGACCTTTTCTGACCAATTACTGACCAATTAGATGACATTTTTTTAATCAAATTTCCCTCATATGAGGTGCCAATGGTCCAGAGCCAAGCAACTCTATCCAGAACCAGTGTCAACTTTTCATTGACATCCACACGAGTTGCTTCTTACAGTTTATGCAGTCTATGAGGTTTATGCAATGTTCCTTGAGGTAACCCCACATAAGAGCGCCTTTTTTGGCGATATTCTCTTCCGGAAAAGCTCTTTCTACCCCTGGGTATTTACCTTACCTACACCTACAACCTTAAGCTACTGGATCGGTAAGCTTTGATTTTTTTTTTAAATCTATTAATTTTTGACGTCTGTGAAGTAAACAGGGCAACTTTCACCTGGGAAAATGAGAGCTCGGTAAGAATTTGCAGTTAATATTTGCATATTTTTGCTTTTCTCTTCACCAAATAAGGGTGGAATTAAGTGGCCTGCTAGGTTAGGTTAGGTAGAAGGGCTGACAGTTGATCTCGTAACCGTCACACTTAGATCTACATATGTAGATCCGTTGTGATACCCTAGGAAATTGTATTCCACTTAATGTAAAAAACTATGTGTTCTTTTAGCAATCAAGCCATTAAGAGGCGTTGATGAAATTCAGAAGGCTATTAGCCGAAGTTCCAGAAAGTTCCTCTATAGGTCGTCATAGAAATGATTTCCTAGATGTCGCTTTCTTAAATGACAGAGTGCTGGGCAAAGGTAAAGGAAGTGTAAGGTATCCTCATGTGCTTCTTCATCGCTGCACTCTCTGCAAAGGTCGTCAGTACTGAGCCTCATTTTCTTTTTATGGTAGGTATCTCAGTGGGTTGTGTCCGGTGATTATGCTGACAAGGGAACGGAGATGTTTCTTGTTCATTTGCATAATTTTGTCTGCTCTGCTTATTGAAATTTGGCCATAACTTTCTAGTTGTGGCGCACGTTTCAAGCAGATTCCATCTTTCATTGGTTTTTTCTAATATTTTGTTACCAATTTCCTGTTTGATGCTACAGGTTGGTACTTTGATATTTTGTTCGGCCTTACTTGAATCAAGCGACGAACCCGTTCTTGCCAGCTCATCAGCTCTCTCGTTTCCCTGTACATCACTGTGACCGGGAACCCAGCAGAGTCTAATGTTATGCTGCATGCCAAGAACCCTAAGCTCTTCGCGACAGCAAGTCACAAGCTTCGAATGTATCTCGGTGGCAGAAATTGCTTTTATTGCTGCTTGGCTATCAATAAAGAGGGTGATATCAGCTCGTGGTATCGCCATCATTGATATTTGCGTAGCTGCTTTTGTCACTGCCAAAATCTCGGCTTGGAAGTGGCCTGCTAGCTTCATTGTGAAGTTTGCTGGCCACATCGTGTATCTCAGGAGCTGAGCATATACTAGAAGCTTGCAGTTAGGCTCCAAATTTCCAGCTTTTTTGCATTTCACTATTAAGTTAGCTGATGGCCATTCAATTGCTCCCTTATTTGATAAACTGAAAAATTGGTAATAGAAATGCAAAATAAATGCATTTTCCTGATGTTAAGGTCCCATATGCCTGGGTAAAAGTTGCCCTTGTTCGCTTTTGCGTATTTTAGAGCGCTTTTTATCTTATTTTCTTACCATAAATAACGGCAGGAACCTCATGTCATAATTGTAAGTGTGTGGGATTGTCAAGCTAAGTTCGCCAAATTAAAGTTTATATTCTTAAAATCGGCCTTGATATACGAATAACATCTCCAAGCATTTATTATTATATAATTCTGCTGGGTAAGGTGGCTATACTCCAACAAATTTTCATACAAAAATGGAGTCTGAAACATAAAACAATATTTTCTTTGTTTTCGACATAAATTGAAAAGTCGTTCTGTGCGGTAGGTATAGGGTACTTTGTTTTTACGTTTCAAAAATGTTCACCTACGGGCTTCATTTATTTTTGTGCACCTTGGGGTATTTACTTTTTAACAAATAAGCTAAAATTAGTTGCGTTTCTTGGAAAATAAAACCAATTTACAGAATTTGAAAAATAAATCAAAGAAAAATATCAAATTTAATTATTTATTCTTGCATGCAAATGAGTGACAGGGACAGAGGGTCATGCTTATAACTTCCTATTTTTTACGTTCTTTGAAATGCAGTGGCTCTTCTTTAATTTTGTTTTACCATTAGTTTTGGCAGTTAAATTACAATTACGTTTTCCCATTTATCTACATCGTTTGCCCATCATCCTCGCCGACGGCTACCACACAATGAAAAAAGCATTAAAACATAAAGGTAAGTAAGTAAGGACTTTAATAAGATTCTTTTTTTTTTTGGCCAAACTTACTGGTGTGTGTGTGTGTGTAATAGGGAGAAAGATTGCCTAAAGCTGCTTATCCCCAAGGGGGATGAGTTAAATATCCATTTTGCGTGTAAATTCAACAACAGAAATAAAGTCATTCAAAACCCCACAGCAACATAACAACAAAAAAAAAGATCTAAGATAAAACAAAATTAAAACAAAAAGTCAAAATAAATATTTCTTTTATTTATTTTCTTCCTTTTTTTTTGTTGCCTCCTCCTTCTTATTTCAGAACGGAAGAGCACCATTGAACTTAACGAAACATTAGTCAAAGTGAAACATTCTCAACAAGTGGAATTTCGTTATTTGCAACTTGTTCTCCAAGCTAACCCAAATCCAGCTTCGTCCTATAGGTATGTAGGTATATTGTCCTCTTCGTGTGTAGCTACAGGACAATTCGTGGCATGCCAAGGACCCTTATATCAACATAGATTTCACTATATTGTGTGTAATAAACGAGGAAATAGAAAAGGAACGACGAAACATTTACTCCGGCCATCGAGAAAAGAAAGTAAAACAGGAAAACATTTCCTTTGAAGATGTTATCAACTTTGGCCTTTTGCTCCTCCAGAAAAAAAAAAGAAACGAAACAAAAAACCCACAGGACCTTGGGAAGTCAAAAGGCAAACAAAAAATTTGTCGACAAAATTCATTTGTAATTCCAAAATACCTGTGAGCCAGCTGAAGCGACAACACAGGGCACATAGCACACAGGACACAGGATCAACAAGGAGACACTTTAACTTTGCATAATTCAAAGGTATTTGACGCCCTTTCTCGTTGCTATTTTTGTTAAACCAAATGCATTATAGCCATTTGCCATTTAACTAAATCTAGGTACACATAATTACAGGATAATATTATAAATAAAATGCAACAGTTGGCTGAGACTGGAAGTCAATAAATGATAAGTAATTTAATTTAGCCCAAGAGGGCGGGTATTTAAATATTCATGATAAACATAGATACACACGTAGAATCAAATTTCCCAACCACAAAAGTGTTGCATTTTACGATTCATATAGTTTGAATAGGAAACTTGAGAGAATTATAGTTTTGGCGAGATAAGGAAAGGACATTTTTTTGTTGGGTTAGATTTGCTGATGGTCAAGGTTGATAAGTTTTATTTATGAAAGTGGATTGAGGGAATTGTTTTTTCTCGATATTACATTTTTTGATGGCTAGAATAGTCAATTTGAGCCTATGAAACTTGTACACTGAATTAAGATAAATATACGTAAAATACACTTGAAAAAAATTTAAGGAACAAGATTTGTATCTAATGTTTTTTGAATAGCCGTATTTGGTTGTATTGAGTTGAAACAAAAAGCATTATACAGCCTTATGTTTCCTGTTTTGAATTTTGTGTGCAAATAATTTTTTTTACAGTTCCGTTATTGCGTTGGCGCAAGAAATGACACGAGGCAAAATATATATTTTGTATTATTTTGAAGGTCTCATCTATATGGACAATATTGGTTGAATCATCATCTTCATCATAGTTTCATGTAACTTTGGTTTGGGCATAGGGCGTCTACAAAACGTGTCCATCTTTCATGGTCTGCAGCAAGGTATTTTAATTATGGCCACGTCTTTCCTGTGATTCTGCTCCCGCTAAGATAGTTGATTTCCATGTTGTTCTTGGTCTTCCAACCCGCCGTGCACCCTGAGCACTCAATTCAAAGGACTGCTTTGCAATTTCATCGTTTGGTTTCCTCAGTTTGTGACCAATCCATTGCCATTTACGCTTTCTTATGTTGACTTTCAGTCGCTCTTGACTTGTCCTGATGCACCAAAATTACTCTTTTGATATTATTTGTGGCCAGTGAATCTTTAGGATGTGGCGTAGACAGCAATTCACAAAAGCCTGCAATTTCCTCGAAATGATAAACGTGAATTTTCAGGTTTCACAAACATATAACAGGATGGATTTGACATTGGATTCGAAGAATCTCAACTTAGTGCGTAAGAAAATTGCCTGGATTTCCAAATTGGGGACAGAGTGCCGAAGGCAGGACGAGCTTTATTAATTCTACTATTAACGTCCAAATCCATACCGCCATTTCCAGAAACAATGTTGCAAATGTAGTAAAACTGTTCGACCTCTTCAACTGGCGTCTCGTGTAGAATAATACGTGTGGAGCAGCCCGTGAGTATTATTTTTGTATTTATTTTAGACCACTTGACTCTTCTTTCACTAGCAGGAGACATAATATGTCATCGGCATATACTCTTAATAACTGAGCCTTAAAACGGTTTCCATTGAACGCCCTGTCGCTCCACTGCTGTACCAATACTGGCCGTCAAAACGTCGTCCATCGCCAGCAGAAAGAGAATGTGTAAGAGAATATCCCTCTGTCTCACAGCACTACGAAGGAGCCGAATAGCTGCCCATTGTTTGAAACAAAACTTCTCGCATAAATCGATCAAAGGGCTTTCAAAATCTATGAACATGAGGTAAAGCGGTTATTGAAATTCCATAGACTGCTCCAGGACTATACACAGGTTGATGATATGGTCGACACACGATCGACCACTGCGGAAGCGAGCTGTGGTATCCTGTATCCTGTATCCACTCGAGAACAATGGTTTTGGGAAAATGGACAAAACGGTGATAGCATGTCAATTGTTTCAATTCTTAAGGTCACGTTTCTTAATCAGCTTAACAATCACACCATCCTTCCAGTCTATCCAGAGGACTGGAGGATGGTATGATCGCTCTAGTTTTCTCAAACAATTTGTATCAAGGGATGTAAAACTACCCGTTCTTACGGGATAGGCTTTCAATAATTCAGCTGTTTTGTGGTTTTTGGGAGAGATTTTTTGGTATTTGGATTTCCTACCTTAAAGGGGGTTTATTGTCAATACCGCAATAGGTCTTACCATAGGCACCCGGATGGGGACAAGGAGGGGCACTTGGCCCCCCCTGGCTCTGTGTTATACTGGTTTCAACTCAAACATCAAATAACCATTCCTTGCGCTCCAGTATTCTATCTTCAAAACTATCTAGCTTACTTGAAAATTTCAGTAAATTTCAGATACCTTGAATTGCTTATGTATCAGCTGATTTTTCACAAGAAATTTTAATAACACAAACCTATACATAGTTGTGAAGGTAGCTGAACATGTCCATTCTCTTTTCTATAAGCAGGAAGAAGGTGTGTACATTGTACAATGTACCTAGCTATCTCATTTCTTGTGTGACGACACAAGAATTGAGATTGCAAGTTTTCACTACGCCCACCATGGCAATGAGCATGTCCAATAAACTCATCGTCATGGCGTAGTGAAAAGCCATAGTCTTAATAAAATGAGAAATACATATTTGGAAACAAATAAAACTTTTAGATTTTCGAACAATTGTGTGCCTTAATTTTAAAGAAAATCTTTGATCATTTTAAGTAAGGAATTCGAAATCTTTTGTGTAGAATTTCCGAATTTTTAATAATTTTCTCGGAATCCAATTCAATTCTGATTCTTTATTTTTAAAAAATACATAGCTGCTTCTTCAATACAAATTTGAATTTAACACTTAGTTTTTTTTTAGAACCAAATTAAGTTTTAGCGTAACGTATGCCAAACAATTTTTTCACCATTTAAATATTCTTAAAAATTACCCCACAAATTAAAAAAAATCAGTTACAGTCAAACTTCTTTATAACGAACTTCCATATAACGAATATCTCTTTATTGCGAACTGCCACTATGTCCCCATCCCCTTAAATAAATATCCTATATAAATGTGTTTCCATATAACGAATTTCCTTATAACGAAATTCTCTTTATAAGGAAATAATTTTTGGGACCCAGCATTATAATTGTTTCTTTATAACGAAATTCCGAACAAAATTTTTTCACAATTTTCTGCAAATAAAATCATTTCGGTTTTTGCGAATTCCTCGATTTTGCACATTTTTGCTTCCTCTACGCTCTATAACTCTTCAAATTTTTGTGTGTTGAAAATTTTAATTATTGTCAACGAAAATTCTCGTTTTGACGTGTTAGCTTTGGTTCCATAACTGCAAAAACAAACAAAAAGTACAGCCAAACTGTGCATTTCAAGTGCGTTGTTCTGAGTTCTTTTAAAATGTCGAAGCCAAAAGCTATTGCACTTTCGTTAAAATTGTCCATTTGTGAAAATAAAAAAGGTTGTTGTTTTTTATATGATATTAAAAAAAAACAATATTTTCAATAATTTCAGAAAAATTCTTTATTGCGAATTTTGTATTAAATTTCTCTATAACGAACCAAATTTTTGGTCCCTTGAGGGTTCGTTATAAAGAAGTTTGACTGTAATTGTTTTTAGTTCATACTTTGAGGGATAAACCCTATTCCAAAAAATGGGTTTTAATATTAGCTCGGAAAGAACAAATTTTAATGACTTAAGTTTTTTTTTTTTTTTTTTTAATATCTCATTTTTTTTTGAGAACTCAATATATTCAAAAACAATTTTTTGAAACTTGGTTTAAAACGATTTCTTAAAATTCTTCAAAATATTTTTAAAAATAATAGAAATTAATGTTAAAAACTCTAAAAACTCTAGGAAAAAAAATCTCATTTTGCTCAAAAATGATGAAAAATTGTTTGTATGCTTAAATAAGTGCTGGATAGCTATCAACTTCCATTGAACGTTATTTTGGTTTTTTACTTTATAATTATTGGCTTAATGGGTTAGAATTGAATTATTTATACGAAAATTCCAAAAAGTTCAAATAATATTGCATACCAAAATATATAAAAAAAATACATTTTTGAACATAATTTTTTTTTCCGAAAACTTGATATCTCAAAATTCGGTTAATGTCTGCCCCCCCTGGACGAAATCCTGCGGGCGCCTATGGGACCTACGCATCTCGTTAAGTTGTACGCATTTCAGCACTCTACTCAACGAAGTCCTCATTTAGCAGAGCACACAAATGATCCATCTGCGTAGCTGATATTCAGCCCAAACCAAGTGTGCCATTCACATCCATTACAAAATGATTAGCGTTGCTTTTTTCCCAATAATATCTTTGGATATTTGGTACAATTCCCGGATATCTCCTCATCATGCAGTGTTTTCAGGATTGTCTGCGAGTACGTCTACGCTCTAACTAAACTCTGATGTTACGTCTCACAAATCATTTTTGAACTCCTTGCTGTATACTGTACTTTTTACTTGCGATAAAGGAACTATAAAGCAAGCTTTGGAAATTACGATGATAGAGAACACCAAAAACCTGGGTGGCACAATTCTGTCTGTCTGTTGGTCTACAGCCTAAAACGGCTCGATCGATTTTCTTCAAACTTGGTACAAAGTGGTCTTTGGTGATTATGCCCACACGTTTTTATCATTTTTTTTTGAGAACCAAAAATAACGGTACCTGCCATACAATTGTTCTTAGCAATTTGACATAATTGTATTTTTCTCAAAAAAGGCTCGAAAACTTTTCTTAAAAAAAAATCAATACATTTATTTTAGTAAAGGCTTCCTTTGGGTGGAAAACCATTTTTCAAAAATGGTTTTTAATGGTACCTCCCAAAGAACCAATTTTGTATTTCTTATTTTTTTCAAAATGGTACGACCGATTTCAATTATTTTTTTATACGGAAGCTTCCAAGAAATATAAATAGTTTTGCGTACCAAAATTTTTGAAAAAATATTTTTTAGGACTTTTAAGAAATATTTCAAATTTTTTTTTTGGAAAATCAGATATTTCGAAAATAACATGATCGATTTTCTTGAAACTCGATATTTAAGAGTTTTTAAGTACTCTCTAAAATATTTTTAGAAAAAAATTAGATTTATGAAAAAATAACAAAAGTTAAAAAACCGTTAATCAAAATATTTTTTTGCTTAAAAACGACTCCTACGATTTTAATTAATTTTTTTTCATATTCTGAAATTAGTACGATCTACTACCAAAATTATAAAATTTTACACTTAGCAACTATTTATAGTTATTATAGTATTTATAGAACGTATTTTTTTTATTTTGAATTTTCCCGTTATCGGCTAAACGGATTTAGATGAATTTTTTTATATACAAATTTCAGATAAGATTAAAAAAAGTTTTTGGGTTTAAAAAAAAAAATCAATTTTTTTTTTGAAAATTCGATATCTCGAGTTGACAATTTGTATCATTTTTAATCAAGAATTAAGATGGCAACTGTCAAAAGAGTTGTTTAAGCCAATTTAAATGTCATATTTCATTCTTCTCAACATTTTTCTCTCATAATTTCCATGTTTTTATATACAATTTTCTTAAAGCCGCAGTGTCTTGAACATAAGAGCAAGTACGTGCGACCCAGTCGTGGATTTTATTTTGTACGACTACCAAATGGTGGGTCACTTCCCATATCGTTATTTCTATCTTATTCAGTGAAACCTCCCTTAGGCAACAATTTTGTCTGTCCAAGAGAAGAGTCAAAAAATATTTTTTTTATTAAGAAAATATTTGTAGCTCCAAAAACTAACAAAAATTAAATTATATTAACTGTCCCTAAAACATTCAACAGAATAAACAGTGATAGATAAAAAGTACGGAAAACAACTTAATAAACAAAAAATATTAATTTGGATAAAGAATTTAAAAAATGGTGCCATACAATTCATTAACAAACGAGAAATAAATGAACAAGAAGATACAATAACAGACCACAGCTGCAGAAAAAATGCGTTATGCCAGTGTTGTTTAGAAATTTCATATTAAAACATTTTTTGTCCGCTAGGTATACAGTTCCTTGACGAAAAAAAAACTACATGTATTTCTTATGGGAGCGCTTTTTGCGAGAAAAAATTTTGTTTACGTTTAAATTTTTTTTTATCGAACTGTGAACTACCCAAAGAAAACAAATTTTATATTCACCACGATTTTTTTTTCGTGCAAAACAATGTCACTGACATTCTTTTTCCGAAAAAAAATTGCGTTTGGCATTTGTGTTTGTTTTTCCATGGATCAGTCTCATTGAGATTTTTTTTTCGAAAGTGTAAACTGACGGCGTTAAAAAAAAAATTTACACCACGGACATTTTTTCTTTGTGGAAAATATTTTTTTTTTCTGAACTTGAAGAATTTTTTTACTGAAAAGAACTGTATACTTAGCTTTAAGAGAGTTAAATTTAACAAATTATGGTTACTATTCTTGTCCGCGTCCGATCAAGGGAGTGTCCGGTTAAAGGAACATCAAATGTATGGAATTTAAATCCAAGGTCCACGGTCGCGAGAATTTGTCCGTTTAAGAGAGTTGTCCGCTTAAGAAGAGAAAAGAGGTTTCACGTACCTACTTCGGAAAGCACACATTGACTTCCTACATTGCTGTTGAATAGTGATATGGTGAATTTGGTTTTCAGTTTGACCATCCGGATCCTCCTCTCTCTCGGCTGTAGAGCTAGTAAAGCGAAGTTTGTCCTCCTTGGTCGCTTCATTTGTGGGGAACACTGCAAAATTGTTACATTCCAAATTTTTGAACGAAAACTTGCTGTCATTAATCTTGCAAAAATGGATGCCCAGGGGCTAGTTAATCAAAGTTAATAGTCTGATAACTTGATTATTCAGTTTTTAATAGATTTTTGTTCGTATTGTAAATTTTTGTTTGCATGGTTTATCTGACTTTTCATGAAAAAATATAACCTATATATCAGAAAATATTGACGTCATACAAAATTCGAGAACAGTTTTGGAAATTAAAATACGTTTTCTACAATATTTTTCTTAAGACTTTGTAGAGATTATTTTTGTTACCCTTCACCCTCAGTTTAAACAAGACTTTTTGTGGTCTTTCGTAGGTAAATCTTTTGGTTGCAAATTGTGACTGCATGCAGCAGTATTCCTGGAAATTTTCAAATTGATTTCACCAACCGTTTTCACTCAGTAGATTTTCAAAGTCTTCCAAACCATTTTTCCTCACCAAATTTTCTTTGCGGTTTTTTGGATTTTTACCAATGTTGCGTTCGGCGCTCGAGGTCGAAAAATCGGATTTATTACTAGGCCAACATCAGAAAAAAATCAGAACTACCGGACCTGACGCAAGGTCTCAGTCCTTTGAAACTACAAGGTTACTGGACTATAAGCATTGCGTAGTCGTCCTCAAAATTAAAATAAAACAATAATTTACTTAAAATTTCTTACAATTATTTTGCTTTGGTTATACCAACTTTTTTGACTTGAAGTGAAATGAAAAGTACATTTTTCAAAAAAAAATAAAAATAAAAAGTTTTTTGATTGAAATATTCATTTCTTGCAAGAACGCAGTAATGGTAAGACAAATTATTTGCAAGCAAAACTCAAACCAAGAAACATAAAGCTGTAGAATGTTTCAACCCAATACGACCACTTATCACAAAGATACAGCTCTTCAAATTACACAAACAAAAAATGAAAAAAACTTGTTTCTTTAATTTTTTGACTATATTTTGGTAGCGCTTATTTTTCAAATTTTTGAATTTCTTTTCTCAGATGATAGAAATTCCATATTTTCACCCCCATTGCAGTAGCAAACTGCAAAAATTTTGGTTTTTCAAACAAACCTTCCGATCTCTTCTTTGGATATTCTGATAACTCACAGTTGCAGTTTTGTGCAAAATCCGATAAAGTGCTGTAACACTTTCCTTACGTATTCTATGTATCTAAAAGTTGACACCAAAAAATACTAACTTAAAATTAAATTAAAATTAAAACAAAAATTAAAATTAAAATTAAAATTAAAATTAATATTAAAATTAAAATTAACATTAAAATTAAAATTAAAATTAAAATTAAAATTAAAATTAAAATTAAAATTAAAATTAAAATTAAAATTAAAATTAAAATTAAAATTAAAATTAAAATTAAAATTAAAATTAAAATTAAAATTAAAATTAAAATTAAAATTAAAATTAAAATTAAAATTAAAATTAAAATTAAAATTAAAATTAAAATTAAATTAAAATTAAAATTAAAATTAAAATTAAAATTAAAATTAAAATTAAAATTAAAATTAAAATTAAAATTAAAATTAAAATTAAAATTAAAATTAAAATTAAAATTAAAATTAAAATTAAAATTAAAATTAAAATTAAAATTAAAATTAAAATTAAAATTAAAATTAAAATTAAAATTAAAATTAAAATTAAAATTAAAATTAAAATTAAAATTAAAATTAAAATTAAAATTAAAATTAAAATTAAAATTAAAATTAAAATTAAAATTAAAATTAAAATTAAAATTAAAATCAGTTGTGTCCGAGCTTTCAACAGCGATTCACGTGTTATAGCTTTTATAAACAACTTTCTAACTTGATTTCTCAAAATAAATAAACGTGCAAGATCACCATTTGCCAAGGACAGCCCCGTGTCCTCGGGAAAAAAAGCACAGAACTTCAATGTTCCCAATGGCTACTAATTATAAAAACAATTCCAAATCCCCTGGATACTGGAATCCATTACAGTGTCTGCCAGATACTGGCAATGACAGTGAAGACTTGGATTATGTGCAACCTCCATCAAACAAATCCACTCCAAAAATAAAAGTGCCACCAATAAAACTATTGCAAAAGTCATGTGACTACGTGCATCAAATGATGAAAACAATAAGTGTAACTGATTATTGCATTAAAATTATTTCCATCGGTATAAAAATCATGTGTGAGTCTATAGATTCTTACAAAAAAGTTTTAAATAATCTGCAAGCAGAGAACTGTCAATATTTCTCACATGATCTAAAAAGTGATAAAGCTTTCAAGGTTATTCTTTATGGGTTGAGTTTATTTGATACCAATGTGCTAAAAGCAGAGCTTATTTAAATTGGCCTTAAATGCATAGACATTAAAAGTGTAACGAAAAACTATGAACACTATTCGGAAACATTTTATATCTGCTTCCTTGAAAGTGGATCAATAAAAATGAGTGAATTAAAAAAAATGTTCGGTCAGTGTTCCATACACAAATTAATTGGAACAATCAACGCAATCATAAAAATAAAATAACCCAGTGCCGAAACTGTCAGATGTTCGGCCACGGTGAAAAGAATTGTCACGTGAAGACCTATTGTTCCATCTGTGCTGGTTCTCACAAGACTGAAGAATGTGCCAATAAAGACAAGTTCAAGTGCGCACGGAGAGAATTGAAAAATCACCAATTGAAAAATTTGCAGTTGCAATTTACGAATCATGTTTTATTCATAAATCAAGGCATTTTGTTCCCAAATTAATACAAAAACTGGTAATTTAACATTCAAAACGTAGCAATTTACAAAATTATTTTCTTCGTGATTTGCAATTGAAATCCATGATTCAAGCTTGTACTTTTCATAGTAAAATACAACTTTTTTGGCGTAATTTACTCTCCAAAGGAATAATATCACAAACAGCATTTAAAAATATTGATTTGCGATAAAAATTTAGTAATTTACATCATCACAGTCTCTTATTTACGATTTTTGTATCGCAATTTGCAACTCTATGAGAATAGTCGCAAATCACCAACAAAAAATCCTAAATCACGACTTTCTTGTCGCAATTTACTTCTCGAAGAGATAGAGCACCACAACATGGCAGGTATCTCATCATCAATGTGTGACACCAACGATCTGTAATGCAAATTGGCCTGGTGGTTGCATGCTCGCTCCGCAACTGGAGGGTTGCGAGTTCAAATCCAAGTAGAGTCAAGCGTAAAGTATTTATTTCAAATAAATTAAATTAAAAATGTATACCTGCAAAATGAAGGGTAGAGCAGGATTGATCTTTCCAAGTGGCAATATCAAGAAATAAAAGTGGTGATCACAAATCTTTTTTGCAAATTTACAAACTGTGCAATTGAGGAATATTTGGATCAAATTGCGATTTGTTGTTCGCAATTTTGTTTTCTCTCGATAGCATAACTGATACTAAAAGAGGGTTGATTTATGATTTTTGAGTATCAATATCTTCATTTTGCTCAGTTTTGCAAATTGCAAACAAATAGTCGTAAATTACGAAATCCGGAGCCAAGGTATAAATCGGGATTCATTTCTCGTAATTTGCAGCTCATTTTTCGTGATATGATCCAAGAATTCTTTCCGTGCGCAAATTGCAATGAGAGCCACAAATCAACGGACTCTACGACTCTACCTGCCAAAGTAGGAATAAGTATTTGGAAATTAGAGCTAAAGTTGCGAGCAAAACAAGAGCCTCTCTCCCACTAAAGCTTAGAAATTCAAATGCAAATGTAATCTCGCATCTCTCAATGACTGATTTCCCCGCCCTTCCAAACTGGTCCGCGCCAAAACGTACAGAGAAAATTTGTAATACTCACACATCAAGTGCGTGGGCACATACTCAACAATCACCATCATCATCGTCACCAGCGGCGGCGCCAGCAAACATCCATCAGCACATCAATGCGGTGAGTTATTCTCTATGGAAGAACTTAATTCTCTCGTCATGGAAATGATAACGAAACTAAGCTCTTGTAAATCAAAAAATGAACAATTTTATGCTATCGCTCAGTTAGCTACTAAGTTTTTGTACAACAATGTCATATAATTATAAGTCATTAAATATTGTTACATGGAACGCCCGAGGCATCCGAAACAAATACATAGAATTCTTAAGCTTTTTAAATGCAAACAAGATTGATATTGCTTTAATTACAGAAACATGGCTAGATTTAGAAGTAAAAATTCTAACTCCCGGTTTCTATTGCTATCGTGTTGATAGAATAGACGAAAGACCCCACCTTTTTGTTGCAATTTTGGTACACAAATCAATTCAACATTCTGTCTTACTACCTTCTCGCACCATTTGCATAGAAAACGTAGGAATAGAAATAAAATTAAACAACAAAACCACTATTGATATAATTTGTGCTTACTTTCGGGGTGGTTCTTCATCCCCATGAAAGAGGCAGAATCTGAAATCTGACCTAAGAAAGAATTTAATAAAAAACAATAATTATATTGTAGGGGGTGATTTGAATTGCAAGCACAGAGATTGGGGCTGCAGTAGAGCAAATTCATGGGGTAACATACTGTCGGATTTGACAAACATTTTTCCCTTTTCCATATTGTTTCCATCAGGTCCTACCTACATACCCGCAGGTACAAGAGGAAGTCCATCAGTGTTGGACCTCTTTCTTACGAATACTACCATTGAATAATTACAAATTCAATTATACTACTAATGATACTACTAATATTGTAGCTCAGCCTATAGTGTTTGAAGAGCTTCCTTCTGACCATAATCCTGTGTATTGAGATTTCTTCGTTCTGGCGAAGTAAGAGAAGAATGTTATCTTGACTTTAAGCATGCTAACTGGTCACTTTTTAAATCGGATTTAAAGTCAAAGATTATAAATATGCCCACTGAACTAGACAATATTACAACGAAAGAAGGTATAGATTTTCTTATCTCAAGTTTTTCCGATAATATCTTAAGTTCAGTAGATTATTCTGTGTCGAAATTACCCAAAAAGAATCTTGTTTCAAAAATGCTAGACTATATTCTTGATTACATTCGTGTAAGAAATAGTATTAAAAGGCAATGGCAACGTTACCGTTTGCCAGTACATCGTCATCAGTGAAAATATTATAATAAACTCATTTCCATGGAAATTCAAAAATCTCGAAATATTCAATGGAACCAAAAGCTTAGCCAGCTTGGCAAAAATGATAAACCTTTTTGGAACATTGCCAAAATTATAAAAAATAGAACCAGATTAATTCCTACATTAAAAAAATCTAATGAAGTGCTCTACACGGATAGTGAAAAAGCTAATGCCTTTGCCACAGAATTTGGAAAAAATCATGAAGTGTCTCAACAGCTAAGTGATCCAAATACTATAAATTTGGTTGACACTGCTTATAACAGAATTTAAACATTCATAGCTGAAACTCCTCATAGTGAATACATCTCTCTAGATGATATCACAGCTGTTATTAATGAACTACGAGTGAGGAAAACTGAGGGGCCTGATAAGATAAAGAATTTATATATCAAACACCTTCCAAAATCAGGAAAAAAGTATCTTACATTTCTAATCAACGCTTGTCTCAAGATCCAGTACTTTCCAGAAATCTGGAAAATGGCAAAAGTTATACCGATATTAAAAGCTGGCAAAGATAGGGCAAACCCTAGCAGCTATAGACCAATAAGTCTTCTTAGCAGTCTAAGTAAGGTATACGAAAAAGTACCTACTTAAGAAAAAACTCAATTTTTTGATAGAAGAAAATCAATTTTTCCGGACCAGCAATTTGGATTTAGGGGTCATCATAGTACTTCACATCAAGTGCTTAGGATATCGAATATAATCAAAACTAATCGTGCCGAAGGTAGATCTACAGGTATGGTGCTGTTAGATATCGCAAAAAGCTTTTGACTCCGTTTGGCATAATGCCCTTATTTATAAGATGGAAGCATTCGGAATACCAATTTTCTTAGTGAACGTCCAGTATGGGGTCCCTCAAGGTTCAATGCTCGGTCCTGTCCTATATAACATCCACACCTCTGATTTTCCACAGCTACCGTATTGTGAAACAGGAATTTATGCAGATGATACCTGTGTACTTTGTTCGCATGAGCTTGGTCTCAACATTGAGACCAATCTTCAAAATGCACTTGAAATTCTTATGAGATATTTTCACAGATGGAAGATAAAACTAAATGCTGGAAAGATAAAATCAATCTTTTTCACTAGAAAAAGAAAGCGATTGGCTCTTCCCAGTAATGAGCTGAAAGTCAATGGAACTTCCATAAAATGGGAGTCAAATGTGCAATACCTTGGAATCAACCTTGATAAACGGCTTACTTTCAATGAGCATATAAATAAAACAATTAAAAAAGTGAATTTCGCAATAAATATGCTCTATCCAACTATAAATCGTAAATCACTCTTGAGCATTGAGAACAAAATCATCATACATAAGGTAGTTTTCCAATCAATTTTGCTATATGGATGTCAGGTATGGGGGAGCTGTCCATTGTGTGACATTAAAAAACTTCAAGTATGTCAAAACAAGTTACTAAAAATGATGCTTAATTTACCTTGGCATCACTCGACTTATGATCTACACAATCAAACAGGTGTTGAATTGATTTGTAGAAGAATTAAAAATCTATGTGATACTTTTTTAACAAACTGTGATATTTCTGATAACCCCTTGGTTGTCCAACTAAATCCTTAATAATTTCCCATAGTAAAATTATATTTTGTTATTTATCTGTACATTTATTTATTTAATTATTAACATATTTGGTTTCCATTGTTCATTGTTGTCTATGTATGTACTAATTTATTTATTTAATTCGTTATTTAATTATTTAGTTTCTTACATATTTTTTTTTTTACTTATTTTTTTGAATATCTGTTTATTTAGGTATTTATTTATTTATTTATTTATTTATGTTTATTTGTTAAATTATTTATTTGTTAATTTATTTATTAATTTATTTATATATTTATTTATTTACTTATTTATTTATTTGTTTATTTATCTTTTTATTTATTAACTTATTTATTTATTAACTTGTTTATTTATTTATTTATAATTAACCTGTTCATTTATTAATTTATTTTCTCATTTACTTGTGTATCAGTTTATATATTAATTTATTTATTGTGTATACATATGTATATATTTTCTTTTCTATTTTTCATTTAATTTATGATCTGAATTTACAAATTCTTATAAGAATGTTTCAATAACAACTCTACTTTTGTTTTGATTTTTGTTTTTTTTCATTTCATTTTATAAAATATCTTGTTATCTAGTTTTTAAGTTTTACTATCTATTTATCATAAACATTTTTTTTTTTTTTGAATTCCCTTTTATTTTTTTTATCTTTTTTATTTAATCAAAACTCTATCTATTTTCATATTATTATAATTATTATTATATTTTTTTTTTGCTTTAAATTGAAGGTTTTTATCATACTTTCCTTCAGAATGTACTGATTTTCTTTAATAAAAATTCAACTTATAAAAATGTTAAAATAACTTATTCAGTAGAAAGATATATTATATCAAATCTCTGTGTAAACTGAGCGGTAGCAACCAATTATACTATTTGAAGTACGAAATAAAATATCTATCTATCTATCTAAAATTAAAATTAAAATTAAAACTAAAATTAAAATTAAAATTAAAATTAAAATTAAAATTAAAATTAAAAATAAAATTAAAATTAAAATTAAAATTAAAATTAAAATTAAAATTAAAATTAAAATTAAAATTAAAATTAAAATTAAAATTAAAATTAAAATTAAAATTAAAATTAAAATTAAAATTAAAATTAAAATTAAAATTAAAATTAAAATTAAAATTAAAATTAAAATTAAAATTAAAATTAAAATTAAAATTAAAATTAAAATTAAAATTAAAATTAAAATTAAAATTAAAATTAAAATTAAAATTAAAATTAAAATTAAAATTAAAATTAAAATTAAAATTAAAATTAAAATTAAAATTAAAATTAAAATTAAAATTAAAATTAAAATTAAAATTAAAATTAAAATTAAAATTAAAATTAAAATTAAAATTAAAATTAAAATTAAAATTAAAATTAAAATTAAAATTAAAATTAAAATTAAAATTAAAATTAAAATTAAAATTAAAATTAAAATTAAAATTAAAATTAAAATTAAAATTAAAATTAAAATTAAAATTAAAATATAAATTAAAATTAAAGTTAAAAGTTAAATTTTTTGTTCGTAAAAACTTTTCATCAGTTAGGATTTTAGATTTAAAATACTGAATCGCCCCTCTTTCTATTTCTTTTTCCTTTAAGATAGATACATAACTTTTTACTATAGAAACCAAATGCCTACTTTTATATCGAGTCATAACCTTCAAACAGAATAACTAACAAAGTATCACGTACTCTTACAAAATAACATAATACATAATAGCATATTCATTCTTCTTAAAAACATCTCAAACAAACCAAAAGCTCAATCGCTTAAAAGTTATTCAAATCTCGAAGGAAAAAATAATTCCAATCCTATCAACTAACTGACAATTTTTCCGCCAAAATGTAAAGCTTTCAAAATCTAAAAATCCCCTTGCATACCATCAGCCACACCAACTTACACTTGCATTTACAAAAAAAAGTCTCACCCATCCAGAGAAACCCTCTTGGGAGGGATTGAACCATAAACCACGACGACGACACAGTAAAATCTCTGCCATGCAACACACTCAAATAATTCCCTTGAAGTCCATTGTGAGATGCTGCTGCCATACCATGCTGCCGTGCCGGCCGTCACGTCACCTAGTGGAGGATTCAGAGATTAAATTAGCCCAAGCACTAAGTACAGACGTGCGAAAGCACCACGAGGTTTGTATCCCGACTGCTGGAAGATGTAATTTTCCAGCACAAAGCTGAGTGCGAATCCCAATTGAAGGGTGGTTATTCTGAAAGAACAGGACACTCAAAGCCATTTATACGAAAAATATAATTTTTTTTTCTTGCTGTTTTATTTCATATTTTACTTAAATGGAATTCGGTTTTTGAAAATTGAATTTAAATGTTCCTTTCTCGTTGTCATGGCAGGTTTGAAAAATTCGCATCAAATAATCTCTCCAGTGCACCGTGTTCCTCCCTAAAGCTCTTTGTGTTGCCATCTTTTCATTCCGCATATATGAAATCCTTCGGAAACATAAGAGTAAATACACCCGAGGGTTTAATTTCATCCACTTTGTCAGCATACAGAGGAATATTCGTATATCCTCTGATTCCATAGGGGAGTACGGTAAGCGAGAACATATCTGCTAGACGGACCAGACCAACTCGAATATACATGGGATGAAAAAAAAAAAAAATCGAATCGAAGCAAAGACATTGCAAACAGCAACAAGAATAATATACACAGAAGCTGGAAATGGCATAGCTTCTCTGCTTCCACTTCTTTACCATGACCAGGAGCAGTCATAACATATAAGACCATTCTCGACTTAACCGCACAGCATTAGCCATTAAGCTGTCTTTCTTTCGTACATGTATTTGAAAGCTCTGGGAATTATTATGCCATGTGCCAGTGACTGGCCCGACCCAAGGTCACTTCAGGTTCCAATGGGTGAATTTTGAGGAAGTGAATGTTATGGTTTCGGTCCATTGGTTCTGGGCTTAAGGATTTTCAGAATTCGGACATGGAAAGATTTTCTCATTTTTTGGCTTCATTTTGTTGTTGCCTTCAATAAGGTTTTAGATATTTTGCGAGTAGCAAGAGGTGGGAGTACAGTAAAAGCATTGAATCCGATTTAATTCTGTGGAAACGTTTCTGCATTGCTTAGTCTTGAATTTGAAATGATTCAAAAAGCCCACCATTCAATAGGGCTTCAAGTCAGAGCATAGGCAAATCTTAAATGCATTTATTTTTCTAGCGATATAGATAGATATTAAGAGGCAAGCGGTATGTCACTTATCGAAACACCAAAGTCGTAGTAGAGGAAAGAACTGGTTCCTAGGTTAACCCTCGTGGTGCAGTGGGATAAGACCCGTGGAAATAAAGGCCGTCGTGGATCATATTTCCCAAAGTAAGGAAGTCACAACAAGATTTTTTCCATTTTAAATTGCCAACAAAATCCGTGGGTTTTAATTTTTGTTCATTTTTCTTGTGGGCTTTGATCCCAAATGAAAATGGAAATAATTTTCGTCTGATAAAAATAACATAAAATTCAATATTCAGCATTAGTCTACTATTTTAAGGCTTCATGCATTTGCACTGTCCATTTGTAAGCACCTACCTAGTGACTGAGAGCGGCACAACGGAGTTTCCTAAGCGGGATAGAGGACCCAAAAAGGGACTTATAATCCCCTGGCTCTTCTGTGTTTCAAGTCAACAAAAAATTTCCATAATTCATAAGCTGCTTTAAAATAAATGTCATAAAAGTCATAGTTGCTCACATATGTATTAGTTCAGGTTCGGGTGAGGTTGGTCATCCGAAATCAGCAACACATGAAGGACTTTGTCGTCCCAAAGTCTAGCCATATAACCCTCAACAAAGCTTAAGTTTTATAAAAGTCAAAAATACACTACTTTCTGAGAAAGACAAAATTTTGTTATAATATACGCAATGAATCAAAGGGTTCCACATAAAATATTAGAAGAAAAACTACTGTTCGAGTAATGCTGGTGTTTGTTTTTTTTTTAAGAGAGATAGGATTTTCCTTTTATGACAACCATAACAAATCATAAAATATTGTATCTACATGATAGAAGAGGAAAAACCCACAAATTTATGTAGCGTTAAAAAGGATTTTAATAAGATTAAATTGAGATTGGAAAAGAGGGTCTTTCATGTATAATGACCCATATAAACTTCCTTTGGAGATTCAAAAGGAACACCATGTTATGTTTGAATTTCTATATAAGTTCACTGTAGTATAATGACAAGCAACAATCAGCCAACCAAAACCAAATCATTCAGCTAACTTTGAAGTTTCCTTTCAGTAGTTTTTTTCGTGTTTTAACTTCAACAAATCAACTATAGCTATAGCCATTCTAGTATTAGGTAGGCATTAAAAGTCAAATGCAGCAGATACTTAAAAGAGATTTCGTCTTTGATTCTTTTGTATTAAAAATTTTCGAAATGCAGTATTTTTGAGCCATATATATGTAAGTATCGGATTGGAAAATTATAACGAAATCATTAAGGCCATGAAAAGATGTACGGGAATAACTCCTGAAAAAATATCAATGCCCTTCGCTATATTTGTTAAAAGATTTTTTGAAAAATTGAAGGATCAATCAAGCTCGTAAGAGCAGTCTACGAGTAAACAAAAATTCGAATTTCTTCTCTAGGAAATCACATTAGTAGGGGCGTTAGTGCACGATATGAGGGCATACCTTTCATTTTGGCCTGACGGGTTGAGCTTTAGTACACTAATAGTTCATGTCCTAACTTTACTTTTAAGAAGTATTGCCAGGATGGCAACACTGCCAGAAGGATAAGAGGAGGGTTGCCAAAATTTCGAAATGTTGCTTATAACGGGTGATTTTTTAGCTGGTTTGGTTTTGGCAACACTGGTTTTGACAGCTGACGTGTGTTTAGTACCTTGTGTCACTGTCAAACAGCTTCAGTTTGGTTTGCAATTTAACCATGGATCGTCTTAAAAATGAACAACGCTTGCAAATTATTGAATTTTACTATCAAAATTCGTGCTCGGTTCGAAATGTTCATCGCGCGCTGCTTCCATTTTATGGTCGGCTCATTTTTGGTTGAATGGGTACGTAAATAAGCATAATTGCCGCATTTGGAGTGAAGATCAGCCAGAAGCATTGCAACAGCTACCAATGCATCCCGAAAAAGCCACTGTTTGGTGCGGTTTATGGGCCGGCGGCATTATTGGGCCATATTTCTTCAAAGATGATGCGAATCGCAGCGTTACTGTCAATGGTGAACGCTACCGAGCGATGATAACAAACTTTTTTTTGCCCGAAATGGAAGTTCTTGACTTGCATGATATGTGGTTTCTACAAGACGGTGCCACATGCCACACAGCACGCGAAACAATGGCGCAATTGCGAGGCGAGTTTGGTGAACAGTTTATTTCACGTTTCGGGCCGGTCAATTGGCCGCCTAGATCGTGCGATTTGACACCATTAGATTATTTTTTGTGGGGGTATGTCAAGGCTAATGTCTATAGGGACAAGCCCGCTTCGATTGACGCACTGGAAGCCAACATCCATGCATTCATTCGTGAGATACCGGCCGATATGTGTGAAAGAGTATGCCAAAATTGGACTCAGCGGATGGGCTACCTGAGACGCAGCTGCGGTCAACATTTGCATGAAATTATCTTTAAACATTAAATTGCAAGGTTCAAACTATCGATTCAAATAAATATTTCATTCATTTTTTCGAATTTTTTGTGTTTTTTTTTTTTTAAAAGTTCTAAACCTCTTAAAAAATCACCCGTTAGATCGAAAACCAAGGTTGGGACGATAACCCGAGAACTTCCGTTGGATTCAACACCCTTGAAAACATAGGACCACATTATTGTTTTTCTCCCACCCCTCCCCTTGCACGAAGGGGGTGGAAAAAAGTCGTTTCGGAAACAACATTTACAAATTTAAAATTTAAACAAATTTAAAGATGGTGTCGACGTGGAATTTCACAATCTACTACATTACATCATAATCATCAATCATTATCATAAATCTTTTCCTCTTATCCACCCATTGTAGCGCAGACATGACGACGGTGAAGTGCGAGAGAAAAGGGGCCCCGCCCCTTATCTTTGCTTCCATTTACATGCCAGGTGATACACCGGGCCCTCCGCCGTCGGATGCTTTTGATGAACTGGTAGCAGCAACAGGTAATAACGGGTGGGATCTCTTGGTAGGTTGCGATGCAAATGCTCATCATATACAGTGGGGCAGTACGGATACAAATGCAAGAGGTGAGTCACTTTTTGAATACATTATTAAGAAAAATATGTTGATACTTAATAGAGGAAATGAACCAACCTTCATTACCAAAAATAGAAAAGAGGTGCTTGATGTGACACTTTCCTCAAATTCTGATTCTATTGCAATCAGTAACTGGAAAGTCTCAAGTAATGTTACATTCTCAGACTATAGGATGATAACATTCCAAATAGAGCACAGAATAGAAGATCCAAAGCCCTATAGAAACCCTAGGAAAACAAACTGGGAAGCCTTTAATATAAGACTGGGCCTATCACTGGGCCATTTTGGTAACTCGACTATATTAGACTGCGAGGACATGATTGAAAAACGTGTCAATGAACTTACGTCAGCTGTTACTAATGCTTATGAAAGTTCTTGTCCCATAATCCAAAGGAAAGGCAAGCTCAACCCAGTGTGGGGGTCCAAAGAGCTGGCTATCCTAAGGACAAACTCCAGGAAGCTTTACAAAAGAGCTAAATATAGCAATGCATCTGCTGATTGGGATCTTTTCAAGATCAGTAAAAGTGAATTAAAAAAAAATACTCTTTATGCAAAAAGAGCAGCCTGGCGTAAATTTTGTACAGACATTGAGTCTACAAACGACGCTGTAAGGCTCAGGAAAGTCATGTCAAAGGTCCACACTCCACCGGGATTTCTTAGAAGACCGGATGATACCTGGACTGACTCTTGCTCCGAAGCTCTTGAGTCACTTATGAGCACTCATTTCCCAGGGTGTATTTTCGATGTATCCCCCATGGATAGAGGCCCTACAATAAGTGAGCTTTCCAATATAAGTAATCAAATAGTAGATAGTAGGAAGGTGGCCTGGGCCATAGATTCTTTCTCAGGATACAAGTCTGCAGGTCCCGATGGAATAATGCCAATTATGCTCCAAAGCTCTAAGGACTTGATCGTACCGATTCTGGTGGAAATATTCAGGGGATGTTTAAATATCACCTATATTCCATCTAGTTGGAGAGAAGTGAACGTCATCTTCATTCCGAAAGCTGGCAAGCCCACCCACACCGAACCGAAAGATTTCAGACCAGTTAGTCTATCCTCATTTCTTCTAAATACCTTAGAAAGACTAATAGAAACGCACATTCGCCTAAAGCTAAATGATAGTGTTCTCTCTCAGGCCCAATATGCATATATGAAGGGCAAATCTGTTGAGACGGCGCTCCAGAAAGTGGTCGGCACGATTGAGAAATCAATCCACCTCAATGAATTCACCTTGGGTGCATTCCTTGACATAGAAGGGGCCTTTAACAATGTCGAAAATTACGCTATTCAACAAGCCCTAGACTCCATCAGTATCGATCCGATGCTTTCAAACTTGATTGATTCCATGCTTCAAACTAGAATTGTAAATGCAGAAATGGGTGGTAGCAAGCTAAAAGTGAGGACGTGTAGGGGTACGCCACAGGGGGGGGTCCCATCTCCTCTGCTCTGGCTTCTGGTCGTAAATAGGATCTTAGTTGGACTAGATCTTACCGGTATCAGAGTCGTCGCTTATGCTGATGACATCGTGTTAATGGTCTCAGGAAAATTCGTTCCCACACTTTGCGACCTCAAACCACACTGTGCAAACAAACCGCCCTTGACAAGCTCAGTAATTGGGCCAGTAGCTGCGGACTTAATGTCAACCCTCTCAGTAAACCCACCCTTAAACAAATCGATAAAGCTCCCAAACTTTTGCAGTGTTTTCCAAGCGGAACTGCTTAGTAGTTTGCGAGGCTGCAAAATATCTTTCCACATGTGGACTGATAAATAAAAACATTGACATCTTCATAGACAGCCAGCCGGCAATTAAGGCCATTTCATCAATTGTCACAAAGTCAAATCTGGTTGATCGTTGCCGTAGTGAGTTGAGATTGATCGGTGGATCAAACTCAGTCACCCTTCGATGGGTCCCGGGATATAGTGACATTTATGGTAATGAAATGGCAGATGTACTGGCCAAAAACGGTTCATCGCTTGAACCGAGCCAATCTGTACCCTGGGTACTTAAGCCACTGGAACAGGAAAAAAATAGAATTCATCAAAGCTTCCTCAAGGCTGCTAACGACAGATGGTCAGGATAATTGACACGTGTCGGGTTTCGAGGAATCTCTGGCCAGATATTTCCAAAGAAAAAACAAGGTATTTACTTAAGCTAAGCAGACCTCAACTGTCTCTCTTTGTTGGAATCCTAACGGGTCACAACTCAATTGGAACCCACATGACCAGAATGGGCATTAGCTCATCTGATCTTTGTAGAAGGTGTCAGGACGAAGAGGTGGAGGAGGGCTCATCCCACTTCCTCTGTGAATGCCCCAGCCTAGCCAGAACTAGAAAATCAGCCCTCGGAGAATATTTTTTCGATGAACTGGGCGACGTCTCATTTTTGCCACTTAAAAGCATCCTTAAAATCATTCAGAATTCAGGATGGTTCAGGGCATCCCCTTCCTATAACTCCCACTAACTCCCTCCCCTTACCCTTCATTTACCTACATCTTACATATCCTGGGGAGCGCAATGGATCCATTGAGACCCGAGTGAGGTGATGTGGGCCACCACATCACCACCCCTACTAACCTAGCCTAACCTACTACATTACATCCAGAGTTGATTGAGAACCTACTTTGATTTTTTTTAAAAGCCACTTTCAAAGTGTTGGGGAGGGTGGATATGAAAGATTAACAAACTTAAATATTTATCTTTGAATAATATAAGCATATGACACATGTTTTAAGGGTATTTTTGAATGCCCAATCGTACTAAATAAGAATGAACTCGATACAACTACCTTCAAAAATGTTAAAGCCTTCTTCATAAATGATGACGGAATTATTAGTGAAGCACATAAAATATTACCAAATTTCAACAGCATTGACAGAAAATTTGGTCCACATATTTCATTTGTCATAAGCAACAAGAATCAAAAGAGTCTACAAAAATTGTATAGTGAAAGGGTGTTTTTCTCATTGAAATTGAAAGAACTTTGAACTACTACCATGAATCCCCTCCCGAACCTAGAACTTTAATGAAAATTGGTTAAAACATTTGACTTTTCATGAAGACCAAGAAACAAATATAAACTATCTGAGGGTGTTTTTCAATGGGGAATGAGAAGCAGAGTTTTTGGCCGAACATTTTTACGTTTTTGAAACCAAGATACATAAATGCAATATGGTGCATAATTTTAAGGTATTTTTTAATGCTGAATCCAATAATATTAAAATAAAGTAGATACAAGCTCCCATTAAAAAGTTATCTTACTTTTGAAGAATTAATGTCTGCAAATGATTGTATTTTTTAACTAGAATAGGTACGACACTACCTTTCTAAAAAGACCCTCAGACCATGGGTATTTGAATGGTCTTTTTTGATTCTTGATTCCGATGATCAATCAAACATTTTCACCAACTTTCATCAACGTGCCAGTTTTGGGAGGGGTTTCATGGTAGTAGTTAAAAATTTTTCTAATTCATTGAAAGAAACACCCTTTCGCTACAAATATGTTTACCTACTCCTTTTATTCTTGTTGCTTATGACAAATGAAATAAGTGGAACAAGTTTCGTGTCAATGCTGTTGGAATTTGTTAATATTTTACTTGTTTCACTAAAAATTCATTCATCATTTATGGGAAAGGACTATAACTTTTTTTAAGATGGTTGTATCGAGTTCATTCTGATTAAGTAAGATTGGGCATTAAAAAATACCCTTAAAACATGTGTCATATTATTATATTATTCCAAGATAAATATTTAAGTTTTATATTTTAGAAACCAAAGTAGTTCTTCAATCAACTCTGGATGTAATGTAGTATATTGTGAAATTTAGCTTCGACACCATCTTTAAATTTTATTAATAAAAATATTTGGGTTACCTACGAATGACCGACAGAAAAAGTTTCGACTGATTAAAATGTCGACTATTATCGACTTTTCTGTAAGTTAAAATACCTACTTTGTTTTTACCGACTTATTAAAATGTCAACAGTTTAAAATGTTGACTTGACAAAAAGTCGACTGCCCTGATAGAAGTCGAGAAAAATATCGACTTGTCGGTTTTTTTCCCAAACAGAAAAGTCGATATAAAATATGAATCGGCATTTTAACCAGTCGATATTTTGACTTTTCTATATTTTGTCTGTCGGTCATTTGAAAGTAACCCAAAGAACAACGCTTTGCCTTAAATGTTTGGACAGAATAACTATAAACTCAAGAATCATAAATTCTGGTCTGATTTTTTAACAGGAACTTAACAGGTTTTTGATGATGTGGAAAATTTAAGAGTATGTTTAAGACACAAGTTCTTATGTTATTTGATTGTTATAATATTGAACTTATTTAGGTAGTTATTAATTTTATATTACCTTTTAGCTTCAAGAAAGTTCAATAAAACGCATTTTTGTTGCCTACCTACACTATAATATATTTCGAAGTTTTAACTGCCTCATGTCTGGATATTTTATTATTATATTAATATATTAATATTAAAACAGACCCTGAAGAAGAGGTTATTAAGGCGTCAAAATATATAGGCAACAAAAATTAAATTACAAAAAATGCCATTTATCCAACCATGACAATGCAATATTAGATAATAATGTTCAGATCATAGTTTAGGGAATGATATTTATAAGCGCGCGCTTGTAAACATCATTCCCTAAACTATGATCTGATCAAAATGTCGACTTTCAAAATGTCGACTGTTGAAATCTCGATTCATAAAACCGATCACTGTCGACATTTTGAGAATCGACATTTTCAAAAGTCGGTCAAAGTTGTGTCTTTATTTTGATCTGTCGGTCTTTTAACCAATCGAGAATTTTTCTGTCGAGACTTTAAAAGTCGATCTTATGGAGTCGATATTTTAAAAGTCGACATATCGTACCCAATCCAAATATTTGTATAACTTTTATTGGCTTTTCAAATTTTGTTTCCAAAACAACTTTTTCCACCCCTTTAATGCAAGGGGAGCGGTGGGAGAAAGACAATAATGTGGTCCCATCGTTTCAAGGGTGTTGAATCCAACGAGAGTTCTCGGGTCATAGTCCGACCCATGGTTTTGGATTTATAAGCAACATTTCGGGATTGTGGCAACCCTTTCCTTGTCCTATTGACAGTGATGCCACCTTGGCAACATTTCTTAAAAGTAAAGTTAGGATATGGACTATTTGTATACTAAAGCTGAACCCGT
Source organism: Dasysyrphus tricinctus (assembly GCA_963921185.1). NCBI lineage: Eukaryota > Metazoa > Arthropoda > Insecta > Diptera > Syrphidae > Dasysyrphus > Dasysyrphus tricinctus. Next base: position 53,413,498 of record OY992530.1, on the reverse strand, counting down.
CAGGTCAAAATGAAAGGTTGGTCTCACTAACAGCCCCACTACATACAAAAATATATTATGAATATGTAATATACCTAATTATAAAACGACAAACACGAATCTTGTTGTACAATTTACACGGTCTACAAAAGCCAAAGGCATATAAATTATACATTCATATATCGTTTGAATAGTATTTTTGCCCAGAAGTGCAGAATGCAAAAAGTTATTAATTAATGGCACCACAAAAACTAAAAAACAATACAAGAAAATTGCACATTGAGTGCAAGCGAGGGCTAGAGCGAGATCGAGTATTTGTTCACAACACTTAATTTTAATATCTTGACATTTCTACTTTAAAATTCACGACACTAATGTTTTCTATACACAAGATTCGTTTTTTTTCGGTTTATAATACCATGATATATTTCCTTACATTTTTTTTTTTTTTTATTATTATCTTTTTTGTTCACTTTTAGTTTGTTTCTATTTGTCGGTGAAGTTTTGATTTTGTCACCCACCAACCAACCAACTTTTCAGCACTGACTGGAAAGATTATTGGAATGTCCGATGGCTGCGTTCAGAGCCGCTCAAGACTGCTTTTAAACGATGCAATTACTCTTGCAATTTTAACTTAATGTTGGAGTACATCCAAAAATCGTATGCAAATACCCTGGCTCATTTTGCAATCAAAAATTTTATGCAAACGTCAATTTTTGCTAAAAGTTGTCACCCTTTTTTGTCAGGCTGAATGGCATTCAGCGGACTCTCATACGTGATCGATAATAGCTCTGTTTTTGTGCAAGCCCGAAGGGAATTGAATGAAGGAAACGATGTCGGTGCTCAAAAATGTACGGAGAATTTTCGGTGCTTAACTTAAACATGGAAAAAAACTGTCTTACCGGAATTAACTACATACATGTTGTCGATATCGATAGTTTGAATGTGATGGCGTGGGTAATCCCCGGTGCCGTTTTTTTTTCGACCTATTTCACCCATGCTTGCAAAAAAGCTATAAGTCGTCAACGTGCTTATAACTAAAACGTTTGTTGTGTTATTCACATCGGTAACACAGTTTTTCTCCGCATTTAAGTTAAGCGCTGATAGTTCTCTCCGTTTAAATTAGCCCGAAGAGGTTGTTCTCTACCTGCGTGAATGACTTTCTAATCGATAAATCACATGCAAATGTCACATCTCTTGGTTCATCTTAGCCCCAATTTTATGCAAATGTCACTATTGCTACGAGCTGTTAACACGTTGACAAGTAAACTTTAAGTGTCTACTACACGCCGGTAACACAGTTTTTATCCACTTTTAAATTAAAAGCTGACAATTCTATGTGTTTAGCTTAAATGCCGGCTCCAAGTGTCGCCCAATCGCATTTAAATCATCTTTTCTGGAGCAGTAAGGATTCATCAAAAATTTGTGATTTTTAGAGTTTTTTTTTACTCCATCGACATCGTAGCCATCAGTCAAATTTGACCCAATTGCCTTAAAATCACCTTTTTCTGCAGAAGTCAAAATTCATCAAGAATTTCAGATTTCTTAGAGGCTTCTTAATCTATTGACATCGTAGCCATCCGTCAATGAAATTTTACAGTTGATGTCTTGATAAATAAGGGCCGAACTATATTTTCACATAAAACTGAACTACGAGACAAATGTCAACCAATTGAGATAAAATCACCTTTTCCCGGAGCAGTAAAAAACATAAAATGTCATTTTTTTTTAAGCTTTTTTAATAATAGTGTTTTTAAATTTTGATCAAATTGGATTCGGTACAGTATTGAATTGTATTCGTTAAAATTGGAGAGATTTAATTCCAGCGAAATCCAAATGAATAAAATTGAATCGGAAAAAAATTCAGTGAAATAAAAAATGATCAAAAAATGTTTTAGAATTTTGACAACTAGACTAGTCTGTAGCTAACGCTACAGACGACGAACAGTTTGATGAAATCGCTTTGTTGAACTTCTATACACGTAGATTTGAATGAACGCTTAAAACTTTTTTTAACTTAATTGTTTTTGAAAACTCAGTTACCCTTCAATCAAGCTCTCTCTTATTCATATTACAGTTGCAGACTATTTTACTTACGAGAGAGCATTAACTATAGAAAGGAGCGACCCGATAAAAAATTTACGAAATAAATACTTTTTTCTGATGAACAAAGTTATTCGCTTGTCAAGGCTAGTTTTTAACTCGATAATTTGATCAAACTTGTTATTACGATGGTTAGCTTCACAATTCTGTCTGTCCGTTGAGGTACAGAATAAACGCCTAAATGTATTTTGTTCAAAGTTGGTACATAGCGTTATTTTGTCCCCAAACATTTTTCTTTTCTTTAGAACCAGAAATAACGGTACCTGCCAAAAAAATTCTTAGACATTTTACATTCATATAGTAATCGTATTTTGCTCGAAAGCGGCTCCACAACTTTTGTGAAAAAAAATCAAAAAATTGTTTTTAGTAAATGCTATCTCTTAGTTAAAACCATTTTTCAAGAAATTACTATTAGTGGTAGGTACCCCTCAAAGACTCATTTTTTTCTTTGATTTTTGAAAATATTTCAATTTGTTTGTTTTTGGAAATCAAATATCGCACATGTAGTGCAAAGTAGTACCTCGTGGCATAATGCTTAAAAATCGTTGTTTTTCAGTAGGCAAAAACACGTTTTGGGAAAGTAGAAAATGTAAAACTATGAAATAAGCAATTGGAGCAAGAAGAATCAGGCTACTAACCACCAACACAAGAAAAAAAGCTTTTATTTTCAATTTTTAACCATTCAAATTAATATTTTTAAGTAATGATATTTTTGGTGATTTTTTCGTAATATGAAATCAATGAATTCAGTTTCAAAAATTTTGAAATTCTTTTTTTGAGTTGTGACATTTTTGTTTCTTTTTTACTTATAATCATGCTCATGATTATCACTTATTTTATGAAAAAGTGAATAACGTGCTACGTACCCGAAATTTCATATTTTTTTTTCTTCAAAATTTGAAGTGGTCAGGTCATCAATAATTTTGAATTATTGGTGAATCCTTATTTTCCTTTATCCAGTCCAGTCATTTAAGCATTTTGCTTCGAAAAAAATGGCTGAAGGCTGGATTTTGCTACGTAGCATCCCCATGACATTCTAAAAGAAAGTTGTAAAAAGTCCCCATCGATTTGAGCAGCGCTAACAATTTTAGGGGGTTTCTGTATAAAATGTTGACTCTCTAATACCAGCTTTGAGGTTGAATTTGAACTTTTTACTTTCCGACATAATTTTCTTTTAACTAGACCTACTCTTCATCCAACCTTTGTAAATAAATTGTTTTTATATACTAAGATCCAACGATTTTGTAATTTTTTAATTCCCTCCAAAAAAAAGGTTTTTTTCTAAAGCCTCAAAATATTCACTTGTTTCTTGAAAAACCTCAGCATTCAAGCCAAATTTTTTTCCACCGAGCCATATCTTCATATTGGGAAATAAGAAATAGTCGTAGGGAGCCAAATCCGGAGGATAAGATGGATGCCGACTTGTGCACAGGAGCGTTAGATTGATGAAAAATAACTTTTTTCCTCGCCAAATGGAGTCTTTTTCTCCTTAAATCAGCTTCGAATCGCTCTGGCAGGTAAGAATAATAAGCATCGTCTTTCCTTTCTCTAGATAATCGATATGGATGACACCTTGAGCATCCCAAAAAACTATCGCCATCACGATAATCTTTCTTCGGCTCTCTTTGGCTTGGATTCACCTGTAAAAGTCCACTGTTAAGACTGTTCTTTGGTCTGTGGTGTTTGGTGATGAGTCCATGTTTCATCCAGAATCAAAAATCGGTGCAAAAACTCACTTTGATTCCGGTTGAAGATAGCCAAACACTCCTTTGAAATGTTTAGACGCAGCACCCATCTTGCGGAAAGATTTATCATATCTCAATATTTGTGCAAAATTGTAGTTGCTATAAGCCGTGTGTCAAGCCTGTAGACTCTTCAAGTTCCCTCTCTTTCACTCGCCGATCGAACAATATTAGACCGGAGATTTTATCGACCATTTCCGGTGTGGCAACTTCAATCGGGTTACCAGAGCCTTCGTCATTTGTGCTGGAGATGGAGCGTCCGAAATTGGGTAAACCAATTGTGGATTGTTCCAATAGAAGAAAAAGAGTCCCCACAATATTTTTGGAGCTTTTGTTTTGTTTCCGTAATGGAGTATTTGCGCAAAAAATAATGTTTAATGCACTCGAAACTAAGATTTTTCTATTTTTTTTTTTTTAACTTTTCGACTGCTTCTGACTAATACCGTTACAACAAAAAAAACTATTTGACAGATCTGAATACAAATTTCAGGGCATTCATTTGAAATATTCTTTATGACAACCTGATTTTTGGATTTGAGATTGCAAGGCAATTATAGTGAAGTAATAAAAACCAGGCTTGTTTATACTATTTCGAGATTGTTCCACTTTTTCGAGTGAGAGTCTTAAGAGGTTTTCTAAGCGTCAAACAAAACTTTCTCTCAGGTTAAAAAAAAAAACAGAAACAATTCTTCAGTGTTCTCCAGCAATCTTAAATGCTTGCGGGACATTGTTCTGTGTGTTCACTATTGAGGATAGTTCACTATTTTGAGAATCACTAAATTAAACCTTCTGAATCCACTTCATTATCTGATTGAACGATCATAGCAAAAAGTCTTGCATTACTCATAATGCACCGGACATTTTTTTAATCCTTTTCATTGTTAAAAAGTTCTCTCAACGCTGGCTATTGTCGCTGAAAGTGTGACAACAAAATTAAGGGAGAGTTTTATGCCTTGGAATCCCCCCCCTCCTGGGTAATATCATTGAATAAATATAAAAAGAAGTGACACCGCATTACTCAAAGCGATACAAGAAGGTGTTGGCCAATAGAAACAAATAAATAGAAATTATGAAACTTTTGCGTACGCAAACCAATTCTCAAAGGGATATTTATTTATTTAATATTTCCTTTATTACTGGTTTCCATGACGATTATGGGTCAATTTATTATTTTGTTAAATTTTGTTTACAATTTGTGTTATAAGGTATGTTGGTATTGGTTGTTTTTGTTTTTTTTTTGTTGCCATGACTATGATTTTTCAAGCTAAGCAGAAGATTTTATTTTTCTTATTGAAATATAGAACAAAATTATTTGAGGGTAGTCTTATTATTATTTCATAATTAGTTTAGATAGAAAAAAAATATATGTGGGAAGTTTAGAGACTTATTGTTGATTTTGATTGTTTATGTAGGGTAAAGGGTTCATTTTCATTTAGTTTCTTGTATAATTTCTGTGAAAAATAGTTTTTGCTCTCAGATTTTAATTTAGGGATGTATAGCTACATTTGTACTGTACATACATATTTACTGGCTCAGTAGAGTAAGTCATATTTTAAACAAGACAAACACTTTGTTTTTGAAATCATTTGGTCACCTTCCGGAAGCTAAAGTGCGTGGCTTGAACCATGAGAAGTGCAACAGGTCCATTGCTAGGACATTAATTATAACATCTTGCTCAGAAGCTCTGATTGATGTTTTTAACGTCATAATCTTTCTCCTCGGTAGGAGCATCCACGCATATGCAGCTTTAGTTGGTGAATTCAGACCTGAAGTGATTTGTCATGAAGGATGAAGCATCGACAGATCAACACCTAGATAGACGTTGTTTTTGGTCTTGATAACATTTGATACACTGTGTTCAAAAATCAGTCTTTGTTGCAAATATTATATCTCTTAAGGATATCCTATTTGTTTCTGCTTAGAAAAAGTTTTGTTAAAAAAACACTCATGCAACTTAACATCATAATTTAAAATGGCTAGTGCATTGGGATCTGTCACGCTGGAAGACTTGCAATCGAATATTAGCTTATTCCACCCGCCATTTTCGAGGGATTATATCAATTATATCGGGCTACAGTCAGCAGAAAATCGTAGGTGTTCTCCATTCATGCCAATGACAGCCCACAATACGGACACTGTATAGGCCAGGAAACCACTAGAACCTCCTTGTTTGCGCAGAGGTTGTACTAAAGACCATGAAGAAACGAGGACTCTTCTTGATTCTAGTTTATGGTTCTATAGTTGATTTTGTATTGCCACAGAAAACAATGAATTTTTTTGATTCCAATTCGTAATCAGTTGAGTGGAGTCATCCATAACGTGAGAAGCGCAGTATCACAGATCATAGAATTACATACGCATCCCAGTACATATAAAAATTACCAATTTTCAATACTTTTCCTTTCAAGCTTTTTCTTCTTCCTCAAAAATTAAATCGACAGAGACGTTTATAATAAGAGCTTTTTACTGTAAAGAAATTTTTTCATTATTCATCATTCATTGGTTAAAATAGGTAATGAGCTGGTTTGTGCACGTTTTTCTAATATCTGTTGCTCCTACGAAAAAAAGTGTTACAATATTTTTTGTGTAGATTTTAATGAGCAATAATATAAATTCGTTAATTAACCTACAGAGTTTGTTAATAGCTCATTCTTGTTTAGATAATTTTACTGTCTAAATGTTATTCTGTCATTATTTTGTTGTAAAATAAAATTCGATCGAGCTGTTGAATAAAAACCAAATCACTTTCTTTTCCATGATGACGGCCTTGTCCTTACTCCGGGCAGGCAACCCACAAACTTGGTTTTATATTGAGGAGATATAGCCAAACACAATTCGTACAAAAAATTTTGCCCATCGATTCATGAAATTTTCATACATTTTTTGACAAAATTAGCTTCACCATGAAGTTCTTGTACGATTTTCTCTGAATCTATCAATTGTATGAAAAAAGTATGTTAATCTATTCCGTGTAAGATTACATAAGCTACAATTTTTAGTTTTTTTTTTTTAGTTTAGTTTATTTCATCAAGCAGAGTTTAACAAAGCTCTTATAGATTACGATTTAGATAATAAATAAATATAACAATAAATAACAATTAGTAATAAAAATATATACAATTGGTGTTAGTACGTACTTAAGTAAATAATAAATAAGATATATGTGATACATTAAATTTAGGTAACTAAGTATGTCAATCTAATATTAAAACAAGCATGACATTTTTTTTAAAACTATCTCTTGAATAGAGTTTAAAAATATCAATAAGGTGTAAAACACTATTAACTTAAAGTACCTTCACATTTTTTTCAATAAAAAACTGCTAGTTTTCGCGAAATAAAGAAACAACTGAATTTTACCCCGCCTAAAAAATTAAGCCGCAGCCCAAATCTACGGAACTTTTTAGGAAATGCTGAAGACGTCAAAACAAAGCTCTCCACCGAATTTCAGCTTTGACGGAATTTTTTCGAAGTTTTGCCATTTGTTTGTCTAATTTTCCTGTGCTATTCCTTTTTCTCTCTAAGAAATCCTTAATTAAAATGTATGAATTTAGCGTACTTTCATACTATCTGGCTTAAGACGAAAGCTAACAACTAATTAATGATTTTCTCAAAGATTAATGAAAGTATTTGGAAGATTCAAAAAGAAGTTCGAAGCAAAATGTTCATACTTTAGAATGACCATAAACATTAATTCGAAAAAAAAATTACCGCGAGTTTTTTTTTAAACAATTTACATCAAAACGCATTCCTTTTTCATTTTTAGATTTGAATATCTTAAAAACGTGACGTGCTAGAGCAATTTCTAGGCCAGATTCGAAATCAGCGCATCAAAATCCACCAAAAAAGTATATCTTGGTTCATGTTCAAGACAAACATTCAAATGTCACCCAAAGTTGGTAGTAGATTAGTGTTTTCTAGTGGATTTTCGGAAAGAGTAAAAACACGTCAATTTTCAACTGGCGCTTGAGTCCAAATGGGTTGCCGCAGAACAAAAACCTAAAACAGAGATTTATTGGAAATTGTTTATGCTTTCAATTGCTTTCTGTTGTAATTCACGAATAATGGATAGTTTTGCATCATTTTTTGCATTTTTGTCCACCTTGCATCACGAAATTTTGTTCGAAGTCCTTAGATTCCCATTCAGCGACCCCGAAACCATAAAGTAGGGAACAAATCAAAACTACCCAACAATTTGCATGTTAAAAACACAATATTACTGGACTAAATCGCAATGTAACGAAAACGATGGATTTTGAACGATAAATTGTAATATACATAGGTAGTACAAGAATTTAGCCTGTAATATCTCTTTTTTTTTTCAGTTACTCGATTTTCGATTCATTTGGTATCAAAACGCACGTACCAGACCCCTATATTTATATTTTGGTGATGCATCCACAGCCAAACTAGCTGTTACTATAAGCGCTCAAAGTAAATGACGGTAATGTTTTTATTTTTAGTTCTTATACTTACATCTTAACATCTACTTAATTATTTATTCAAAAGCCTTGATAGACCTTAAACTATTATTTAAAATAGCTTTTTATGGCCTTTAGTCCAAAAACTGGCGTTTCGTCCGGCTTACTCACTTGGACTAATCAGTGACATAGTGCGGGCCTTTGTCATACGCAATTTGTATTAAGTTCAGTTTAACTTTTTGGCAAAAACCACTGTAAACTATATCTAACAAGATAAGAGTTCCTAATCATTAAGCTGGAGGTTTTTTTGTCCGGGGCCGGGCATAGCTCCTATAAGGTTTTTTTACTATACAAATTCTATATAGTACTACTGAAATAAATCAGCCAAGAAGAAGACTAAGCATTAAGGATTGGTCTTGTTGAATTATTTTTTTCAGTTATAGAATTTGTATTATGTATACAAAAACCTTCTTATCTTTAAAATATTCATCATAAAATCGAACGATTTTCTAAAAATTAGTAAAATGTTTTTGGCGTTTGGAAATTCTGTGTACCAACTTATATTCTTCTCCCATGCCTATCTCAAAAAAGTGGTACTAGAATATAGCTTATTTTATCTCCTATATATTAAGAACTTTATCCAAATGATAGGATCGATTGAACTCAAGTTGAATACCTCAGCAATGCTATGCAGATTTCGAATCAAGAAAATCAGTACATTTATTATTTATATACTAAGCTTTGAAAAAAAAGTTTAATTTCAAAAGGCAACGAAAATCATAAAAAACTACAAATTCTAAAGAAAATTTAAATTTCATATTAGAACACAACTAACATCCAAAGCAGACACTACAATCGTCCTGACACCCATCGTTTCCTTAGCAATTCATAATAAACAAAAATAACAAACAATGCTATTATTGAAAAATTCCCTTTCGAATACACCAACTTTATTTAATTAAGGAAATTAATTTTATGTTATACACCAACCTCATCATAATATTAAAAGCGAAAGCAGAGCTACTATAAAATCATGGGACATTTTGCCGGGTGTCACCTTCTATTTATATTTATTCAATGGTAATATCGAACGAAGCATAAAATATGAATTACATGTAATCAAAAAAGCGAATGAACCCCAAGTTTGGTTTGTGACATTTTTTCGGTTAAAAATTCCAAAACACCAAATTTCGAACACTGAGTTTTCATCCCACGTCGAAAATAGACCCCCAAGTGGTAAACTAAAGTTTAAGGTGTACTGTATAAACTGTTTATTAGGAACTGCACACAAAAAATATTTCGCTAACTCGTAATACCCTGGAAGTTAGTTATCCTCTTAAATCTTTCTAATAATCCAGCTTTATATAGATTTCTAACTAAACAAACAAAAAAAAAAACAACACATAAATCCTTAAGTGGTGCTTATTTATGATACAATAAAGCGTAGCCATGCATCACTTCCATAGAAACAATGAATGACTAAGTCACATGCGAATTGCGAACTTTTTAACAGTGGCTATCATTTTTCTCAACAGACGACAGACATAAATAAAACCAGCCATTATTATCCTCAACACAAAGCATCAGCTGAAAGTTTATAAACACAAGCTTACAGCATCGATATGGGATGAAACAACAAAATAAAACAACCAGGATATACATAAATACTACCATCCTATTGTATTATTATAAAATTCAGCTGAAACTTCAAACAAGAGGACATCTTCAAGAGCTATTTATAAATAAACAGAAAACAGGACCCCATTTCAACTGAAAGGATTGAAATAATCAGATTAACACTCAAGGAACCGAAAAGGTATTGTTTCCATATACAAAAGGATTATTTACATGCTCGTATGTGGGAAAAGTGCCAAATAATTAGCAAACAACTTTGAATGGAGGTTGATCCCAGGACGTTTGGCAGCACTGGTTGAACAAATAGAACTTCAGTGCTCATCTTCACATTGAATGACAAATTTTGTGCCTTTATCTTCTGCTTGTATTATTACGCTCATAGGGATTTCATTTAACGGTCATTTTTCATCTCAGAAGGCAAAAGGATATTCATTTCAAAGACACTAACCCTCCTTGAACAAAAAAAAAGAGAAACACAAAAAAAAATACACGTAATGAAAGAGTTTGGGAGGAAGTTGACTGAAGCGAGGTCCTTAGAAATTTAAATTGCTTATTAGCAAAGTTCGTCGAGTAAATTCTTTGTTATACATTTTTTCTTTTTAATTTTTTTTTTTGTTTGGTCTTACTTTGGCTGCGAACTCCTTGGGGGTTGTTTTTCATCAGGCAAAAGCCTTGTAGTCTTAATGCTTTTGTTACTTCCTCTTTGAGGATATATCTGACGCAGGTGGAAAACGCGGCAAGTAATTGTGGGGTGGGCCAACAAAAAAAAAATAAGGGAATGGTAAGCAAAATGACAAGGATCATGTTGTTTAATTATTTATGATTTTTTTTTTATATTTTGTCCTTAGATTTTTATTTGAACATCGAAAGCAATTTGTCACTGATAAATCTGGAGGCTGTAGTTTTTCAGATGGCCTTGTTGGAGGATGATGTATGGATGAGTGCTTTGTAAAATGCGACGTTTTAAATAAATTAATTAATTGTTTCCATGGAGTGAGACTGCTTATTAGAATTTTATTAAATGTATGTCTTTTAGCTTTTATTGCCCTTCTTTTACATTTTTCCTGTCAACTTGTTTACGTTTGCATCCGAAAAATTGTGCGTCTTAAATTAAGAAAATTATATACATACTTGCATTGTCGAAATGTGCTGTTTATCAGTGTAGATAGATAGATATCTTTCTTACAAAAACATAGTTTTCTGGTATTCAAAAGTAAAATTGTGTTTTAATTCAAATATGTTAATAATTTAAGCAAAAATTATGTCTGTTCGTGTACTTCCGAAAACTACGAATTTCTACGAATTTTATTTTTTTTATATGAGCTCTGACAGAACTTTGGGCTAAATTCGTAGTTTTTTGAGGCACGCGAACAGACAAATTATCGAGTTTAATAATTCATATTCGTTTATTATAAAACTTCGACATTTGGTTGGGTTTTTTTTTTTTATTGTTAGGGTTTTGGTAATTTTAGTCATTTAAAATATTGAGGAATATTTTCTGTCTATATAGTAAATCGTTTCCAAAATTTCTTTGCGGTATCCTCTAAAAATAGCGAACACACCAATTAAGTGGTTTAGTTTTTTCTACTGCATCTAGACAACATAAAGTGCATAAGTGCCTATCATTACCGGGAAAGCCCTAGCATTTAAGTTAAGAAGACCGCTTCTTGCTTTGAAGATAAGATTGATCATTACTCGTGAATTAATATCATGGAAGTATTTTGAGACTTCAGTATATAGAAGGTTGCAATATTCAAAATCATACTGTGACCGGGATGACTTTCTGACGAAATTGGCCCAATCCTTGTCGTGTCGTTAGCAGTACCTATATGTATACGAAGTATATGAATGCGATTCCATTATTTGCATGGAGCTTTGAGACTGAAATCCATTTCAGTTTCTTGGAAAAGACCCCACCATTCTTAGTCCAGTAACTATTTTTTTAGATAACAGCTTCTGAGAGAATACGTGGAAGATGGTTACATATGGCAGTGGCATTATACTTTCCGTACGTATGTTAGGTGAACTTTCAATATCAAAATTAGTGCCCTTGGATGTCCAGTTTCTGTTTAAACTGTGTAATTAGTTGAGTTGGCTGGGAGTCCAAATCATTTCTTGACAAAGAAGCTGAAGAAGGGACAAAAATAAAATGTTACACTATTGAGGTTCCTGCTCTTGGATTTGTTGGAATAAGAGAAAACGAAAAATGTCATCTTATGGATGGGATATTTATTGCAAGGAACTAATGAAGCAAAGTTTCTTTGAAATGACGAATTATCATAGCTATGATAATTTTCCCTAGACTCTTCCCTTGCTACTTTTGTCTTTTTATGTCAAGGTCAAAAGTAACACGCTCTCGGGATAAAAGTAATACAAATCTTCATAGGCCCAACCTTTACATTGTTGACATCAAACCGATTTTGCACCTCCACAACTTCAGCTACAAGCTACACCAATCTACTAAGCATGAATAATCTTTTTATTGTCATTTTCGAAGAAGCGACATCACTTTCTCGTTCTTTTTGGTTTCCACACTTGGTCTTTCCAATGAAAAATCTATTTTCTTAGATTTGTTTCGAATTTGAAACCCAATATCGATTTCCATTTTTCCAAAATCCCCGAATTGGCTTTTCGTTTAGACGCATTTGAAGGTGGGAAGAGGGGAGTGGTCAAAACTTCGTGTTACATTCCTATCTATATTCTTTAGCCTATAGATAACTTAATGCAAACGGAAACGAAAACGGTAATATGAATATTATAAATCTGAATCCAGATAGATCTCGGGCTTGGTACGAAATGCTGAGTCCCGAAATGGCAAAAAATCCCGAATACCAAAATCCCAATAATAAATTCCCAACTGGACGAAATGCCGAATGGTTGTAAGTAATCCCGAATGCCAGAATCCCGAAAAACATAGTCCCGAATGACATAATTCCGAATACCAAAATCCCGAATGGCTTATACTGTTTTTGGTGTATAAAATCAGGCGCACTATTTTAAATACCAAAAACAGTACTAAAGCCCTTCAACCTTCAAGGTTATAGCCTTGAAATTGAACATATTTGTGCGTATTATTAGATACATTTGTAAATATAAAGCAGTAGATACAGATATAATAGATATAAATGTTGATATTGATATTCAAATGGTTGAGAATTTTTGTTTGGTATTAAACAATTCGTGAATTTGTGTACATTCCAAATTTTTTGAAACCTATGCATTCGAGATTTTTAAATTTTATTTAAAGATTTTTGTATTCGAGATTTTTGTCATTCTTGATCCCAAAATTAACAATCGCTCTTTTTGAGATGTACAAGTTTTTCCTTTACAGTTGTATGGCAAGTACCGTTATTGTGAACCAAAACCTCTAAGGAATTACCAAAAAATCTTAACTCAAAATTTGAAGAAATTGTTTCAATGTCTTTGGGCTCAGGTCGAGGTAGAAATAGACAGACAGAATTGTGCCTTAAACTTTTTTGGGGTTCTCTATCATCGTACTGACATTATGTTTTCTTCATATACATAAATGGAATTTTGAAAAAAAAATTCTAGAAAAAAACAGAGAACTTAACCTTTTCCATGCAATTTTTTATAGATGGGGTCAGAAAAGTCGCAAGATTCTAAAAAAGGGTAAAAAGAGCTAGTTTTTTTAAAAAGTCGACTCATGGTCGCATCAGGCAATAAAAGGGGTCAAAATACGACAAAAGTCGCACAGCGGCAACCGTGAGCCGAACATACATAGCAGTTTGGTTTCCCTTTTTATTAAAATTCGGAACTTTATCTCGGGAATTTTGGCATTCGCGATTCTGTTCATTCGGGATATTGGCAGTTGGGATTTTGTCCATTCGGGACTTCGTCCATTCGGGATTTCGTCCGTTCAGGATTTTGGTATCCCGGATTTGGGCATTTGGGATTATGGCTTTTAGGATTCTCTTTTTTTTCAATTCAAGATTTTAGCATTCGGGATTTTGTACCCACCAATAGGTCTATGTTTAATACGAATTTACAATGTCACGTTTAAATAATCTAATTGTGAAGCCATTGCGTTAAAACATCCCACGGGGCCTTAAAAACTATCTCTGTTTAACTGAGCATTTAGCTAATGGTTATTCGCTGCTCATTTTCATCGAATGCCATGCCAAGTGAATTCTATTTTAGAAACTTTACGTCATTTTGGAAAATTCTCCAAAATGAAATAAAAATTTAATTAATTCAATAGTTTTACAATCAAAGGGCGGTATTCATCAAGTACTCATTAATGGCTCTTAAGTTTATGAGATTCTTTACTTAATTAATATTTGTGCTGTGATTTCCAGCTGAGGTAGGTCAGCGAGGTCCAGGGTATAGCCGTAGAAAGCAGTAAAACTCGGTGTGTAAAAATTTCGGAACTCCAGTTAGTGTTTATTATAAGGTCTCTTAATTCTACTCTTAACAGCGTATTTCATGTATTTACAGAGGTCGTAACGCTAAACTATATGCTAACATGGTATTTCATATATTTTACAAATTTAATCTCGACTTAAGATATATGACACTTATAAAGCGGGCTCGGCAATGCGGGTGGTTTCTTAAGACAGCTTAGGTTGGGACGTACTCCCTAGTCTTAAAAGCGGAAGCAGATTTAAGTTTATATTCGGCGGAGAAGCGGTGGGATAGGTTTCCTAGTTTGACCGGAGCTCAAGACAACGTCGTTTGGGACGTACTCCGTAGTCTTAAAAGAGGCAGCAGAATGAAGCTTATTTTCGGGGGAGAAGCGGTGGGACGGGTTCCCTAGTCTGACCGGAGCTCAAGACAAAGAAGATTGGGACGTACTCCCTAGTCTTAAAAGCGGTGGCAGAACGAAATTTATATAGGGCGGATGAGTGGTGGGACAGGCTCCCTAGTCTAACCGGAGCCCAAGACAACGTGGGTTGCGACGTACTCCCTAGTCTTAAAAGCGGTGGCAGAACGAAGTTTATTAAGAAGCAGATGTGGGGGGGGGGGGGAAGGAGTATTTCACGGCGTAAGCCAAAAAGTGTTGAAGCTTCTTACTGGTACACAAGAGTAGCCAGCAGCGTACTTCTTTATTAGTTCGACTAATAAAAGTAAGACTGTTCTTATACAAGAAGATGAAGAATCTGATTTATGGTGGATTTCCCACCCTTACTAGTCAACTTTGCTGGCGTACCCAACTGTTGACTGTAAAAATAACGAATAAACTTCATTTGCTGACGTACCCACGCGCAAGTAGGTTTACTCTTGTTGCTGACGTCGTAGCAGGCGGCAAATGCGTATGCGTATCCTCTTCAGTACTTCATATGGGGACCACCGTGGTTCATTGATTGGTACGGGTGATTGAGGGTATAAAAGATGTGACTTCGTTACAGTGCTATTCAGCAACCACTCATAGTTCTTTTTCGAAGTCTAAAAATCAGAACAACTCTCTCCTCACCAGACACCCCCAAAACTGTTTTCGAAAACGGCCCTCCAGTGAACTCATTTGCCTCATCAAGAAGCAGTGTTGCCGCTGAAAAAAAAAACCAAAAGGGGTCCCAAATAGGGTCCTGGGATAAAAAAGGGACCCGCATCAGGAAATTATACAGAGGAGAGAATAAACAGAAAAAATATAGGAGTATCAGGAGCAAGGCGTTTGATAAACATTAATTCAAAAGCACAAAACAAAATTTGCATTTCTTTCTAAATACATTTTATTAGATTATCTCTTTCTTTGGTCTTTCTGCAGAATTTAGTACAAAACTTGATAAAAATCACCTTTTTAATAAAAAAAAAATTCAACTCTGAATGGCATTCAAATAGAATTTTAAAAAAGGGCTCAGTTGGGTGATTTTTCAAAAAGTAGGAGCCACGGGTTCCGAACGCAAAGTAGAAGCCATTTGGCTTCTAAAGGTTCCAAACGGAAACGCTGCCAAGAAGTGCCGACAAAATGGGTCAGTGAATTAGCTTGAAGAGTTACTTCAAAGTTCTAATAATAAGCCTTCGGTGAGAGCGCTAATAACTTAATGAGTGGTTGGGACCACTCATAACTTTTACGAGGGCTCATAAATATTCACAATTATTGCTTGGTGAATAGGTTTATGAAGCTCTTAAGTTATGAGGTGAATATTGAACTTTTTTCAAATCATCACAGTTTTAACGACAGTAACTAAATGAAGAAAATGCAGTTTGCAAGACAAGATGTGAAAAGTTGACATTTTAGCCCTTGCAAATGCTTGAGATAGAATTTGTGTGAATTTGTTATTCTTTTTTATTATATCAAGAGTTGACGCTGACAATTTCAAAGTGTTAATATAACCATTGCTGAAGTAGTGGTTTTTCATACTCACAATGAATTTGATGAGTAAACTTCTTTATTTATTTTTATCATTATATTTTGCCGATTTTAATTAGTTCGTCGTAGGTAATGATTACGATGAACGTTTCATATTTTTCTAGTCGTGCACAGTGGATTTTTGTATACCCCAAACCAAAACTATATACAATTACGAGAGAAGTCACTTTAATTTATTTATTTCCTGATAGTTAAGAACTCATAAATATTGTTTTCCTTTGTCATCATCTATTATTCTAAGCCAACATTATCAACTCATGAAAACCATAAAGGATAATTAAAACCACGTCTACCAAATAACTTAACGATTGTCAAATCCCCATCGAACTCCTGCTAATCTTGCTTACGGAAAATGTTTTCCCTCGTCCTCTCATGCTCGCGAGAACACAGAAATGTCTTCCTTCTTGAATGTTGTAGATTCAACACTCTTTTCTCAATCCCGTCGACGATTAAAAGTTCAATTTATTTCTGTTGTTGCATGAACGCTGAGAATACCATTGGTTGTGTAGTTCCAACATTCATCCTTGTGCAGAGCGAATTGTATCCATGCCAAGCATTTTTATGACTTCATATCCTTAACGTTCGACAAGAACATAAAATCTACAGCATTGGCAGAGGCACAGGACACACCGTGCTAACGTAGTCGTCTTAGTAGTAGTAGTCGTCGTCGTCGGCGACCCATGGAGCAATTTTAAAAAATGCTCCACCATATAGCCCGCTCTAGAAAAATAAAGAAATCCTCTTGAGGGTGGGAACCGGACGAAAACCGGCGGCGGCAACAGCGGTGGCTGCGAGAATGGATAAATGGTGATTTCAGGATACGTGCGCTTCGAATGCGAAATCTACTTGCAGTACCCAACTGCTGATACCACCAATATCACCATCACCATTCTCACCACCTCTTCCACTGAGGACACTCGCTTCTTCACTCTCTCCCTCTCGAAGGAAGAAGCGCAATGCTTAATGGTTTATGCTAGAAGAAGCTCTTAAGTAAGTGTCACATAAATTTTAGTGATACGTTACCGTTCTCCGGAATACCGTATACACAACACATACTGCGGTTTACTGTTTGAATACAAAAAAGTCACTTGCACTGGAGAACGTACCGAAAGTAAAAAAAAAAACATAAATACAAAAAAAAATGAAATAAGAAAAAACATATTATAAAATTATAAAAAAAAACCACTCCCGAGTGGGAAATGGAAGCAAAACATATTCCCACAATGTGAAGGACTCACGAGAGAGAGTGTCTACCTCTACCTCTCTGGCTATGATGTTAGTGCAAACCGAAGAACGAAAGCCTCTTAAGCATTCGCCATACATTATAAATTTTATTCTGTAACGGAATCCGGGCAAAAGCTAGGATTTTGCCACAACTCCAAATGTCTGTCATGCATGCCCCCTATGGTGTGAACCATATGTCGATGTTTGGGGTGGCAGAACTTTGCTATATATTTTTCTATACAAAAACATTGCTCGAATGGGATTTATAAAAAATAATGGGGGTCATGCTGATGCTCCAAGGCTGTACTTTGAATGCATTTTAGTAACTTTAGGCGCAAGTGTGATTTCTGCAGAAAAAGAAAATATTACATCAATTTTCAATATCGCTATTTTGATTGACCAATAATTGCCAAAATTGGATTCAAACTTAGTTCTTCGCTTTAGCCTGGAAGGGCTTTAGCTAAAAAAGTAATAGTTCAAATGTTTTTTAACGAAGAAAGACTTGAAAAAAAGGATATCGTATTAAAAGTTACAAGTCTATTACAATATAGAATAAAAAGAAAACGAAAATCTCCCTCCAGATGTCACTGCATACACATTTGTACTTACCCAAAATTATTGCACGTATACCCCTGTCAGTCCGTCCCACTGATTGTATAACCATGTTCTTACTCATGCGAAGTCCTCAATAGCACTTAATTCATACTTAATTAAGGCTCAATTAAGGCTCGTTTAACGTTTTGTAAAAATAAGTTAAAAGTAACGGTTATGGGCTGATAGATAACGGTGGCAGGTAGGTATCGGAAATATTGACCTTCCGGTAGAAAGAAGGAATGAGGGGTTGTAATGTTACTGAGATTCGAGAAGCGTGGCTTGTCGTTTTATCTTCCTTTAATATCAGTTTTGAGTATTTTCAGTTCACTTTTATGTTTTCGCCCTAAATACAATTCAGACAGCCCTGAAATAACAGGAGTGTTATATTTAGGGGTGACACTCAGATTCACCTCTTTTCCACAGATGATTTCAAGGGATTCAAACTGTTTCTGCAGTATTTTCGACAGACTCCATACGTCACATGGATCGTCACATTGGTCCTTATATTCATGGTGCTTAAAACTAAGGAAGGCAAAAAAGTGCCCTCGCATAGACCTTTGTCGCCAACATCCGTTTGTGTTTTTTTTTTTTTGTACTATTCCAACATCCAAGTATTTCTCTCTCAAAAAAAATTTGCTTAACTTAATTTGTCGCACAGCCATTAGAATCTTCAGTGTTTGGGCAGAGGGACAACAAAAAAATTGGTCTTCCATTTGCCAAATGGCACCACATCGATGTAAGGATCTATATGCTGGGTGACAGCGACAGGCTATGTTTTTATTTTCATTTTTATTTTTTCTATTTTTTTGTGTTTTGTTTTGGAAAATTGCTCCACAGCTGGAGATATATTAGCAGGCACTTTCTGTATTTTATATTCTCTCATCCTAACTTCCTTGCAATGGACGAAGGACAAAATAACATGGTTTCAAGGATTCAAAAGTTCGCAATTCCCGCGATGGCAAAGTAATGATGACATCAGTATCAGGATGGTGACAACAAATTCTGTGGTAATTTGATGATGATGATGTTCTTTTTTTTTTGACAAGCATAAGACAATTTTATTATTTTTTTTTGGTATCAAAAAAGGACATTAAATCTTTATGGTATAAATTTAGGTTCAATTCCAGTGAAAGGGTTCAATTAAGAAATCTGATTTATTGAAAGCTAATGAAAAGGGTTTTGAGAAATTAACATAAAATTTCATTGTTTGGACATACTTATAGGCTTTGGTAGAATTAGACAGTAGGTTAACTTTCTTATGATTTTTAAAGTCATTTCGAATTTCGCATTTAAATGTTTTTTTTTTTTTTTTTACAAAAGGACTCTCTGTAGTTAGTCCCCTAAAAGATAGAGAACACAAACAAATACTTGTAAGAACTGATGTTTTGGAAATTTTTCGTTTTCAATCTTTTAAGATGATAACTACAAAATAAAAGACCTATGACATTGATTGTTTGAAATATTACAAGCTGAATATATTTATTTTTTGTATAAACAACAATAGAAGGAGGTAAGGGACAGCTATGGGAGGCTGTGCCAATTTTGTTAGTCATGCTTTAGACTTTAAGGAAAAGTAATTTGAAAAGTTCAAACTCATACGAATTTTTAAAGTTCTTAAATTTAAAATAAAATTTTTTAAAATGAAGCTTTATAATTCATTACTACTGGAAGGTGTCGATATGCTCCAAAAGTATTTTTTAAGAAGCTATTTGTTCTTGTTCTAAGTGGAAAACAAATTTATTTTAACTTTTAAAAAAGGACAATAAATGTTGAAGGTGGTTATATTTCCTTGTTCCGCTTTTACTATGTATAGGCTATTGATCGGAAAATGAGGGGTAAAAAAGAAACAATTACGCGCAAGGGTTTATATTATTGAATATGTTTTTTTTTTGGCTCATAAGTATGCTAAAACCGAAAATTCTCCAAAATTCACACCACGCGATTCTGAGAGAATGGTCACACTGACCATTTTTCAATATTTTTGGTATAACTCGGAAACCAAGTCGAATTTGACAATTTCAAATTTCAAACTTTTTTTTAAGTTTAAATTTTCTATGAAACGGAGAGCCGGAAAAGTTGACAAAAACTAGCCTAAAAAATCAATGAATTATATATTTTTTAATAAATTGCTCATTAATTTTTGCAAGCAGAGATAGGAACAACACGTGTACAGACACAATAAAAAAGAGACTTAAGGCTTTAATATAGCTTAAACAAAAAGTAATTTTTGTTCAAAATTGACAGAGATATGCCCAAATGCCCATTTCAACCTCGCCCTGCCAGACTGTTTAAAAAAAAAACCGTTTTTCACTCAGAATTTTGAATTTTTTTAAACGGTCTGGTAGCGTGAACTATACATTCAAATGGTTTCAAATTCCGTGACACGTGATCAAAAGAGCTTATCTAGGGAGGGGTGAAAACCAATTTCGGCTAGCAGGATTACCCTCGAAATTGCATTCATTTTTTTTTTTTTTTGATGCACTGTTTAATCGCAAAGGCCCCAGTTGTGGACTGCAAGACTTTGATTTTTTGAATAGCCTTTAATGAAGTTTTGACGCCTATACATCTTTTTTTGCTATCACACGGTTAAAAATTTTGGGGTACTTTTTAATATTTTCTGGGTTACATATATGACAACACCAAAAATTTATTGAAATTTAATACTTGACAAATATTAAAATTTGGAAGTTAATACAAAATATATTAAGACTTAATATTGTTAGATATTACAAAGGAATACGAAATCTGTATTATATTTTAATAATACAAAGGTATTATAATATAATACTTTATTTCTTGAAAATTAATTTTTAGATCCTTTTTCATGAAAATTAATACAAAATATATTACAAAAATAATAGTAATGAAAGACTTTTTTTCTAAGAGTATTTATCTTCTAAGTCAGTTAATGGTGGCATTATTATATTTATTTTTTTCACATATATGAGAGCTAAAATCTTAATGCGATTGAAATTTTATCTACTAAGCTGTTTATTTTACCTCGAAATATTTCAACGCACCTTCAAAATAATGCATATTTAAATTGTTTATTTATTGTTTTATTGTGGTTTTAATACAATTTGTATTAAATTTTAATACTTTGGTATTAAAAACATATGCTTCATATTCATATTTAAATATGGCTGATGCTTGCTTGTAATGGCTTCCTGTTGTAATACAAATTGTATTAGATTTTAATACTGTTGTATTGAAAGTATACGCATCTTGCTATTTTAATACAATTTGCATTAAATTTTAAATTTTAAATTTTTGTATTAAAAATACACGAATCCCGAATCCCGAATATTTTAATACAATTTGTATTAAATTTTAATACATTTTGTATTCAAAATAAACGAGTCTCGATATTTTTAATACAATTTGTATTAAATTTCAATACTTTTTGTATTACAAATGTACGCATATACTTAAGTTATTAAATTTCAATGCCAAAAGATTATATTTTATTTCATTCGATTACTTTTTAATCTTTTTGGTATTAAAAATAACAATTTTAATACTAATCTATTAGAATGTAATACAAAGTTATTAGAAAATTTCTTTAATATTTACGGAATATTAAAAAGTAATATTTTCTTTATTGAATACGGCTGTAATACAAAGGCTGTATTAAAAAATGCCCCAGAATTTTTAACCGTCACTCATACCCAAAATCTGCTGTGTGCTCTCGTTCTATAGAGAGTAGCTAAATCACAACATTTGAGCTGAGATCAGAGCAATAGAGCCTTAAACTTTGTGTGCAGTTATGCTAAAAGCCTGTTTTAAGAGCCCAATTGTGCATCGATGAAAATTTTGGTCATCTTCCAGATACTATTTTTAATAATTAAAATTTATGCCATACAAGCAATAAAAAATAATTATAAACCAAAAAGTTATTCAATTTCCACATGTAGGTTTGGCTATTGGCCCACCCAGTACAAGCCGATTCACTGTACTCTTTGCCATACAGAAATAAGCTGTGCGATGGAAAGATATGTGCGACAGCTACCAATATTAAATGTGTCCAACTCTGTAAAATAAATTCTTAATTGCATTGATTTGCCTATTTTATAGTTTTAAGTAAGAGTACGTATACGCCTCAGTGTATCATTTCAACAAAAGCTGGATTGCTTCTATTGCAATAGTAATGCTATCTGTTCGTCAGCTCAAACTCAAATGTATGTTTTGGGAACACATTAAAGGTTAAGACATAATCATATTTTCTCTATCTTCTGTATTATATCAAAATGGAAGTGAAAATATGTCCATACTCGCCGCATATCATTTTAACCGCTGCTAAGATTGACTTGAACAAAGGAGAATAGGGAAAACGGTCTACAAGACAAATAACGATGATACACGTGTATGTCCTTTTATGTACTACAATAGTAGTAAGGCAGCTTAATCTAAATCAATTTGTGGAAAAAGTTATTTGCTTATTACTACCAATGTGACATATACTTCGTCTGCGAAAAAACACAAAAAAATTGATCAGTTGTAAAAATAAATACTCGTTTAATATTTATCTTTCCCGCGAGTAACCCTCTGGATTGAAAAAAAAGATGGCAATTTTAGTTGCTTTAGCATTTTTGACAATTCAAAACGAAAATGAACGTCTCAAAAATTTAACAAAAAATAAAAAATAATAGAAAATTGATTTTTCCATAACTTGCGTAAGTAAGTTACGAAGAAAGGTAAGGTACTATATGCTAAGTAATGCATTCGTAAGAAAATTGAATTCGAGATTTTGATGAGACTTGTCATTCCGATTATGTCTGTCTGTGTGTCTGCCTGTCTGTCTGTCTGTCAGAAGGGCTACAGCCTGAATGGCTGGATCGAAATTCTCAAAACTTGGTACATAGTGATATTCGGTGATTCTGTTCACATGTTTTTTTAACTTTTTTTAGAACCAACATAAACGGCACCTGCTATTTCTTTTTTTTTGCAATTTCAGAAAATCTCTTTTTTCTCCAAAATGGCTCCACTACTTTTCTTAAAAAGAAAACACAATAAATTTCTTTTGGTAGAGACTACCTTTAGAGTAGAGAGGAATCCATTTTTCAAAATATGGTAAGTAATGGTACCACTAATTTTTTTATTTTCGTTTTTCTCCAGAATTGTATGACTGATTTCATATACAGAAGCACCTAAAAAATATAAACCGTTTTTTTTTTTAATATTTTTTGATTTTTAAAAAATATTTTGAAATCGTTTTTCTGAAAATCAAATTTTCGAAAATGACATCATCGATTTTCTTGAAACTCGATGCTTAAGAATGTTTAATATTTTATAAAATATATTAAGAAAAAAAAAATCAAAAAACTTCCACACAAAAGTCAAAAAACCGTTACGAAAATTTTTTTCTGAAAAACGGCTCCAACGATTTTGATTAACATTTTTCGGTGGCCAAAAGTAGTGTTATCTACTACAAAAATAAAATTATATTGACACTTATTGCTTAGAATGATTTTTTTTATTTGCATTTCCTCATTATCAGCTGAACAGGTTTAGATACAAAATTTGTATACAAATTTCAAATAAGTTCAAATAATATTGCATATCAAAATTTTCCAAAAAAAATCATTGAAATTTTGAAAAAAGTTTCGAATTATTTGTTTTTTTGAAAATTTGATATCTCAAAAAAGGGTTGACAATTTTTTTTAATTCTTCCTTTTATATGCACTTAAATTAATACTTGAGATTTGCATGCCAAAATGATTTCTTAAAAATATATAGAGAATTTTATATATGGGTATATCAGGCCGTGAGTGCAAAAGTGGTGTAACCCATTTTTTAGCATTTTTGATATTTTTGTCTTGTGGTTCTTACATTTTTGCATCAAAAGTAATCAAAGCCAACATTTTAAATTCTTTAATATCTAAGCTTTCCATATAGTGACTTATCCTCCTTAAATATCAGATAAAATAGTAATTAAGATCGATTAAAGATGAAAAATATGATTAAAAAAAAAGTGGATCACTCCACTTTTGCACTGTCAGCCCATATATGGGTCAATATTTCAAAACATTAATATTTTTCACTCCAAAGTGGACCCTCGCTCAAAAAAACCCATTTTGGTAGACGAACAATTATGTCTCTTAATAACTCTATAATAACCACTTTAAAACAAGGAGTCATAACATTTGATCATATCTAACGGTTTTTTAAGTCAGGGAAATGATACTTGTATCAGGGGAATGACAAATATTCATATTTACTCCGTTGATTAGATGGATATTTAATTTTGCGAATGGTTTCAGGAGTGTAAAGAAAAATGAGAACAAATACTAACATGAAAAATAACATCCACGACTATGTTGCACGAACTTGCTCTCATGATTCAAGGATCAGGCGAGACTAAATATTTTATAGTAATAATCGTATTTTTGTATGATTTTCAAAACTACTAAAAATACTTCAAATATGTTTAAATGTAATATTTTTGATTCTTCTAGAGTTACCAAAGCGCAATCAATCATTATAATGAAAACTTGAAAGTCAGGGGAATGACACAAAAAATGATGCTAGGGGAATGACTGCGAAGGGTGTTTTATGAGAATTAAATGGAGGTTATTAGAAACTTAGATGTTTTATATTATTTTTCACGTAGGCCCTTGTAAAAGACACAGACGAGTGAAGCTTTTTAATTTTTAGACCACACGGTTTAGTAAAAAACACGCGTTAGAGGAATGACAATTTCGCTTGACGAAAAACGAAATCATTGCCTTAACTTGAAATAAAAAAGACAACAAAGTTTTTTTGAAACCCTTACTTCAATTTTCATAAAGAGCAATTCTGTACCGTTAAACAACAAAAAAATCAGTTTTCTATTTTGAGCCTACTATATATTTTTTTTAATTTCTATTGGTGGGATAAAAATGATTAATTTATAGGGGACACTTACTTAAAAGCTCCTATTTAAAAAAAATAAAGCAACTAAAAATTATTTAACTATTTTTTAGTTAGGATGCACATATTATTAAAAAGGCTGCATCATTAGATTTGTTGTATCGTTTTTAGTTTCGTTGCTAAACTTCAGACAGTGTGTTAAGTAGGCCTTGGGACACGTCAGGGGAATGACATTTTGGGTGTTTAAATGGAGATAGCGGGTATGATTTTTTTTTCTTAACTTTATTTTTTCTAGAGCGAATATTAGAACCCGTTTGTTTCAAGCCATCCAATTAACAAACTTGTAATAAAATTTTGTACTTCGGTTCAAAAATTAAGGAGACTGCAATATTAATATTTTGAAATATTGACCCATATCAAAATATCAATATTTCAGTTTTAGTCCAGTTAATTTAGACTTTTTTTCCAAAAGATTGGGGAAGCAATTTTTTTCTTGATTTCATTTAAGTACCATACAGAAAGCTTAAGTCCAAATTTTCGACCATCAACCTCTTGCAGGGTTGCCGCTTTATTGATTTAAGGAGTGAATTTGTTTCAAACAAATAATATCCGTAATTTGAACTTTATCGAAAAAAAATAATGCATTTCTAACAAAAAGAGTCAGTTCTACAAATTTGACTATACAGTACTTTTTCAGATTTTGTGTATTTAACGAGTTATAACCAATTTTAAGCAAAAAAATTTAGTTCACACTTTTTTAGTCAATCTTTTTTTTTCTTTCAGAACTACGTGAAAATTTCTTTCAAAAGTTCTAGAAATCACTACATCCTACAGTTTTGTCCTTAACTTCTTCTGTTCTAAGCAATTTTTTACCAACTGTATTGCCTGAAAGGTATCCGCACATCATCATAATGAAGTGATTTAAAAGTGTGTGTGGGTTTTTCTCAATATGGAAATGGAGAAGACATTTTTATTTTTGAGTTCGATGAAGTACTATAAAGAAAGCAAATCTTAATTTTTGACCATCAATCCATAACAGGGTTGCCGCTATCTTCAATTAAGGAATGAATTCGTTTTTCACAAAATAAATCCGTATTTTTAATTTTATCAAATAATCATTGCATTCCTGATAAGAATAATAAGTTCTACAAATTTGTTATGTGGTATTTTTCACGTCTTTTTTATTTAAAGTTGTAACCAACTATTAGCGAAAAATGGAGCTTACATATTTTTTATTCAATTTTTATTCAGTGCTTTGTAAAAATTTTCTCCTTAAAGTTCTTTATGAAGCGTTAACTTAAGTTTTATCTTAATATTTTTCAGTCCAAGCAGTTGTTTACTTACTGTAGCACCTGAATGGCCTCCAAACGCAGCATCACACTTAAAATAAATTAAAATTTTATCTTCCTAATTTAGCAAGCCTTGATTGTTAGTTACGAAAACAGAATTTACTCTTTCACTCAAGATTGTGAAAGCTTGCAGAACAAGTATAATCATGTATCTGATATGCAAAATAACATTTATATGTATTTTAATACATGCTCGCACTTTACTCTTATAAGCTGCTATCTAAAAAAAATGTAATGTGACTTCTTTGCGCTCAATATTATGTGATGAATCGATTGATCAAAAATAAAGATTGATAGTCCACATCATTTCAAATGATTTCCGAAATCCATCCGGTAAAAATATAAAAATCAAATAGGAACATGAAAAAATTGATCTAGAAAAATTGGGATTTTCAAAGAAATTTTGATTCAAAAACTAACACAATAATCAAAAATTCCTCAAACATAGGTAAAATAATTTTTTCTTACCTTTCCAAAAATATAAAATTTTCTAAAAACAAAATGTCATTCTGATTTATTGCAAATTATTTCTTAGCCATCTACTTTCCCGTTTTTGACTTCTAAACGTTCATATCTCTATTCCTATGTATATAAAGTTAGCAGGACACTTTTGGAAATTCAGGTTAAAAACCATCCTATCATTAGTTGCTACTTAATTGCGAATTAGTTACGAAAAACTAAATTTATTGCATTTTTGGTTTGCGAAAAAATGGGTGTTCTGCTAACTTCATATGAACCTAGCAGGACAACTCTCTCAAAAATAAAGATAACCGAACTGAAAAAAGTTGGTTGTTGAGAATTAATTAATTGTGAATTAGTAACGCAAAAAATTTATTTATGCAACTACCAACACGCTTACCTTAAGGGTAAGTCAGTGGAGACTGCATTGCATGAGGTCAACAGTTATTTCACCTCTCCTTTGGATTCTAGTTGTTAGTAAAATTCTTACAAGACTTAGGAATCAGGGCATTAAAATTGTCGCTTTTGCAGACGACATAGTCATTTTGATATCGGGTAAGTATCTTACCACCATGAAAGATATTATGGAATCCGCACTTAAAGAACTATCTTCTTGGGCAACACAAAACGGTCTCGGGGTTAACCCTAAAAAAACCGAACTAGTTCTGTTCACGAATAAAAAGAATTTAGGGGATTTTACTCCTCCCAGACTTAATGACATTCCTCTGAAACTCTCCAAAAGGAAGCTAAATATCTTGGAGTTATCCTTGATTCCAAGCTAACATGGAAACGTAACACAGAGGAAAGAATGAAAAAAGCACTATGAGCTTCCTACACATGCAAAAAGACCTTTGGTACACGGTGGGGTACAGTTCGCCCCATTCTTACCTATGGTTCTATAGTGTGGTGGAAGGCTGTTGATAAAATAAGCTATCTCAAAAGCCTGAATAAGGTACAGAGACTAGCCTGTATAGGAATAACGGGAGCACAGCGGTCTACGCCATAGGCAGGGTTGGAAATTATTTTAAATCATCCAGCCCTAGAGGAGTACACTAGATGTACAGCAGCCAAAAGCGCATTTTGACTCAAAAAACTGGGCTCTTGGAAGCACAGCACCTATGGTCATGGGTCTATCCTACAAAGGAATGACACAGTGGCTGGACTTGATGTGAAGACTGATTATATTCCACCTTTAATGGATTTTAACAAACACTTCTCTATTTCAATACCCGAAAGACATGGATGGGAACCCAACTCATTTATTAGTGAACAGGGTATCCCCTTCTATACTGACGGGTCCAAAATGGAAGAATGGGGGTGTTCTGTGAAGCCCTTAATATTAGAGAGTCATAAAGGGTCCGCCAAATAACTTTTTTTTTGAAAATGCTAAAAAAAAAAAAACTAATAAATATTTTCTCAAATTTCTTTTTTATTTGAAAGTACAATCCTTCAAATGGCTGCTTCGCTAAGTGGGCCTGCGATCGACTTAGAGAAGATGCCGATTTTGCCAAAAAAATCATCTTTTCAGATGAAACTCATTTTGATCTTGGCGGGTATGTAAACAAGCAAAATTGTCGCATTTGGGGCACAGAAAGCCCGCACGCCATTGAAAAGCCCATACACCCAAAACGAGTCACTGTTTGGTGCGGATTTTGGTCCAGAGGCATAATTGGGCCATTTTTGTTCGAGTGGCCGTTACAGTTAACGGCGATCGTTATCGGGCCATGTTGAACGAATTTTTGTTCACAAAAATTGAAGAGGAGGATATTGGCAACATTTGATTTCAACAGGACGGCGCTACGTGCCACACAGCTGAAGCTACACTCCATGCAGTAGTAGCATTTTCAAAAAAAAAAGTAATTTGGCGGACCCTTTATAAACTCCCAGATGAGTGTAATGTCTTTCAGGCTGAGATTTATGCTATTCATAAAGTGGCAGAATTAGTACACAAGAAAAAACTGATCTTGTCGGAGATCACATTTTTCGTGGACAGCCAAGCTGCGATCAAGCAATAGCCATCAGTGAGACCATAAGATCCAAAACAGTGGCAAAATGTCGAGGCATATTGAACAAAATTTGCAACACTAACCGAGTAAAACTCTGCTGGGTTCCTGGACATAGCAATATAGAAGGGAATGACATAGCAGATGCACTTGCAAGGAAGGGGTCATTATCAAATGGAAACAGTAGTAGCCAATTAGACATGGGACTAGACATCCCGATCGGCGTAATTAAAATGAAAATGGACCTAATAACGAAAGAGCAAATCAGTAAATCCTGGATTACCAGGAACGATTGCGTTATCTCTAAAAGTCTATGGCCTAGAATTAATGAAAAGGAAACTCAGTATATTCTATCGCTGAGTAAAAAAAACATTAGAATCTTGATAGGTGTACTAACGGGTCACTGCGCCATTGGCACAATGGCCACCAGACTGGGTGTACTCGCACCCGACTGTTGTAGGAGCTGTCAGGATGTAGAAGAAATAGAAACCATTAAACACCTGCTCTGCGATTGGCCAAACTTCCAAACAAGCCGCCTCCGTTACTTGGGGAACAGGTTTGTTGGAGAACTGGACGATCTAGCGCAGGTCTCAATGGTAAATATGAGGAAATTCATAGAGAGCACAGGCTGGTTCGTAAATGAGCCAGCCTATCTGAATCATTAGTTTAGGAGCATCTCTGCTTTCTTTTTGTAAGGGAATCACAATGGACGAACAGGCCCCCGTGTACGCTACAGCCTCTGTGCTGTGCACACCCCTCCTAACCTAACCTAGCCTAACCTACACAAAAAAAATGTTATTGCATTTTTAGTTTGCGAAAAAATGGGTGTCCTGCTAACTTCATATGAAGTTATAAGAAAAAATGCAATAAATCCATTGCCATTTTGCCAACTAATGATAGGATAGTTTTTAACCTGAGTTTCGAAAAGTGTCCTGCTAACTTTATATACATTCCATTCCTTTAATTTTCCGATTTTTTCATTACACCTATGACTTTCTTGTAATTGCATAATCTATCGAATACAGAAAAAACATCTTTCTACCTCTCCCCGTTTAGAAAATAGCCCAAACCGAGTTCAGTCTTCAAATCGAGATGGCGGAAGCCCTGCAAAGGGTTGATGGTCAAAAACATGGATTTAAGCTTTTTATAAAGTACTCTAACGATAACAAGTATAAAATGTCTTCCCCAACACTTTTTAAAATTCCCATAGGAGCTATGACTAAATACACGGGACTATTTCTTTCATCTTTGATCCGAAATAAAAATTATATTTTAGTCTGATGGCTTAAAACACACGGGTTCTAAAATTTGCTCTAAGAAAACAAAAGATACAAAACTTATCATACCCGCCATCTCCATTTGAACACAAAAAATGTCGTTCCCCTGACGTGTTCCCAGGCCTTCTTACCACACTGCAATGTATTTTGGCAACGGAACTAAAAACGATACCAAAAATCTAAGAATACAGTCTTCTAAACAATATATTTACCCTCACTAAAAAATTGTTAGTTAATTTTTAGTTGCTTTTACCTTAAAAGCTATTAAGTCCCCCGCATTCAATGATCGTTTCTACCCCAGCAATGGAAATTAAAAAAAAAAATATATTGGCTCAAAATAGATAATAATTATTTTTTGTTGTTGGGACAGGATTGCTTTTTATGAAAATTGAAGTAAGACTAAGGCGTCATTCCCCTAACATCATTTTTTGTGTTATTGTGTTTTGGTACTTAAAAATGTCACATAAAACCATACATCCATATCCAACAAATTAAGATAGAAGATAAAAGTGAGACGTGTTAAGAGGCGTATTTTACCAAAATCATATTTTCAATTAAACTTTCTCTTGCAAACAAACTCTGAAAATTTCATCAGAATCTTTACAGCCATTTACGAGAAACCAATAAATAATAAAAATGGAAGTGGCAATAGGCGGATTCGACTAAGCCTTTTTTTGTACTTAAATAAACTGTGGAAATAACATCGAAGCCAATTTACTCAATTCCGAGTGCCTAGAAATAAAAAAAAGGCGTGGCAATGGGCGGATGTACAAAAACATATTTGTATACTTTATTCTTGTTCATAAAAACAAACTCTGAAAAGAAGTTACAAATCGTTGGAGCCGTTTCCGAGAAAAACAATAAATATATTGTATAAGTTTCAGCTGCTTGTATATGGAGATCGTTGCTTGGTAGAGGAATTCCACCAAAAATTGTTGCCATTATTAAAGAGTCCTACAACAACGCGAGGTGTTTTGTTTTGCACAATGGGCAGCTATCCGACTCCTTCGTAGTGCAACAGGGTGTGAGACAAGGGGATGTTCTATCGCCAATTCTCTTCCTGCTGGCGATGGACGACGTATTGACGGCCAGTGTTGGTACAGCTGAGCGACAGGGCATTCAGTGGAGACCGTTCGAAAGGCTCAGTCATTTAGACTATGCCGATGACATATGTCTACTGGCAAATAACATCAGTGGGCTGAACGGGATGTGCCAAACACTGCAAGTGAAGGGAGAGTCGAGTGGTCTAAGAATTAACAGCAAAAAGACAAAAATAATGCTCACAGGCCGCTCCACACAGCAGCGTATTATTTTACAGGAGACGCCAGTTGAAGTAGTGGAAAAATTTAACTACCTTGGCAGTATTGTTTCTGCTAACGGTGGTACGGATCTGGACGTTAAAAGTAGAATAAATAAAGCTCGTGCTGCCTTCGGTACTCTGTCCCCAATTTGGAAATCCAGTCAAATCTCCTTACGCACTAAGTTGAGATTCTTCGAATCCAATGTCAAATCCGTGCTGTTATATGCTTGTGAAACCTGGAAAGTCACGTCTACCATTTCGAAGAAATTGCAGGCTTTTGTGAATCGCTGTCTTCGCCACATCCTAAAGATTCGCTGGCCACAAATAATATCAAATGAGGAATTGTGGCGCAGGACAAGTCAAGAGCGGCTGGACGTCGACATAAGAAAGCGTAAATGGCGTTGGATTGGTCACACACTGAGGAAACCAAACGATGAAATTGCAAAGCAGTCCTTTGAATGGAATCCTCAGGGTGCACGGCGGGTTGGAAGACCAAGAACAACATGAAAATCAACTGTCTTAGCGGAAGCAGAATCCCAGAGAAAGACGTGGCCACAGCTTAAGTACCTTGCAGCAGACCGTGAAGGATGGAGACGTTTTGTTGACGCCCTATGCCCCAGCCGGGGTTACAGGACACGATGATGATGATAAGTTTCAGCTGAAACGAATCGCTGAATTACATATTAGATTTTGTGGTTCCGTTAATCCCAACAAGTTCATGATTTTTGCATTCAGCGCCATCTTTGTTCTTTTTTTTTCATATTAAATTTTTAAAGCACCCTGTAGAAAATAGGCAAAAACTGCTCATGTTATACCTAATCGTTTATGGTTTTATATTTAACCGTTAATTAGTCTTTAATTAGTTGTGATAGTTTGGAATTTTTATGTTGGTAATAGCTATTATCTTTGTTTGCTAGGGATTTTTTGCTAACTTGGTAGGTATCATAAAGGGGTAAAAAAAACTGTTATACCGCATGATTTTTGCTTAATAATTTGCTATTAATTAGTGGTGTATTAAATTTGACAATTCGTTGTTCTATGTTTTCTATGATTTTTTTTTGTTCGAAAAATGGTAAAAACTTAAACCTAAAATTTTGTTCCTTAATAACTTTCCGTTAAATAGTCGTAGTTAGTTGTGACAGATTAAATTTTGTAAAGCAATAATAACATTATTTTTTGGGTGCTTTGATGATTTATCCTTTAAGTTTTTACAAGTTTTCGAAAAAAAAATATAAGAAACCTAGAACAGACATTTGAAATCGTCACTACCGACGATAACTATTTTCTGTCGAGTGAAAACTTTTGTTTCAAGGGTGATTTTCAATTTTATGAGCTGCTATCTTTGACGATGCAATCTAAGATACTCTATTGAACCAAAATAGGTGCTGCGAATGCTCGATTGTATCGATAAAACTCGGTTATATCAAGTTACGTGCTGGCACCCCAGGTACTAGTCTAAGAGCCAACGACATAAAAAGTCAATTCATTTGCGAAAAGTTGTAAGTCATAATATCAATAACAGTCTTTGAGGTGTTGAACCATTAGCCGTTTGTCTGCCTACCAAAACACGTGTCAAACAGGTGTAAAATTTGACGTAAGTTTTTTATATTGATGTATTTCAATGCCTTTTGATCGGAGGGAAAAAGTGTGCGTACAAGAAATACTAAGCTTGCAATTTTGAACAGTTGTTGTCATAGGTTCATCTCTCTGCATTGAATCCCTAAGAAGATAGAGAGCCACGAAGTTTCCAAACATCACTTGTTACCTGAGTGTTTTTTGGATATTTTTGTCGCTTTCTTAATTTTAAGAGACAAACACCAGAGAGTTAGACCTATGACAACAATTGTTCAAAATTGCAAGCTTAACATTTCATGTATGCACATTGCACATTGCACACTTTTTCTCTCCAACCAATATAGGGATTGAAATAAATAGATGTACAAAACTTAAGTCAAGTTTTACACCTGTTCGAGACGTGTTTAGTTAGGCAGACAAACGGTTATTGTTTCAACACCTAAAGGCTATTATTGATATGACTTACAACTTTAAGCAAATAACTTGACTTTTTATGTCGTTGGCTCTCAGTCTATACGTTAATGGAAGTTGGTAAAAATGTTTCATTCAGAAAGTATACGAAGTTTTGCTTAATTTAAAAATATCCAACAACAACTGTTAATTTCAACCTCTAATACTTGTATATTTTTCCTTCTTTTTTTTACAGCATACCATCTAGCATCTATAGCCACACACAATCAGATAACAAAATTAATTTCTCTTCACTTTTCCTCCCATAAATCTCTTAAGCTAATTTTATTATCCTTCAAATAAAATCGAAATGCAAAATCACTTACCTTTGGATTCACATTGATTGTCGGTGGTCCTGGTACTGGTGCTACTGTCTGCTGAACAATCCCATCATTCGCCGGTGCAGCAGCAGTTTGCATGGGAATAAATCCCGGCATGGCGAACGGTACCAATAACATAGATGATGGATTATTACTAGCTAATGGTGCTGCTACAATTGGTACACCTGCTGCAGATATTCCTGCTGACACAGATGATGATGTGGCTGATGAAGTTGATGATGATGAGCAATGTGCCAAGGATGCACAATTGATTGATGATTGATGTGTAGAACTGACAGCTGCACTATTGGCCGTAGATGTGGCACACCTTAGAGACAGACCGCAACTAGAAGATGCAACACCACAGCTACCTGGTAGGCTAACAGGAACTGGAGTGTAGAGGCACTGTTGCTGTTGTTGCTGCTGCTGCTGCTGAAACTGTTGCTGCTGTTGTTGTTGCTGTTGCTGTTGCTGTTTGTACTTGCACTGCTGACAGGAATTTGTCGCTGTCGTCGATTGTGCACCTCTTGCCGAATCAAAAGATCCACTACTAGTGGATGTTTGAAGGACACCACCACCACCAGCCACCCCACCAACCTGGAGGTTAGCTGCACCAATCAAAGAAGTCGGACGTGCACCAATTACGTACGGTGCACTGGTCCCTCGAGCCGGATTCAGAGTTGTCAGCTTAGGTGCCTTCGGTGCCCAAACCGAACACGGCAATAACCCGACCAAGCGTAGCCCCACAGGGCTCGCTTCGGGTGCGGTTTGTGCGCTTATTTTGCGGGTTGCTTTGAAATCGAAAAAAGTGGGACAAGCGAAGCGCTCAACGTAACGTCTTCTTCTGTTAGTTCTTCTTGTTCCCAAACCAAATCTGCATAAAATTGAATGTAAACTTTTTCGGATGGGTAACGTATCCTTAAACTCTTCCCTTGCTCCAGCTAGAGAGACTGCTACTGCTTGAGCAAATAATAAAACCCAATTGATTTGCGCTACAAGAAGAGTAAAAGCAATTTTTCAGCTCAGCGCACTTTAATTCAAAGTACACCCCCTGAACGGTTTTGTTGCCTCAATTTTTTTTTCTATTTTTTATTTGTTGCTTTGGTTCCTATGTGCTTTCGTCTTGCTTTTGGTTTTGTCCTTTTCAAAAGGATGTGGATGTGCTTCGATGTGAGATAGCTATTTTTTGTGTTCACTATTTGCGTGTCCTTCAGGGAAAATGCCCTTAGCACTCTCTGGGGAAGGTTTACAGTCGGCACTTTATTGAGGATTTTTGTAGCAACAGCATTTGTAGTTCTTCCGCATGTGTCCTGCTTGGCATGTCTGTGTGTGGTAATTGTATATCAACGAACTGGTGTCGTAACTTTCGAAAAAAAATACCGGTGACAAGCTTTTTCGATTTGAATCGAATGGATTCTGAAAAGAGTTATATCCGGCAGGTACTCAGTTCTTACAAGTGTTTTTTGTTCTTTTTGCGCGCGCGGTACACACTACACACAGTGGCCTAATCGGAGCAATGTTATTCCAGAGGACTCTTGCTGTATGTCGTTACGCCTCGAGGTACTTTTGACAGATGGAGCTGTTTTGTTTTTATTTCAAGGCAAATATAGCCGTTTTTATGAAGTCCGCTTTTTTTTTGACAGTCAATGACGCCAATGTGTGACCATTTGATTGCGCCCAATTATCTGTGGAAGAGGACAAAAAAAAAATCTAAATACAAACAGAGAAAACATTGAAATGGAATAGAAATCAGGGAATTGGATTGCGAGGACGAAAGTTATTGCCTCAGCTAGAGAGATTTAGAGATATGAGGACATGTGCCGGAAAAGTTCGAGAACGAAAATAGGACCTGAGCGACAACAAGCCCGAGTCACAGCCATAACAGGAGAAGCCGTGGTCGAATGAATTACGCGCATTTTATGGGTCATCCATTGAATACTAAAATAGCTTTGCATGCATCACCATTCATTACGGTTGATGGGTGGGCGGTGAAACGGTACTAGAAAACCGGACGGTGGCGATAGTGTTGACGCGGAGAAGGGAATGCGGGAAGGACATATCTTTGTATGAGGGTTTTGCAGTAGTGTGGGTTCATCCCGATGATGACAACAAGGAGGATGAACCAACCCTAACCTATAGCTTGCCTGCCTTGCGTTGCCTTGCCTAGCATTGTAGCGTCAATCAGTGTTTCTAAAATGTGGGAATCGGAATCTGAAATGCAATGAACCTGTGGTGCCCGCACTTTATGTGATGGCTGTGGCGATGATGGTGCAAGTGGTAGTGGCGGCATCAGTGGGACTTTTATCTACGGATAATGTTGATTGGAAAATTATGCAATGAGTCGTTTGAATGGAGGAATGCCAATGAAATAAATTGTTCGGCTTGTATATGCAAGATACACAGTGAAATAGGGATTTTTAGTAGAATTAGAAGTTGAGTCCTTTTGATTGGAAATTCAAGTTGAAATTGATTTGAATTTGCTCTGTGAGGACTTGTTTTCAAATAAATAGATAAATTAGAAAATTAAAAAAAAAATTGAGCAAATTGGTTTCATTTAGAGTGCTTATGTTTTGTTTTTGTTTTTAACGCGAAATAATAGTTTCAATATACCTAATGCAACATGATTTCGTCTATAGAATCTCGAATTGGTTTGAAAAGTTCGGTAAATTCAAATTCGAACAGGTAAACCTGTTCACCAAAAACAGTATTAGGAATTTGTTCTTGCATTGAAATATCAACCATTTTGATTGATACATGAGGCCATGAGCGCAATAGTGGCCTAACTGCATTTTTCATTATTTTCAGTAGAGCACAAATAAGAAACGGGTTATTTTCAAACACTTGTTCCTTTAAAACAAAGAAACATAGGCTTGATTTTCTTTTTGAAATATGATCAAAAAATAAAAGATTTTTTGGTTTTGTATCCATGATCCTTCAAAATACCGTTATAACTAATTTTAAAGTCAGATAGGCCACTATTGCACAGAGGAAAAAATATAAAAATTAAAATCATGAAAAGATAGGCATAATTTGTAAATAAAACTATGAGTTTTTTCTTATTTTTTTGTTTAAATATGTTGAAATTTAACATTTTTATTCACTTTCAGATGTGTTAGAATCCAAAAAAGTTTTTGTAGTATTTGTAAATTGTTATTCCTGTGATCGGTGTACTATAATGTATTAGCGGGTATTAGGATATAAAGTATCAAGGTTAAAGCTTGCTAGTAGAACGAGAGCCCACAGTAGATTTTGAGTGTGAATGATACAAAAAAAGAAGTATAGGAGTTGACAGCTTGAGTAAAACTTATTCAGGAAATCAAGGTCATACACTTCACACAAATGATATCGGCTTCCGTGATCAAAGGAGCATTACCCAGGAAGGGGTGAAAACCAATTTTGGTTAGCACAATTATTACTCTCGAAGTAATCACTTAATCCCCGGTTATGGACCGCAAGACTTTGATTTCTTGAATAAAAGTAACTCAAGCTGTCAACTCCAATATATCTTTTCTTGATACCATTCACACCAAAAATCTGCTGTGGGCTCTTAGTCTATAGGCTTATGCTTATCTTTTCAAAAAACAAACATGTTGACAAAAAAAAAAAATTAAATGTTAAAACAATATGTAGGGACAAATATTGAAGCTCATGAATCTTGAGTAAGTTAACCTTCAGTCCTTCTCTTGATATCATTACATTTGAAATTCAAATTTCAAAGTTGGGAGGAAGTGCTTTTTGGTAATTTGTATGACATAGAATTTTTTTTTTCTCGCCGAGCGTATATGAAACTTCACCTTTTTGACTAATCGAGGGTGATTATCAGGGTACTGACTTATGTTTAGTTCATTGCATTGATGTCACCAGTGAGCAAATAGTTAAATAATTGACCTAACTAAAAGTTTCAAGCAATAAAATCAAATATGCGAGCGCAATAGCGGTCTTTAAGTGAGATAGGCCACTATTGCACTCAAGCTTTTAATTTTTTTGTGTTTGGCCTAAGTATAAAAGTCCTGTAACTTTGTCAGGAAGACGTTTATTTGAAAAATTTGAGTGCAGAACTGTTCTTTAATACACCCAAATTTAATTTTTGTAATAAACTCAATTTGGATAAAATTGCAGTTAGGCCACTATTGCGCTCACGGCCTGACATAGTCTAGAAAAATAAAATCCACGACTGGGCCGCACGTATTTGCTCTTATCTTTCAGACACTGCAGGTTTAAGAAAATTGTATACAAAAACAAGCAAATTATGTATGAGAGCAAAACGTAGAGAAGCATGAAATACGAAATTTAAATTAGCTAAAACAATTCCTTTGACAGTTTGAGGTGAAAAAAGAATGCCATCTTAATTCTTGTTTGAATATAAATGTATGGAAAAAAAAATTTTTAAATCGTTGCAGCGTTTTTTTTTTAATTAATTTTTAAATATTTTTCAGGACAAATTTTGGAATAATAATAATAAAAAAAAAATAATAATAAAAAGTTTATATTTGTGTGCAGATAAAAACAAATTTTAAAAAAATTGTCAACCGCTTTTTGAGATATAGAATTTCCCAAGATAAATCTACATAAAACATTTTTTAAAAATTCAAAAACTTTTGTTTTTGAAAATTTTGATATGCAATATTATTTAATCTTATCCGAAATTTGTACATAAAAAATGTATCCAACTTAGTTCAGCCGATAATGAGAAAATTCTAAATAAAAAAATCTTTCTATGAGAGAGGTATGTTGCTATGTGTAAAATTTTAAAGTTTTTGATAGTAGATCGTACTAATTTTAGTTTATGGAAAAAGTTTAATCAAAATCATAGAAGTCTTTTTGAGAAAAAAAAATGTTTCTTCTGTGGTTATTTAACTTTTGTATGGAAGGTACCGTTATTTATCCATAAATGTAAAATTTGTATTTGTGTAATTGGATCGTTTAATCGAAATATTAAACTAGCCACATTCACAAAAGTTTAAAATTGATTAATCTTGTTTATTATGAAGATGAACTATGTGATTTGATCAAGAATTGTCTCCTTCAGTTATCTATTTTCTGCTTTACAGTTTTACTTAAATTTTCATCCCACCTAGGTTAACGATGTCATCCTCCGTGCTGTACTCGTAATTTTTTTTTTTTTCTTCTTGAAGTGGAAAAATTTAAGTCGGGGGATGGTTAATCCAATAAAATGCTAATTGTTGTTCATTAATTAATGATATATTGAATTTGTATAGTGCTACTCAAAATGTTTAACAAATATCCTGTATTCCTTATATTAAAAGAGAAGTGCTGAAAATTCTGATTTTAGCAAGGTTGAAGAGACATTATAATGATTTCGGATAGTAATACATTGTGTTAAACGTTAAGGCCAAAAACCGTTAAGTGAAGGAGCTAGAATTTTTATTCTAAGGATCAAGTTTATCTCATTGTAAAACAAAAAATAGTCAAATTTAAGCTTCCGCCAAAGCGGTTAACTTAAAAGGTATTTCTATAAAGAAGCTTTTGTTTTGAATATACCGGAAAACCGGAAGGAACAATCATTTTAAATTAAATTTCCTATCGAATTAAATTGATGGACTTAAAAATTTTATAAAAACATTTTAGAAGGTAAAGTTAACAAGAACCAAGCAAAAGAAATCTAAAATAAAAAATTTCTAGTTTTAAATTAGATTTTGTATAATTTTTTTCCGAAGCAAAGATAAACTCAAGATATATTTATTAAAATGCACGACTGAGTCGCACGTATTGGCTCTTATATTGGATAGGAGAAAATGTTGAAATCATGAAATACATTTCAGTAAGCTAATACAATGTATGTACATATGTATGTACAAAGTAAGAAGGGACATCAAATTATCAAAACATTTTTAAGGACAAATTTGGAACGCAAATCTAATTTATGTGCAGTGCATATGAAAATAATATTTCAAAAAAAAATTGTCAACTATATTTAAAATATCGAATTTTCAAAAAAATTATTTTAAACTTTTTTCCAAAAATCCAAAAATTTCTTTTTTGTAAATTTGATACGCAATATTATTTGAAATTATTTGAAATTTTTGTACAAAAAATTCAGCAAAATTACTCCAGCCGATAGTGAGAAAATTCAAATTAAAAAAAAACAATCTATGAGAGATACTTCAAAATAGTTGTTATGTGTAAAGGAGAATGGCCATTTTTGGGTGCTAGCTGCCATAAATGACATTAGTTCAAATGAAAGGTATGCTACTCAGGAACAACTTTCACTATGGGCATTGCATTGCAGTTCATTCAGAAAAGAAGATATTTCAATGTTAATATAATGGAATTGCATGGAGCAATATCGCATTATTATTATATACTTAGTAAGTGTGTTGCTTTATCCTAACTTCAAAACGTCTCTCAACATGGTAGAAGTGTGTTTTTGGGGATTTCCGAGCCTCCCCAGGTTGCGCTACCGTTTTAAACATACCCAGTAAGTATTTCAACAGCTTTTTATTTTTTTAAACATGTTATTCTAATAATCTTCTTATATATAAAAATCAATCGTTGTGCGTTAGTCCTGCAAAAGCTCAAATCAGCTAAACCGATTTGGATGATTCTTTTCAGGAAATGTTTGGTATGAACCGGTGGGTGTTTAAATGAAGTTTGGTCTTAATCGGTCTTGCGGTTTGCCAGGAACGAGCAAAAATGCAATTTGAGTGCCTGTTGTACATAAAAAAATAAATACATATGTATATCAATTTGAGTTTGAAACATCAATCAATCTATTATTATGAAATTTTTATCTGACAAGATAAAATTAAAAATTAATATTACAGTTGTGTCTCCATTATCCGGAATTCCATTAATCGAGGGCCGGATTTTCAAAACGAGAATTTAAAGTGCGGCCAACATAATACTTAGGTATACCATAAGAAAATGCCTTGCGATTGGTTTGGTAAAATGCAAATAAACTGTTGATACAGGAACTTTTAACTACCTAAGATGGTTATAGGGGGTTGTAATTTCAGTGCATTTTGTAAATTTTTTTAAAAGAAGTCAGAAATGGTATAGGTAATCCATTATAGTTGAAGACCAATGACTTTTGGTAGTTAGAGGTAAATATGTTACATACATTATGTTTGTACAAGGTTTTTCTTGATGAGAAAATTTAAACTATGTATGTTCTCAGGTGCTAAACGGGGATTGGTGCTGGGATTAGTCTAAAAGGTCTGAATCAAGAGATGAAGGTTTATATGCATATAATGTAATTTGTTTCGTTTTTTTCTTTTGAAAAGTAAAAATAAGAAGAATAAGCTACAGAAATTGCGATAGCAACGGGGCAGGTATCTATTATGTTTGCTTTTTTTAATCTCAGAAACTTCCGGTCCGATTCTAAAAATTGATATCTGTGTTTGAAGTTGCAAAATGACTTTGAGAAATGAGTATTTTTAATATTTATTTAAAAATGCTGCGAAATGTTTAGGTTTTCTTCGAAGAAGTAAGAAATTTTTCTCCCCTTCTGATCTGGCTGTAATCTATAAAGCCTTCATTCGTCCAAAGCTTGAGTACAACTCCCATATCTGGGCAGGTGCTCCTAAGACCCATTTAAGTCTGTTGGATAGAATTCAAAATAGAGCGTTGAAAATGATAGGTGATAGAACAATAACGGAAACATTTGAATCTCTCGAACACCGCCGCAATGTTTCGTGACTTTCATTATTTTATCGGTATTTTAACGAACAGTGTTCTAGTGAAATAGCCAGTTGCATTCCTCCCCTTAAGCAGTTCCACCGTAATACTCGTACTTCTAGGAATGCACATCAATATACCCTTGAGCCCAATTTCGGACGCACTGTCAAGTATAGAGATTCTTTTTTTAGTCGCAATACCCGAATGTGGAATGCTTTACCTGGCTCTGTATTTACCTCTCATTTTGATATTCAGAACTACAAAACTAATGTGCATCGCTATCTCCTCTCGAATCCTTCCCTATTTTCCTAACGCTCGCACTGTGTTAATTCATTTTAAGGGTACTCAAAACCCCTTTAGTGCGCGCTTATTATAAAAAAAAAAAAAAAAAAAAATCTAACTGTTTTTACTGAGAAATGATGTTAAACAAAAAAATTATCGCTCAACCAAACTTCAGGAAGGCATAAATACACTGAAAGCTCTACTTGCGGACAGCTACAAGATAGATATAAGCGGAAAATTCCCTTAAATGGACATATGTTTGCGAACCAACTTTTTTCTCGAATTTCTCATACGGACACTCCTTTAAACGGACTCGGGCACTTACTTTTGCTCATTTCAAATATAAAACGTCACGACAAACGGACACAATGGAAAAAGCAAAGGATGTTTTCAGAACAGTTTCGAGTTTTTTTTTCAATTTGTTAGTTGAGAGTGTATGATTCCTATTTCTCTACCACGTTTTGGCATTGTAAATGTTCCACAGCTCTTATTTTCACAGTAATTTCATTTTAGAATGCAAATTAGAGCAGTTTGCCATTGAGCAATCTTTCTCTTAACCGGACAGCTCTGATAATCGGACAAAAAAGAGAGGACGATGAGTGTTCGCTTATTGGAGCTTTCACTGTACCAGGCTACCAAGTATTCCAAATACTCAGAAGTTCTATATAAGCCTATAAGTAGTGTGGCCATCAACGGCGTATACAGTGGGGAGAGTCAAGGTGTCATAACCAACTTTTTTTAAGGAATATGTCTTTAAGAAATCTCCTTTTTTCAGTTCTTTCTGTTAAAATTTCAAATTTTTTTTTTTTTTTAATTCTGTAATTCAAAATAATAAACAATAAAACCTCTTTATTCAGTTTTTTCTAAAATAATCCATATTTATAAACGCAAATTAATAATTTTCCAAACTCGGTTAACAAATAAAAATATTTCATATTGTAAATTTAAGACGAGGCACATGTAATTGAAAAAGAAGAAGCAAGAACGCCCTTTTTACATATTCCAAACCTTCTTTTTATTATTGTCAGAATTATACACTCCTCGTCAACTGAATACGCACAAACATTTTTGAATATATTTTATCCATTTTTTCCAAACAGTGATGGTTATTATGCCATCTGTTGATGCTAACTATTCCCTTAAGATGTTAAGCAGATAATTCCGAAAGAATTATCCAAAAACAACCGTGAGTTTTTCCTTCAACCACTTCCAAAGTGTAACTTATGCAAAGTAGAAGTTTTTTTTTGAGTCAACTGAATAGGTACAAAAATTAAAATTGGTATTGGAATGG
Source organism: Dasysyrphus tricinctus (assembly GCA_963921185.1). Classification (NCBI taxonomy): domain Eukaryota; kingdom Metazoa; phylum Arthropoda; class Insecta; order Diptera; family Syrphidae; genus Dasysyrphus; species Dasysyrphus tricinctus. The sequence continues at coordinate 53,370,679 of OY992530.1, read as the reverse complement.
AATGAAACAAGTTTTTGTTTAAGTATAGTAGTGGGTACTTCCACCTTTATTTTTAATTACTTCGTAAATTCGATCCGGCATGGAATCGTATAGCTTTTTAATGTAATTTAACGAAATTTCGCTCCACGCTAATTTGATTGCAGAAATTAAGGTTTCTTTGTCTTCGAACTGACGACCACCCTCATAAACTTTGCGTACTAACCATCCCCAGACATTTTCTATGATGTTTAGATCAGGTGAGTACGGCGGCCATTGAAGCATAACTGCACTTGTTACTCCTCTATCCATGTTTTTATTATGCGCGCTGAGTGAATAGGCGCATTATCATGTTGGTAGGTCCAGTTTATGGGTCCAAAGATGTTAGAAAATTTAGGAAAATTTCTTTCCAAAATTACTTTATACCCAGCTGCTGTCATTCTTGATGTTACAACCTCGAGCTCAACTGTTCCATAATAACTGACTGCTCCCCATATCATGACACCTCCTTCACGACTATGATGGCGCTTTAAAAATCTTTTTTCTTTTCTTAAGTCGTGAAAATAGAAGTTGAACCCATCAGGGCCATCGAAATTAAACTTTTTTTCATCTGAAAAAACCACGTGATACCATTCTTTTTTCCAACTCATGTGAAGTCTTGAAAAATCTAATCGCAACATTTTCCGTTTCTCGTCAAGTGGTGGTTTTTTCTTAAGTTTCATTCGTTTAAGATGGCTTGAGTTGTTGATTACTCTTAATACTGTTGAGCAACTTGCGTTTACGCCGACTTTTTGTTTTATTTTTGCCACAGAATCAGAAGAATTTGATGCATATCTTAAAATTCTTCGTCTCTCAGCTGCTGTTGTTGCTGTTTTCTTACCTCCCTTCATGTTTTTGCCGTATGCATCTTTATTTTTCAAGTAAGAATAAACTACATTAAAACTTCGGCCAACTTTATCAGCTATTGCACGTCCAGTTAGGCCTTGGTCTCTAAGTAAATCGATTTTAGCTTTTTCAACACTGTTAAGACACGTAGATCTACCCATTTTTCTTAAAATTTGAAATCAAGAATTAAATTTTACTGAAAACACTAAAATCGTTAATTTAAACTGTCAAGCACTCCAAAAAACTTATAAACAACGAAGAAAATGGCGTTGTACCTATTCAGTTGACTAAAAAAAAACTCCTACTTTGCATATAAAACACTTTGCAAGTGGTTGAAGAAAAACTCACGGTTGTTTTTGGATAATTCTTTCGGAATTATCTGCTTAACATCTTAAGGGAATAGTTAGCATCAACAGATGGCATAATAACCATCACTGTTTGGAAAAAATGGATAAAGTATATTAAAAAATGTTTGTGCGTATTCAGTTGACGAGGAGTGTATAAACAGAATTTGGAAAATCAAATTTTTTTGAAGCGGAATTTCAAAAGTAAAATTCTGCAAAACGAATTTTGACGTTGCCAAAATTTCGACTCCAACACTTTAAAATTTAAAAAAAATGATAGCATTTGTGGGACCAGCAGAACTTAATTGCAACAAAGTCCAAAATCAGAAAAAATAAAACTTTTAATTAAAACTGATGTGGGTAATTTTTTGTTAGTATGACCCTCTCTTAGGAGTGAAGCTGTATACGCCGCTGGTGGCCATCGAGAGTGAAGTTGTTCAAAATTCTTTGCTTTACCTATGGTTACGGTGACCATATTTCTGGGAGCAAAACCCGGGACAAAAATTGAAAAATTTTAAAACGTGAAAAATAATTGAACTATTCAATAATTTGTATGTTATATCTAAGATAAAAATTAAAGAACAACATAATAGCAGAAAAACAAACGAAAAAGAAAGGAACCACAACATAAATTATAATGTCTTCACAACATAATTAAAAACTTAAAACAAAAAATAAAATTAATATAAATTGCGTATGACAAAGCCCTCACTATGTCACTGATGAGTTCAAGTGAGTAAGCCGAACGAAACGCCAATTTATAGGGCTAAAGGCCATAAAAAGCTATTTTGAAAAAATAAAATTAACATTTTTATTTTCATTATTAAAATAAGGGCCAGTTTTTCAGTGCAGAGTTACTTCTGAGTTAAATAAGAGTTTGGTAGACCTGAAAATAAATCAACCCTGAGTTATTTCAGAAGCAGCAGTAGAGTTTGGCCCCTAAACCAACTTATCAAACTAGGCGAGTTAACTGAGAGTTATCTCTAAGCCCAAAAATGCTATTCATATAATTTATGTAACGTTAAGAAAAGTAATTTCAAGCTAAACGCATTTAGAGGTAGAATAGTGATAGTGACATAAGGATATTTTTGTTTGACATCTAAACGTAATAGATTTATCTTTTTCGTACTCTTTTTGACACAAGAGCATTGTAACAAAAATGAGTCGGAAAATATTTTATGAATAATGATTTACGCAACGTTGAATAGAGAATGTGCAAATACGGGACAAATAATCGACAAATACCTGAATACGGGACACTTGTACGTCCCGGGTTTCTTAAAAAATAAATCGGGACAAGCTATAGAAATACGGGACGATCCCGGGAAACCAGGGACGGATGGTCACCGTACCTATGGTGCACACTTGCGTCTTTTTAACGCGTGGTCCCGCAGCGGCACCGCCTTTGCGTCTTACAGTACTCAAAATTAAATTGAGTCGTGCACACACACCTGCGATGACGCTGTGGCATCGCACGTCATTATTGCGGGTAAAAAGGCTCGCAGGTTTCCGCGAGACCGCTGCGTCACCGCACACGAGTTACGGAAGTTACGGACAATGACCTTCCAACCTTGAATGAAGAGTCTCATTCTAAAACAATATTTAAACCATTGCCATTGTCATGGTAATGAATCAAATTACTTATATTTAATTTAACTTTACTTTGCATTTCCGCTACTCTACTGAGTAAGCATAATGCTAAAACATTGTTAATAAGCTAAGATAGGAATATAAAAATTAATAAAGAATGAGTTTGATTTTGGACACCAAGAAAGACGGTATTATTATTTAACTGGCGCAGTCGTACGGAAAAGATAATAAATACAAATTATTTTAAAAACTGAAAACGAAGCGAAAAAAAAAAACGCGAAGAAACGAACTTTTAAATATATTTGTGTTTACTATTCACGAACCCCACCTCCACCCAAGAAAAGTGTATATTTGTTACAAAAAAAAAAAAAACATACACAGTTAGTGATTGATAAAATCAACCCAATAAAAGTGCACATTTGTTAAAAAAAAAAAAAAGTAGTGACCACTAATCGGACGTTTCAAACTGAAAAAATACATACATACAACATTCTGGAAAAAATAATAAGAACAACGAAGCGAAACCAAATAATTGACGAAAGAAGAATGGCAGCAGCAACTGAGCAGTGTATTTCTTTGCTGACGCAGATTGTAGAGAGGCAAAACGAGCCACAATCATTGCGGAGGAGAATTCAAAGCGATCTGAAATTTGCACCCACATTTGATGGAACCAAGGGTACCTTGCCATCGTTCATTATGTCAATGAACAGAGTGTTAGGGGAGTATGCAGCAACACGAGCAGGAGAAGTTTTTTCGGTAATATATAACGAGAAAATAACAGGACCAGCAAAGAACTTCCTAAATATCGTGCCACCGACAACATGGGATGAGACAAAAAAAAGGCTGAAACTGCATTACCAGGCAACAAAGACCCAGGGAGCCATCGTACAGGAAATACAAACCTTAAAAGTAAGTTCGGTTATAGGTTTAAGCGATAAAATAAGAACTATTGTGGATGACATTGCCGAATGTGGCATGTATAGTGAACATCCAGGTGAATTGGTTAATAATTTAAGTAGTGTATTAATACTTAAAATTAAAGAATTAACGGCAGGTTCGTTATTATCCAAAATTTGTAATGTTTATAATCTAGAAGAAATTAGATTCATCATAAACCAATATATTGGTCAGGATGATTTTAATTTGAAATTTGTTAATTCAAACTCTCGATTTCAAGAAGGAGGTCGAATCAGAACACAAACAGTAAATTATCAAAACTATCCTCCATTTACTAATAATTATAACAATAGATTCAATAGTAATAATTATAGCCAATCTCAATTCAGAAATAATAATCAGTCAAGTCAAAGAAATCCAAATAATACTAACTTCAGAAATAATTATTCTCGGCAAAGTAGACAAAATAGTTCAAACTACAGAAATAACAATTCTCAGCAAAATAGACAAAATAGTTCAAACTTCATAAATAATGATTCACAGCAAAGTAGGCAAAGTTCCAATCATATGTCAGTAGATGCTCTAAACGATGAAATAGATGAAACATTTTTTACAAACTAGCCTTGGAAAAAAATAAAATATATATATCAATTACATTTAATGATATACGGTATGCTACTCTTGTAGATACTGGTTCTACAGTAAGTATATTAAATTCTAAAATAGTTCCAAATACAATATATGAGCTCATGGGAGGTGAAGCCCATATAAGTACAATAGATGGTATAGTAAAGAAAAATAATGAATATGTAAAAACAAAATGTCCAGATGAATTTAAACAGGAAATCAATGCTAGGATAAGATGGGTTAAAATGAATTTAGAAAAACCATACGGTTTATTAATAGGTATGGATTGGATAGATAAAAATGTGAGACTTATAGATATACATAACGAAGAATTAGTTTTGAATAATAATGAAAGAATTCCATTTTTAAATAAGAAAATGGTTGATGAGGTAAATATGTTAGAAGAAAGTGATTTCGGTTGTATAAAATTAGAACATTTAAACAAAGAAGAAAAGTTTGGTGTAACTCAGTTAATGAAAAAATACAAAAATCTGTTTTATAGAGAAGGAGATAGATTAACAAATACAACAAGTATAGTCCATGAAATTAAAACAACAACCAATGAACAGATAAATTCCAAACTGTATAGGTATCCACCTCAGCATGAATCTGAAGTTCGAAAACAAATGAAGGAAATGGAAGCTCAAGGCATAATAAGAAAAAGTAAGAGTAGGTATAGTTCACCTATTATAGTCATACCAAAAAAAGGGGATAATTCTGGTATACAAAAATTCAGAATAGTAGTCGACTATAGAAGACTTAATCATATTACAATTGACGACAAACAACCACTTCCTAATATGGATAGCATATTAGACAAGTTGGGAAAAGCACAATATTTTACTGCTATTGATTTGGCAAAGGGTTACCACCAAATCTTAGTAGCAGAAGAAGATATTGAAAAAACAGCGTTTGTTGCACCGGATGACCTTTATGAATTCTTAAGGATGCCGTTTGGCTTGAAAAATGCTCCCGCTACATTTCAGCGACTAATCAATGAAATATTGAGGGACTGCATCAATGTAATATGTGTTGTTTATCTTGACGATATCCTTGTTTATTCAACTACCCTAAGTGAGCACCTCAAATCATTAGAAAAAATTTTTAAAATACTGTCGAACCATAATTTAAAAATTCAAGCAAATAAATGTAGTTTCATGCAGAAAGATACAAAATTTCTAGGACATATTTTGACCAAAGACGGCATTAAGCCAAACCCAAGTAAAATTGAAGACATTAACAGATTAGAGTTACCAAAGACTGAAAAGCAATTAAAGAGTTTTCTAGGAATGACTGGATTCTACAGAAAATTTATAAAAGATTACTCTAAAGTAGCATATCCACTAATAAAATATTTGAAAAAAGATATGAAAATTAATGCTAAAGATCCTCAGTACATCGAAGGCTTTGAAAATCTTAAACTATTAATATCTTCACATCCAATTCTAAAATTTCCCAATTATGAAAAAGAGTTTACGGTCACAACAGATGCTAGTGACTATGCTATTGGCGCAGTTCTTTCACAAGACAGTCATCCAATATGCTTTGTTTCTAGAACTCTGAATAAACATGAGAAAAGCTACAGTGTTACCGATAAGGAATTCTTAGCAATAGTTTACTCAGTAACCTATTTCAGGCCATATTTATATGGTAGAAAGTTTAAAATTGTGACTGACCATGCTCCGATAAAATACTTAAATTCTAAGTATAAAGGGAAAGAATTTTCTCAACGAAATCAAAGATGGATTTTGAAATTACAAGAATACAACTTTGATATTGAGTATCTGAAAGGAAAAGAAAATACAGTAGCTGATTTTCTAAGCAGACAAGAAACTAGTCCCCAAATTAATGATGAAAACAGTAGTGAATCTAATATGGACCTATCTGATACCATCCATTCAGTAGAGGAACAGCTTCAAGATCATATTTTCATAAAAGAAGATATTGTAAATAAGTACAGAACCCAGTTTATTTTAACTTATAGTCCAAGTAGGGAATTAGAAGTTCTTCATGGCAGAAGAATAATAGAGATAAATCCACAAAATGATGAAGATAAAATAAAAAATATTCTTATGAAATACGTTAAACCAGGCCAAAATGGAATATATTCGTATGTTGAGGAAAAAGATTACAATAAAATACAGCAGCTCATAATTCAATTATTTTCAAACAATAAAAAAATAAAATTTATGAAATTAACTAAAAGGGTACAAGAAATTGAAACAGAGCAGGAATGTCATAAGCAAATTTCTCTCTATCACACTATAGAATCTTTACATAGTGGAATAAATGAAACTTACCAAGTTCTAAAGAATAAAATATATTTTCCAAAATTACAAGAACATATTCAGCTTATTATAAATAATTGTGGCAAATGCCAAGAAATTAAATACGATAGAAATCCTATCAAACCAGTTATGAGTGTTACAGAAACACCAAAAGCTAGGAGCGATATTGTTCATATAGACATCTTTCATTATAATAAACAAACATTCATTACTATTATCGATAAGCTTACAAAATTTGCCGTTGCTTACCTAATAAACGATAGGAATTGGGCAAAGAAGACCGCTATATTAGAAGGGTATTTAGCAACTTTTGATAAACCAAACAAAATGATTATGGATAACGAATTTAAATCAGAACGGCTCATTAAATTTTTATATGATAAAGAAATTGAAGTACATTGGACAAAACCCAATAGTCATACAGGCAATGCGGATGTCGAAAGACTTCATTCGACTTTGATAGAAAAAATTCAAGCAATTGAAGAAAATATTACAGTTGAACAAAAGATTCAAAAAGCCATAGGAAACTATAATGATAGATATCATTCAACCATAGAAATGACTCCGAGGCAGGCCAACAGAATTAATGACACTTCGTCTATACAAAAATTAGTTGATTGTATACACAATAAGAAAATCAAAAATATTACAAAAATTAATAAACGTAAGGAAAAGTATGTAGAAAATAGAACTGAAGGATATATTAAAAATTATAAAAGAGTTAGACACAAGGACCAACCATACTATAGAAAATTTCCATTAAAGAATGTACATTTATTAAATATTAAAAGGAAACCTAAATTTTCAGATATTAATAATCCTAACGATGATGACAACCTCAGTACAAGGGTTATTGCAGGTTCATCACATTCCTGAAGAGAACGGCTATGCAAAAATCAGGATGAAAGAGGTAGATATAGTTAACGATACTGATACTGTTATACATATTGTGAACCCTGGTGAGATGATGCTAATTTTAAACAATTTAGAATCTAATATTAATCTCCTGAATATAAAAGATAAGGAAACTTTGTATCCTGAAGTCAATTTAATTAAAAGTAAGATACGAACAATTAGTAGATCAAGCAGACAGAAGAGAGGTTTGATAAATGCTGTTGGTAGAGTTCAAAATTGGTTATTTGGTACAATGGACGATTCTGATCGTGAAGAAATTCTTGAACACCTAAGAATTACTGATGAAAATAACCATGCATCTATTACTAACCTAAACAAACAAATACAAATAAATGAACATTATAATAAATCTTTGTCTGATCTAAAACTTATAATAGAAAACGATAGGACTAAAATATTAGAATCATTAAACACAACAAATGAATTTATTCGTAATTTAAATTATAAAATTCTAGTTTTGGAGCAGTCAACTATGCTTAGATATTTGGAAAATAAAATAAATAAAATTCTCGATAACATAATGGCTGCAAAGAATAATATTATTCATCCAAGTATGTTAACATTAGAAGAAATAGAAACTTATAATATAGACTTTCATACAATTCAACTTTTAAAAGCTGGAGTTATGGAATATAAAAATCAATATCTCTTAATTGCCATTAAAATACCTGTTAATTATATATCAACTGAACTCAAATTTATAAAACCAATCCCTAACTCAAATTATTTTATGATTGATGAGGAAGAGGAACTAATAATCGAAATTAATGATAATGCTTATAAATACGAAGAAAAATCGATGTTTAAGAACCTTAAGAAGAGTAAGAACTGTATTTTTTCTAATTCATGCCATTTAATATATAATAATGTGACAAGTATCGAAGAAATTGATGGAAAAACTTTGTTGCTCAAAAACATGTTTAAAGAATTAATTTTTCAAAACTGTGATAAAAGAACAATAACATTAAATGGAAACTATTTGATTAACTATAATAACTGTAGTATACAAATTAAACAAAATAAATTTACAAACAAGGAAATAATAATTCCAGACAAATATTTTTATCCATCTGATAAAAATAATGAAGTATTTGTAACACCTATTAATTTTAATAAAATAATAATGGAAAATGAAAAAAACTTAGATGAAATAAGAGAATTAAAATATCATAAGAAAATAATGTATGGTTCGAATATAAGTTTGGCTCTAATTTTAATATTAAGTATAATTGGTGTAATCATTTTTATATTACTAAAGACAAAAAAACAAACAATCAAAATTGTAAATAATTTGAAGCCGGAGACTTCTGATTTAAAGGGTGGAGGAGTTACGGAAGTTACGGACAATGACCTTCCAACCTTGAATGAAGAGTCTCATTCTAAAACAATATTTAAACCATTGCCATTGTCATGGTAATGAATCAAATTACTTATATTTAATTTAACTTTACTTTGCATTTCCGCTACTCTACTGAGTAAGCATAATGCTAAAACATTGTTAATAAGCTAAGATAGGAATATAAAAATTAATAAAGAATGAGTTTGATTTTGGACACCAAGAAAGACGGTATTATTATTTAACTGGCGCAGTCGTACGGAAAAGATAATAAATACAAATTATTTTAAAAACTGAAAACGAAGCGAAAAAAAAAAACGCGAAGAAACGAACTTTTAAATATATTTGTGTTTACTATTCACGAACCCCACCTCCACCCAAGAAAAGTGTATATTTGTTACAAAAAAAAAAAAAACATACACAGTTAGTGATTGATAAAATCAACCCAATAAAAGTGCACATTTGTTAAAAAAAAAAAAAAGTAGTGACCACTAATCGGACGTTTCAAACTGAAAAAATACATACATACAACATTCTGGAAAAAATAATAAGAACAACGAAGCGAAACCAAATAATTGACGAAAGAAGAATGGCAGCAGCAACTGAGCAGTGTATTTCTTTGCTGACGCAGATTGTAGAGAGGCAAAACGAGCCACAATCATTGCGGAGGAGAATTCAAAGCGATCTGAAATTTGCACCCACATTTGATGGAACCAAGGGTACCTTGCCATCGTTCATTATGTCAATGAACAGAGTGTTAGGGGAGTATGCAGCAACACGAGCAGGAGAAGTTTTTTCGGTAATATATAACGAGAAAATAACAGGACCAGCAAAGAACTTCCTAAATATCGTGCCACCGACAACATGGGATGAGACAAAAAAAAGGCTGAAACTGCATTACCAGGCAACAAAGACCCAGGGAGCCATCGTACAGGAAATACAAACCTTAAAAGTAAGTTCGGTTATAGGTTTAAGCGATAAAATAAGAACTATTGTGGATGACATTGCCGAATGTGGCATGTATAGTGAACATCCAGGTGAATTGGTTAATAATTTAAGTAGTGTATTAATACTTAAAATTAAAGAATTAACGGCAGGTTCGTTATTATCCAAAATTTGTAATGTTTATAATCTAGAAGAAATTAGATTCATCATAAACCAATATATTGGTCAGGATGATTTTAATTTGAAATTTGTTAATTCAAACTCTCGATTTCAAGAAGGAGGTCGAATCAGAACACAAACAGTAAATTATCAAAACTATCCTCCATTTACTAATAATTATAACAATAGATTCAATAGTAATAATTATAGCCAATCTCAATTCAGAAATAATAATCAGTCAAGTCAAAGAAATCCAAATAATACTAACTTCAGAAATAATTATTCTCGGCAAAGTAGACAAAATAGTTCAAACTACAGAAATAACAATTCTCAGCAAAATAGACAAAATAGTTCAAACTTCATAAATAATGATTCACAGCAAAGTAGGCAAAGTTCCAATCATATGTCAGTAGATGCTCTAAACGATGAAATAGATGAAACATTTTTTACAAACTAGCCTTGGAAAAAAATAAAATATATATATCAATTACATTTAATGATATACGGTATGCTACTCTTGTAGATACTGGTTCTACAGTAAGTATATTAAATTCTAAAATAGTTCCAAATACAATATATGAGCTCATGGGAGGTGAAGCCCATATAAGTACAATAGATGGTATAGTAAAGAAAAATAATGAATATGTAAAAACAAAATGTCCAGATGAATTTAAACAGGAAATCAATGCTAGGATAAGATGGGTTAAAATGAATTTAGAAAAACCATACGGTTTATTAATAGGTATGGATTGGATAGATAAAAATGTGAGACTTATAGATATACATAACGAAGAATTAGTTTTGAATAATAATGAAAGAATTCCATTTTTAAATAAGAAAATGGTTGATGAGGTAAATATGTTAGAAGAAAGTGATTTCGGTTGTATAAAATTAGAACATTTAAACAAAGAAGAAAAGTTTGGTGTAACTCAGTTAATGAAAAAATACAAAAATCTGTTTTATAGAGAAGGAGATAGATTAACAAATACAACAAGTATAGTCCATGAAATTAAAACAACAACCAATGAACAGATAAATTCCAAACTGTATAGGTATCCACCTCAGCATGAATCTGAAGTTCGAAAACAAATGAAGGAAATGGAAGCTCAAGGCATAATAAGAAAAAGTAAGAGTAGGTATAGTTCACCTATTATAGTCATACCAAAAAAAGGGGATAATTCTGGTATACAAAAATTCAGAATAGTAGTCGACTATAGAAGACTTAATCATATTACAATTGACGACAAACAACCACTTCCTAATATGGATAGCATATTAGACAAGTTGGGAAAAGCACAATATTTTACTGCTATTGATTTGGCAAAGGGTTACCACCAAATCTTAGTAGCAGAAGAAGATATTGAAAAAACAGCGTTTGTTGCACCGGATGGCCTTTATGAATTCTTAAGGATGCCGTTTGGCTTGAAAAATGCTCCCGCTACATTTCAGCGACTAATCAATGAAATATTGAGGGACTGCATCAATGTAATATGTGTTGTTTATCTTGACGATATCCTTGTTTATTCAACTACCCTAAGTGAGCACCTCAAATCATTAGAAAAAATTTTTAAAATACTGTCGAACCATAATTTAAAAATTCAAGCAAATAAATGTAGTTTCATGCAGAAAGATACAAAATTTCTAGGACATATTTTGACCAAAGACGGCATTAAGCCAAACCCAAGTAAAATTGAAGACATTAACAGATTAGAGTTACCAAAGACTGAAAAGCAATTAAAGAGTTTTCTAGGAATGACTGGATTCTACAGAAAATTTATAAAAGATTACTCTAAAGTAGCATATCCACTAATAAAATATTTGAAAAAAGATATGAAAATTAATGCTAAAGATCCTCAGTACATCGAAGGCTTTGAAAATCTTAAACTATTAATATCTTCACATCCAATTCTAAAATTTCCCAATTATGAAAAAGAGTTTACGGTCACAACAGATGCTAGTGACTATGCTATTGGCGCAGTTCTTTCACAAGACAGTCATCCAATATGCTTTGTTTCTAGAACTCTGAATAAACATGAGAAAAGCTACAGTGTTACCGATAAGGAATTCTTAGCAATAGTTTACTCAGTAACCTATTTCAGGCCATATTTATATGGTAGAAAGTTTAAAATTGTGACTGACCATGCTCCGATAAAATACTTAAATTCTAAGTATAAAGGGAAAGAATTTTCTCAACGAAATCAAAGATGGATTTTGAAATTACAAGAATACAACTTTGATATTGAGTATCTGAAAGGAAAAGAAAATACAGTAGCTGATTTTCTAAGCAGACAAGAAACTAGTCCCCAAATTAATGATGAAAACAGTAGTGAATCTAATATGGACCTATCTGATACCATCCATTCAGTAGAGGAACAGCTTCAAGATCATATTTTCATAAAAGAAGATATTGTAAATAAGTACAGAACCCAGTTTATTTTAACTTATAGTCCAAGTAGGGAATTAGAAGTTCTTCATGGCAGAAGAATAATAGAGATAAATCCACAAAATGATGAAGATAAAATAAAAAATATTCTTATGAAATACGTTAAACCAGGCCAAAATGGAATATATTCGTATGTTGAGGAAAAAGATTACAATAAAATACAGCAGCTCATAATTCAATTATTTTCAAACAATAAAAAAATAAAATTTATGAAATTAACTAAAAGGGTACAAGAAATTGAAACAGAGCAGGAATGTCATAAGCAAATTTCTCTCTATCACACTATAGAATCTTTACATAGTGGAATAAATGAAACTTACCAAGTTCTAAAGAATAAAATATATTTTCCAAAATTACAAGAACATATTCAGCTTATTATAAATAATTGTGGCAAATGCCAAGAAATTAAATACGATAGAAATCCTATCAAACCAGTTATGAGTGTTACAGAAACACCAAAAGCTAGGAGCGATATTGTTCATATAGACATCTTTCATTATAATAAACAAACATTCATTACTATTATCGATAAGCTTACAAAATTTGCCGTTGCTTACCTAATAAACGATAGGAATTGGGCAAAGAAGACCGCTATATTAGAAGGGTATTTAGCAACTTTTGATAAACCAAACAAAATGATTATGGATAACGAATTTAAATCAGAACGGCTCATTAAATTTTTATATGATAAAGAAATTGAAGTACATTGGACAAAACCCAATAGTCATACAGGCAATGCGGATGTCGAAAGACTTCATTCGACTTTGATAGAAAAAATTCAAGCAATTGAAGAAAATATTACAGTTGAACAAAAGATTCAAAAAGCCATAGGAAACTATAATGATAGATATCATTCAACCATAGAAATGACTCCGAGGCAGGCCAACAGAATTAATGACACTTCGTCTATACAAAAATTAGTTGATTGTATACACAATAAGAAAATCAAAAATATTACAAAAATTAATAAACGTAAGGAAAAGTATGTAGAAAATAGAACTGAAGGATATATTAAAAATTATAAAAGAGTTAGACACAAGGACCAACCATACTATAGAAAATTTCCATTAAAGAATGTACATTTATTAAATATTAAAAGGAAACCTAAATTTTCAGATATTAATAATCCTAACGATGATGACAACCTCAGTACAAGGGTTATTGCAGGTTCATCACATTCCTGAAGAGAACGGCTATGCAAAAATCAGGATGAAAGAGGTAGATATAGTTAACGATACTGATACTGTTATACATATTGTGAACCCTGGTGAGATGATGCTAATTTTAAACAATTTAGAATCTAATATTAATCTCCTGAATATAAAAGATAAGGAAACTTTGTATCCTGAAGTCAATTTAATTAAAAGTAAGATACGAACAATTAGTAGATCAAGCAGACAGAAGAGAGGTTTGATAAATGCTGTTGGTAGAGTTCAAAATTGGTTATTTGGTACAATGGACGATTCTGATCGTGAAGAAATTCTTGAACACCTAAGAATTACTGATGAAAATAACCATGCATCTATTACTAACCTAAACAAACAAATACAAATAAATGAACATTATAATAAATCTTTGTCTGATCTAAAACTTATAATAGAAAACGATAGGACTAAAATATTAGAATCATTAAACACAACAAATGAATTTATTCGTAATTTAAATTATAAAATTCTAGTTTTGGAGCAGTCAACTATGCTTAGATATTTGGAAAATAAAATAAATAAAATTCTCGATAACATAATGGCTGCAAAGAATAATATTATTCATCCAAGTATGTTAACATTAGAAGAAATAGAAACTTATAATATAGACTTTCATACAATTCAACTTTTAAAAGCTGGAGTTATGGAATATAAAAATCAATATCTCTTAATTGCCATTAAAATACCTGTTAATTATATATCAACTGAACTCAAATTTATAAAACCAATCCCTAACTCAAATTATTTTATGATTGATGAGGAAGAGGAACTAATAATCGAAATTAATGATAATGCTTATAAATACGAAGAAAAATCGATGTTTAAGAACCTTAAGAAGAGTAAGAACTGTATTTTTTCTAATTCATGCCATTTAATATATAATAATGTGACAAGTATCGAAGAAATTGATGGAAAAACTTTGTTGCTCAAAAACATGTTTAAAGAATTAATTTTTCAAAACTGTGATAAAAGAACAATAACATTAAATGGAAACTATTTGATTAACTATAATAACTGTAGTATACAAATTAAACAAAATAAATTTACAAACAAGGAAATAATAATTCCAGACAAATATTTTTATCCATCTGATAAAAATAATGAAGTATTTGTAACACCTATTAATTTTAATAAAATAATAATGGAAAATGAAAAAAACTTAGATGAAATAAGAGAATTAAAATATCATAAGAAAATAATGTATGGTTCGAATATAAGTTTGGCTCTAATTTTAATATTAAGTATAATTGGTGTAATCATTTTTATATTACTAAAGACAAAAAAACAAACAATCAAAATTGTAAATAATTTGAAGCCGGAGACTTCTGATTTAAAGGGTGGAGGAGTTACGGAAGTTACGGACAATGACCTTCCAACCTTGAATGAAGAGTCTCATTCTAAAACAATATTTAAACCATTGCCATTGTCATGGTAATGAATCAAATTACTTATATTTAATTTAACTTTACTTTGCATTTCCGCTACTCTACTGAGTAAGCATAATGCTAAAACATTGTTAATAAGCTAAGATAGGAATATAAAAATTAATAAAGAATGAGTTTGATTTTGGACACCAAGAAAGACGGTATTATTATTTAACTCACGCGATTGCGTCTTTCGGTACATAGTTTATTATTGAGCAGTGCACACTGGCGTCATTTTGCCGCTAATTAAATTCGAAAGAAAGAAGAAGAATTTGCTATAGAATTATTATTATCAATGAGATAAAATAGTTTTCAGATATACGGAGTGTTGCTACCGAAGCATGCCATGATCAGCAAAAGAAGAGCCAAGTAGATGAGTGTTTGCCGATTATTTTGTGAAGGTTTCGAGGAAAAAAACGATAAAGTCAAAAACGAAATATGTACATAGGTACATGTTTTTTTTATTTTTAATCAACAAAAGGATGAACCCAATAACATTTTTAATTTTTAAGAATATATTTTTATGCACACGGTACACGAAAATTACTCGTTTCTTTTTATTAACCTTCATTGCTGCAAGCCAATCGCTAACTCCAGATTGAATCCTGCGAGAAAAACCCGCATGTGTGCATTGAAAAATTGCGGCACCGCAGCGACACCGCTGCGTCACCGCGCGTTAAAAAAACGCATGTGTGCACCGGGCCTTATTGTAGCTTTCACTGTACCAGGCTATCAAGTATTTCTAGGCAGATTTCTATCATCATCATCATCATCGTGTCCTGTAACCCCGGCTGGGGCATAGGGCGTCAACAAAACGTCTCCATCCTTCACGGTCTGCTGCAAGGTACTTTAGCTGTGGCCACGTCTTTCTCTGGGATTCTGCTTCCGCTAAGACAGTTGATTTCCATGTTGTTCTTGGTCTTCCAACCCGCCGTGCACCCTGAGGATTCCATTCAAAGGACTGCTTTGCAATTTCATCGTTTGGTTTCCTCAGTGTGTGACCAATCCAACGCCATTTACGCTTTCTTATGTCGACGTCCAGCCGCTCTTGACTTGTCCTGCGCCACAATTCCTCATTTGATATTATTTGTGGCCAGCGAATCTTTAGGATATGGCGAAGACAGCGATTCACAAAAGCCTGCAATTTCTTCGAAATGATAGACGTGACTTTCCAGGTTTCACAAGCATATAACAGCACGGATTTGACATTGGATTCGAAGAATCTCAACTTAGTGCGTAAGGAGATTTGACTTGATTTCCAGATTGGGGACAGAGTACCGAAGGCAGCACGAGCTTTATTTATTCTACTTTTAACGTCCAGATCCGTACCACCGTTTGCAGAGACAATACTGCCAAGGTAGTTGAACTGTTCCACTACTTCAACTGGCGTCTCCTGTAGAATAATACGCTGCTGTGTGGAGCGGCCTGTGAGCATTATTTTTGTCTTTTTGCTGTTTATTCTTAGACCACTCGACTCTCCCTTCACTTGCAGTGTTTGGCACATCCCGTTCAGCCCACTGATGTTATTTGCCAGTAGACATATGTCATCGGCATAGTCTAAATGACTGAGCCTTTCGAACGGTCTCCATTGAATGCCCTGTCGCTCTGCTGTACCTACACTGGCCGTCAATACGTCGTCCATCGCCAGCAGGAAGAGAATTGGCGATAGAACATCCCCTTGTCTCACACCCTGTTGCACTACGAAGGAGTCGGATAGCTGCCCGTTGTGCAAAACAAAACACCTTGCGTTGTTGTAGGACTCTTTAATAATGGCAACTATTTTTGGTGGAATTCCTCTACCAAGCAACGATCTCCATATACATTCTCGGTTAACTCGATTAACTCGGCAGATTTCTATAGCCTAGCCTATTTAAAAAATATTCTATTACAAAGTGAGGTGACCACGATCTACTATACCTAATATATGAAAAAAAAAAAAAAAATGTTTGGTAGTGTGGCCATCGGGAGTGGAGTTGTTCAAAATTATATTCGGAGTTTGCCATCAAATGTATTTTCTAATGCGATACAATGTCCGCTGGGCTTAGCCTATGGAGAGTTACACTCAATTTTTTTTTAAATTAATTTATGGTGAAACGAAGTTCACCGGGTCATCTAGTCTTATATAAACCTCATATTTGAAGACTTTAAAGTAGCAGGTTGAATAATTGTCGCTTTCCAACAGCCAGAAAATTATAGAATAAATACATTCACATTTTAATATAAGAAGGTTTTATAATACCAATTCTAGATACTACTGAAATAAATCAGCCAAGTAGAAGACTTAGCATTAAGGATTGGACTTGTTGAATTATTGATTCAAAACAGCTTTTTATGGCTTTTAGTCCTACAAATTGGCGTTTCGTTCGGCTTACTCACTTGAACTCATTAGTAACATAGTGAGGGCTTTTTCATACGCAATTTGTATTAAGTTCAGTTCAACTTACATGAATTTTTCAACGAAAATCCTCTGTAAACTATACGCCAATTCGTAAGACTAAAGGCCATAAAAAGCTATTTTGAATCAATTATTCAACAAGTCCAATCCTAAATGCTAAGTCTTCTACTTGGCTAATTTATTTCTTTCTTATATAGAAACTATGTATGCCTGGCTCCGGCCAAAAAAACTTTCAGCTTAATGATTAGGAATTCTAATCTTGTTGGATATAGTTTACAGTGGATTTTCGTTGAAAAATACATATAAGTTGAACCGAACTTAATACAAATTGCGTATGACAAAGCCTTCACTATGTCACTGATGAGTTCAAGTGAGTAAGCCGAACGAAACGCCAATTTGTAGGACTAAAGGCCATAAAAAGCTATTTTGAATCATTCACATTTTGTTGACACTATAAATGACCACTTCAAACCACTAAATCTCTTGGCGAGTTATGATTTTCGTCATAATGAATAGACCGTAAGCAACGTTCCAAAGAACCACTGGCAATTGATCTATTTTTAACGAAAACCAAAAGACGGATATTCGATTCAGAACTGAATCAATAGGCGTGTTTTATTGGGAAAGCTATCGTCAGCACAGTGAAATTTTATATGAGTTACAAAAACAGCATCGGCAGCAAAATTGCTGTCTATAAAAGTTAATGTAGAATCTTGCTGCCGATAAACTTTTGACGTTTGTTCGAGTATCGAACTCGATTGAAAAGGATTTTAGTGTGTCGCCATTGGTACGATTTGTATTTTTATGTGTCTCGAATTTTCGATGGCTATGTTCGTAGAGCAGAATTATGTTGAATGAATGGCCCTGTTTAGACTGTAACTTTTCACTTCGTCATGACCCTGTTTTTGTAGAAAAAATCAGTGAAGAGAAAATTTCACCCCTAAATTCATCGTCATGGTGACGTAGTGAGCAATTACAGTCTAAACAGGGTCTTTCGTAAGTGCATGGTTGTTTTGTGTTAGCTTTTCGACAAAATGAAAAAATTATCCTATCCTATGCTATGCTAAAAAAACACTGCCTTAAATGAGTTTAAACTGTAAAATTAAGCATTTTTATATTTTATGAGTAACAAACAAAATATATTCTGCGGACTGTCAAACGATAATTCGCAAACCACAACATCAAGACGCATTCCAC
Organism: Dasysyrphus tricinctus; assembly: GCA_963921185.1. Taxonomy (NCBI): domain Eukaryota; kingdom Metazoa; phylum Arthropoda; class Insecta; order Diptera; family Syrphidae; genus Dasysyrphus; species Dasysyrphus tricinctus. The sequence goes on along the minus strand of OY992530.1, from coordinate 53,352,053 downwards.
AAGGCATTTTTCTTCATATTTTCTTCTATAGGCAACCAAACAAATTACTCAAGTGAATGGAAGGTCAAAATTCACGATCATTCCCATTTAAAAATTCACTATTCGCAGCTCATATGAAAAGCTCTTTTTCTAAACCTTTGGTCTATAAGGGCCAGTTTGTACAGACATGGTTCAAATTTTGATCCGATGCTCAGCAATTTTTTGTCAATGCTTTTGGTGAATTAAAGGCTACTTGTACAAACGTGGTTCAAGTTTTGATGCGTGGTTCAATTATTTTATCTCACTGATTTCGGCAGTTTAACTTAGATTCCACAATGGTCCAGCTTGAAATTTTTATTACAACATACTTGAACCTTGAATCATCGTTGTACTTCAGTAGATCTGATGAAATCGATGCGTCACAAAAGCTGAACCATGGATCAAATTTTTAACCAGTTAGTACAGCTGAAACTGACTAAAGTTCAAGGAGGGTTCAAGCATATTTCGTCGGTTCAAAGGTAAAACTCACTAACTAACATATTGCACATTTCGAGGAAATTTAATTGAAACATACTTTTTAAAGCTGAAAAGTCACGTTCCGTAAATTTTTAAATAAAGTTCCCGGGCATACCTTTAAATGTCCCTATAATAACCGCACAAAATGAAACTATTTGGATTAAAAAAATGCATTTCATTCTCATTTTCTTGAAAATTTTTTCTGCACTTAGTGAGTTTTACCTTTGAACCGACGATTTGTCTACTAACGTACTTGAACTATCGTTGAACCTCATTTAATCCGGTAAAATTGGCGTGTTAAAAAATTTCCAATGAAAAACTAGGTAAATGCATTAAAATAAGCCATACAATCATGTCCTTATTGTAATTATTATAAAATGATCGCTAATAAAATGCGTTTTCCTTTGGAGGTGGCGAAGAACTTGCAAGTATATCACTAGCTTTTTTCAATGGAACACATCAAACTGCTTTCCCATGTAAAATGAGACCATGTGCAGTTGGTAGTCCTAGATTAGATTAGATAGGAAAACGGCTAAGGTCAACTACTCAATGTGTAATGAGTCTGCTATTATACGATGACTTTTAAGTCATGACTTTTTTCAAAATTAAATGAGTGCAAATGAGAAAAAAAATTTGATTTCACTTTCACAATATTTAATTTCAAAAAAAGTCAACTAAAGAGTCTTCGTGTAGTAGCAGATTAAATCATGATTTTTTTACTTCGACCATAGTCTACCAACATACCCCTACCCCTTTTCTTTTCTTTTATAGCTGCAAAATCAATTTTCGTATCTGAAAATGGCAAATAAAGAAAAAAGGGACACAAACATTTGATTGAAAACATTAATTATATAAATATATAGTTATATTTCCCATTTTACTTGCAAATAAGTTAGTTTTTGTGAATAATTTTGGGTTATTTCTACTTTTAACTTTCACAAAATCGAGTTTTGTGTCGTGACAGCTGTTCAGGCGAACTATATTTTTCAAAGACTAGCATGTATCGGCACAACCAGTGCCATGAGAACTACACCAACTGCAGTCCTAGAAACATTCCTCTTACAAGCCCCACTCGATCTTTTTACGAAAGAGATGGCGGCCAAAAGTGCTCTGCGACTTCAACAATGCAATAATTGGAGAAAGGGCCTTTACGGTCATAGAACTATCATAAGATATACCGACATAAACATTCAGACAGACTACACATTACCGCACATTGATTTTAATCCGGTAGCCCTAACAGATATTCCCACAAGGACACTCTGGACGGAAAACCGGGTCATAAACAATAATCATGTTTCGGTCTTCACGGACGGCTCCAAAACAAACGAAGGGGTAGGGTCAGGCATCTTTTCAGTTAACCCACCCTTAGAACAGAACAATAAAGCTTCCAGATTTCTGCAGTGTCTTCCAAGCGGAAGTGCTCGCAGTTTGTGAGGCTGCAAAGAGCCTTCACACGTGTGAGCTGGTTAATAAAAATATTTACATTTTTATTGATAGCCAAGCGGCAATCAAAGCCATTACCTCAGTTGTGACAAAGTCAAAACTGGTTGCTCGTTGTCGCGATGAGTTGAAATTACTTAGCGAATCAAATACAGTCACCCTTCGATGGGTCCCAGGACATCGTGACATATACGGGAACGAAATGGCAGATGAATTGGCCAAAACCGGGTCATCTCTTGATCCGAGCCAAACTGACTGCTCTGTTCTTATGCCACTAGACCAAGAAAAAAGAAGAATTTGCCAGAATTTCCTCAAAGTTGCCAACGACAGATGGTCAACAATTGATACCTGTCGTATTTCGAGGAACTTATGGCCGGATATTTCAAAGAAAAAAACTGAGTATTTACTCAAGCTAAGCAGGCCTCAACTATCCCTATTGGTTGGAATCCTAACAGGTCACAACACAATGGGAACCCACTTAAGCAGAATGGGCATCGGCTCATCTGACTTATGTAGAGGGTGTCAGGATGAAGAGGCAGAGGAGGGCTCAATTCATTTCCTCTGTGAATACCCCAGCCTAGCCAGAACTAGAAAGGCAGCCCTCGGAGAATACTTTTTCGACGAACTGGGCGACGTCTCGTTTTTGCCACTAAGAAACATCCTTAAATTCGCTCAGAACTCAGGATGGTTCAGGGCGGCCCACAGTGGTCGGAAATCAATATTTAGCGCGAACTAAATAAAAAACTGAAGGTGGAAATCACCATGATAAATGTTATCTGTCGTGCGTAGAGTACATCCGCGCACCCACTGATGACCTTGGTTTTTTATTTAAGGTAGAAGATGATACTAAAAGACCCGTTAGTTGAATGATTCAACCAATATTCGAAGCATGGTATGTCAATTTTGAATTGTTCATCATTTGTAATGAGTGTGAAAATTTAAGCTAAAATTATTTTTATAATTTATAACCATGGATATGGTATATAACGGTAAATATTTGTTTAATAAATTTAAGTAGCTGTAAAGTGAGGACCTAGTTAAAAAGGATTTTTTGGTTATTATTTTTTTAAGTTGAGCATAGAAAAATCGCAAGTGTTTGCAAGTGTTTAGACTGCTCTAATATCGTTAAGGAATCGCTTCTTTTCAAGATAGTACAAAAACAAAGTGCATTTACGTGCTAATTCATCTTTTACAATTAATTTTAGAATCGTCACAAAAGGAAACAACTGTCGACATTTTTGGCATACCATGCTTCGAATATTGGTTGAATCGTTCAACTAACGGGTCTTTTAGTATCACCTTCTACCTTAAATAAAAAACCAAGGTTATCAGTGGGTGCGCGCATGTATTCTACGCACGACAGATAACATTTATCATGGTGATTTCCACCTTCAGTTTTTTATTTAGTTCGCGCTAAATATTGATTTCCGACCACTGTGCGGCCCCCCATACCTAAACTTCCAATAATCCACTTCCTTCCCCCTCCTTATACCTACCTTGACCTACACTCAGGGGAGCACAATGGATCCATTGAGATCCGAGTGAGGTGATGCGATCTTCTCGTATCATCACCCCATTTAACCTAACCTAACTATATTGCAAATACAAAAAATAGGCCACTGCGGATGCGTTTTTTTGGAAATTTCTCACTGTACTATATATAAAATCCCAAAAAAACACGGCTAATAAAAGTGATTTGGAACTTCACTATATGCACTTTCGTTATAGACATACTTATCAAACACTTTTTTAATGTTGTAAATATATGGTATTATGGTAAATGTACCTATTAACGATGTTATATGGCCTGACACACCTTGTATATTAGCTCCAGTCACATCACCTTCAATCTTAAGCACAGGAAGGAACACTATTCTGTTTTATCTTTATTCTTAGAAGCATCAAATTTAAAGTTTATTTGTAACTGCTTATTCTATAGGCCGAAGCTATCACCGACAAAAATTTAATCCTTCTCTAACTCTCTATAAGACTTGCGGAAGTATGATACCTATCGCAATAAAATAAATGAAGCACTATTCTACCAAAATAAATATATCTTACCTTCCATCCCCTTCCTACACAAACCGTCGTCATCTATAAGACTTTCTTTTGAAAAGCCCTTTCAGCAGTTTCATTTTTCCTGTTAACCCTTATCCATTATAAAATAAAAAATTCCACGCATCCCCTTATCCGCACCAAACCAACACAGACAAATTTTCTTCACCGAACTGAAACTCATAATTAATTCATAAATATTTTTCCTGGCTCTCGGGAAATATTTGATAAATAACATCCGACCTTTTTTACTATGCCAAGCTTACATGTAAAGGTACACCATCAGCCAAGTTAGTAGAAACTTGAATCCATCTGGTCAAATGTAGGTATTCTGCGTTTTTCATACCTAACAGAAAATAAAAACCCTCCCGGCCCGGTTAGGGAAGAAATTATTTTATGAGGCAAATCCTTTGGCAAAGGTTGCTGAACGATGCATGACTTTCGCACCCTTTTCTTAACATCGCCATCGTATCGCCCATATTCCAACAGCCAGAGTGCCAGTGTGCTCCTTTAGCAACTTTGCTCCTTTCATGAATGATAAAATATTTAAATTTAATTAAGCCCGCAAAGAATGACGACAACGTACGTTCCATAGAGCTTTGAGGAGGGCCATATTCCTACCTTAACCCAGTATATTACAGCCAGGCAGCGTGGACTTTGGTGCGTATACGAACACAGCGTATGTCAGAAACGTAGATGTATAGTAGCCGTAGCCGGAAGGTATTCTGAAGAAAACGGTGGTGCGGTGGGTTTGTTTTGCATTTTAATTTTTAAGCAAACGAAGGTATAAAGTTGATGTTGATGCCTCAAACTATATGTTTTTCGCACAGCAAGTAAATTATTAAAGTAGAGCATTAAACCATGTGGGAGGGATTACAATTTAACAAGGATATTAAGATTACGGATGACACCTTAATCTACGATTAGAAATGCAGATAAAGTTGTGAGTTGTTGTGAGATCTTGGCGAAAACAACTGTATACAAGCTGTTTTAATGCTTTCAAAAGATTATTACTATGGATAAGCTCAAAGTTGAGAGTGTTGGAAAGTTATAGAACTAAGTCTTAAGCCTTAAGCACAAATATTGTACATATATAGTAAACTAATGGTACTTCTTCTTCCAAGTAATGTATTAAAATATTCACTTAACATATTATGCAGAAACTTTTTAGATTTTGGTATTTAATGAATTTGGTTCACATCACGGTAGGTAGGAATAAATACGCATGGCTGGATTACAAGTGATTTTCTTAAGAACTGGTTACTTTTTTGAAAGCTTAAAATAAATTCTAATTAATTCCAAAGTGAAAGTAATAACATCAGGTTTATTTCAATTTCAAATATTTCAATTGCCCCTCCAGCAATTAGAGATTAGACGAATTGAAAAACAATAATTTTGTTGGGCCTCAAAGGTTCAAATAGGATTTTTGTCGAATAACAGTTAGGTACTTGGAAATTATGACATCCTTGATAAGATATTTTGTATTTAAGAAGGTTTTTATAATACAAACTTTATATACTACTGAAATAAATCAGCCAAAAAGAAGACTTAGCATTAAGGATTGGACTTATTGAATTATTGATTCAAAATAGCTTTTAGGTACTTGCTTTAAGTCCAAAGACGAAACGCCAATTTGTAGGACTAAAGGCCATAAAAAGCTATTTTGAACCAAATTTTGAGTAATCTTATGGAGATAATAATTTAATGTTTCACAAGCGATCATTTTTGCAGAACCTTATACATGAAAAAAGAAATAAATGAAATGAGGATTTGAGTACAAAATTCGTTCAACATATTTTTATGAGCTTGATTTTTTTTTTAAAATACGTTAAAAATGCTTAGACAAAAAATGTATGTGTGCACAACTCCTGAAAATAGCTGATATTTTATAACCGTGCGATGTGGCCTATCAAATGTCATTCTTTTTTTTTTATTTAAATGACCCAAATGAGGTACCCAAAGTTTTATTTGTGATCTTGAAACGAACTTTAAAAATTCATAGAAAAAAATCTATGGCAGGCCAATTACTGAAAATAATTGACCTCTTTTCAAGTATTAGAAATCTTTCGAATAGTATAAATTTTTTTAGAAATTTCCCACAAATTAGGTGCTTAAAATCACGCGTGTCCTTGCGTGACTTTGAACAACTTAAAGCTTTGATTACAAATTATATAGGGCTGACCAATTTCTAGGACTGGTTGACATTTTCTGACCAATTTGATGGCATATCCTCTTTTCAGATTCCCATATATGAGTTTTCAAAGGTCCAGAGCAGGTGTTCCATTCGAATAATGCATTTAAAATGTAGATAATCACGTTTTATATTTCCGTGCTGCCGGTCCTTGGGTACCCGAGACACATCGGTACCCGGGTACTTGGGTACCCGAGACACTCGGTACCCGGATGTCTAGAACGGGTATCCGGGTGCCTGAAGGCAAGTTGGACAGAGCTGAACAAAGTCCTCCATCTGCTTGGGTGATTCCGGCCACCATAGCTACTGACGCATCCTGCATTTGTGTTTCACCATGCTTAAATGTCCAGTGCGCACTTCGGTTCGGTTGCCATGCATCAAAATTGGCAGTTGATCGGAAGGTACTGGCGGTCGTTGTAGTATAGTCTTCCTTGTGGCGATATTTTGGAGCGATGCGGCCAACCTATTTGGCAACATTCCATGATTTCTTTGATGATGGGATGCTCTTCTTGAGCCTTTTGAATGCTGTTTAAATTATCCGTTGACGCTGGTAGCTCTTTGATGATGCCGTTGATGAAATTTTTTTTTCTTCATAGTTTTCCGGTCTGATCTCTTGAATAGCATATCGAGACAATGTATCTGCCGCTATTTAGTCCTTATACTATAATAGATGATGTTAAAGGCGAGGCCCATCATTTTCATCCAAAAACTCTGGATTCAAAACGATAGGTCTTCGATATTTTTTATAGTAAAAATTAGGATTAACGTCTTATGGTCCGTTTCAATCGTGAAGTGGATTCCCACTATGTAAAACCAAAATTTCTCGTATGCCTACTTGATGACCAAAGCCTTCTTTTCAATTTGTGCATACTTCTTCTGACTGTCTGACATTGTTCGAGAAGCATATGCCACGGGTTTGCATCTATCTGAAGAAGAAGAACATCCCGTCCGAAAGATGATGCATCTGACTACAAAATGATTTTGTGGAATGGATTGTATGCCTCTAACACTGGAGCTGAGGTAAGTTATTTATCAGTAGTAAAATCGCAACTTTTTGCATCGGAGTCCAAGGAAAACTTATTTGTGATTTTTAAATGTCATTTAACGGGTGGCTTACTGAAGATAAATATAGAATGAACTTACCCAGGCAATTGACTTATCCGAGAAACTATATGGCAGTTCTTTACGTTTTTTAGTTGAAGCAATTCTTCAGTTACCTGAATTTAAGAAGGGCAAGGATGTAAGCCCTTTTCATCGATTTTGTGTCCAAAAAAGGTGATGGATTTGGTTCCGATCTGACATTTCATTTTATTCGAAGTGAGCCCCAAAATGTAATCCATTTGGTAAACTACACCGTCCAAGCCTTCGAGAACAAGCTGCATTTGCTCTCCGGGTTGCTACAAATACTAAAAATCAGCCTTTGGAAAGTTAAACCTTCAAAAGAGGAGAGAAAAGTTGTTTAAGTATTTGGAAACATCAAATTGAGCTAGTGAATGGTCAGCCACAAGAATTGGATTAATACCGCGTGGAATTTTCATGTTGAGCTGTTAACTAATTTCGTTGTCAGATTTTGTGACAATTACCATGTGGGCACACCAATCTGTTTGCTCGTCAACACGCCTAGTTACACCTTACTCAAGCATCTCAAATTCAGATTTTATTATAGCCTCGACCTCGAGATTTTCACCGGATGGGCCGCACAATTTTGTATTTGCTTTGATGATTTTCACGTGAGGAAATTAAACTTTCAGTTCTTGAAGTGGTTAAACATCTAACGATGCGCACGTGTCTAACGAGAAATTAATTTTTGACCATTAACTGTAACCTCTGCTGCCATCGTTCAACGTTAAACTTTCCATCTGTCACCGTTCCAATGAACAAAGGTTCGTCGTCTTCTTCCACATTGAAAACACTGTTGCTGAAATGATTGCATTTCTTGCTGGAATGGCATTGATTTCCTCTTACGGGACATTTTTGCTTTCCATTGTGTCCCAGTTCACCGCATCATGGACATTCGGCTTCTATTATCTTCTTTAAGTTTCGTGTGCTTGTGTTTCTACTTAAGTTTTGTGAAGGAGATGGTGTTTTTTGTTTGTGAGCGCGCGTGAATTGCAAATGTGAAGAGCGTTTACGTTGGTGGTTGCTGTAGACAAAATTTACTTGCTGTCTTCTCACTGCATTGTTTTGCCGAAAGTTTGAATAGCCTTTTCTAATTTGAAGTCTGCTTCTGTTCTAATTGCCACCTTTCTGACAACCGTTTGTCTCGCACGCCTATAGCCAATCGATCCCGTATTATTTCGTCGCGCAAAATTCCATTGCTACAACTCTTTGAAAGCAAATAGAGAGCCGTTATGTAGTGTTCAATGCTTTCACCATCTTACTGGCAACGAGAATTCAATTTTGCCCGTTCATAGATCACATATTATGATTTATGACAAATAAATTTTCGAATGTGGTTTATACAGGAAAAAGATAAAACGAAACAAATATTTCGTCTGCAATCGTATGCAATTTTTACATAAAAGTATTTTTTCTTAAATACTCTAAATAGTGTTGAGAAACCGTTAATAAGAAGTTACAATAAAATTGACTCAGCCATTTTCTAAATACATACATGGTATATGAAATATTAGATTCTGTGCCAACCATCACAGTCCAAACTTACAAAACTCCAGAAGAACAGATTCCTCTATTTATACTAATTCTGAACAATATTTCATACAAATATTATTAAACAAGCTAGCCCGCCCCGACTCCGCCCGGTTATACACAAATTTCTTGAACAAATTAAAAAAAAACAATGTGTCCTCGATTAATCGAATTCCGGATAGTTAAGATTCGATTGTATTTTTTTTTATTTTATTTTGTTAGAACCAAATTTCATGATTAAGCACCTGAGCGACTGAGCTCCACTCGGCAAAACTTTTTTTTTGTAGTTATGTATTCGTATTAATATTTAAAATAAATTGAGGTGGTACGCTACTTCTTCTATCAACAGGGCAGTAATGTTTCTGCTCTAGTGATTGCACCCCACCCCCATAAAATAATTTCCGCTGTAAAAGTTGCAAATATTTTCTTCCAAAATTTGTTTTAAATTTTGAATACATATTATGATTAAAAATTAAATCTTTTTGAAGATTAATATACGCAAACAAACGTTTTTATAACATTCTAGATCTTAGCGACAGATTTTAGATTTTATCATTATTGTCAAGAAGGTGACTTTGTCACACTGAACGAATGGCGCACTGTAACTCTTGCATACATGTATTTTTTTTTTATATTTTTTTTTCTTGTTTTTTTACCTAAGGAACCTATCTTTTTTCTGTAAATTTATTATTTTTAAATGTAATTTATTATTTTTAAATTGTATTCTTGAAAAGCTGCTTATTAAATTGCTTTTTTGTATAGGCGAATTTTACTCAATCAATTAAATTTGTTGTTGCTCATACATACCTTGAAAAATTCAATAAAATTCTATTTGCTTTTTTTTTAAAAACTTTGAAGTATCTAGTAAAGTTGGGGTGTCAGTGGGTGAATTTTAAATAAAAAAATTCTTTTTCTTGCGCATGGGAACAAATCTTTTATTATATCCCAAATCTTTATAGTCATTTCCAAGAAATCAAGTAATAATAAAAGTGAGCGTTGGGCGGGGATTCTTTACTGAAACTATATTTTATTTGTTTGCCTTTTTTATGACAGTAAATTCTGAAATAGTATTCAAATCATTTCATTCATTTCCAAGAAATTGAACAAATATGTAGAGCAATTTTCGAGAAACAAAAGAAATAAGCCCCTGCCCAATCTTACCAAGCCCTGATTATTACAAAAACCAAATTTTGTATTACTTTCGCTTTTATAAGAACAAGCTATGCAAATGTCATCCAAATCCTTAAACCATTTCTGAGAAATCAATAATTAATAAAAGTGGATTGGCGATGGTGGATTTTATTAAAGTCATTTCTCATTTTCTATCTTTTTAACTAATTCTCAAAATATTATCCAAATCATCTGAGTCGGTACGAAGAAATACAGTTAATAAGACCGTTTTCCAGAAAACAGCAAATAAAAAAGTTGGCATGGCAATGGATGTATTTTAATAAATATACTTTCAAAATGTTTTGCATCTTCAAACAGACAAGCTCTAAATATTTAATCCAAATTGTTAGAGCCATTTTCGGGAAACCATTAAATATTAAAATTGGTCGTGTCAGTGGGCGATTTTTATAAACACCACTTTCGAAGATTGGCCACTATTAAGAGCAAATAAGAAAATGGTATTTTGATCGTTAGGGCCGTCTCTGAGATACCAAGTAATAAGAAAAGTGGGCTTGGCAGTAGACTGGTTTTAATAAAATAACCATTCAAGGTTTCTATCTCAAACAAACTCTGAAAATCTCATTTTTTCATTAGAGGTGGTTCCGAGAAACTTTAAAATAATAAAAGTGGGTGCGGTAGTGGGTGGATTTAGATTAAACCGCTTTTTAGCTTCTTTTGATCATAATAACGAACTCTGAATAAATATAGATTCTTATCTTAGAAATCGAGAAATTAGAAAAGTGGGCGTAGCCGAAAGCAAATTTTACTAAAATATTGCTCTAAATTATTAACTTGCTCATACAAAGTAACTCTGAAAATTTCATTAAAATCGTTTCAGCCATTTCCAAGCAACAAATAAATATAGAAAGTGGGCGTGGCATTGGACATAATATCCAAATATACATTTTAAAATTATTTTCCACTTAATGTGAATAAACTCTTAAAATTTCATCAAAAGCCAATAAGCCTTTCACGAGAAACAAGAAAATAATAAAAGTGGGCGTGGCAGTTGTCGGATTTTACTGAATTTCGATTTATTTTCATTCTCATAAGAAAAAGCTCTAAAAATGTCATCTTAATAAACTAATCCCTCTTTCAGAAATCAAAAAATTAAAAAAGTGGGCGTGTCAGGGGGCGGATTTAAATAAAATTGCTTTAATTTTTTTCATGCTCATACAAACAAATTTGGAAAATTTCGTCGAAATCGTTAGAGCCATTTCTCAGAAACCAATAAACAATAATAAAAATGGGCGTGGCAGTAGGGAGATTTTTTTGGAAATATTTTTAAATTTTTGTCTTTCTCATTAGTATAAACACTTTAAATATTATCCAAGTCATTTTAATCGATTCCATGAAATAAGGCGTTTACGACAAATCAAGAAATAAGAAAATTGGGCGTGGCATTGGGCGGATTTAACAAAATTTAATTTTTGTATTTTTTTCTCAGTCATAGGAACAAACTCTGAAAAATTCATGCAAATCGTAGGAGCCATTTCCGAGAACCCAAATATATATATACAAGATTAACTCGTTTAAAGTATTAAGATTGATTGGTTTTCAAACTCAATTGATTTACTTTTTTTACATAAAACAGGTGCCCTTCTGCACGTTTTTTCAATTTACAAGACCGAATTTAACCAAACTTCACAAAAACACTCCCAAAACCAAAAGATTATCTGAAACGAATCATCCAATTAGTTTAAGCAGCTCTTGAGTAATGGCGTGACAAAGGAAAATGTGGATTCATATTTCAATAAAGAATTAGTTTTATGGCTCAAAATTTCAATGGTCGGGTTGATGAAAGCTACGTTTTACCCCAAAATCATTGTACCAGCATCATTTTTTTTTTTTAAATACTGAGAGAAAAGTATATCACAATACCAAATATCGACCCCCTGTGCGCCACCGTTATGCTGTTGTGTGGAATAAAATGCAAAGACATTTATTTTGATAAAATAAAGATCAGCTTTGGATTTTTCGTAGTCCATTTATTTCAAGTCGTGTTGATGGAAATAAAATTTGGGAATAATATAAGGGAATAATATTGGTACAACAAACAGACGCTCCTCATTATTTGCTGACGAAGTTTAGTATAGGCTAATTTTCAACCAAAATTTTGTAATCTAATTTTTTGACAATATTTTTTCCGGAATTTCACTTTTGTACTAATATTTTAAAGATACCCTTACCATTTGTACCGTTAAAAGTACCCTAGGATACTCCACTACATGTACGTAAAGTCTCGTCTTGTGTTTAAACAGGCAAGCAGCCAAAATTTTTAAAAATGATGTACTTATGTATCTTAGCAAATAAACAACCACCTGAGCAACTTTCAATTATTTCCATATTAAAGACAAACACTCAAATTTAATTATTATGTAAATAAAACCTGGCAGCGTTTCGACCGCATTATTGTATTATAAAAGTGCATTATTGTGGTTAAAAGACCGTCATAAGGCTACAAAGTTGATTGTATATATGAGTAGATGAGAACCAAAACTCCTCATATCCACTGTTATCAAAAATTGAGATTTTGATGCAGATTTGTTAAGCTGGGCATATTGAATAGTTTTGGAAGAAAATCTGACAGCTTTACCCCTCTAATCCCCTTTAATATTGATTTCAAATACCGTTATTGTTCCCAAAACACAGTGCGATTTGCATCAAAACTTTTTATATCCGTTGTTTGCAATAGGTTTGCTTTTAAAACTCTTCTTATCCATCATAGGCAATCGATGATGTCATTTAAGAAGGAACTAAAACGTTCATGAGTTATTGTAAAAGTCTTTAAATGGGTTATGGAAGATTGGAAAGTAGTGTAGAGGTCTTAAATTATATGGTGCAATTGAGAGAGGGGGGGTAGGTGTGGAAACTGGCCATATCCAATCATTTGTAGCAAAACTCTTCATATCCAAATTTAATTGTTAAATAAACTTCATATATATTTTTGTTCCTTATCATAAGACATAGATATAAAAATCTTTTATTATACAAAATAAAATCTTTTCTAACAACTATCATTTAGCATTAAGTTTTTCTCCATTTGCGCAAAACGAAAATTTTGGATATGACGAGTTTTGGTTCTCAACTACTCATATGTAGTTTGAACGAATAAAATGTGTAAGCTAGGTATAAACACTTTTTTGTTGCATCTTGAAAGTACATTGTGGTGGTCAAACGGCCGTGGTTTCGCTGCCTTATTGGTGGCATGTAGTTTTCACAGATCCGAACAGTACGTTCACAAAATTTTTAGTAAAGACATTTTTATATAAATTTTCACCACTACTCAGACTATATGTATAATTATTGTTATAATTTAATTTTCTGACACTTTTAAAATTTATTATTTCTACTTGTTTATTATCACGTCTGTGAAGTTAGAGGGCAACTTTCACCCACGCAATTGGGACCTTGACTGGAATTTGCAGTTTTTTTTTGTATTTTTCTTGCATTTCTATTCCCGATTTTGCAGTTCGCCAAATAACAGTGTAATTTAGTGACCTGCTAACTTCACAGTGATGTTAGCAGGTCACACGGCGTATCTTAGGAACCAAGCGTGCTAGGAACTTGTAGCTCACTTAGGGAGTTAATCAGGCTCATGTTGAGAAGTAGAATAATCAACTCAACATTAGGTGACTTCTCTGTTAGAAGATCTGTCAGCAGAGGCACACCGCAAGGTGGAGTCCTATCCCCACTCTTGTGGAACATCGTAATTAACGAACTATTAGTTAATTTAGAAGCGGATGGTTTCAAAGTAATTGCATATGCTGATGATGTTGCCATTGCAATATCAGGAAAGCATCTTCAAATCATCATAGAATTAATGCAAACCGCTCTCAACAAACTACTTAAATGGACAGACAAATGTGGACTAGGTGTAAATCCCCACAAAACTGAACTTGTCCTCTTTACAAGGAAATATAAAATTCCGAATATAGACCCTCCATCAATAAATGGTATCCAACTTAACTTCTCAGATGAAGCTAAATATCTAGGTCTGATTTTAGACAAAAAGTTGAGTTGGAAACCAAATATACAAGAAAGAGTCAGAAAGGCCACAGTGGCACTTTTCTCCTGTAAAAAAGCTATTGGAACCAAATGGGGCTTGTCCCCATATATCACCCACTGGCTATACACAGCGGTCATCAGACCGATACTCACTTATGGGGTGGCAGTGTGGTGGACTGCTTTAGATAAAATAACTTATCGTGATAAGTTAAGCAAGGTGCAGAGATCGGCTTGCATGTGTATCAGCGGAGCTCTCCGTTCGACACCTTCCGCTGCCTTAGATATACTGCTTAACATTACACCCCTCGATATATACACTAAACAAGTTACAGCGAGCACAGCTATTCGTCTCAGAGCCATCTCTCAATGGTCCAATAACTCCATTGGCCATACTATCATTCTGAACAAATTCGAATCAATCCCTAAACACTCTGACTACACCATCCCTCAGCCGATTTTTGGCAAAAATTTCCAAGTCACAATTCCAACAAGATCCACTTGGGATGATGAGAAATTCTTGAGAGATGAAGCAATTCATTTCTACACGGATGGCTCAAAAACTGAAGAGGGGGATGGTGGTGGCGTGTACTCAGAACGACTAAACATTAGTCTCTCTTTCCGTCTCCCTGATCATTGTAGCGTGTTCCAAGCGGAAATCCTGGCGATAAAAGAAGTTTTATCTTGGCTCAAAGAAAACGTAATATCTACTTTAAATATCCGTATCTTCTCAGATAGCCAAGCGGCCCTTAAATCACTAGGTTCTGTTTCTACAAACTCCGTAACTGCCCGAAATTGTCGTCTCTAATGGAGATGGCAGAACAGTTCAACATTCACCTTTTCTGGGTGCCGGGACACAGAGATATTCCAGGAAACTGTAAAGCCGATGAACTCGCCAGGAAGGGAACTACTACACCAATATTACCTGACAGGGTGAATATTGGAATACCAATCGCTACTTGTAAACTTATGCTTAAGCAAGATTCCATGTTGATGACAAACAGCAGATGGACAGGTATCACTACTTGTCTGGCGACAAAACGGATCTGGCCAACACTGGATCCGAAGCGATCGAAATGTTTGTTATCTCTTAGTAGATTGCATATTAGCTCCACAATTGGTGTCATAACTGGACACTGCCTCATAGGCAAACACGCCAATAGACTAGGCGTTCTTTCAAATGACTTCTGCAGAAGCTGCATGGACGAGGAGAAGGAAGAAACTATCCCACACCTTCTTTGTTCATGCCCTGCTCTTTCTCAAAGACGTAAAATACCCTTAGGAAATTTTTTCTTTGACGATCCCAGTGATTTAAATAAAATCGACATTCACAGTCTCCATCGCTTTATTAAAAGCTCCAATTGGTTTAATTAGCGAGGGTCATCTCGCAGTCTTTATGTGGTATCACAATGGGCCTATTCTGGCCTAGGTGTGTCAGTAGTTTTCCTGGCAGCCACCTTAACCTAACCTAACAGGAACTTGTAGTAAGGCTCCAAATTTGCAGTTTTTTTGCATTTCAATGATAGGCTAGGTCAGAATTTTGAAGTCCTTTTTTTGAAAAAAAATTCATTCTGACCTGCTAACTTCACAGTGAAGTTAGCAGGTCACATGGTGTATCTCAGGAACCAAGCATGCTAGGAACTTGCAATAAGGCACCAAATTTGCAGTTTTTTTGCATTTCAACGATAGGCTATGTTCAAAATTTGAAATCCTCAATTTAAAAATTTCCCAAGTTTGACTTCAATATGAAGCAAGTAGGTCACATCCGGTATCTCACGAACCAAGCATGCTAGGAACTTGCAGTAAGGCTCCAAATTTGCAGTTTTTTTGCATTTCAGCGATAGGCTAGGTCAGAATTTTGAAGTCATTTAAAAAAAAAAAATTCATACTGACCTGCTAACTTCACAGGGAAGTAAGCAGGTGACATTGTGTATCTCAGGAACCAAGCGTGCTAGAAACTTGTAGTAAGGTTCCAAATTTGCATTTTTTTTTTGCAAATTTTGAACATAGCCTATCGTTGAAATGCAAAAAAACTGCAAATTTGAAGCCTTATTGCAAGTTCCTAGCATGCTTGGTTCCTGAGATACACCATGTGACCTGCTAACTTCACTGTGAAGCTAGCAGGTCAGTATGAAATTTTTTTCAAAAAAAGGACTTCAAATTTCTGACCTATCCTATCATTGAAATGCAAAAAAACTGCAAATTTGGAGCCTTACTACAAGTTCCTAGCACGCTTGGTTCCTGAGATACGTCATGTGACCTGCTTACTTCACTGTGAAGTTAGCAGGTCACTAAATTACACCGTTATTTGGCGAACTGCAAAATCGGGAATAGAAATGCAAAAAAAATGCAAAAAACTGCAAATTCCTGTCAAGGTCCCAATTGCGTGGGTGAAAGTTGCCCTGCTAACTTCACAGATGTTTTATAATCATTTCCTGAATCATTTTTTTTTCGACATAATTTTTCCATAATTTCATTCTTATTCTTATATTTTAAAGATACCGTTAACATTTTTACAATTTAAAGTAGCCCAGATTACTCCCAGAGTTGTACACTACATGTACGTAAAGTCCCATTACAATCTGTTCTGCTGTTTTGTAGGTTACCGCGGACAAACAGACAGACAGACAAAACTTTTTTATATGATGCAGTTATGTTTCTTAGCAAGTAAACAACCACCTAAGCCCAAAAACTTGAAATTATTTCAATATTAACGACAGAAACTCAAATTTTATTCATATGTATAGATTTATAGATGTTTGTACGATCATTTTCAAAGTGATCGTATTAAAGTGTTTAGAACAAAGTACTTTTACAATTTTTCTTTTCTTTCTCTTGCAGCTACTATAACAATTTTTGAATTGATTTTCTTCAATTTCTGTCATTCATTCGGCCACACGCCTATAACCTCATATAGACCTTTAAAGTGAACATCCACTTTTGACTTCCGTATTATGGTTGCTTTTATCTCATCAATGCTATACGGTAATTTCGTGGAACAAATAATTTATTATTTTAACCTTGAATTTTATGGTACAGTAATCCATTCTTGATGACGTATTGTGGAGTAGTATCCAAGCCTTTCCCCTTAATTTGTTTGATTAATTCAATGCAGTTAAGGCCAGCGTATTGTTCTTCACTAAGCCAATTTTTTTGACAAACTGTTAAGTTGGTAACAGCTCTTTTGTGGTGTATAACGGCTTAAATAATTGGCATACAGCATAGTCCTGCCCTTACGATATATAGTGTTGAACTCGAAGTCTTGTAAGTAGATCCACCATCACTCAGGACTGGAGATCTTTTTTCTCTTTAGTTGCTTTCAATGCATTGCAATCTGTTACAATAGTAAACCTGATTCCTTGAAAATAATTTTTGAAGTTTTTGACAGAGCGTATAATACTATTGGAAGCGTTTCCAACATAAATTTTCCTCATACGGTTTTGTACTTTGGCTATAGTAAGCTACCACACACAATTGTCCATTTAATCTTTGGAACAAGAGAGCACCATAACCCAAAGCACTGGCAACAGGGTGCAGTTCAGTTGATTGATTTGCATCGAAAAACTCAAACACTGCTATGTTAGTCAATTCCTATTGATTATATCGATACCTTCCTTATGTATAAAGCGACTTTTCAAAAATTTTAAAGGCATCGAAAAAACCTCTAGCCCCAGTTATTAATTTATGTATTTAAAAAATAAAAAGATTTGAAACGGGATTTTCAACTCAAAATGCCTCTAAAAATCAGTTTATTACAACAAAATACGAGGTATTTTAAGAATTTAGTTTAAAATTTTGAAAATGTCGCTTAAAATACATTCTTACGGAAAGGTATCGATATGTATTGCCAGGCTACCTCACACTCACTTGTCCAATTGAATTATATATCAGTTTTTTTTTTTGAATGTGGATATGCACCTAGCCTTAGCGGCAAATTCTGGAACAAATTTTCGTGAATAGCTGGACAATCCCATAAATTGTCAAACTTGTTTCACATATTTGCAGGTCTTATTCCATTAAGCAAAACCGAAAACCCTCTTTGCCAAGATACTCGATTTCGGTTTTCAAAAACTTGCATTTTTAAATGTTCAACGAAAATCCACTTTCAGTCAATGCTTTCCAGGTTTTTTGATTCCTTCTTCAACAGTTGTTTATGGTATTAACAAATCTTCCATATAGACAAAAGCTGTTTTGTCCATCAAGATCTCCAATGCCTTATTGATAGCTCGCTGAAAAACTACTATAGCATTGGCAAGTTCAAATGGCATCTTTAAATATTCAAAGTGGTCTTCAGGAGTATTAAACGCAGTTTTTTCTATTGAGCTTTCTTAGATTGGTATCTGTTGAAGCCCTGACGCCATATCCAATTATGTAAAATATTTGTTGCCAGAGAATCGATCTAATTAATCTTTTATTCGAGTTAAAGAATGCCGATCTTTAATAGTTGCACGATTCAATGCTCGATGTCGGCACATAGATGACGTTGTCTATTATTTTTCTTTGCCAATACTGGCAAATGGTGAACTGCTATTGCAAACGGAAGACGTCCACAATCCCGAAATTCAGAATCCAAAAAACCCAAAATCCAGAATCCCGAAAACCCAGATATCCGAAACCCCAAAATCCCGAAAACCCGGAATCCCGAAAACACAAAATCCCGAAAACCCAGAAACCTGAAAACCCAGGATCCTGAAAACCCAAAACCCGAAAATCCCGAAACCCCAAATCCAGACAGGCAAAAATCCCGAAACTATAGTAGAAAAAAAGTAAATTATAAAAATTATACAATATTTAGAAAAAAATGTTACTGCCATTACTTTGAATTTTCTGATGAAGTTTTGGGCCAAATTCACATTAAAGTTCTGATATCGATGAAATCTCGACATGATAAAATGTTGTGGATCAAGCCTCATTGAATCAAAGTCAAATTAATAACCGTTATGTCTCACAACTTTAAACTCTCTTTCGAATTTTAGCATGTTGTTTTGTATTCTATTTATTCTGAATTTTAAAAATGGCCTTAAAAAGTTTTTTGTGTTTTGCTTATTTTCTGACCAGGGCAACATTGCTTTTAATTGAAAAATAACACTAAAATGGTTTTAATAAGCACTAAACAGAATAAATAAGAACTTAATTTTGAAGTACATAAGGGCATTCCCTCTACATTGTAAAATAAGAAATATATTAGAAACAAGTCTGAGAGCATGGAAAGAATATTCATGTACTGTACCTACATATATGTAAGAAACATATTTATTAAACGTTTTTAACGATTTATTTTCGTTGCCTTCTTTGTCTCGTTATGTTTAACTTAATTATGGGCTCCAGAGATAATTATTTTTCAGATTAAAATTTTAACACAGTTTTTGGCTTTCCCATACATATATGATAGAACAGAAATTTACATCAAAAGTCTCGAAATACTTTTCTTGCACAAATTTTCCATTTTATATAATTTTTCTCGATTTCGGGATTGTGGGTTTTTGGGATTTAAGGATTTCGGGATTCTGGGTTTTCCGGATTTTAGGTTTTCGGCATTCTGGGTTTTCGGGTTTCTGGGTTTTCGGGATTCTAGGTTTTAGGGATTTTGGGTTTTCAAGATCTTAGATTTTCGGGATTTTGGGTTTTCGGGATTCCGGCTTTCGGGATTCTGACCCCGACCCGTTGCAAACTTTATTCTGACTCTTTAGCTCACTTATTATTTGGTTAACTATTGATCGTTCTGAAAAAGTCATTCGGTATGGTCTATAATGCCGAATATTTGTCGGGGTTTTGGCACTTTCAATTTTTCTATTTCTTTAAAAATGTCGTTGGAAGTTCGATGAAAACCAATTTATTTTGGCTTAATTGAAAGATATATAACATGTATTTATTTTGGCTTATAAATGGGAAAACCAAAGGAATATTTTGAATAATTTTTACAATTGGAAATTTACACAAAGATTAAAATATCAGTTAAGATTTTTGAGGATTGCACTAATACTAAGTATCAATCTATCTATCCTGTACCGACCTAACTGTATTGCTTGTGAGCAAACTGTGTTTCGGATTTTTGTTGGTTTTTCATTTTGGAAAAAAGTTAAATTTGTAGATTGGTCATATGTTTCGCGAAAAATACCAAACCTTCATGATGAACTGCCAAGAATGTATTGATGAAGAAATTTGAATAAAGGAAACAAGAAAATATATGACGCGAGAATTTTCAAAAACAACAACAAATCATTAAGAATATTCAAAAATTTTAACTCTCAGCACATGCGCATGAAACATGAAGAAAAACAAAAACTTTTTTCACAACGCCAACGGTAGAAAATAAAAATATCAAACTTTGAAAAATAAAAGATATTCCAAAACAGAAATATTTTAACTGCCTATTTAAGGCACGCGGCTTTGAAAATAAAAAAAATATAAATAATTTACATTTTCCAACAGTGCGCAAGTACAAATAATCATTTCACTGCATATTGACAGTTGCACTAAATATCATCGCACAAAGCCGCATCAATGCAGCAATGGCCTAAAAATAGCCTACCACACCCGCCAACTTAATTGAACGCTCTGAACTTTCACGCATAAACGCACTTTATGTCAAGTAAAACACTAGGATTGACATGATATTAGAACCAACACAGGACTAAGACCCTAACGTATTCATCCTCCCTAAAGCCCAACCCTGAATAAAATATGACTATTTTCATAAATAGAATCACCATACCATCGGAATGTGCTTTTCTTTGAACCAGAAGCGGATGTACGTGTACACACCTACAATAGTAAAATATAAGTTGCACTGCAAAGCAAGACCCGAACTCCAGATATAGCGTAGGTATATTCTACTGCAAGCAGTTCATCGTCATCGTATGTTTATCTTTTCGATTGCAATGCAATACAATAACAAGGACTTAACGCACGAAAAAGACCAACAACATCAAACAATAACGTGCACTCAACGAAAAACCGGAACTATGATTTGCTTCCGCATTAAACAAGTAGCACCGCAAGGTGGTTTTTCTTCACAAAAACGCACAATTTCCTTCACTATGGCGTAAAGTGCACATCAAAACACTACACGAACAAGGCTAGCTGCAATAAACTGCATACAAAATTAACGGAAATTAACCGTTGTTTATTATTTACTATTCTGTATGCTCAAAAAAAATCTAACTATAACACACTGTTTCGTCTTTCACATCCGGAGAGAGAGCCGGGCGAGCGAGCGAGCGAGAGCACGCGAAAATTAACATCACATACACACCGTTACCGTCGCAATTAAGTACTGAGAATAAATGCGAGTGCTTCGCGTAAAACGGTCGCCGCTAATGGCTCGCTGTGTGCTACCATCTACCACTGGCGTCGTTCAAAGCAACATGCCTATACCCTGCTATACATATTATCACGTACATACATCAGGCAAAAATACCGCAAGGAATTGTACCACGCGCTTAGCCTCTCGTCGTCGTGCTAGTGCCAGCACCAGTTCCATTGATGCCAAACCAACCGATGACGACACGGTGGGGCTACAGGGCGTATACGCAACTAAAAATACACATAAAGAGTACTACTGCAGGGAGAGCCATTGAGGCCGAGTACACACTATCTGTGTCTGTGAATGTTTCTGACGTCTTATGCTGTCAAATAGAAATCAAAAAAAAAATTCACCACCACTGACAGAACTATAGTGACACCCAAACCCCACGCACTGACTAACACATTGGGCTAGAGCATGGTACTGCTATAGCGCATTTGTGTCCCTTTTCTTTCTAAGGAATCTCAATCGTATGTGTGCTGAGAGAACTCAATAAATTCTCTCTGTTGGTGGGGCTATAGTGCCACATCAGCCAGCCCACAGTCATGGAATGTGGATACACACTCTGATAATCACCCTTCTATGCACAGAACCTACTTCAGTATGTGTGTTATGCAAAGCAAAGGTGGAGCTTTTCTAGGGTTGATTTTGAACAATATGGGTGGTGCTAGCACCCATTTTGTTGGAGTTTTTAGTTTATTTTGAATTTTCATCAATTTCCCCTCTAATTTCAACTCTATATCTGTTCATTTATTGTTTTTATACAAAATGGTGGACTAAATTAAATCAAATTCGTAAGAAAATATAAAATTTTTGACCCTCTGCTAATTGTTTACGAAACTACGCCACTGTTGTTTATCACAATATTAAGGGATAAACAGATTGAGTGTACACAACAAAACAAAACAACAACAAAATGCACCACAACACCATCACCATTGATATTCCAAAGAGAAATGAGACCTTTGACGAGAGCAAAATTCAGTGAGAGTCCTTTCATAGTTGTTTCGTTTTTGCCGGGTTTTGTATATTGCATGCTGTCAAAAGTTGTTGCTGGGTTGTATCGCAGTGTTTCGTAAAAGGAATGGCAAAGAAATAAAAGAAAATCCTACTTCTTTTTTTCTTCTTATAGCATAAATCAGCAGCATGAAGCAGGAAGAGTTTTCTTTCTGCATTTTCTTTCGTTCGTTGTGGGCTTTTCCAATGACTTTATAATTGAAAGTGAAATTTCACTTGCATTTGGGAGTGGGAATGAGAAATACAAAAAGCCGATTATGACCTTTTGGTATATGAAGGTGTTCAAGTAGGAATATTTTATAGTTTTGGGTGGTTTTTCAAATAATATTCGTGATCGAAAAAATATGTATTTTTAATTAAAAGTTAAGGTTATTCTCCTCTCTTGGTGTTTTCTGCAGATCGTAATGCATTACCAACTGCAGTTTTAAAGCTTAACTATACATAAAAGTAGTCGGAATCATGGCAACAACCACCAAAAGTCCGTTGGATCATAAGAATCGTCTTATTTCATTTGATGCCACATTTATGGAGGTTCCTAATAGAGTAGTTCTTAGACGAAAAGATAGACTAGATAAGCCAAAACAGCAACGCAATTTCTTACCATGAAAAGCTTGCCCGATCAGTGGTTTTATAAATATTTGGACTCAAGCTATCGGTTGATATCCTGTTTTTGAATCAATGCATGAGATACATATGTAATTTAACGAATGCCTCCGAGACTATAATAAGCTAATCTATCCCAGAGCCTAGCCTTAAAAGCATTCATTTATTGCCATTTAGGCCGATTTAAGTGCCACATAAGCGCTTAAGTGACAATTAACGCTGGGGAAAAGTAGTACGTAAGAGTTTAAGTAAAAAATAAATATAATAAATTTAATGGCTCTTAATGATTGATTCTTTCATAATAAAACAAAATTGAAAAAAATGTCAATTATAAGGTCTAGAGTTCAAAAAATCTTACAAAACTTTTAGATCCACTCACTTTGCTGAAAACAACTTACCTGAAATACTTTTTTTGTTCTTATGAAGGCCAGTGTACTCATTTGAGTATACGCATTTTTTTTCTTAAGGCTACAAAAATAATTTTAATTAAAGTAATAATTTTAAAATGACGCAAGTTATTTATTAATTTTTTCTTTGATTTAAAGAAACACGCACAATTTGTATTTAATATTTTAAACATATTTATGATTAGATTTGTTCAATCTTTTTAATTATTATTTATTACAAGAATAACACTACCTAAAATTTTGAGAAATTTTTTTTATAGCTAAGCCTTTATTTTGAATTTCACATGGATGGATAGTATCTGTCAATATTGTTCCAAAATTGTTTTTATAATTTTCAAACAAAAAATCGAGATTAAGAATGATGTTCAAGTCCAAGTCTCTTCGGAAATTACAACCAAAACTTCTATAACGTTATTGGCCAAATTTCAATAAGCAGAAGGCAGACAAAATCTTGCAAAACATCTTCGTTCCTTTGACAGCATAATCACCGGGCATAATCATAGGCTTCAGTACCGATGACCTTTGCAGAGAGTGCAGCGATGAAGAAGCACACGAGGATACATCTCACTTCCTTTGTCACTATCCAGCACTCTGTCATTTAAGAAAAAAAACACCTAAAGAGTAATTTCTATGACGACTTTGAGGAACTTTCTAGAACTTCGACTAATAGCCTTCTGAGCTTGTCAATGCCTCTAAATGGCTTTTGACTGCTAACAGATCACATAGGTTTTTACATTAAGTGGGATACAACTTCTCAGGGTATCACAACGGATCCACATACATCTAAGTATGAGGGTAAAAATATCAACCGTCAGCCCTTTTACCAAGCCTTACGATGCTAGTTTTCAAAGTATTTTGTGAAGAGAGATTTATACTACATTATAAAGTTCTCATAAAAGCTTAAATTTTCCATATTAAATTTATTTTAAGTAATTTAAATATGTGCTGAATTTTGTTTCGTTAATTTTATAATTTTTGTTAAAGAATCTATTAATTAACAACAAGAATATAAATTAAATGCATTACTAGGACTCACGTACCTGCTCTTATTTAAAAAAAAATTGCATATATGTATTTCAATGGCTTTCGAGATATCAAATTTTCAAAAAAACTGAAAGTTTTTTTTTAATTCAAAAATGTTTGGTTTGAAAATTTTTACAAAAAACAAAATATATGTTAATCTTATTTGATAATTGATTTTGTTTTTTTAAAACCAAAAATAATGTTTTGAAAAATTTAGTGGGACACCTATTTGGATTTTTTGAGAGCTTCTGCATACAAAAAATGATATAAAGCAGTCTCTCCGTTTGTCAAGAAAGTCAAAAATCAATTAAATGTTTCCTTGGGAGTTACCATTAACACTGTGCTTGAAAATGGAACTTTTTTTTTCCGACAGACGGCGCACATATCTACTAAAGATAATTCGGATATGCTGAACAAGATGGCGTACTTAGTTTTTCGAGATTAGGTCAAATAAGAAAGATTTTCGATTTTAAAAATTTGCTTACAAGCCTGAAATAAACTATAAAAATCTTGAAATGTTGTGATTAAAAATCGATGCTAATTGATCAAATATGTATTTTTTTAGTTAAATTACAGTTTGTAAAATTTATAATGTCAACAAAAACTTACAATTTGACACCTTTAAACACATTTTTCGACAGAAAAAACCATAATTTTTTGTTCAGTTTTGCCTTTAATTTAAAATTAAATGAAATTTTGTTCATTTGTTTGTATCTTTTTTTTTTATTATAATTTTTTTTTAATATTTTTTTCAGTACAAACATTTTTTTAAAAAAAGTTTGACCACCTCTAATAAATTAAAATTGTATGAGAACACGAATATCCAGAAACTTAAAAAAGTTGTCAATTTAATGCACTTTCCAAAATGGTAATGGAAAATTTGTCAATCATCTAATAAAGCCGCTTTTAACATTTCCGCAAAAAGTCTATTAAAATTTTACAATAACCTCCCAATCTGGATTGGACAAAGATTTTCTCTTTTGATGTGTAAGGGGGTTCAGTGCAAGTAGAAAACTCGATTTTAGGTGTTGAAAGCCCCCCATTTGGCCACCATATTGAAAAACGAGTTCTAAAAAGTTTTTCGTTGCAATTTAAATTTTATTTAGTCTTAGAAAAAAAGCTTTTGTACAAATTTGGAGCAAATTCAATTCCCTTCAATTTATGTTAACACATTTTTTACCCTAAAGTTATAAATGAAAAGTTTTAATCAAAATCTAAACGTTGAAAAAATTCAATTGTTTTTGATTATAACTTTTTATTTACAGCTTTAAGGTAAACAGTGTGTTAACATAAATTGAAGAGAATTGAATTTGCTCCCAATTTGTACAAAAGTTTTTTTCTAAGACTAATAAAATTTAAGTTGCAACGAAAAACTTTTTAGAACTCGTTTTCAATATGGTGGCCAAATGGTGGGGCTTTCAATAACTAAAATTGAGTTTTGTGTACTGAACCCTTTTACACATCAAAAGAGAAAATCTTTGTCTAATCCAGATTGGGAGGTTATTGAAAAATTTTAATAGACATTTTGCGAAAATGTTTAAAGCTGCTTTATTAGATGATTGACAAATTTTCTTGGTTATTTTGTTTATACACAAGAAAGTGCATTAAATAGACAACTTTTTTGAGTAGCTGACCATTCAAGTTCTCATACAATTTTAATTTGTTAGAGGTGGTCAAACTTTTTGGAAAAAAAATTTTGTACTGAAAAAACTATTTTAAAAAATTATAATAAAAAAATGCAATTACTACTATTGAATTTAACCACCTATCTATCACAACAGTTATTCTAATTTATAGCAAAAATACAAAATTAACAAAAATTGTTCATCCATGGTCGTAGCGTTTACGTTATTGAGGAAAGTAGTACTTGTTAACAACTTTTGAAACAAATTTTTTTTTATTTTTTTCTGGAAAGGTTTTAAGGCCTGCTACAACCAGTTGCAAGGTTATCCATTATTTACAAGACACCCTGTATATTTAAATAGTATGTAGATATAAATGGAATATAGGCCAAATAAAATGAATAAACTTCATTTAATTTAAAATTGTAGGTAAAATTCAACAAAAAATGATGTGTTTTCTGTCGAAAAGCGTGTAGAATTGTAAGTTTTTTTGAATTTATAAATTTTACAAACTGTAATTTAACTAAAAAATACATATTTGATCGATTAGCATTGATTTTTAATCAAAACATATCGAATATATCAAGATTTTTATCGTTTATTTCAGGCTTGTAAGCAAATTTTTAAAATCAAAAATCTTTCTTATTTGACCTAATCTCGAAAAACTAAGTACGCCATCTTGTTCAGGATATCCGAATTATCTTTAGTAGATACCTGCGCCATCTTTCGGTTTTTTGAACTAGCACAGTGTAACCATTTAACAACAGTATACAAAATTTAGAGTAATTAGTTTACCTGTTAGCATTATTGAGGGAACTTATCATCACGAAATTTTCGTATTTATTAATGTATAATACAAATTGGGATTTGACATCTGTCAAAGAGCTAAGGTTGGTGTTTTTTAAGTTAACTCCGAGGAAAAATTGAAAAAATAAAGAAATAAATTTTGTTAAAAGTGTTTAACGTTGCACGAAGTCGAAGAAATTAAAGATTTACAGATAGTCAAGCTATCAACTCAGTTCATGTGAGTCTTTTTTCAATAATATCATTTATTTTATTCGTGCTCTGTGTAAATCGCACATAACCTCACTGCAATTGCCTATGAATAAGCGCAAAGTAGGCGAAATATCACCCGAAACTTTCAACATGGAAAAAAAAGTGCAATCTTGTGTTAAAATGTCCGAATCCGAAGAATTTGTAGGAAAAATGACAAAGGGAGATTTGGCTGATATGATTGCTGGTCTGCTCGACACAAAGGTGCAAGATACGGCAAAAAAAATAGATATAGAAGCAATAATCATTGCGAACAAACAAATGCTTGAACAAAACATCCAGTTAACAAACAAAGTCGCTGTCTTGGAAAAAAAATACGAGCTTTTGGAATGCCGAATGGATGAAATTGAGAAAAAAAATACGGAAAACAATCTTATGATGAGTGTCGACATACAAGATGGAGGGAACGAGAAAGAATGGGTTAAAAACCTATGTTCATCAATAATTCAACCACCACCATGTATTGATAACCTACAAATTCACGAGCTACGATCCATGAACACAAATAAAAAAAATTTCGTTGTTAAATTAGAATCAAAACAACAAGTCATCACTGCTTTGAAATCGTCAAATGCCATGAAAAACACCGGAGTCATATAGTCGTATTTATTAGATTTTCTTCCCAAGCGTGTTGGGCAGTTGTCCAGCTAGTCAATGACTAATTAGTTTAGGCAACTTGTTATTTATAAAAGCATTCCAACAATTGCCCAAATGTGACCTCATTTATTCAGTGACATGCCTGTATTTATTCATTTTTTAATGAATTAATGAATTTTAGTACGCTTTGGGGCACGTTCAACTAGCTTTTCATTCATTTCAAAACTAGAAAATTAGAAAACCAGAAATATTTGCCCACCTTATTCATTAAACGTGTCTACTTTCAAATAAGATTTGGACAACCAATTTCAGTGGATAAGTTAGTCAATCGGTGCTAAGTATTTATAAATAACATTTTAGAGTTGGACAGGTGTCTAAAATTAGACATCGCTTGGAATGGGTTTATAAATACCACTGATAATGTTTAAAGACCTTCCATTTGGTATAAGGCAGAAGCGTAACCAGCTCCTGAAGATAAGAAAAAAACTAAGCGAAGTAAATCCAGAAATTAAGGTTACTGTGAGAGACGACAAAATGTTTATAAATAACAGAATATTTCGATGGAGCCAAACTTTGGGACTTGTATGCAATAATAAAATCGATGGTGTTTTAGAATTAAATCTTATTTACGAAAGAGATCTACGCAAACAGCTGGATAGCATAAATGAGTCTGATAGACGTCAAATCACAGATGGAAATAAAGCAGGACGAGTGACATCTAGCAGTCAAATAAAAAGCAACTTAGTGAGGACTCCAACCAATAATACAACCTCAAACTTGAATTTAGCATAGGGTAAAGGTGCCGTCTGCCAAAATAAAGAATTAAATGTAGAATTATTAAATATTAAAATAATAAGTTATAATGTAGCAGGTCTTAGTAATAAGTCATTATTTGAAAATTTTTACGATTTATTAAATAAGTATGAGATAGTTTTTTTATATGAAACATTTATTGTGGAAGATGACATCAATTTATATAATGATCGTTTTAAGAGTTTTAATTTTCATTGGATACCAGCTATTAAGTCAAGAACGAGAGGAAGGCCGAGTGGTGGATGTTTCTTCGGGTACAAAAAGTCAATAAAAAACGTTTTCTGTGAATTTATTACGGAAGAAGAAGTAACTTTCTTAAAGATTTCCATAAATACTAGGAACCTTATTATAATACCATCGTACGTGAATTGCAACCATTGGGAGAGAGATTTTGGGGTATTAAATGATTTTCTTGAAAGCTACAGTGGTGAAAATATAATGATTATTGGTGATGTAAATGCAAGGATAGGGAAGGAAGCTGGAAGAGAAAACATGTATGCAGGTAAAGCGAGAAATTCAAAGGACCCAACATTAAATGCAAGAGAATACAAGCTATTGGAACTTTGCAACTCATTTGGGTTTTGCATATTGAATGGTGTAAGTGTTTCGGATAAAAATGGCGAATTTACCTTCGTAGGGCAGCAAGGATTTTCGGTTATCGACTATTGTCTAGTAAAAGGAGAATGGAGATCTATGATTCAAGATTTCGAAGTTTTGAGTATGCTATTTTCGGATCATATGCCACTTTCTGTTAAACTTATACCATCTACTGTAGCTGTTGAGGGTTTGAGGAAGCTCAAACTTCCACCGAAAATGGTTTGGAAAGAAAATAAGGCAGCGGAGTATCAGCAGAATATCAACCGGAATCTTCAAGTCGAAGGAGGGTTTGGCATAGGAGACATTGAAAGAGTAATAAAATCTTCGTATCCGATTTGCAGACAAACATCTACTGCTAAACCCAAAAATATCGAAAAGTGGTTTGACGATGAATGCGAAATGGCTAGGATCAGATCTTTTGGATGGCTAAGAGCTTTTCGGAAACAAAACAATCTGTGTTTTAAAACGCTTTACATTGAAGCCCAACAGGCAATATAAACTAATCTGCCAAAGAAAAAAAACTATGTTCCATACATCACAAGCCTTACAACTGACCCATTGTAAGGACTCCAAAGAATTTTGGAAAAATGTAAAAACCTTAAATGGAAAATGCCTTCAAATTAGTGACAAACTCTCTGCTGTCATCTTGAAAGATCACTTTGAAAAACTTTTAAACCCAATTAATGTTGCACCAATGCTGCTGTATGCGAAACCCTTTATTACAAATGAAATTTTGGATGCTTTTATAACTGAAGAAGAAGTACGTGTGACAGTAATAAGCTCAAAGATGGAAAAGCTCCAGGAGCTGATCGAATCACAGTTGAGTTTCTGAAATATGGAACAGTGAACTTAATAAAGAAACTTATGGATACCTTTAATTGCATATTGGATACTGGAATCATACCCCATCAATTTAAGGAAGCGATAATATTCCCAATCCATAAAAAGGGAGATATATCCAACCCTGATAACTATCGTGGAATTTCTTTTCTAAATGCGTCGTATAAAGTGTTTGTCTCAATCCTGAGTAATCGACTAGCTGTCTGGATGAACAATAATAAAATTCTGAAGGAATTTCCGGCGGGTTTTTGAAGTGGATATTCCACAAATGATAACATCTTTGTGTTG
This sequence comes from Dasysyrphus tricinctus, assembly GCA_963921185.1. NCBI lineage: Eukaryota > Metazoa > Arthropoda > Insecta > Diptera > Syrphidae > Dasysyrphus > Dasysyrphus tricinctus. The sequence continues at coordinate 53,321,879 of OY992530.1, read as the reverse complement.
AAAAACATCGCAGAAACACTCTTGCAGAGGAAAAAGAAATTATATGTTCTATTCGTTGATTTTAAGGCCGCCTTCGATACTATCGATAGAAGAGCATTGTTCTACAAGCTATACAACAAAGGAATATCGACTAAGTTTGGAAGAGTTATAGAAAACCTTTATGACGGAAATATAGCGGCAGTGTGGAATGGTGATGAAAGGTCGGACTGGTTTGAAACAACCATGGGAGTAAAACAGGGATGCCCCTTGAGCCCATATCTGTTTTCCCTCTTTATCGACGACCTAATTGACGTTCTACCAGGTGGAATAGAGTTTGCTGGAATTCTAATAAAAGCTCTTCTGTTTGCCAACGATGTTGTTCTTTTTGCAAATGGACCGGAATCGCTGCAACTTATGATCAACCGTCTTGTAGAATACTGCAGATTGTGGAATTTAACGGTGAATTTAAGTAAATCGAAGGCAATGGTTTTTAAAAATGGTGGAGGTAGACTGGCCAGAAATGAAAAATGGCATTTTAATAGCGAACCTATTGAAGTTGTGAGTACATATAAATATCTTGGTGTAATGATTACAAGCAATCTAAAGATGGAAACTCATTTGAAAGAGAAACTTGTAAAGGCCAAGAGCGCTATAAGCGCTACATGGAAAAAATGCTTTGCAAACAATCTTGTCTCTCACAACGTGAAATACCAAGTTTTCACTGCAGTAGCAGAATCCATTATGATATATGCAGCGCAAACTTGGGGCTATGAAAATTATGAAACAGTTGAAAAACTTTTAAGATTTTATATCAAAAGATGTTTTCAACTACCGAAAAATACACTAAATTACATGGTCATCATTGAAACGGGACTGTCACCACTCTTTATAAAATCACTAAAGCTACATATTGACTATCTTTTGAGAATTTTCAACATGCCTGATGACAGACTACCAAAAATTATAGCTATGTATATTATCCAAAGGAAGAGTCTCTGGTTTGAAAAATTAAGTGAACTTGCTGAGTACTGTGGCTTCAATTTTACCCTCAACGAGCAATCATATAATGGTAGAGATGTCAAAAATGAACTTTACAATCTCATCGCAAAAGTAGACGAAAAACATAGGCTTGAATGTATCTATCAGGCAACTTCTTCTGTCCATAGAGAAACATACAGCGCTCTTCAACACAATCTCTGTGAAAAAAATTATTTTAGGATTGATTTTGAACAAAAATTAATTTCAGTGGTTTTTAAAATGAGAGGAGAGTTGGTAAGATTGAACTACATGCCACACCGAGGGGATCTACCTGTTATATGTACACTTTGTAACATGTCGGCGAGAGAAGACATTATACATTTCATTGGAAAATGTCCGATTCTGAAGGAAGTGAGAAGAATCTTTCTTGGCAGTGACGTGTTGAGCAATGAAGAGGTATTGGCGCTCCTTAACTGTGAAGGCGATATATCCCAACTTTACTTCTATTACATAAAAGCGATGTCGTATCGAATCCAAATCCAAAATGAAGCCTTCTAAATAACAACTAGATAACAATTTAAGTAAACAATCATACTATTTTATATTTCTTTTTAAGTTATACGATTATTATCTATTTTAACTTTTTAAAATACCATTAATTATCTGAAAATATGTCAATCGGGCAGACGGCAAAGCCATGCTTATAAGATTTTTTGTATCTAAATGTGTAAAATGTTATTTTAAAAATGAATAAAAATCTAATCTAATCTAAATCTAAAATCCAAATCTAATAAAAATTGGCAAGTCCAGGCAAACTAAGCTAAAAATACCGTTAACATGGGCAAAATTGCAATAGAAGATTTTTTAATTGCTTTTCCATCTGTGACTATTAAATAAATTAAATTAAATTGGGTGGCACAACAGTCCATAGAGAACCAGGGCCTAGTGACTTACAGCTCTCAACCATTCCTGTGTATGTGTTGTTGGCAGGAATGGGAGGACCTACAGTTTTTTGCCGAGTCCGAATGGCTAAATGAGCAGCACTTATTCATGACAAGTGCACTCTTGGAGGATTTGTCAGTTCTTCGCAAGAGGCAGTACCTCGGATAAAACATTTCTGTTTTTAGGTGGCATGGCTGGGAATTGAACTCACAGCCCACACCTTTGGCATGATAGTCCTACGCACTGTGACTAATGTTCATAAAACATCGATAGTCTATCGATAGTTATCAATGGTAAATGACTTTCGAAAACATCGATGGTTTTTAAACTATCGCATGTGTCATAATATTATATAAGTTCTTATTTTCTCCTTTCATTTATTACTAAACACCCAAATCACAAATTTCGTACTTGGTTGTGTTTGTTAATTTTAGTGCTCTTGTCTTGTTTCTATATGGAATGGGTTTCTGTTCTTTCACACAATGATAAAAAATAACTGCGAAGAGGATAAAACGAACTATTTTTTCTAAAGCAAAACTTTGATATATGCTATCTTTGAGAAAAAATAATTTTTTGTAAATATTTCTGTCTCCTAATGAGCATTGTCATAGATTTTGCCTATAAAAATTTTCAATTCATAGAATTTAACAAATGTTGTTTTTATTTTTTTTTTATGAAAACCATCGATAGACTATCGATACTATCGGGTATTTTTTTTTTAAATAATCGTGAACTATTGCAATTGCCGACTATCGATGTTAAAAAAACACTAACTGTGACTATTACTTAACAATATATCCAAAATCAGACAAAATCAAAGGGCACGGTAGTGCCCAGCCAAGTTCGCGGCACTACACCCTTTTTACAGGAACAAACTCAGGCGATTTTCAACCCCCCTCTAACTTCAGTACCAATAAAGTCAGAAACTTCAAATTCGGAGTATTTGCTGAACTGATCAAACACAGGTGGCTCACCAAATTCCAACTCTTTAGCATTAGTAGTTCCCAAGATATAGGACTTCAAAAATCGCAAAAACCGTAACTGACTGACTCACTGACTGACTGACTAACTGACTCACTGACTGACTGACTCACTGACAGATCATCAAAAAATTATGGAGCACTTCCCGACATCGTAGAAACTTGAAATTTCGCAAAACGGTAGGCCTTGTGGTACATACAAAGGAAAAAATCGAAAATCTGCAATTTTCTATTCAGGGGGCGTGGCATCCACCCACTTTTTTAAAAACTCTTATAAATTATATGGAGCACTTTCGATTGTTGTAGAACAATGAAAATTGATAAGTTGGTTGGGTTTGAGGTACTAAGAAATAAAAAATAAAATGCACGACTGGGTACGTACTTGCTCTTATTACGTACTTGCTCTTATGTTCAAGACACTGCGAGTTTAAGAAAATTGTATATACAAACCATGGAAATTATGAGAGAAAAATGTAGAGAAGCATGAAATACGACATTTAAATTAGCTAAAACAACTCTTTTGACAGTTTGAGGTGAAAAAAAGTATGCCATCTTAGTTCATGATGGAATATGATTGTATGGGAAAAAAAATTTTAAAATCGTTGGAGCGGTTTTCTTTTAAATTAATTTTTTATATATAAAATTCTTAAAACATTTTTAAGAACAAATTTTGGTATGCAGATTTAAACTATATATTTATGTGTATATAAGAACAAAATTAAAAAAAAAAAAACCCGTTTTTGAGATATCGAATTTTCAAAAAAAAAATTTGAAACTTTTTTTAAAAATCCAAAAACTTTTTTTTTGAAAATTTTGATATGCAATATTATTTAATCTTATTTGAAATTTGTATATAAAAAATTCATTTAAATCCGTTAAGTCGATAACGAGAAAACTCAAATAAAAAAATACGTTCTATGACAGGTACTACTAATAGTTGCTATGTGTAAAATTTTATAATTTTTGATGGTAGATCGTACTAATTTTAGTATATGAAAAAAGTTTAATCAAAATCGTAGGAGTCGTTTTCAAGCAAAAAAATATTTTCCTTAGAGGTTTTTTCACTTTTGTATGGAAGGTACCGTTATTTTTTCATAAATGTAAATTTTTTTCTAAATATATTTTAGAGAGTACTAAAAAAGTCTTAAATATCGAGTTTCAAAAAAATCCATGGCGCCGTTTTCGAAATATTTGATTTTCCAAAAAAAATTTTGAAATATTTTTTAAAAATCCAAAAAATATTTTTTCAAAAATGTTGGTATACAAAACTATTAACATTTTTTGGAAGCTTCGGTATAAAAAAAATAATTGAAATCGGTCATACCATTTTGAACAAAATCGAAGATTAAAAAAATGGTTCCTTGAGAGGTACCATTAATAACCATTTTTGAAAAATGGTTTTCCACCCAAAGAAAGCCCTTACTAAAATAAATTTATTGATTTTTTTTTTAAGAAAAGTTGTCGAGCCGTTTTTGAGAAAAATACGATTATGTAAATTTGCCAAAAAAAATGTATGACAGGTACCGTTATTTTTGGTTCTAAAAAAAAAGTGAAAAAAACGTGTCGGCAGAATCACCAAAAACCACTAAGTACCAAGTTTGAAGAAAATCGATCAAGCCGTTTAGGCTGTAGACGAACAGACAGACAGACAGACAGACAGACAGACAGACAGACAGACAGACAGAATTTTGCCACCCACTTTTTTGGTGTTCTCTATCATCGTAATATCATGTTTGATTGTTATCTCAAAATTTTTTTTTTGCACGAATCCAAAACTTGCCTTATAGTACCTACCTATAATCGCAAGTAAAAATGAAAAATTGGAATTTTCCATACAGGGGGCGTGGCATCCACCTACATTCTTAAAAATTCTTATAAATTATATGGAGCATTTCCGATTGTTGTAGAACGATGAAAATTGGTAGGTCGGTAGGGCTTAAGGTACTTGGAAAGAAAAAAATTAAAAAATTGGAATTTTGCATTCAGGAGGCGTGGTATCCACCCACATTCTTAAAAATTCTTATAAATCATATGGAGTACTTCCGATTGTTGTAGAACGATGAAAATTGGTAGGTCGGTACGCCTTGAAGTACTTAGAATAAAGAAATCGAAAAATTGGAATTTTCAGTTCAGGGGGCGTGGCATCCACCCACATTCTCAAAAATTCTTATAAATTATATGAAGCACTTCCGATTGTTGAAGAACGATGAAAATTGGTAGGTTGGTATGCCTTGAAGTATTTAGAAGAAAACACAATCGAAAAATTGGAAGTTTCAGTTCAGGGGGCGTGGCATCGACCCAGGTTCTTAAAAATTCTTATAAACTATATGAAGCACTTCCGATTGTTGTAAAACGATGAAAATTGGTAGGTCGGTAGGACTTGAAATACTTAGAAAGGAAAAAAATCGAAAATTTGGATTTGTCCATTCAGGGGGGGGGGGGGGGGTGCCATCCACCCACTTTATCAGAATTGCTATTACTTTCACCAAAATAAATCTTTGCAAAAAGGAGTGAAATCACAACAAAAACATAAATGTTAAAAAAGGAGCCAAGTTCTTATGTGTACAAGAAACCTGTGCGTAAAAAGTCAGCCAAAAAATGTAATGAGATCTAAAATATATGCCAAGTTTTAAGTTCATGAAGTTTAATATCAAATATCTTAAGAAGAGTAATATCGAAACAATTCCAAATCATGACAGAAATTTGGTAGTTAATGATTACTGATTAAAATTTGGTGGATTTACTTGGCAAGTTTTCTTTTAAATACTTACTTAATCACAAATTTAAAATGTATGAAAACTTGACCAGTGAACCCACCAAATTTTAATCAGTAATCATTAATTACCAAATTTCTGTCATGATTTGGAATTGTTTCGATATTACTCTTCTTAAGATATTTGATATTAAACTTCATGAACTTAAAACTTGGCATAATTTTAGATCTCATTACTTTTTTTGGCTGACTTTTTACACACAGGTTTCTTGTACACATAAGAACTTGGCTCCTTTTTTAACATTTATGTTTTTGTTGTGATTTCTATTACACAGTGATTGTAACTTTTTTTTTTGTGCAGTAATCATTAATGTATCTTATGAAAAACACCCAGTCATGTTATCCTCTGTCATGACCCCCTCCCAGATATGATCAAAAGATAAACAATAAATACAATAAAATCTTTGAGCAGTATCCTAGTTTGACTTAACAAATTTTGATAAATAAAACAATATAAAAACACTTTCTTTTTAAAATTTGAAATGTATTAAAAATTAAATAAAATTGGTAAAGGTCACTTTCTAAGCTATTTGATATGATTTTACTCAACTTTATACTATTTTTTTTTTATAAAAATGCAACGAAGTAACCTGGACAAGTCTGCCCAAAAGGCGGTTTTTGTAATTGATTTGACTAATGGCCTTTTCGATTGGCAATCCTGAACACCGATTCGGTACGTGTGAACGCTTCTCATTTCGATTCTGAAATCAGACCCAGAACAATTTTCTCTTCTCTTCAAAATAAGAACTGTCATTCTTTCTGCCCCAATCGAAATGGCCATAAGGCTCTTGATTGCTTTTCTGTAGTTCAATAACTGTCATGGAAATGGCTCACTGTTGACGGTTTCGGGTTGCCTCCCAGCATATTAATGTCTCTACTGGTTTTTTTGTATCGTGCGTCGGCAGCGCGCGCGTCGCTTCCTTGATATACCTCCTTTACTGAAGCGGTTGTCGTAAATTGTTTTCTTTCCCCAAAATTTCTTAGACTATAAAATTGAAGAGTCGAAGTGCCCATTATTTCATCTGGGGCTGTAGAAAGGGCAAGATTTGAGGTAGGGATCATGACAAGTGGGGGGGAGGGCATCGGCATGACTGGATATATCCGGACTAGTAAGTTTCATGCCCCTCCTAGGATAAGCAACTGATTTCTGCACAGAAAAACAGTTATAAGCACAGTGTAGTAAAAATAACAACCTAAACCAACACCCAAATCAATCTGCAATGTTGAAATCACATTTTGGGGGTGTTCCCACGGAAGAATTTTGTTGTCTATATTATATATATTTTGTCTTGTTTGGATATATTGTTCAGTAATGGATACTGAACAAAACTCCATCAAAAAAGTTTCTATTGCAATTTTCCCCATGAAAAGTCATAAATTGCCTTGACTAGAAACTAAAACCAACAATATTAACTACTTTTTTTATAAATTTCGATCGATACCTACAGAAATCATTAACGAAAAAAATTATTAGTTATTTTACTTATTTCAGGTTATTGGTTATTACAGATCAAATTAAATAAGAGATAAAATTACTAAACAAGGAAAAATATTAAATACAGAGTCATAGGGTTTGCCTTGTTTCTTTCAATTTAGGTTTTAAACAACATTCTGTTTTATGCTTGTGAGTGGAAACTACCAGTTTCAAATCTCAGAAAAACCAAACATTTTATTTAATAAAACAAACACACCACATAAACGTAAATTAGTTGTTTCAGTATTCTCGCTGGAAATATATGGATATATCTGGAGCTCTTTAAAAATTACCTTTGATATGTCGAATGAATAAGAGACCCAAAGTCCATCGAAGGTTGGTGGATGCATCCCCTTTCTCCTAGGACAGTCACCAGAACTTTCTCGAACCTTCATCTTCCTTACTTTGTCTAATTCCTTGGTAATGGATTCAATTTTATCTTCCACTTTTTCGAACTTTGCTTCTACTGTCGACAGTTGCTTATCGACAGTTGAAAATTGTCTATCGACTCGCTCGTCAAGGGCAACAATTCTGTTGTCAAAGGCATCTAACTTAACTTCGAGTAAATTTGTCTGTTCTTGGAATTGTTGAAGAAGATTCTTTTCTTGTTTTTCGAGCAGACTCTTTTGTTCTTGGCTTTGTTGTTCTAGAAGATTCTTCTGCTCTAGGCTTTGCTGTTCGAAACGTTCGAGAAGATTCTTTTGTTCTTGGCTTTGTTGTTCGAATCGTTCGAGAAGATTCTTTTCCTGGCTTTCAAATTTTGCGAGCAGCTGAGACAGAAGCTTTGGGAAGATTTTGTTCATGTCAGTTACCGGAATTCTGAAAACAAATGCAATTATAGCATTTCAAAATATAGTAAAAATAACACCACACCATCAAGGAAAGGAGAAAAAAAATTATACGCCTATGTGAACAAAATTTATTGAAAGGCGTGACAGTATAATTTCATTTCTAGATAGATCTCTTAAAGTTCACTTCAATTATAGTCTTGAAGAAATAGCGAGCAGGACAATGTCTTCAGAATCTTTGACTCTGTAGGAAGTGGTTAAAAAAATGGATTTCCTGATAAGTCTCTTTAAACAAAAAACTATTAGTTTAAGGCCGCCCTTATTATTTTTGCTACAGATATTTTATGTACATATATCTGCAATCGATCACACAAAAGAAGTTTTAAATCCTCTTTAGAACATAAAAGAAAATTCCAAAGATACTTTCAAAGACGTTTGTCAATCCTCATCGTATACTGCCGGGAATTAACTGGAACACTGGAAGCTAAAAAGAGAGCTCAAAAAATATTATAGAAATATACATACATCCGGAACTGGAGAAAAAAGAGAGAATGGTCACACTAGTCAAATCTCAATCTATTTCGTAAAGCCAGGTAACTCTTTTTGTGCAAAATTAAATTTCCTATCAAAAAAAATAATTTCCTAAAAAAATTTAGCTGGAAATTAAACACAAACACAATCGAAAAATCTAACTTTTTTAAATTTCTTACTGAATTGGACTGGCATGCCGAAAGTCATGGTTTCAATTCCCAGCCGCTGCCACCTGATTCCCTGCCGCTGCCAGAAATGTTTTTCCCGAGGTACTGCCTCTTGCGAGTAATTGAAAAATCCTCCAAAAGTATACTCGCCATGAATAAGTGCTTCTCATCTAGCCATTCGGACTCAGCAAAAAATTTTAGGTCCCCTCCATTCCTGCCAACAACACGCACACAGAAATGGTTGAGAGTTGTAAGCCATATATGTTGTCACTGCGCCCAAATTTATTTATTTGTATTACTAAATTGAAAGTAACTTTTTTCTCATCCAAGAAAGGCTGAAGACATGCTTAAACGATATAATGTAGATGTAGACAAACAAGCTTTTAGTATTAAATGATCAAAAAGGTGTTTTTACTAACCATTTATTTTTATTGTTCGTAGTTCTTGTCCGAAACCCTTTGCCGCACTCTTACAATATCTAAACAATTAAACAGGAATTATTTCAGTAGTATAGAATTTGTATTATAAAACCTTCTTATATAGGAATAGTTGTATTTAGAAAAACTTAAGGTTTTTCAGAAAGGTTATAGCAGATTACAAACTTCCCCCACTTAAAAATAACTCAAAAACATAAAATCCCACATTATTTTAAATACATAACAAAATAAGACTTAAGTAAAGTGTAGTATTACTTTAAGACTTTTTCGCAATTGAATGAGTGCAAAGGTGACATTGCATTTTTTGTTTCTACTTCGCAATCATTTAATTTCGAAATAAGTCATGACCCTTAAGTTGTTGTGTAATTTTACACAAAGCAGTTTTAAAATACCAAGACCCATTCTGATCATAAAAATATAAGAGCTTAAACATGCTGAAACATCAATTGTTATTGTTAAATTTAAATTTGAATAATTCATAATTTGACGTTAACCAACAAAAACCTGTTGAAAATTTATTTTATTTGTTCAATGTTTAGTTATTTTTGAATAATATTATTTAAATTGGTAGATAAATCTTAAATTATTATGAAACATAACTTAACTCAGTATATCTACATACCCTAGAATTCTATATATTTTTTTTAACATATATTTGAAGGTTTTTATGGCAATACAAGCTAACCACGACCACTTTCTTTTGCAAGCCGATATTGACAGTTTCGCTCTTTGGTGTGATAAAAACGGTATTTCTCTTAACCCTGCCAAATGCCAAACAATTATACTTTCTCAAGAATTAATTATTTTAATTATTCTATTTCACAGCACAAGCTCTGTCGAGTCTTTAGTTTCAAGGACTTAGGGTTAACCCATTTATCTCAAATTTAGAATTCACCGAACACATTAACTACATGCAAGTTCAATGCTTGGGTTTATAAAACGTTGGGCAAAGGAATTTGACGATACGTTACTCTTTCCTTATACAATTGTTATGTACGATCTCACCTATAGAGTACGTTTTCCGTCTCCCTTTTATGAAATTCATAAAAATCGTATTGAAGCAATACAACATAAATTCATTTGTTTTTCTCTGAAAGGTCTTCCTTGGGCGTATCTATTCAACCTTCCACCTTATGAACATAAGATCCAGCTACTGCAGGTTCAAACCTTATATCAAAGGTGGGTTAATAATGATCTAATATTTCTTCACCAACTTATAAATTGTCAAATTGATGATCCTGATTTGTTAGCCTGTATTGGCATAAATTACCGTGGAGGATCTCACCATCTGCGAGGATTTGAACTTTTAAATGTAAATTTCCATAGAACTAACTACGGTATACATGAGCCTTTTAACCGTATGTGCAAGATCTTTAATTTAAATGGTTCCTCGGTTGATTTTAACATTAGTAAGATGGGATTAAAACCATTGTTTTGAACCTGTGCCTCACTTTCGTGATTGTGTTTTTAGCTTTTGATTAGGTATATTTAATTTAAATGTTTTAATTGTTTATGTATTGTTTAATTATATTTATTTGTTTTTCTTTGTAAATGTATTAATTTATTCTAATGCATGTGTAAGCTCTCATTATTTTACTAACCACTAACACATGCACTTATGATGAGCCTCTGATTGTAGGTTTGCAGCTTGCTCTAAGCTCACTACAACAAATAATCTGAAGTGTAAAAAAAAACATCAATGAATTAAATTAAAGGAAATCAACAGGCATTTGCATACATTCAAAACAACACAAACATTCATTCAAACTCGGTCTCACTGTGTGAGTCTTATTTTTTTTAGTTTGATATCAAGGTTTTTAAGGAATCAAGAAGAAGCAGAAGAAGTTGAAAAAAATGAAATTAAAAGGCTATGTTTTTTTTATGAACACTCCCGCAGCTCTCAAAAAATAAGAATCAAACAGAAATTACAAAACGGCTGTGGACTCATGTTTTTTTGACATCAAAAGATTCTATGTACTTGGAAAAAATAAAACTCTATGAATACACAACAACAAAAAAAAACTTTTCATGTTAATCTATTTTTCTGCTCACTACTTTGGAAAATATCCTTAATTAAAATATGCTAAACACATTCTCTATGCCTTTGCCCCCTTTACCATATCTTCTCATTTTTCAGTGTAATCCACAATGTCAACAAAACTCAAAGAACTACGAGTACACCCTTTTTTCCAAGGCAAGAACCATCATCCTTACAGATGAAGGGTTTAGGTTTAGACTTTAGATTATACTACCAACACTGCTGCTATGGTATAGTGTTGAGTGTTGTAGTGCACAAAATTATGCAAATGCCGTCTTTCGTAAATATTTATCCAACTCACAGAGGTGTCTACGGAAATTTAAGATAAAGGCGACCGTGAAATGGATGAGTCTCTCTGCTCTCTGCTATTCCACATCCAAACCCAGCCCTGGCCTAGCCTGATGGCCTGACGGTAGTGGCAATTTTATCATCATCGTCTGGCTGCGGGAGTTCTTTAAACAATTTAAAATTGAAAACAACAGCAACAACGAAAAAATGTCAAGCAAAAACAAGATGAGAGGAATGAACTGGGTACAAGTTGACAGATGCTGGCAACAAAGATTTGCACAGGCACATGGCCATCTGGATAAGGGCAGTCATTGGAACGTGAGGATGTCGGCAACAGCAACGGACGCGGTAATTCGTTCAGGCACTATAGCGCAGCGCAGAGAGACCAATCCTCTGATGATGGGCATGGAATCCCAAGAAACTGGAAACTTAAAAGAATCCACCATGTCTGAAGCTTGAAAATATACCAACAAGCAAAAGGACTCATGAAATCGTTAATTATAATGCAGACGAAATTTAATTTATGCAGACAAAGTAAACTCTGTAATTATCCTTCGATTTAATTTTTTTTCCGCAATACTTAAGCAAATCAACAAAAAAATCAAAAAGAGAAAAATAACATCAGTTCAAGGGGTAAATGATTTTGTTTTCATTTTATAATATTAAAACACCAGGCAACACCCCATCCATCAGAGTCCTGGCGGAGCGGAGCACACACAGTGTACGACAATTAACGATCGTTGCAAGTGGCACAATGTGCTGTCAGTTGGCCAATGTATTTTTAATGTTTAATTACTTGACAATGTAATTAAAATATGGGTGTATACATGAGAATACCATACACACCGACCTGATCCGACCCGACCCAGTCAAGCCAGGACATACCTATCAGCGAGCCTATCACTGGTATATTATAATCCTGCCTGACATACCTACATCCTACACTCGCTACACTACAATACACCTCTAGAATGGCGAATGTTTACTTATACAACGGTGCTCTGACAAATAATGTGGCCTGATATGAAGGAATGCATGGGGGTATATTACGATTCGACGGACATTCAAGGACATCGGGTAGTTTTAATTAAAATGATGTTTACTTTGCGGAGGAATATGTTCATTGGAATAATTTTAATGTCCTCATTTTGTGTTCTGTGTTGCGTGGTGTGACGTTGTTTTTCTTTTGTTATTGTTTTTTTTTTTTTTGTATTATTATTATTTTATTTTTGGTACGCAGAACAACAACAAAAATAATGTCCTCTGAAGATTTATGGTAACATTTAATAAACGTTTTGAAATGCAATTTTAAAATTGCTTGCAAATGTATTTAATAATATTGCGAAAAATTAAAAAACCCAACACAAAAACAAAAAAAAACAAAAAATAAAACCTTCGCCAATGAAATTAAAATAAATGAACATAACGAACATACCTTGTGGCAATTTTGATTTAATAACAGAAAATTGTAAAATATATAATTTAAAGATGCAATCGCGTATAAGAGTTGAAATTAAATGCAATGCAGCGGTCGACGATTAAAAACGTAAATTAAAGTTGCATTTTTTTTTTGTAATTTCTGGTGTGAAATTGTAATTGAAGTTGATATTACGGTGATTTATTTGTAACAAAAACTGTTAAAAGTTTAAATGAAAAATTTTAATTTAAACATCATAAAGTCTTGAATGGAAACAATGTTCTTAAGGACTTTTCATTAATGAAGTGAGGCCTTAAAAAGGGACATCTTGAGCTAGTTTTTTTTTTTTTTAAATACACCCAATTATATTTTAATTAGATTTAAGTGTTGATTTATATGATTTTAATACCAAACTAGGTAGAGAAGGCGTCATAGGTGGCACGTCTTAGGGGGCATATATCGCCTGCACGACATCACCTCCGATATCGGAACAAAGTTAATCGAGTTCGTTGTGGAACGAAACGGTGTGGTAGCTCGTACGCAGTTCCCACATCTCGACATTCTCAAGGCGACATGGTGAATTCCTGGTCAATCAACCCAAACGAAATTGAACAAAAAGTATTATATGTAAAATTGTCAAATTCGGCTTAGTTTTCGAGTTATACCAAAAACACTGAAAAGTGGCCAGTGTGACCATTCTCTCAGAAACGCATGGGTGAATTTAGTAGCATTTTTGGTTTTAAGCATGCTTATGGGCCAAACAAACATATTCAATAATAAAAATCCTTGCACGTAATTGTTCCTTTTTAAAAGGTCTATTCAATAGGCTAAGTTGTAGCCAAGGTAATTCAATAAATATCCCGACCAAAGCCAAAACAGGTAAATACTGTGAGGAAGTTCGACGTCGTGGTCGGACGGCTACAGTCGCAAGAAATCACCAGGTCCTTTCCCGATTGAGTATTTCGTGCTCTCTTAAATATTCCTATGTCGCCAACTTCTAGCATCGAGATTTGGAAACCAGTAGAAGTATTACCAGGAAGCCATCAGAGCCAGATAGGTGGGTGAGAATCAGAGCCATTTCGTCAATTTATTGCTAAGTCAAAACAGGTTGATTGCTGCCTTAGTAAATTGAGATTGCTGGATGAAACGAATTCAATCACCCTTCGATGGGTTCAGGGTCACCGCGACATTAACCTATTGTAATGAAATGGCTGATGAACTGGCCAAAAACGGTTAACTTACTTCAACCGAGCCAAATTATACCTTAGGTACCTACATATGCCACTGGATCAGGAAAAGAGTAGAAATCACCAAAGCTTCCTCTTAGACCGCTAACGACAGAGGGTCAGCAATTGACAACTGTCGGGTTTCAAGGAATAATTGGTCAGATATTTAAAAGAACAAAAGGGAGTATTTACTAAAGCTAAGCAGACCTCAATTGTGTCTCTTGGTTGGAGTCCTTACGAGTGATTACTCAATGGGAACCCACATGACCAGAATGGACATCAGCACATCTGACTTATGCAGAGGTTGTCAGGACGAAGACAGGGAACAGAGCTCATCTCACTTCCTTTGTGAATGCCCCAGCCTAGCCAAAGCCAGGAAAAATGCCCTATGAGAATACTTCTTCAACGAATTAGGTGATGTCTCACCTTTGTCAATAAAAAACATCCTTAAACTCATCCAGAAATCAGGATGGTTCAGGGAGGCACCTCATACCTAACACTTCCACCAAATCCTACCTTTTACCTTTCCCATTCCTATATTTCCCACATCCTGGGAAACACATTGGATACATTGAGATCCGAGTGAGGTAATACGGCTAGCCCCACCTAACCTAACCTAACCTAAGCCATCGTAGATGCCGCCTGACATACTGGGCGAAGAATGCCGGCAAGTAGATGCAGACAAACAACAGGCATGCAAAACAGCGCTGCATAGAAGGAACAGTGTTACTCGCGAGCTCTACCAGCAGAAGAAGAGAGAGAAACATGAGAATGGCGTGATCAAGGAAATGAGGGGATGCAGGAATTAAGTTAGGAAATTTAACCAAAAAGCAAAAATAACCTCCTAGGGTAACAAGGCCCAAACCCAAGCCTACAAGGATGATCAGGGGAACATTGTGATAAAATCACAGTTCAAATTGTATAATGATGATGACAAGTTCAAATCCCCTGCCATGCAGATTGCACCATTCAACCTGGACGACGATGACCTAGGGCAACAATTGTGTCCACCTGATCTCGACGAAGTGATAATGGCTATATCTAAACTTAAATCCAATAAGGCTGCTGAAGCTGATGGCCTTGCAGCTGAACTATTCAATGCGGCTGGCGATGAATTGGTTAGGATAGGAGTATGCACCAGTTCATCTGTAAAATATGATCGGAGGAAAGCATCATGCCCAGTGAATGGAACCTTAGCACTGTTTGCCCGATCCTCAAGAAAGACGATACTTTGGACTGCACCAACTACAGACTCATAAGTCTCCTTAGCATCGCGTTCAAGTTCTTTCTGCCGTGCTTTGTGAACACCTGAAGCCATTCGTCTCTTACTCCATATCAGTGTTGCTTAAGGCCAGGAAAGTCCACCATCGACAAAAATTCACCCTACAGCAGATCGTGGAAATAACTCAGAAGTTTCCAGTAAATACACCCACCATCTTTCCAATATTATTTCCATTATTAATTTCAAGGCTGCGTATGACAGCATCTATAGGGACAAGCTATATAGAGCAATGTCTAGTTTTGGCAACCCCCTCAAACTCACCTGTTCGTGCAGGACGACGATGGATAATGCACGCTGTACCATGAAGGTTGGCAGCACCGATTCATTTGATGTAAAAAAAAAGGTTTTAGACAAGTCGAGAAACGCACTGTCACGCGATTTCTTCAACATCGTTCTTGAAAGAATAGTGCAAGACTCTGATGTCAACACCAGAGGCAAAATCTTTCAAAAGTCCATCCAATTACTAGCTTACGCCGAACATATTGACTTAATCGGATGAACAAAAGTGTGGTGACAGTGGTGCTTTTGCGAGTATTCATCAGGATTAAACCAAGAAGATGGGTTTAACGGTGATTGAAGGCAAGACCAATTTTAAAATGCTGTCAAAATGAAAAGACATCCAAAACCGACGTCACGGGCAGAACGTCACTACACACAGCTTTAATTTTGAGGTGGTCAGCGAACAATAGCATGTGCTGAGATTAAACGAAAAGAATTGCGAAGAAGGCAATTGAGAAGCAAAGCCCTCTCTCAAGCACTAAAGTGTCCCTGTGCAAGACGGTTATCATCCCGGTCCTGATTTATGGAGCAGAGTCATGGATACTATTAACGGTGGATTAGAACCCTTTAGGCTGTTTTGATAGGAAAATTCTCAGGGTGATTTTTGGTGCCATCTGTATAGATGAGAATGGAGAAGAAGATACAACAACGAACTGTAGGGTCTGTACAGCGACACAAACCTAGCCACAAAAGCCAACTGCTGAGATTGCTGGGTGACCTAGAGCGAATGGGCATTAATGCTTCGGACAACGCATGCAGTAGAGAAGGACAGTGTAACAAGTAGCGCATGTACATAAGTAAAAGAGGACCTCAACCAACTTGGCGTCTCAAACTGGAGCCAGCTAGATAGAAACTGAGCCGGCTGGAAGAAGCTTGTTGGTTGAGGCCCTGGTCCCCCCAGACTGAAGTGCCAGCTAAGGTATATAAGTTCTCTAAAAAGCTCAACACTGTGCTCATATTTGTATAAAATAGAGAAGGTTTTAACAAATGCTTATCCCGTTTTCACATTTCATTTCAGAAAAGAGTTTAATTAGTTTTTTTATTTTTAAAGACTTTGTGCCCACATAAGAAGAAGCAGTCACTGACCCAAACACTATTCATCATGCAGCGACATCTCCTACGCTTAGCTTTCTGCATACAAAGGCGTACGCCCTGCATAAACATATGTATGAACAATACCTACATTTTTAAATGAAAGTATAATTTCTGGACAGTAATTTTTGAGGGCTTAGCTAAGAAGGTTATGAGAGGCTTAGGGCCAGTTAAGATGTTAAAAGCTTTTACTCAATCCTCACTTACAAAACTTTTTATTTTGCGAAACAAACAAACAAACTACTGATAGTTTCTGGGGAATCATTTTCATAAATATGGGTGTATAGTGCGTGCGTCGGTTGAGAGTGAAAAGCAGCTAACTCCAATTTTGCATTTTAACAAAAAATTATTTAAAAAAGAGTATTGACTTTATTTTCATAAAACCAAAATTGCATTTAGTATTAATATAGATAAAAAGTGGAGTTAGCTGCTTTTCACTCTAAGCCCAGCTGTATGTAGAAATTGTGAATATGTATTTAAAAATATTGACGAATAGAACTTTTCGAGTTCAATTAAGTTAAAAAAAAGTTGTCTTACACACTGTCTCTGCACTCTACATCTTTTCAAATATACCCAACTTCAAAGAGATTAACAAATAACTAATTGCATATCCTTTTTTTTAATATAAAAAAAAACAAAGATTTTATAAAGAAAGCATAACAAGGCATCTCATCTAGAGCTAGGATTAGCAAACAACAAGCACTGACCAACCACAATACATACGAAGATACCGACCTCCATGCAAAGAATCAACAGAATCGGGCCACCTACACGTCGACTATGGCATTAATTCCCAATGGCAATTAGTGAAAAATAAACAAAAAAGAAATAACCAAGGCAAGTTTATTTTCCGCTAGAAAATACATATTCAACTGTGGGGGATGCATTTTGAGATTCATAAAGAGTGAAGGCGAAAAGAATTGAAAATAATAAAACAAAACACAAAAAAAAAAAACAAAATCAAAAAATTTTGTAGAAAAGTACACCCCTGGCCTTAAAACAATAGCGGATGAATGCAATTGGTTCGGTACACTGTATACAAAATAATGCCCGCATCTGGCAGCCGCCACAATGGATCGTCGTCCTCGCGCTCCTTTCGTTTGGAACTTTATTTGCTTATAGCCAGCAGAAGCGTAATAAGAATCAACTTGATATATCCTTTCTACCCCGAACAAAACGCTCAACGTGGTAGTATTTCATATTCTGAATCCGTTGAGGTGTGGTGCATATGTTTGGCGGATGAAAAGTAAACAATTGATGCCAACCGAAATAGGAGAACCATCAGAGGAGGAAAAAATATGTTGGAAAACCATCATAACCACCATCACACCAGCGACAACGACGACTAACAGCAAATAGCAAATAATGCCAAAAGCTAAACAAAACAAAAACAGTACCAATAAAGCAGCATCACCAACACCGCAAAATGGTTCGGCTTAAGGTTGCCAGGTTTTTAAGAATATTAAGTACCTACCTACCTGCTGTATTATTATTTGAAGGCTTGAAGAAGGATAATCATTGCAATAATCTTATAATAACCGCGTTTTATTATCGCCCGTGAAAAAAATGATGTGGGTTAGTGCGAAGACAGTGTTATATATACATTTCTTTTGTCCGTATGTTTACTTATTTTTCATGTAAGGTATGTCTCTTTTCCCCATACTGCTAACAAATCACTGACATGATTCACATTAGCTGCGTTTTATTATCCCCGGGTCTGAGTCGATGCTATCTTTTAAACACGTAATTACAAAAACAATTAGACTGAAAATGAAATGATAATAGAAAAACATTTTTAAGGAAATTTGCAATATTTTTGTGAAAAATGAAAGGGATTTTTATGTATATTATAATGGAAACCATATTCAATTCCAGTGTATACATATAGGCAGGCGCGGATCCAGGATTTCGTTCAGGGGGGGGCAATTTTCGTGAGTTTCCACAATTTTGATGAGATCTACAGAAAATTGGAGTACACTTCTTACCGCTCTGCATGAGATGAGTTTGAAATTTGAAGAAAGCAATATTACGTCTTTCATAACTGCCAGAGTGTCTTAAACAGCGGGAACTTTGGAACTTCGTGAAATGAAGTTATGCAGTTTTTGGTTGTAGCATGGTGTCCTTACAGCGTCTTCTATCTCAAATTTCGGAAAGCATAATGGCACATCAGCGTGTTCCTATTCCCACACATGACGTTCCAGTTCAAGTGAAAATTTCAGCATCTTCTTTAGCAGGGACAAGCAAATTTTGTAATGGCCTTGCCAGTTAAATGCTATTTTCAAAAACGTTATTTGCGTTTACAGAATGTTCTCAAACGCAAACTGCAAAAGTCTTCTGTTCGAATAGGCAAATACAAGTTTTACTGCATTAGCATTGTGTTCGATAATGCCGTTTGCTTAAGTCACAAGTTTGAAAACATCATCTGCGGTGCAATTCTGCAGTAAGAAATCGAGTTGACGACAAAAATATTGAGAAGCCAGAGAACGGGGTCGAAAGTGTCAAATGCGTTTGCAAGAATATTGAATGACGTTGGTTAAAAAGATTTTGAGCAAACTAAACTATTGCATATATTTTAATATAGCAATACTCGCGTCAAGAAATGACGATCATTTGAGAATCGAATTGACGTTTACTTGACGTTTTCAAAATCGGCAAAAAACAACTATCCTTAGGTGTAGAAATTCCATCCAACTTCTCTTCGGCAGTGACTGCTGCAGTCGTTTCCTGGTTTCTCTCCAATCTTCTTCATCGGATTCGTACTCTTTGCCAGTTTAATAATATGGAACACGGAAGTCATAAAATCCTCACGAATACTACCATCGGAAACGTATTTTATGGCTAAGACAGAAGTGCAGCATGCCTGCGCGCATCGCTTCGTACAGTACCGCACTCGAAACACAGGTGCGTATCCCGTATCCATTTGAGACTTCGAGCAGCTCTGAAGAAGCTCTCGAAATAAAACTCCCAAGTGGACACAGTCATGAAATTAACTCAACAGAGGGGAAGACAAGTTATGATTTTGAAGAAAATTAAAAATAATATTCTTCTGTTTTAGTGAAGCGAATGAATTAAGTTCAAATAGATAAGTTAAACTTATTTATTTTAACAAATTTCCAAGAGTCACTCTCAAGAGTTTTTTAGTGAAAGCACTCTCTAAAACGGAAACGCACATTTAAATATTTATCATAAAGAGGACTCAATTTGGTAGGAAATTTTTTAGTATTTCAAAATAAATTCTATACACAAATGTAGTTTATTATTTAAACTTTATTTAAATATCTAAATATTCTAAATCATGTAGATCCGAGCATTTGAAGCAAAGTAAACAATTTTGTAAGCTAATTAAATCGACGTATTTTAAAGTTATTGGCGCAAAATTTGAAACGATTAAGAAAAGAGCCATTCTAAAGCAATTTTAACATGATACTCAGCTAAAAAGATCATTTTTTAATCTTATACGATTTTAGAATCGTTACTATCTCTTAATATTTAACTAATGTTAAAATCATTAAATGGCTATTTTAAATTTTTAGTAATGCTAAATTCATGACATCTGTCATTTTCCTCAAAAAAAAATTCTTGAAAATTATTATAATTCCAGAATTGAATTGTGAATTTTTCGTTAATTTTCGTAATAAATTGTGCTTTAGCTAAGGATGCTTACGAATCAAGACTTAAGAGCCCTTTTATATATGTATCTTCTAATTGCCATAGACAATAACAGTCGCAGCACAATCAAAGCTGAGTTTCTTACAAACTCTATTTAAACCAGGCACTACAACCAAACAAAGAATTTATTTAAATATTCAAGTGAACATCGTTTGTAAGTTGTCACTTTGAAATTAGTAATATATACAAAAATGCTTGTTTTTTATACGACCTGTCACTGTTTCGACGTGTTCAGATGAACTGTTCATATTATAAAAGGATAAGTATGACACTAGTTGTTAAACCAAAAAAAAAAAAAGGTTTAAAAATTGGGAAGAGCTAATAAACTACTAGATATTAAGAAGATTGTTAATTAATAGCATCATGCTACGCCCTTAATAAAAGGCTGTTTAAAATTTTGCGCTATTGTTATTTTTAAAAATTAAAATCAATTTTAAGGTGGAAAATTTAGATAAGTGCCCCTGCCGCCTCTCCCTTAGCACTTAAGTATAAAAAACCACCTCGTACATCATGGCATGATGGTTAGTGCGTAGGACTCTCATGCCGAAGGCGTGGGTTCGAGTCCCAGCCGTGCCACCTTAAAACAGAAATGTTTTATTCGAGGTACTGCCTCTTGCGAGGAACTGACAAATCCTCCAAGAGTATACTTGTCATGAAAAAGTGCTTCTCATTTAGCCGTTCGGACTCGGCAAAAAACTGTAGGTCCCCTCCATTCCCGTCAAGAAACACGCACACGGGAATTGTTGTGAGTTGTAAGTCACTAGGCCCTGGTTCTCCACGAGCTGTTGCGCCACCCAATTTATTTATTTATTTTATAAAAAACCACTAACAAATTTGTGGAGAAGGGTTACGGCAAGACCCTTTTAAAACATTACAAAATTGTGAAATTTTTCATTCACATTTGTATTTGAAAAGTGAATATCAAATCGATTTGGGACTCTGCTCTCTATGAAATAATTTGACTATTCTCTAAAAGTGTTATACCGTAATGTTTTTTTTTATTGTATTTTATTAAATTAATATTTTATGTTTCGTTTGTTACCTGCCCAGGGGGGGGCAATTGCACCCATTGCCCTCCCCCTGTATCCGCGCCTGCATATAGGTATGAACTGCAAAAAATTTATAGGCTCTTGATGCGTTTGATACATGACTCGATCACAGTTGATAGAAAAGAGTTTTTAATTGAAATTGAGCATAAACTAGAGTAAGTAGGTACTTTAAAAAAAACTATGCGCAATTTATGAAAACATTTTGAAACTTTTAATTTTTTTTATTTTATTTTGGTTGGTTTTTGTAAAACCTTTCAATTTGATGAGAAATTAAATTTTGAACGAAAATGTGAAGATTTAAATTGTCAAATTTGGCTTAGCTTTCGAGTTATACCAAACATATTGAAAAGTGTTCAGTTTGACCATTCATTCAGAAACGCATGGGTGAATTTCGTAAAATTTTCGATTTTAAGCATGCTTATGGGCCAAACCAACATATTCAGTAATAAAAACCTTTGCACGTAATTGTTCCCTTATAACCCTCATTTTCCGGTCTATTATTGCTATTGAGCCTATAAAAAAGATAATGTTTTCAACTAAAACTGAAATTTTAACTACTAATCTTCCTATTTTCAATAAAGAAAGCAAACTATTTATTTGGTTTTTATTAAACTGGTACACTGTGGCGTATAAGCACTACTACTCAAAACTATACAACAGAAAAATCACTGCAAAAGTGCAAATTGATTAAAAACATACCTAAAATAGGAACATAAATATGTTTGTCAAAAAAATGTGTTAAAGGTTCTAAGCATATGGATTGCATATATCTGATGCATTATTTACGTGGGATAATTAACATTATGATAAGAAAAATTCTTTGAAAATTAAAATAGGAAAACTACTATACTTTCAAATGATAATCACAGAGTTGCGCAAGTTCAAAATTACCAGCTGTCAAACACATTTACCTTGCACGCATTAAGTTCTCTGTGGCGTCACAGATCGAGTAGCAGCTAGTATAGGTATGTTACATAATCAGCCCGATTACAAAATGCGGCTTTGAGCCAATTGTCAAAATTGAGCCTATGACTTCCTCCGCAGCTCATTCTTCGGAATCTGTAATAAGGGTAAATATCTGATTGAAAATAAATATAAATTTGCATGGATCTCAAAACTTTTATAACGAAATTTTTTGTCTGAAAGCTGGTCAATCAGAACTTCAACAAGGATAGAAATTATGAAATACTTATTTGCTAAAATATTCAACTCACTGTGTGGTTTGTCGAAAACATTATCTGAGAATAATGAAAAAGTTATCGAATCACACAAACCTCACAAGAGATCTACCTTACAAGAGGTTATGACTTAAAAGCCTTCATAACGGCAGAGCAGAGTAATTAAAATTCATGCGTTTTGAGAGTTAATCCATCTAAAAAGTAATACATAGTTCTTAGCATGAAAATAAAATTACTGACGAGATAATTAATGTCACTGTTCTAAAAGCTTGGGGTACCTTGTATGACATTTAAAACTAACTCTACATATTGAGCAGTTAAATATAAAGAGCAATCAAATTTTAAGTTTAAACACTGTATATCCAATCTATAGTATTCTCATGAAACTCGATTTTGTAGGTAGACATTTGGTCGATAGGTTCGCTGTGATCGCCTTACCGAGATCCCTTAACAAAAATTAGTATTACATTTGGACGCATAGATGGCCACGAGCTTTTTTTCTTCATGAGAATACTATAGAATTTATATACAATGGTTTAAATAAAAATTATTCTCATAAACATATATGAAAGATGAAAGCCAACGATTTTTGTATTTGAATAGAAATAATAGATTTGAAATGATCTAGTAATTTTGTTTTTAAAAAAAGGATTAGAGTGACGATGAGAGAAGGATGAGATAGGTTGGTGGGCAGGGGCCTAGTCATGGGGTTGCTCTGGCGAGGGATGCAACCAAGAAGGGTGGGTAGAGGCGATATCTCGCGTATCAAAAACAACGGGATGCAAATGGCTGACAGTATTATTTTTCTTGTGATGGGCTACAGGTTCAAGAACCACACTAAACATTGAGCTAAGGGTTCGAAAACAAGCGTCAGCATGAACCGTATGGCATAAACAGCTCGTTACAAAATGTCATTTTTGTAATTTTAATTTTATTTATTTTAGTTTGCAAAATATTTTTAAACTTACTTGTTATTTTACTTTTAGCTTCCACCAAACTATTTTTCAACTTAATCTAACTCAAGGCTTTCAATATTTAAAAGATTTTTGTTATCTTATCATATTGTAATCAATACTTTTGTTAATAAATTGAATTGAAATTGAATATCTCCATTTTTTATATGTGTTGTCTCCATGTTGTGTGGTTATAAATGAAAATAAAATAAAAAATGTATTTAAAAAATATATTTAAAAATAATTCTTTTATTTAGTTTATTATGCTTTAATTTTATCACAACATTATATTAAAATTAAAATTTAGCGACGCGTTTCGGATTTTATTCCATCTTCGGGCTTAGTAAATTAAACTATGTTGTTATAAGTATCAAACCAAATTGGCACAATAACAACATAGTTTAATTTACTAAGCCCGAAGATGGAATAAAATCCAAAACGCGTCGCTAAATTTTAATTTTAATATAATGTTGTGATAAAATTAAAGCATAATAAACTAAATAAAAGAATTATTTTTAAATATATTTTTTAAATACATTTTTATTTTATTTTCATTTATCTCCATTTTAGTAGTTTAGAGATAAATGCATTTTAATGATTTCGCTTTTTTCGCCTTCAAATAAAATAAAGTTGAATATTTTAAAGAACAATTTCTTATTAGAAAAAAAAATATGTTGTTTTTCTATGCGTATAAGTTATAGTAATTTTGGTGATGCCTTAGAAAAATGAACTTGCGATTTTTAGGCCCAGTATAGGCACATAAGCAACTTGCTTAAAACCTGAATTGAAATTTGTGTTTGTGATATTTAACCATTGCAGTTGTAAATATGAATTTTTAACGCCCTTTTTTCTTAGGACGGCAGTATACGTGTTTCGAATAGCTTAACTGGTGGAGCTCTTGGCGCGTAACCTTTAGATCCAGGTTCGATTCCCAGTCCGGGCTGTCTGAATTATTTTTACCCGCAGAAAACAAATTATGCTCACGACGAATATTTTTGTCGTGACATTGTTTTGTGGGAAAAATACCGTTTGAACATTTGATTTGTATGCCCTGTGTTAAAGTGTTGATTAAAAATTTTTGTAGGTATTTTTTGGTCAGAACTGTCTCATTCCCGGGTTTTTTTTTTTGCAAGGAATCAGTAGATCAAATAAAAAATTTTCGTTTTCATTAAACTCTCGGAATTTTTTTTCTCACCACCTTTTTTTTTTGCTCAAAATAACTGTAGGCAGGGCCGGACAAGCTATACGTGCAAGCGGTGCAAATGCACAGGGCGCTGAACCCAAGGGGCGCCTTGAGCAGGCATTAACAAAGCCACTTCTCGTAACCACTACCTATACCTACCTACTTTTTTAATTTTTATTTCTCACACCAATAGTGACATCCAGTACATAACTACCAGTTTATTCTGAATTTAAACACAGTTATTACATACATATATCTATCTACTATTCCAAAAATAAGTCGATATCTATCTTCTTATTCTCACCCACAGCAACAAAAAACTACATCACAAAATCTTTAGTACGGGGTAGTTAGACTTTTGCTGGGAAATAATTCAAACATGCAGTTTGACTCTGATATTCAAAAAGGTATTAGTACACGAGCCGAAAACCACATTTTTCACAATTGCACCTAGAGTCATTTGGCCGCCATTTTGTTTTTAATGGCTTTTTTTTGTTATCAGACGTAACTCACGTATTTTTGACGCTACGAAAAAAAATTGTGAGACAAACTTGTAGAAAATTTAATTCTCTACAAAATATGTTAAGTAACTTTTTTCGATAAGTGCTTTTTTTAAAAAGTTATACTGCATTTTCTTAAAAACAGTAGGGGTTGATTTTGGTAAATTCATCATATCTTATTTTTTTGTTCTAAAAAAAAAAAAAAATCGAAACAAAAGTTATAGTCCCTTCAATTATAAATATTTTTTGCCTTGACAGTTTTGTTATACGGCTTACGGTTCTCGCCCTATAGCGCATATTAATAGTAGAGAACTGTATAGAATCATATATTTTTAACTACTTGACTTCTGCCGGTAAATAGAAACCTCGAGGTTCGAAAGCAAATTAGTACTCGAGCCGAAAACATAATTCTTCACAACTGCCCGTAGAGTCATTTAGCCATCATTTTGTTTTTAAGGTTTTTTATAGCTTCGCAAGTAACTCACTTTTTATTTATGCCAGACAAAAAAGTTGTAGAACAAAGTTGTAGAACATTTAATTTCCAACAAAATGTTTCTTGTAACTTTTTTCGATAAGTAGGTAATTTTTTAAAATTGTACTGCATTTTGTTAAAGAAGGGTTTCTTTTCAATTTATTTTTTATAAAAAAATAAATGTCGAAATAAAAGTTGTAGGTACCTAGACCTTTCAATTATCTATATTTTTTGCCTCAATATTTTTTTCTTATGCGGTATTCCTTATGATATGATTTGTTAATAGTTTAAATTATTTGCGTATTATTTTCTAATCTCCAAGATTAACGAAATATTTATTTGTATGATAAATCTTCAAGATTTAAAGAAGATTTGAGGTAAATCTAATTTAATCTCAGATAAGCGTTAGGTGGAAATGTAGCATTATGCTATGTTTCCACCTAAGGTTTATCTCAGTTTAGATTAAATAAATCTCTTCGGTGTTTCCACTGCACAAAAAGATTTAAAAAAGATCAAATCTGACAAAACTTTCAAAAATGCAAATGGCGCTTCAATTTGTTTATGAAGTGTG
Organism: Dasysyrphus tricinctus; assembly: GCA_963921185.1. Taxonomy (NCBI): domain Eukaryota; kingdom Metazoa; phylum Arthropoda; class Insecta; order Diptera; family Syrphidae; genus Dasysyrphus; species Dasysyrphus tricinctus. The sequence goes on along the minus strand of OY992530.1, from coordinate 53,295,633 downwards.
AAAGAGACAGAATGTTTTCGTGTCAAACAATGAAGAACTGAATCGAGTCTCGAATGAATCGTTCAGCACCATGTTAAAATAGGTTAGTTCGATTTGTAATACTATTTGTCCTAGGAAGATTTAATAAGATTAATTTCTAATCTCCAAGATTAACGAAATATATTTGTATGGTAAATCTTCAAGATTTAAAGAAGATTTGAGGTAAATCCTATTAAATCTCAGATTAGCGTTAGGTGGAAATGTAGCATTAGATAAATGTAAGATAATTTGATCGACTGGGTTTAAATGGATGTAACTTGAAAACGGCTGTATTTACGATAAAACATATTAAGACCTTTTGTGTAGAAAGTTCAATTTTCTATAGGAAAACTTAAGTAGTTAGTTTAAATACTTGTTATTATGCATAAAGTTATAAAATTCCAAATACAAACAGGAGTTTTCTCAAATCGTATGGAAAACCGGAATCTGCGACCAAAATTTCACAGATATCTTTTTTCGCTTAACTGTTTGAGCCTGTTTGGAAGAAAACAGATTCTATTTTTTAGTTGTTCGATCGTTTTTGTAGTGAAAAACTCCATGTTGAGGGTGGGGTGGAAGAGAGTTATGTCGTCAATTATTTGTTTGAGTATAGCCAATTATGATACGAATAAAACAAAACAAAATTATAACAAAAATAAAACATCCAATCCTGTACGGATTCCTTGAATATACATAATGCGCTACAGAAGTATACCGCATAAGAAAAAAAATATTGAGGCAAAAAATATAGATAATTGAAAGGTACCTAAAACTTTTATTTCGACATTTATTTTTTTATAAAAAATAAATTGAAAAGAAACTCTTTTTTTACAAAATGCAGTACAATTTAAAATTTTTTACTTATCGAAAAAAGTTACAAGTAACATTTTGTAGGAAATTAAATGTTCTACAAGGTTGTTTTACAACTTTTTTGTCTGGCATTAATAAAAAGTGAGTTACTTGCGAAGATATAAAAAACGTTAAAAACAAAATGGTGGCTAAATGACTCTACAGGCAGTTGTGAAGAATGATGTTTTCGGCTCGAGTACTAATTTGCTTTCGAACCTCGAGGTTTCTATTTACCAGCAGAAGTCAAGTAGTTAAAAATATATGATTCTATACAGTTCTCTACTATTAATATGCGCTATAGGGCGAGAACCGTAAGCCGTATAACAAAACTGTAGAGGCAACAAATATAGATAATTGAAGGGATTATAACTTTTTTTTCGATTTTTTTTTTTAGAACAAAAAAATAAGATATGATGAATTTACCAAAATCAACCCCTACTTTTTTTAAGAAAATGCAGTATAACTTTTTAAAAAAAGCACTTATCGAAAAAAGTTACTTAACATATTTTGTAGAGAATTAAATTTTCTACAAGTTTGTCTCACAATTTTTTTTCGTAGCGTCAAAAATACGTGAGTTACGTCTGATAACAAAAAAAGCCGTTAAAAACAAAATGGCGGCCAAATGACTCTAGGTGTAATTGTGAAAAATGTGGTTTTTGGCTCGTGTACTAATACCCTTTCGAATATCAAAGTCAAACTGCATGTTTGAATTATTTCTCAGAGCTCAATATAATGAAATCTAATTACCCCGTACTACTTTGAAAAGTGCACGATTTTGTTCGCCTTTACCAACAGATACCTACATATTTGTTATTTTTCTCTTTTTCAAACTGTCGACGTTATTCTCAGCTCACTCACCATCGTGTGTGTGAGTGAAGGCATTATTTTATTTTCATAACCCAAACCCACCCCTATGCTGTGCAACAAAAAACAAAATTCTTCAACTGCAAATACAGACCATTAACACTACAGCTAGCATGGTGATAACATGCGCACGATAACAGTTTTTCTACATGAAATCGAAGCCAGAAATGTTAATCTAACAGAAATTCTTAGATAAAAATTCATACTCGTTGACATAACAGCGCGCAAATTAAAAATTTGCGTCTATGAATTAAACTCTTCTGGTAAAGTGTATTTTATGTTTTAGTTTGGCATTGGCTTCTATCGATGAGTGAAATATGAAATTGTAGCACTGTCTTATTGTGTGTTGAGACAAAGGATTGAAATATGGAAATAATGAATGATGATGATGCGATGATTTATGATTATTATGATGTTTGTCGTTAATGAGGGAATCTTGTTTATTCAATTTCTCTTTTTCTCTATTTTTTGTTGCCAGGCATTATTTTCATTAAGAAAAAAGGATTTTTTGACTTATCTAATTTCATTATTTGTGTGCCAGTGTTCTTATTGTGGTCAAACTAAAAAAGTCAAAACAAAAGAAAGGAAAAAGAATCTATATTGAGAGTATGTAGATCTGCTAGGCGCAGAGTCAGAGCCCAGTAGTAATTAGTTTATATAACGTCTAGCGTGTTTACATTTTTGCTAAAGGCTGAATATAATTCTGAAGTATAAAATCTTTTTGTATATTTTAATGAACATTAAAGTGGTTCTTACATAGTTCGAATAAATTCAGTTTTTATTATGTATTTACAAAAGTGTCGTGTCCATCTACAACCTAGGTACCAACATAGTTAAAAGAGTAGGTAGGGACAAAAAAGTGTTAAATAAAAAAAGCATTGCAAAGTCTACCCCTTGGGTAAAATAAGGATATGATTTATTCCACCATTGACCGCAATTGATGGGCGGTAATGATGAAGTATGCGCAGGGCGCTAATTTCACTCGGGCCGGCCCTGACTGTAGGTATACTAAAACTAAAACTAAACTTTAAGTTTTTAATCTTTCTGTTGAGAAACTCAATTTATTTCATCTTATATATTATACCACAATGATTCATTACTACTCAACGTCCTTATAGTAACACTATAATTGAAGACAAAAGGTATAAGTTCAATATAACCCAGCCTGGTATCCATGGTTAAACTATAGCATTAACAACAAGAGGAGAGTAGAAGTGCGGTAAGATAAATGATATGCAGAACCCAGTGACTGAAAGTAACCCAATAGGTTTTTTTTGTTTAGTGGGCTGCTCCCACCCTCCCTGTGAAACAAGAACATTGAAAGTGGATGGAGAAAAAGAAATTACGGATAGCCCCTTGGGGTTTGGTGCAAATTATTTTTTAAATATTCAAAACGATCAAAACATTGCCATAACGCAATTTAGTGCTGTTCACCGTTCCGCTAGAATGTGTTGCCAGTTTTGCCATCATCACCGTGCCAGGGAATATTCCGCGTTGCCCTTCATTGTGAAGGGCTAGTAGTGGGAGCAAAATAAAAAAATTGAAGAACAATATTGTTTTGCGGGAGTGAAATGTGGGGGGAGCGCAAAACAAAAGAAGAAAGAGAAATTAAATGCAAACACATAAAATTGCCCGCAAGGATGAACCGAATGTACTATATAATATTTCCATAGATATGTGATGAGGAGTTGAGGTGGAGCCAGAGCCAGAGCCAGAACCAGCTCCAGAACTGATCAGATCCAGAACAACGAATGTGTCAGCATATAATGCTCAGCGGTTTAAGGCACCACGAACGAGCTATACGAGGTGTATCTGGTTTTGTCTTTTCCCATCAAGTAGGATATCGAATCGACTCAACCCATTTCATTTACTTCTCGCTGTCAAGTGATATGAAACCAAAAAACGATGTTTTATTATCCTAGTTTATGTGTTTATCATGAGTTCCATTTGAGACAAAGAAATAGACATTGTGCAAGAATAAAACACTTTTGAAATATAATGGGACGTGTGGTATTATGATGAAAATGGGGCTTGAACTCTAGATGATGTGAACTGAAGTTAAATGGGTAAACATTAAGAAATAGCGAAAAGCCAAGTAATCAAGGGCGTTTCCGAAGAAGCAGATGGCTAAAACGGATCTCATCAATCAAAAACAGATAATTTAGTAGAATTTAGAAAAAAATAAGTCTTCTATGAATTTTTAAACAGTTTGCACACTGAGCAGAATATTATTTAAATGATACAACAACAATTTTTACTTCCCAAGCATCAATAAGGACCGCCTTTAGCGTAAAATGTGGTCACAAAAATATTTTACGCCTTGAGTTGCTGCGAAAGAAGTAAATTGATTTGGAAATAAGTGTAGAACAATTTTTATTTAAAGGTACCTAGGTTCAATAAAATGCAATATGCGATTTAGGATAAAAAACAATGCAAATAAATCAGTTTTTTTTTTAATAAAATTCTTTACCTGATGACATTTATTTAAAACTCCTTGGTGTAAATATTCTCTTTTCTAAATAGCTATGAAGTCTACCAAATCTCAAAAACAAAAACACTAACAGCCCTATTATTGACAAGATTCAAAACTAGTTTTAACGTAAAACTAGTTCTATATAGTCTGGGAGCCCACCGTAAGATTACCTATCTCTTCGTGGCCAAGCAATAATTGGATGCCAACCGATAGCTTTAGTCCAAACATTTACAAAACTGCTGGTCGGACAAGCTTTATCTGGTCGCAATGGTTAGAAAATGCACTTTTCAGGTTGCATTTTCCGCTAAATGTACCTTTATTATAAGCAACTTATATACAAATGGGGTATCGTATGAAAGCTAGGACTGTCCTCTACACGATAGAAATGGTCGGACAGAGTTTTTTGGCTGTTGCCACGAGTCCGACCACTTTTCTAAAATTAGAGATTTTGTGCATCCTTGGATGAAAATGAAAAAAAGTGGTTAAGGCCACTTTCCCAACCATTTGAAATGATTTTACTCAGTTTTCCCTGATGTAAGACGCAGTGTTAAAAAAAAGACAATTTTTTTTTAAATAGTCGGACTCGTCGTAACAGCCAAAAAAAGTCAGTCCGACCAATGGTATCGTGTAGAGGACAGTCATAGCTTTCATTTGATACCCTATTTATATAAGTTGCTTATAATACAGGTACATTTAGCGGAAAATGCAACCTGAAAAGTGCATTTTCTAACCATCGCGACCAGATAAGCTTGTCCGACCAGCAGTTTTGTAAATGTTTGGACTAAAGCTATCGGTTGGCATCCAATTTTTGCGTGGCCGCGATGAGATAGGTAATCTTACGGTGGACTCCCAGACTATATAGAACTAGTTTTACGTTAAAACTAGTTTTGAATCGTGTCAATAATAGGGCTGTAAGAGGTTTTGAAGTGCTCAACTGGCAAGTACAAAATTGGACTCAGGTACTCAACGAAACTAGCTTAACGAAATACCCAAACCCGACCTCGAAATGATATGTAAATGTAGCGTAAAATATTTGCATCAATGCTGTGGTCAAAGCGTTCCACAAGGTTCCACAAGGTTCCCCAATCATGCTTGGAACTGGCATTGGTTTGAGGGGGAAGAGAATTAAGTGCTCAGTTAAGATTACAGTCCTTAATTAGCGCCTAACTATCAACTATTTGTACTATTGTATCATTAGATTTTTGAATTTCCGTTGTGGCGGTGCTATGTTGGCTGACCTAAGTTAAATTTAAAAACTAAAGCAGAAATATAAGTGGTGGTGCGGTCTGTGGCTTTTGAGTGATAATCTAGTAGGTAGTGTGTCTGCCCCAATTTGCAAGAAAAAAATAATCAACATTAAAAACTATAAACTAAAATTTAAAGTTGTGATGACTATTCAGAATAGGAGGGTATATTTTCCTATGAAAGTCTGTATAAGAATTCAGAGTTTTTTTAAACACTTCAAATTCTATGTTGTAGAGAGCTTAGATTAAGCTGCAACTTACCCATTTTTTTTAGCGTGAAGTCAGAACTGCCATTTTCAATTTTGAAAAAAAGTTGTACTGTATTGTGCTAAACTTGAGGTGCCTTGTGCCGTAAGATTTTTGAAGAATTCCTTAATTTGCAAATTTTTGCGAAAATTTCAAATTTTCTTAAAAACGAAATTGAGCTGCTTTGAGCTCAGAAAATGCTACTAAGAACCAAAAAGAAAAAAAAAAATGCATTATTGCAACAGTTATGACCAAAACAAAACTTTGCGAAGGGGTTTAGCGAGAAGTAAACACCGCCATTTCCGAATTTCAAAAAAAAAAAATGTTGTGCTGCAATGTGTTCAGCTTGTGCTGCCTTGTGCGGAAATATTTTAAAAAAATATCGCAAATTTGCAAATTTTACAAATGAAATTTTTTGTTAAGTTTCGGAATTACTAAATACTGAAAGTTGTGCTATTTTGTGTCCAGTTTGTACTACCAAAAAAATTCGCATATTTGTAACTTTTATGCCAAAAATTAATTAATGATTTTTTTTTTAAGTCTAACATTTTTCTTAAAAACTAACATGTGTGCTTTTGCGCTCAGTTTGTACTGCCACATTCCGAAAAGGTAAAAATTCGCATATTTGTAACTTTTACGGCCAAAAACAGTTTTGCGAAAAGTGAAGTTAGTACCGCCATTTTCGATTTTCAAAAACAAAAAGTTGAGCTGTATTATTCTCTAATGCTGTAATGTGCCCAACTTGTGCTGCCTTGTGCCGTAAATATTTAAAAAAAAATTACAAATATTACGATTGAACATTTTTCAAATTTTTTAAAAATATTTACAGCACAAAAAAAAACTTGTGCTGTATTGTGCTGCCAATACAGCACACATTTTTTTTTTTAAGAAGTTTTGAAATTTCGCAAAAATTTCATTCGTAAAATTTGCAAATTTGCGAATTAAAAAAAAAAAAATTACGGCACTAGCCAGCACAAGTTGAACACAACACAACTTTTTTTTCGAAAATTGATAATAACGGTGCTAACTGCACGCTAAAAAATGGGTAGCCTTTAAAAACCAAACCCTTATAGTATGATTTGTTTTTAGATAGACTGCATATGGCAGCACAAGTTGGGCACATTACAGCACAACCTTTTTTTTAATTCCAAAATGGAATTCCAAATTATGAATTTGAAGAAAATTAGAAAATAATATTCTACTGTTTTAGTGGAGCGAATAAATTAAGTTCAAATACAAAAGTTTAAGTGAGCTCTACTTATATATCATGTTTCGCCCAGGTACAACAAGTGGGCTCATCAGTTAGATGCTGTTGTACCCTTCAGGCACGTCAGGTGGCCTTGGGGGCCATCGAAAAGTGGAGTTCCTGGAAATTAATTTGTTTGGGAATGTTTGTTGGAGCTTCGCCATAACTGGTCTGGCTATATATGCAGTTGCTCCATCTTACTGGAACCAATATTGCTGTGATACGTCTTTGGTGCAGTTCTGGGTGAGGCACTCATTCAAGATCTTTAAATGAGGCCGTGAGAGCCATAGTGGCCTAACTGCATTTTTCATTATTTTCAGTAGAGCAAAAATAAGGAACAAATTATTTTCAAACAATTGGTTTAGAAAAATTTCAAATACTTGCCGTTTTAAAATAAAAAAACATAGCTTTGATTTTTTTTTGCAATATGATCAAGAAATAAATGGTTTTTGATTTTGTATACAAAATTTTTCTAAATACCGTTATAACTGATCAAAGAGGCCACTCCTGCACTCTAGCCTTTAATTTTGTTGTGGTTGGCCTCTTAGTACAAAAAGTCCTATAACTATAGCATGGAGCCGTCAATTCAAAAAATTTAAATGCAGGAATATTGTTAAATGCATACAGATTCAATTTTCATGATAAACTCATTTTCGATAAAATTGCAGTTAGGCCACTATGGCTCTTACGGCCTCAAATATCGTCTTTGTAGAATGATTCGTGTACCACTCTGTACCACGAGTATGAGTCTATACAAATATTTCACATGAAAGGGTGTTTTGTTTAAGGTTCAGAGGGTGGAAGGTTGAGGTATATCAAACAGTAAAATTAACCTTGGTACAACCTAAGCATATGACATATAATTTTAAGTAAGTTTTAAATACTGAATGAAATGAAAGAAAACCAAGTCGAAGCGGCGTCCATAAAAAAAGTTATTGTCTTTTTATTTGCGATTTAGTCCAGTAAATTTGTGGTCCAAAAGGCTCTTTGCGAGCAAATAATGGGTTAGTTTTGATTTTTGCCCTCCGTTATGCTTTTGAGGGTGCTGAATCCGAATCTGAGTTTTGCCAACAAAATTTCGTGACGCAACATGGAAACAAACGCAAAAAACTGATGCAAAAATGCATTTCTTGGGAGTTTTTCACTAATGGCTCGAAAACTACCAACTACCTATTTGAAAATTACATCAAAGTACCATTGAAAGTATACACAATTTTCAATAAATCCCTATCCAAGGTCTTTTTCTGCGACAACCCATTTGGACTCAAGCGCTAGTCGAAAATTGACGTATTTTTACTGTTTTCGAAAATCCACTAGAAAGCGCTAAGAAATTACTTGTGTGACAAAATTTGAACTTTTGTCTGCACCAAGAACCAAGATATACTTTTCTGATGGTTTTTGATGCGCTGAGTTCGAATCTGGTCTTGGAATTGCACTATCACGTTATGTTTTTGAAATATTCGAATCTAAAGATTTAAAAAAAAGCACTTTGTATGCAAATTTGAAGTTATATCTTTTTTCTCGAGGTAATTTTTTTCAAAAAAATGTTTATGGTCACTCTGAAGTATGAATATTTTATTTCACAATTCTTTTTGAATCTTTCAAATAGCTCCATTCGTCTTCGAGAAATTGTTGGTTTTCGTCTTTTTTCGCACACAATTACCCAGACCATTTATTGTGTGCGAAGAAAATTACATTTGTGTTTTTTTTCGTGTTTATTTTTGTTGTTTCTTTCATTACAGCATTGCTGCTTGTGATTTGTTTGCATTTGCATTTGTTTTAATTTTTTGAATTTTTGCAACTATCAATGAATATTTTCCCGCTACGTTTTCGTAACCATTTCGTTGTTCTGTTGGAGACCAACTAAAAATTTCGTTTCGCATCAGCAGCGTACTATGCTTTATCATTTTTCTTTTCACAGAATGAACTGATTGTGATAAAAGAATCATCATAAATGAAATCATATGTTTTAATTTTTTCACACTTCGAGAATCGCATTTGGCGTGAAGGGGTTATCATATTTATCAACAGATCGAGAATTGACCCCCTGGTAGTGGACGATTTATAACCCTTAAACCTCTACAAAAATGGTTCCCCATAAAACTATAGGGAAAAATTTGTTATGAAATAACAACATGAAGAATCAAACGAGTCTATGAAATATTTAGTTATTTTTAAGATAAGAGAGAGTTGTTGGTTATTTTTCAAAAATCATTGAAAAGGACGATATGCTCATGAATCTTAGTAAAAATGTTTCATTTACTACGAGAATGAACAAGCAAAGGAGTTAACAATAATAGTAGTCCAGTAACCTTGTAGTTTCTTAGTACTGAGACCTTGCGTCAGGTCCGTTAGTTCTGATTTTTTGCTGAGTTATTTATGATGTTGGCCTAGTATTAAATCTGATTTTTCGACCTCGAGCGCCGAACGCAACATTGGTAAAAATCCAAAAAACCGCGAATTTTTCGCGGTTTTTTCACTTATTGGCTATTTTAACCATTACGCCTTAACTTCCGAATAAAACATTGCTCCACGATTACAACCTTACTAAATTTGCTTCAATTTGAGTCCAAAGCCGGTTCTGTAGACATAACGGTTTCCAAGGGACGGCATTTCAAACAGTTATTGGCTATTTTAACCTTTAAGGCCTGGTTTTCGATTATAACTTTGCTCTACCATTACAAAATAATTAAATAAGCTTCAATTCGAGCTAAAAATCAATTCAAATTGTGAATTTTTTCTTCAACTTTTGAATTTAGAATGCTGCAAATCGAATTGAAGGGGGCTTATTCACCCCTTGTGTGAAATCGTTTGCCCCTTTTCAATGATTTTTGTATACTGTGTAGCGTGTCATGTTGGCTTTATTTTAAGACTTTAATCATGAATATCGGATGAGTAGAAACGGAGTTATGATTTTTTAAAGTCAACCATATAAAACTCGAACTAAAACATTCGCTTCAGATAACTCACTGGTTTGTACTGAACTGAGTACTGTTTTAGTTCGAGTTTTATATGGTTGACTTTAAAAAATCATAACTCCGTTTCTACTCATCCGATCTTCATTATTAAGATCTTAAAATAAAGCCAACATGACACGCTACACAGTATAAACAAATCATTGAAAAGGGGCAAACGATTTCACACAAGGGGTGAATAAGCCCCCTTCAATTCGATTTGCAGCATTCTAAATTCAAAAGTTGAAGAAAAAATTCACAACTTGAATTGATTTTTAGCTCAAATTGAAGCTTATTTAATTATTTTGTAATGGTAGAGCAAAGTTATAATCGAAAACCAGGCCTTAAAGGTTAAAATAGCCAATAACTGAAAAAACCGCGAAAATTTCTCGGTTTTTTGCGTATTTCACAAAGTTGCGCTCGGCGCTCGAGGTCGAAAACTTGGATTATTGCTAAGGCCAACATCATAAATAACTCATCTAAAAATCAGAACTACCGCATCTGAGGCAGAGCCCTCCCACCCCGAAGAAAAAGGATACTAGACTGAAAACAGTGAAGTTGATCATGTTAATTTCAGTTTTCTCAAAAACTAGAAGTCATTTTAGCATTTGGTTTTCAGTTTTTAACTAAGAATTAATAAGGGCATTAAAAAAAAAAAAATAGATTAACAAAAAAAAATCGTCTTTTTCTCAAAATTTTGAGTTTGAAAGTAAATTTTTCAAAAACTATCAGCTAAAAAAACTTTATTTAAAAAAAAATTAAGGAATGGATTTCTGGCTTTGAGATGAGGAATGGATTTTCGTCCAGATATTACCATTGTATTTTTATGGTTATTTTTCTATTTGAAGTCAACTTTTCTAAAAATTGCCCCTCCCGCCTAAACGGGGGATATATACCCCCCATCCGGTACTATTGTTTTCTTCTTTTGGCCCAATCTACACGCTCTATTGCTTTCATGCAGCATATGTCAAAGACCATGTTTTTGTTATTATACTGTTTTATATACTACTTGTTGTTTTAAATTTTTTATTGCTATATTTTGAAATGCCGTCCCTTGGAAACCGTTATGTCTACAGAACCGGCTTTGGACTCAAATTGAAGCAAATTTAGTAAGGTTGAAATCGTAGAGCAATGTTTTATTCGGAAGTTAAGGCGTAATGGTTAAAATAGCCAATAAGTGAAAAAACCGCGAAAAATTCGCGGTTTTTTGGATTTTTACCAATGTTGCGTTCGGCGCTCGAGGTCGAAAAATCAGATTTAATACTAGGCCAACATCATAAACAACTCAGCAAAAAATCAGAACTACCGGACCTGACGCAAGGTCAAATGTATATAGTTACTGGACTATAGGTGTTTTTGCGAGTTTTACTTTTTTTATTGATTTTTGGAAAAAATATTATACTTTTTTTCACTCACAGAAGAAAACGGTCTATAAAAATAGATATATTTGTAGAATCTTTTAAGCATTAATTCTGGTAGTTCATAACTTATTGCTACCAAGTTTCATGATGGTACCATTTTTGTCAGAGGTTTTGGGGTAATTATCCCACCATAACCTCAAGCCCACAAAGAAACACCCTTTCATTATAGATATTTTTATGAATTCTTCTGATTATTGCTTTTCATAAAATATGCTAATATGTTTCATCAAAATACCTACTATTATTTTCAATTGGATTTTTGTAATATTAACTTAATGAAAATTGTCATCCTAATACACAAATGGACAATAACTTTTTTCAGTCATTTAGCATTTGTGTACTAATGTTAATTTTCCCGTTTGATACACCACAGCTTCCCACCCTCTCTCCCTAAAAAAAACGCCCTTCCCATTAAATCAGAAAATCAAAATACAAAATCAAACAAAGTGGCACTTAATTTATTTGGTAACAAATCAAAGGGCATGGTAGCCCAGTCAAGCTCTCGGCACTACACCCTTTTTACAGGAAAAAACTCAGGTGATTTTCAACCCCCCTCTAACTTCACTATCAATAAAGTCAGAAATTCCAAATTCGCAGTATTTTCTGAGCTGATCAAACACAGGTTTCTCATCAAATTTAAACTCTTTAGCATTCTGCATTAGTAGCTCCCGAGATATATGTAGGACCTCAAAAATCACAAAAACCGTAACTGTTAGACTGACTGACCGACTGACTGACTGATTGACTGACTGACAGACTGACTGACTCACTCACTGACAGATCATCAAAATTATGGAGCACTTTCCGACATCGTAAAAACTTGAAATTTCGCACAATGGTAGGCCTTGTGGAGAATGCAAAGGAAACAATTGAAAATCTCTAATTTTCTATTCAGGGAGCGTGGCATCCACCCACTTTCCTTAAAACTCGTATTAATCATATGGAGCACTTCCGTTCGTTGTAGAACGATGAAAATTAGTAGATCGGTGGGGTTTGAAGCACTTAGAAAAAAAGTTAGAGTTTTTCTTTAAGGGGGTGTGGCATCCACCCACTTTCTCAGAATTGCTATTATTTACATAGAGCACTTTCGGTTGTCGACTGACTTTTTACTTACAGGTTTGTATATATAAGAACTTTGCACTTTTTTTTAACATTTATGTTTTTGTTGTGGCAAAGAGTATCGTACATATATGAAATATTGGATTGTGTTATGGCATCTAAATAAGTATTGCATTGGCTTGCATCAAAATTCAATTTGTTAACCTTTCATTAAATTATTTGAAGTATTTGTATCCAAAGGTACGTACATATATGTACCTATAATATATAAATATTTTTTGTTTCCATAGTAAACCAACACCAACAATTTTTGTTTTAATTTATTTGACACTAAACTTCTAATGTCACCTTACATTTATTTCTATAAGTGACCTCACGTCTTCTCAAGGTACATTTTACGAGCGTCTTTTCTACTTAATTTTGACAGCACAATAGTACCATCAGGCTGTTGCACACGCATCACGTTATCGTCTTTGTATTAGCCTCATAAAATGGCCATTAAGGGTACACAAAGCCGTAAAAATAATCACACAAAATAACGGAAGCTACGTAGGTACCTACTGAACGCACATTGAGAGTTAATAGATTTTTGTGCTCAAGCACGTGCGTTCCAAAACTACGACCTGATACCAATAACAAGACTTTCAATAAAATTTTGCTGTGGAGTGGACAGAGAAGCACGATTAAATTTGAGTTGTACATAGTATTTTTATTAAATATATTTCATTAGATCTAGCCTTAGTTTGATTTTAAATTAAAGTACAAGAAATTTTCACTAGGACTTTAGCCGTTTTAATTAGAAGTATGTATGTCACTCGGTTTAAATCCAAATTGTATCCAATGAATAGAAATGGCGACGAAACCTGTTTATAGAGCAGCAGAATCAGGTCTGCCTGTTGCGTGAGAATTCCATCGAAGTGTCTACGAGCATCAAAACTGGCTTCCCCCAAAATGTTCTCTTGATCGATTATGTCAGTGTCGTTGACAACTTTTTTTTAGCCATCTCTACTACCATCTCTATTACCTCCAAGTTGATTTGAAAAATAAAAATAAATCCTTTGGATCCCATTCACGAAGAACTGCAAGAACTTGAGGGTGGAACGTTCGTTGCAGAGCAGACAATCGAACGAAAAGAGACTTCAAGTTCATGTCTAGTCGGGGGGAGAAAATTGTGCGGTCGTTTTGTATACCCCTTTAGTCAATTGCTTTGGTTTGAGGTGATGTTATAGGGAGTTCACTATGAAGGATCCAATCAAACTTTTTCTGGGCGGTGCCAGGATATCCACTTTCGCTTTGTTTTTTTTCATATCCTCCTCGCTATACCTATAACTTGGCCTACATGACTTGGTTTGTCTATATGCACATTTATGTATAGATACAAATGTCTTCCATGCAAATGCACGACTTGAAGGAGAAATGTCGTAGTGGGAATTATTAATAGTCCTTCCATGCAAACATTGCTTTCAATGTGCGGTTTTCAAGGACTCAAGTGCATTCATATAGGAATGTAGCTATTATTAGTTCTGAGGCATCCAATTGCGTAAATCTAGTTGGGTGAGTGTTTTGTATTGTGTGTAGGTGCGTATGTGTTTTGTATATGTACGCTTGTTGGGATCAGATGTACAAAACGGGTTTGCCATGAATTAATTGTTTAACTAATGACAAATTCATCTATTTGTACAATTGTGCCTGAAACGTGATATTTGTACAAGGATTAGAATATCTTAGGTCGCATTTAAGTATTTGTATTACCCCGGTTTGACCTGGTGGTTAGGTGTAAGTAGAGTTTATTGCGTGAAATTGAATGCAAGTATTTATGAACATACATCGATTATATACGACTCTAGTGAAAAAATAATCCCAAGTGGATAAATAATGTGTTATTTGCTTTAAGAAAATAAATTAATAACAAAATCCAAGTTTTTCCTTGTCTCTTATGGTCCAGTAATAAATCATCACTACCTACTTGAGTCAGATACTGTAGATCTAAAATAAAGTATTGAACGGGGGGCTACATTGAATATCCCCGTAAAGTAGGAAGAAGCAACTATCTAAAACATTTGACGTAAAATATAAAAACAATTATCTTAAAACAACGAAGCATCTAGGCATTATCCTTTAGCTACTCTTGAGGCCAGAACTTCATTCTTCAACATTATTTTTAAATAAAGTTGTATTAATCGATAGTTTTCAAAAATTAATTTTCAATCACGAAATTTTGATAAAAACTTTGATTTTTGTTTAAATTATAAAGTAGGGTCATAATGCAATTTTCTATTGAACTTTTTTTTTTGTAGGAAAATTTTCAGGAGTTTCCCCAGAATGTAAACCAAGTTGGCGGGACTAAGGGGCGTTTTATCAAATATCCCTTGAACCTTGCATCGTACCACGTTTTTTTAAAGCTAATATTTCATTTTTTTCATTTGTTTTTTAATTCAAGTTATTTAGTGAAAAGTTTTTGAGAAATTAAATTTTAAGGTCAATATTATTGTGAAAAATGAGTGAATTTTTCAAAATTTTGGGTAATTTAGTACCACTGTTCTTTTTAGTATTGAATGCTGTTATAAAGTTTTAATCGAGTACTGAAAACAAGACGTATACATTTTTATATGTTTTTGGAAATCAAGAAAAAACGAAAGGTACTTTTCCCCAAAAAAACGTCAAAAACGGGTTAAATTATAAATAGACCGAGAGCCCACAGCAGATTTTGGGTGTGAGTGATAGCAAAAAGAAGAAGTATAGGCGTCGAAAGCTTCATTAAAGTCTATTTAAAAAATCAAGGTCTTGCAGTCCACAACTGGGGCCTTTGTGAGGAACAGTGCATAAAAAAAAATACGAATGCAACTTCGAGGATAATCATGTTAGCCGAAATTGGTTTACACTTCTCGCTAGATAAGCTCCTCGGATCACATATCACGTTTAGTGGATAATCTAAATAGGAGTATATCATTATGTCATGATAAAATATGTGTTTTTCTAAAGCTTGTGATGTCTATTCAAAGGAAATACCTTCCTTTAAATTCACACGAATTTGCATGGTATTTTTTTGCACTTAAATCATTTTCTTAACTATTTTTACGTATACTGGCATAAATCGGTAACTGCTAAGCTAATTAACATAAACTGTATCAGTGCTATTTATAAACCCATTCCAAGCGATGTCTAACTTTAGACACCTGTCCAACTCCAAAATGTTATTTATAAATACTTAGCACCGATTGACTAACTTATCCACTGAAATTGGTTGTCCAAATCTTATTTCAAAGTAGACACGTTTAATGAATAAGGTGGGCAAATATTTCTGGTTTTCTAATTTTCTAGTTTTGAAATGAATGAAAAGCTTGTTGAACGTGCCCCAAAGCGTACTAAAATTCATTAATTCATTCAAAAATGAATAAATACAGGCATGTCAGTGAATAAATGAGGCCACATTTGGGCAATTGTTGGAATGCGTTTATAAATAACAAGTTGACTAAACTATTTAGGCATTGACTAGCTGGACAACTGCCCAAGCGTGTTCTAAGAAAATCTAATAAATATGACTGTATATTTTTAGAATGGTGTGATCTGTCTCTTTCCGACACTGTTCCACTTGTGTTAATATGTGTATTGATATTTATTAAGTTACCGAAGGTCAAAGCTACAAAAACTAGAATTTTGGAAAAATTCTAGATTTTGGTTGCACCTTACGGGGAGATAAATAATGACGAGACATATCGTTGGAAAGGATTTTTAAGAACTACTATAGAAACTATAAGAGCTCATTTCAAATCATTATTTGAAAAAAGTTATTCGCCAGGCAACGCTTTTTTTTTCATACCAAAATGTACTGAAACAAAAAATTTGCCTAGCGAATAACTTTTTTCACACAGTGATTTGAAATGTGCTCCTAAGGTAATACTAGGCGTTTTCCTTTGGAGGTGGCGAAGTACTTGCAAGTACTTTGCCAGCTTTTTTCAATGGAACACATCAAACTGCTTTCCCATGTAAAATGTATCTACTCGCGCATGAGAACATGTGCAGTTGGTAGTACTAGATTAGGGTTTTCATCTACTCGTAAGTACTTCGCCACCTCCAAAGGAAAACGGCTACTGTCGGAAGGAGACACATTGGACATCAACATTAAAATATATACATTTTATGTTTACTACCTAAGCCGTTAGCGGGATTTATGACAGTATCTAGAAAAATAGCTAGGAAAATTATTTTTGCGCTTATCTCGAAAACGCGTCTTTGGAAAAAAAAATCTGTATTTTCGTATTCAGCGACCCACTACGATGGCCTAAAATTATGTGAGCTAGTGTAATATGCACAAAAATTAATAGTTTTAAGAAACTGAAATCTTGGTTGGTTAATCAGAGAGCATTTTTTGATTTGTTTTTTAATTTTAAGTTTGAAATCTTATTTTTCAAAAACTATTTTTTAAAAAGCCAACTTTATTAAAAAAGGAAATTGAAGAATGGATTTTTGGCTTCTAAAAAGCATTGCCGTGTTTTTTAATAATTGTTTTCTATTTTAGGTAAATGTTTTAAATTATTAGCCCTACCGCTAAAAGGGGGGAAATAGACCCTCCCTTTTTTTACATCGATTTTACTCAATCCCTATTGGTCGGAGGGAAAAAGTGTGCACATAAGAAATATTAAGCTTGCAATTATTTCGAACAATTGTTGTCATAGGTCCATCTCTCTGTAGTGAATCCATAAGAAATAAAATGCACGACTATATCGCACGTACTTGCTCTTATGTTCAAGTTGTGTGCAACTTAAGAACTTTAAAAAATATTCAAGTAATTATAGAAAAAGTATAAAAAAGCATTTAAATCGTTCTTTTAATTGTTTAAACAGCCTGATAAATAACTTAGAGCGCAAAAAAAAGTATGCCATTTGATTACTTAAAAAAATATCAATATATGCAAAAAAAAAAATTTAAATCGTTGGAGCCGTTTTCTTAAAAATTAGTTTTGTATATATAAAATTTTTGTTACATTTTTCAAAAAAAAATTTGGTATGCCAATTTTGGGTATATATTAATATACATTTAAAACTGAAATTTCAAAACAATTCATCAACCCGTTTTTGATATATTGAATTTTCAAAAAAAAAATTTTGAATCTTTTTTTAAAAATCCAAAATTTATTTTTTCACAAATTTTGGTATGCAGTATTATTTATATTCTAACAAAGCTTTTGTGCAAAAAATATTATTGAAATCGGATGAGCGGTTAAAGAGAAAACCAAAAATCAAAAAAACCGTTATATGACAGGTACCGTTAATAAATGTTTTTGGTGATTTTTTTTCTTATTAAAAGGTATATCATATCTACAATAATACACTGATTTTTTTTTATCAAAATCGTTGGAGCCGTTTTTGAGATAAATACGCTTTTCCATAACGGTTGTATGGCAAGTACCGTTATTTTTTGAGCTAAAAAAAAAATTCAATTTCCCCTCTGGAGAGTTACAAAAAACCTTAAGTTCAAAATTTGAAGAAAATCGCTTCAGTGGTTTAGGCTGTAGGTTGAGGTACGGACAGACAGACAGACAGACAGACAGACAGACAGAATTGTGCCACCCACTTTTTTCGGGTTCTCTATCATCGTAATGTCATGTTTGATTGTTATCTCGAATTTTTTTTTTGCACGAATCCAAATCTTGCCCTATAGTACCTATATCGCAAGTAAAAAGATAGCCTCAAATTCTATCTGTTTTTTGTGGAAGACATAGAGATATTTTACCAAATTTAACTTAAAAATTTTGCCGTTTCCCAGCTCTGTTAATCTTGATAGTTTAGATAATTTGAATCAAATTAAAGTACACCCTCTCAAGCACACACACTCACACGCGTTTTCTGCTCGGCCTACGATGCTTATGCGCAGTATATTGTGTTCAATAAATTGCGTATTATTAAAGAAATAACAGTCAACACATTTGGCTATGCTATCGTTTTAAGTCACCTAATTTGAAATCGACGCTGTCATTTAACTATGCTAAAGGTTTATGCTTTCGAAACAAAACACTGGGCGAACCGAGAGAATCGACTGTCAGGCAGAAATCGACATTTGACTAAGGTGCCAGTTATAGCTATCATTGAAACTCATCATTGAAAAATTTAATGATTGATTTTGAGACGTTTAGGAAGTAAAATCATTTATTATTTTGATGAACAGATAAATCTTAAGACTTAATTAGTATTTCCAGACAAACAAATAATTCAAAAAGGCCCAACTTTCCACATAAAACGACTTTTCTTGTTTCAATGATTGAACTACCTTACCAATGATCATTGAAAAATTAAAATTCAATTTTTGTGAAAAGTTGGGCCTGTTTGAAATTTCGTTTTTACTAGAAATATTAATTAAGTCTTGAGTGTTAATCGTCCATCAAAATAATAAATGATTTTGCTTTCTAAACGCCTCAAAAACAATCATTAAAATTTTAAATGATGAGCTTCAATGATAGCTATAACTGGCGCCTAAGTTGGGCATCGAATTTCCAAATGAAATCGAACATGGGAAAATACAAATTCTTAAAACATTTTTTAAGGACAAATTTTGGTATGTTAATCTAAAGTATTTATTAATGTAGATATGAAAATAATATTAAAAAAAATTTTCAACCCGTTTATATAAAAAAAAAATATTCTAATAGTTTCTTTTTAAATATCAAAAATATATGTTTTGAAAATTTTGGTATGCAATATTATTTGGACTTTGTTTATAAGAAAATTGATCATAATCCCTTCAGCCTATAATTAGTCAAGTAAATCTATGGTTTGACCCCGGGCAAATTGTAACAAAAGAAAATTTTGTGCGAAAAGACTCAGACCATTGGTACTTAAGACTTATCCAAAATTAGCCAAAATCAGTCCATGGGAACATTGGTATTTTGTCGTTTCCAATATCGCATATGAAATAATGTATTCAGTTATAAGAACTACTTGTGATACATCTACCTATTTATAATAATTTTTCACGCTGATTCGAACTTGATATCAGTTTTTACCAAAATTAATCTTCCAATAAAAAGGAACAGAATCAGATATAGACCAGGAAAAATAGCACAAATCGTATGGGGAACCTTGAAAAAATTAATTCATGAAATATTAAAATTGGAATCGACGCAGAATTGCAACCTCTATAACATATCCAAAGTCCCCCAAAATCCCCGCATTGGCTTTTTGTGTAGATGCATTTGAAGAGGTGCAGACGGGGAGAATTTGGAGGACAATCAAACTAAAATATTTGTTTGGGTAAAACCTAATCATATGATACATGCTTTAAGGGTAGTTTTTAACGCTGAATCTAATGAAACCAAATTCAAAATGATACAACCACCCAAAAAGAAGTTATAGTCCTTTTTATGTAATGATGACTTTTTTTCCAGGTACAACAGGTAAAATATTACCGAAAACCCTTTGAAAATAACGGTATGTTAATGAAACTTGGAATGAATGTTCCATTTGTCATAGGAACTAAGAATCAAGAGAGTCCCTAAAAATATCCATGGTGAAAGGGTGTTTTTTTTAAGGGGGAGGGGCAACAAAGAATGTTAACCATAACACCCACGTAAAAACTCTTACACTCATGAAACTCGCCAAAAATATTAAACGCTTCATGGCAACCAAGAATCAAAATAGGCCATACAAATATCTTTGTTCTAATACTGTTTTTGGTGACTGTTAACTTTTGAGTTGTTCTACGGAAAATACGATTTCAAAAATTAATTTTAGCTTGAAAAGGCCCATAACTTTGTAAAGGGTGCTTGTATCGTTTAAGTTTTGCTTTTTTTAGATTAAGCGTTAAAAAATACCCTTAAATCATATACCATACTTTGTGTATATACCTCAATTACACCAAATCGGAATTTTGGGTCAAATCTTCCAACTTCTTCCTAGATTTTCCCTCTCTTTAATACAAAAAACCCCAGAACAAATATATTTATGAGGGCTATTTTGATTCTTGGTTGCCATGACAAATTATATATTTTTGGCGAATTTCATGAGTGTAAGAGTTTTTTCGTGGGTGTTATGGTTAACATTCTACACTTGCCCCTCCCCCTTAAAAAAACACCCTTTCACCATGGATATTTTTAGGGACTCTCTTGATTCTTAGTTCCTATAACAAATGAAACATTCATTCCAAGTTTCATTAACATACCGTTATTTTCAAATGGTTTTCGGTCATATTTTACCTCTTGTACCTGGAAAAAAAGTCATCATTACATAAAAAGGACTATAACTTTTGTTTGGGTGATTGTATCATTTTGAATTTGGTTTCATTAGATTCAGCGTTAAAAACTACCCTTGAAGCATGTATCATATGATTAGGTTTTACCCAAACAAATATTTTAGTTTGATACACCTCCAAATTCTCCCCGTCTGCACCTCTTCAAATGCATCTATACAAAAAGCCAATGCGGGGATTTTGGGGGACTTTGGATATGTTATAGAGGTTGCAATTCTACGTCGATTCCAATTTTAATATTTCATGAATTAATTTTTTCAACCTCGGACTCATTTTTCCTGGCCTAATATTATATCTCTCAGATCTTTACTTATGAGTAGGATCTCTAAATAGTGTTTTGTTTATCATTTCATCAATTAAGTTTTTCCTTGTTTTTATGAGTAGGTACTAGGTCGGTCAAGTTATTTGTTTATATCTTGAAAAATAAAAGTCCTAGGACCATTTGGTTTTTTGTGTTTGGCTAAAAATTGACAAAAGCATTGAATATTAAAGTCAAAAATAGTACTTAATAACATAAAATTTGTAAAAAAAAATCAATTTGAAAGATTTATTTTTTATTACCTACGTTTTCAAAATTTTGAATTTGAAGACTAATTTTTCAAAAACTATTCACGTAAAATACTTAATTAAAAAAAAACATTAAGGAATGGATTTTTGGCTTTACAAAAAATTATAGCATAATATTATACGTAATGCCATTGGGTTTTAATATGGTTTTAAAAATGTAGGTACCATTTTTTATCACTAAAATGGCTTAGGTCTTTGCTTATATCTTGAAAAATAAAAGTCCCAGAACCATTTGGTCTTATGCGTTTGACTAAAAAGTGTACTAAATAACATGAATAACATTAAATAAAAAAAAAATCTGTTTGAACAATTTGTCTTTAATTATGTTTTCAAAATTTTGAGTTGGAAGGTAAATTTTTCAAAAACTATGCTCTTAAGCAACTTAATTTAAAAATAAAATTCAGGAATTTATTTTTGGCAGGAATTTATTTTTGGAATTTTAATCTACAGCATGATATTATAAGTGCTGCCATTGTTCTTTAATATGTTTTTTTTTCTAATTTAAGTGATTTTGTTGTAAATTGCCCCTCCCACTCAAACGGGGGGCAGTAAGACCCCACTTCAAAATGACTTCTTTTTTTTCGATACAACCTACATTCTCTCATCATAAATTGTATCGTATGCAAAACGCCTTGCACATTCATAAATACATTAAAATTTAAGCCATTTCCCGGTGGTGGACTGTGGCTAATTTTGGATATATCCTCGTCGTTCAGTCAAAACTCCCATTTTTATTTATTTTGAAACATTGATACTTTTTATGGACTTGTTCTAACCAGAATTTGAAAATTTTTGATTATGGGAATTTTTTAATTTATAAATTGACCAACATATAAGTTAAAAGACCTTTAACAGACCTAAAATATTTATATTTTAATAAATATATCGTATTCAAGAGAGGTTTCTCGTTTTTGAGAGAAATGGACTTAGGGAGTTTTGATAGAACGGCGACGATATGTTTTGGTATGTGTCATTGAACCTAACTGGCAGATAAATTTTCTTTTGTTACAATTTGTCCGGGGTTAGCCCTATATTTTCCTCTAGATTTACCTGACTAAATGAACAGATTAAAAAAAAAACCTTCTTTAAGAGGTACTATTAACAGTTCTTAAGTATAATTTTTATAATTTTTGGTAGTTAATTGTGCTGTATAGAAGGTAACGTTATTTTTTCATAAAGGTAAAACTTTTTCTTAATATGTTTTAGAAAACGTAAGGCAACTCTTGGCAAACAGATCATGTCGTTTTCGTAATATTTGATTTTCAAAAAAAAAATTGAAACATTTTTTAAAAATCAAAAAAAAAATTTAAGAAAATTTTGGTAACCAGTGCCTACTATTTATATATTTTTAAGAAGCTTTTGTAAAAACAAAATTCATTGAAATCTTACCATTTTGAATAAAATAAAAAATAAAAAAACAATGTTTTTTTTGGGTTAGTACCATTTTTTAAAAATGATTTCCCACCCAAGTGTAGCCTGTTCTTGTAATATACTGAATTTTAAGAAAAGTTGTTGAGCCGTTTTTAAGAAAAATACGATAGTGTAAAATTACTAAACCAAAAATTAATGCCAGGAACCATAATTTTCGGTTCTTCAAAAACAAAAAAACGTGTGGAGGAATGACCGAAAAACACTATTTATCAAGTTTAAAGAAAATCGGTCAAGCCGTTTAGGCTGTAGCTCAACGGACAGACAGATAAGCAGACAGACAGAATTGTAAGACTAACTTTTTTCGTCTTCTACGGCCCGGGTGGTACTTAACGAAGGGTGCCAGATTTTGCTGCGAAGAAATTTTAGTTAATTAACTGTGAAATTTGTCTGCCTCAGAAGATTTATTAACGCCAATTACGGAATTCGCAATGCGGCTCTATACGCGCTCAGAAGGGCTACGTAATTAATTACAATTAACTATACGACAGGAAGTGTGTTCTCTTTCTTGCCAAAGCTAACTATAGCTCTATGGCTAGAACTGTAGTTGATTTCCATATAGTTCCTTTAACTAAAGAGATGCGTCCATGGTGAGTTTGAGTTTTTTGTGACTAATACTTCTTCAAAAATGTTTTCTTCCGATTCGATCGTTTTTCTTATAAATGCCAATTATCATGGATGAAAAAAAAAATTGGAAACATTTTGCTAACTAATTGATTCAATTTTGTTTAAAAATGAAATACATGCATTATGAAGTGCTATAATAAAATTTCTTGTCAATAAATTAAATGCAATCAATTATTGTCAACCCGTTCTTGAGATATACCGAATTTTAAAGAAAAAAATTTGAAACTATTTTTACAAATCCTAAAAATTTGTTTTGAAAATTTTGATATGCAATATTATTTAATCTTATATAATAAAATAATATAGATCCGAGAAACGAGAAAATTCAAAATAAAAAAATACGTTCTGTGACAGGTACTATTAATAGTTGCTAAGTGTAAAATTTTATAATTGTTGGTTGTAGATCCTACTAGTTTTAGTATATATGTAGAAAAAGTTTAATCAAAATCGTAGGAGTGGTTTTTGAGAAAAAAAAATATTTTACTTGGCGGTTTTTTGACTTTATTTTTTCATAAATGCAAAATTGTTTCTAAAAATATTTTAGAGAGTACTAAAAACTCTTAAATATTGAGTTTCGAAAAAATCGATCATGTTGTTTTCGAAATATTTGATTTTCCAAAAATGTTGGTACACAAAACTACAGTGGAATCTCGCTAACTTGAACGATCCAATAACTTGAACATGCTATTTTTCCCTTGTAGGTATTCTATAACTTGAACAGGCAATTTTCAAGGCTCGGTAACTTGAATTTTTTCATTAAAAACTCTATAAGTTAAACAGTTAAGATACTTGAAATCTCTGTAACTTGAACATAAATTAAAAAAAAAATTATTTGATTAATTTAAATTTACAATAAATAATATAAAATAAATTAGAATTTTGAAACTCAAGCTAAGGGCAGGAATAAATATTGAGCACATTAAGAAAGGGAAAAGTTTTTTTAATTGTTTTATGTTGGACTTATTTATTTATTTAATATTAGCTTTTATGAAGCAAAACAAAAGCTAGTATTTAAGGAAAAAGTGTCAAGTTTGGGCAAAAAACGCAAGAAACAATCATTTGTTGGATTAATCCAGTAACTTGAACAATCCATTAACTTGAACAGACGTGGTTTCATATGTGTTCAAGTTAGCGAGAGTCCACTGTATTTATATTTTTTGGAAGCTTAATAATAATGAAATTCGGACAAACTGTTTTGAAAAAAATCAAAAAATCAAAAATGGTTCTGTGGTAGGTACCATTAATAACCATTTTTGAAAATGGTATTCCAACCAAAGGAAGCCTTTACTAAAATAAATTTACTAAATTTTTTTTAAGAAAAGTTGTCGAGCCGTTTTGATAAAAAAATTGTATGGCAGGTACCGTTATTTTTGTTTAAAAAAAAAAATGAAAAAAATGTGTCGGCAGAATCACCAACAACCACTATGTACCAAGTTTGAAGAAAATCGAACGAGCCGTTTAGGCTGTAGACGAACAGACAGACAGACAGCCAGACAGAATTGTGCCACCCACTTTTTTGGTGTTCTCTTTCATCGTAATATCATGTTTGATTGTTATCTGAAATTTTTTTTTTGCACGAATCCAAAACTTGCCTCATACATAGTATGTAGGTACCTATATCGCATGTAAAAATAGTAAATTGATTTACAAGTAAAATATCCCAGTTTTACTTGCGATATAAGTATAGGGCAAGTTTTGGATTCGTGCAACAAAAAAAATTTCGAGATAACAATCAAACATGACATTACGATGATAGAGAACAAGAAAAAAGTGGGTGGCACAATTCTGTCTGTCTGTCCGTACCTCAACCTACAGCCTAAGCCACTGAAGCGATTTTCTTCAAATTTTGAACTTAAGGTTTTTTTGTAACTCTCCAGAGGGGAAATTGAAATTTTTTTTAGTTCAAAAAATAACGGTACTTGCCATACAATCGTTAAGGATAAAAGCTTATTTATCTCAAAAACGGCTCAAACAATTTTGATAAAAAAAATCAGTGTTTTACTGTAGATATGATGTACATTTAAGTAAGAAAAAAAAATCACCAAAAATATTTATTAACGGTACCTGCCATATAACGGTTTTTTTTTATTTTTGGTTTTCTCATTAACCGCTCATCCGATCTCAATAAAAATTTTTTTGCAAAACCTTTGTTGGAATATAAATAAGACTGCATACCAAAATTTTTGAAAAAATAAATTTCGGATTTTTAAAAAAAGATTCAAAATTTTTTTTTGAAAATTCAATATTTCAAAAACGGGTTGATGAATTAATTTGAATTTTCAGTTTTAAATGTATATTAATACATACTCAAAATTGGCATACCAATTTTTTTTTTGAAAATTGTTAAAAAAATTTTATATATAAGAAATTAATTTTTAAGAAAACGGCTCCAACGATTTTAATTTTTTTTTTTGCATATATTCATATTTATTCAAGTAATCAAATGGCATACTTTTTTTTTGAGCTCTAATTTATTTATCAGACTGTTTATAAAATAAATAGAACGATTTAAATGCTTTTTATACTTTTTCTATAATTACTTGAATATTTTTTAAAGTTCTTAAGTCCCACACAACTTGAACATAAGAGCAAGTACGTGCGATCCAGCCGTGCATTTTATTTTTGTAGTACGTAGTGACATAATGGTTAGTGCGTTGGCCTGTCATGCCGAAGGTGTGGGTTCGATTCGCAGAAGTGCCACCTAAAAACAGAAATGTTTTATCCGGTGTAGGTACTGCTTCTTGCGAGGAATTGACAAATCCTCCAAGAGTATACTTGTCACGAATAAGTGCTTCTCATCCAGCCGTTCAGACTCGGCAAAAAACTGTAGGTCCCCTCCATTCCTGTCAACAGCACGCACACAGGAATGGTTGAGAGTTGTAAGTCACTAGGCCCTGGTTCTCCATGAGCTGTTGCGCCACCCAATTTATTTATTTCTTACGGACGCTGTTCTGGATCGATTTGTCCTACACTTTGTACATAATGATTTTATGTGCGTGAAGTTAGCACCGCCATTTTCGATTTTCAAAAAAAAAAACAGGTTGTGCTGTAATGTGCCCAACTTGTGCTGCTATGTGCCGTATTTAAAAAAAAATCGTACTAAGGGTTTGGTTTTTAGAGGGTACCAATTTTTTAGCGTGAAGTTAGCACCGCCATTTTTGATTTTCGAAAAAAAAAGTTGTGCTGTACTGTGCGCAAATTTGCAAATTTTACGAATGAAACTTTTGCGAAATTTCATAATTACTAAAAATTGAAAGTTGTGCTGTTTTGTGCGCAATTTGTGCAACCATATTCCAAAGAGATAAGAAAAAATACGCATTTTTGTGACTTTTATGCCAAAAATGAATTAATAATTTTTTTTTTTAAGTTTTACATTTTTCTTAAAAACTAATATGTGCTATTTCGGGCTCAGTTTGTGCTGCCATATTCCGAAGAGATAAACAAAAATCGCATATTTGTAACTGTTACGGCTAAAAAACTGTTTTGCAAAGCGTGAAGTTAGCACCGCCGTTTGCAATTTTCAAAAAAATAAAAGTTGTGCTGTATTGTGCTCAACTTGTGCTGCCTTGTGCCGTAAATATTTTTAAGAAATTTGCAAAATTGCTATTTGCAAAATTGCAAATTTCTTAAAAATATTTACGGCACAAGGCAGCACAAGTTGAGCACAATACAGCACAACTTTTTTTTTTTGAAAATCGAAAATGGCGGTCCTAACTGCACGCTTCGCAAAACTGCTTTTTGGCCGTAAAAGTTACAAATATGCGAATTTTTTTGTTTTCTCTTCGGAATATGGCAGTACAAATAGCGCAAAAACAGCACAACTTTAATATTTTACAAAATTGCAAAATTTGAAAAATTTTCATTCGTAAAATTTGCAAATTTCTTAAAAATATTTACGGCACAAAGCAGCACAATACAGCACAACTTCTTTTTTTTGAAAATCGCAAAGTTAAGTTTCGGCCATAATAAATGCAATTATGCGAATTTTTATTTTTTCTTTTTGGTTCTTAGTAGCATTTTTTGAGCACACTGCAGCGCAACTATTTTTTTTAAGAAATTTTGAAATTTCGCAAAAATTTCATTCGTTAAATTTGCAAATTTGCGAATTTTTTGGAAATATTTACGGCACAAGCCAGCACAAGTCAAAAAATCAAAAATGGCGGTGCTAACTTCACGCTAAAAAATGGGTACCCTCTAAAAACCAAACCCTTAGTACGATTTTTTTTTAAATACGGCACATAGCAGCACAAGTTGGGCACATTACAGCGCAACCTTTTTTTTTTGAAAATCGAAAATGGCGGTGCTAACTTCACGCACATAATGATTTTTGATGATTTTTCCCACACTTTTTTTGATTTTTTTTTTAATACTAAAAATAATACTAAAAATAACGGTACCTGCCATACAATTTTTTTCTCAATTTTACAAAACCTTATTTCCCTCAAGAATGGTTTCAAAAATTATCCTAAAAAAACATTAATACATTTCTTTTCGTAAAAACTATCTTTGGATAGGAAACCATTTTTCTTTAAGAGTGTTTACCTGATTTCAATAATTTGTCTTAACAGAAGGTTCTAAAAAATACACACAATTTTTTACCAAAGCTTTCAAAAAAATATTTTTTGGATTTACAACGATGCAACCAATTTTCTTTAATTTGTTTGGTTTTTATTCTGATGCCATAATAGAATAAAGGAATAAAACAAAATGTTTGGCCTTTTTTTTCAAATATTTTAAATACTTTTCTTGAAAATTTAATATTTTGAAAACAGGTTGGTGACTTTTTATCTATAGCTATTGTGGCAATGGCAAATATGGCCCACCGTACCTAAATATTTTTAAAAGTAATACCCAAAACTTAAGTCGAAATTATCTAAGAAAACATTTTAAATTCTGTTTTAACTTACATAATAAAAACAATTTCATTTGTGGATTCATCTCAATGTTTTATGTATTCCTAAAATATATTTAAAAATGGAAAATCATTAAAACAATTTAAAAACAAAACTTTATAATTTTTATTTCACATTTTTATTAAAAATTGCTAAGCGCTGCGTATAGGTTTTTAGGAACCCTTCTTCGGGCTTTAATATGTTGACGTAATATGATAGTAGACCTGCCTGGTAAAAACTTCAACGTTTAACCACAAGTTTTATAAAAATGTATGTGGGTTGTTCTTTGTATTCCTGTTAATATCTTTACCTAATGGTTGTACAAAAGAAAGTTATGATTTTTCTGAATATTCAGTTTCTTAAAATAAAATGCCTTACATTGTGGTTTTCAGTTGAATTTCATTCATAAATAAATATTTTCGAAACATAGTATTTTTGAAAAATATTGTATGGAAATTCTATGAGGTTTCCAAGAAATAACTTCTTACCGAAAGGCAAGTGATGATAAGTCCCCTTCTCCATAAATACGGCATTGAAAGGGAGACTTTATTGTATAGTTGACCCAACTGGAACAAAAGCCGCACAATGTCCTTTGCTGAAATTTGTATAGAATATACTTATCAAGAAAAAAAACACTGAACATAGACTAACAGAGGACAAAAATGGAAGATGATTTATTCATAATGTGAAAAGTTTTTCCCAGTTCCGAGTTTTTGCTCCTTTTTAGCAAAACCACTATAATATCTACTCTTAGGTATATGGGGCTTGGTGCTTTTGTTGCACGTATATTTTCCTTTGGGATGAAAAATGACAATAACTTGCAGAGACCATGATGCGGCACACGTATGGGGAGAGCATTTATTGTGCGGTCAGAAAGTTTTGTCTAGTTCTTTGTTTTTCCAACACCATACTGCCCTCTGGTACGTCACTTTAAGGATCTCAAAAGGATCCCCACTTAGGAACTATATCTGCCATCAAATGAAATGAATTATAAACACCACCAACAAGACCACACACAAAACCAAAACTTGGGGACTTTGAATATAATAATAATAATGAATGTGAGAGTGTGTATGAGTATGAGAGTGTGTGTTCGTGTTTTTAAGAGTGTGTGTGTTTGCTTGCGATTGACATATCTTTTTCCTGTCATCGGAAAGTGCCACTTAAGTTTGTTTGGTCTGACGACATATTAAAGGAGACGAAGGGTTATCCTTCCGACCATTACCTTCCTTCCTCCCTGCTCCCACCGCCATCTTGTCTGGCATTTGAATAAGTCATTGACTTTCAATAACTTTAGGTAATAGGAAAATTGCTGGTACTTAAAGTGCGGGTATACAAATGCGGGGTCTGGTGCTGCCTCTCAATTAATAGTCTACTTAGGGAATTGCTATTTTTGCGGTTGAATCAGGATGAGATTTCGCAGGAGGCAATAAATGAGGTGATTAATTAATAGAACGCGCGCGATTCCTTTGGTGGATGGAAATTATATAGTGAGAGTGAAATACAACCTCTGAATCCACCCCTCAGGGAATAATGCCACAGTAAAAGATTCCTTTTACACGAAAGGCAGCGAGAGATAATGAAATTGATCATCAAGGAGCGATGTGGTTTTAGTGGCTGAGGATTAATAATGCAGAAAAGACTTGGAAAAACTTTTAGACCAAACAACTCTATTCTATATAGGTAGAGGCAACGAAGAAAACATCCTTTGGGGGCCATTAACATGAATTCAAGATGAAAAGTGAAAAGTAATGAGGCCCTAGAATGTAATACCTTTGTGGTTTAGTAATTTTCTTTCTGGAAGTTTTAGCCGGGTGACGAGTGAAATAATATGCCTGTATAACCGTGAAAAACTTTCACAGAAAATTGAGTTAATTATTCTTTTTTCTTTGTTTGAAAATTAGAAGAGATGTTGACTCAAGCGCAAATATTATTTATATTAAGTTCAAGGTAATTCATATATTTTATAATGTTGAGAACTTTGACAGTGTATACGAGTAGTTATTTGGAAATGGAAAAAACTAATAATTATGTAATGGTTTGTTCTTAAATAATAACTGATTGAATCGAATTTAATAATAAATTATATGGACTTACGTAAGCTTAGAATTTGTACTCAATATACCAACTTATTACAGATGGCCGACCAAAATGTATGTATTGAGTACATTCAGTAAAAACATAAATATAAATATAAATATAAATATAAATATAAATATAAATATAAATATAAATATAAATATAAATATAAATATAAATATAAATATAAATATAAATATAAATATAAATATAAATATAAATATAAATATAAATATAAATATAAATATAAATATAAATATAAATATAAATATAAATATAAATATAAATATAAATATAAATATAAATATAAATATAAATATAAATATAAATATAAATATAAATATAAATATAAATATAAATATAAATATAAATATAAATATAAATATAAATATAAATATAAATATAAATATAAATATAAATATAAATATAAATATAAATATAAATATAAATATAAATATAAATATAAATATAAATATAAATATAAATATAAATATAAATATAAATATAAATATAAATATAAATATAAATATAAATATAAATATAAATATAAATATAAATATAAATATAAATATAAATATAAATATAAATATAAATATAAATATAAATATAAATATAAATATAAATATAAATATAAATATAAATATAAATATAAATATAAATATAAATATAAATATAAATATAAATATAAATATAAATATAAATATAAATATAAATATAAATATAAATATAAATATAAATATAAATATAAATATAAATATAAATATAAATATAAATATAAATATAAATATAAATATAAATATAAATATAAATATAAATATAAATATAAATATAAATATAAATATAAATATAAATATAAATATAAATATAAATATAAATATAAATATAAATATAAATATAAAAATAAATATAAATTCTGAATGCGATTCCGATTGGCATCTGCATACTCGGCCAATCACAGCCTGTCATCGCTAGAAGAGTGGCGCACTCTATCATCCCTCGCCATCACAACAGAAAAAACGACAAAGCTCTTGATTGCAGGTGATTTTAAATTTATGAATTGTTTATAATTATTGGATTTCCTCCAAGAGAGATGAGAGCAAAAATGTTGAACGCATAATTAAGTTTCTTAAAATGGAACTACACAATGTATATAAGAAATGGGTTTGAGCTTTTTACACACAGAGAAAAACGTCAGGTAAATAACTTACCTGGGCCTTGTTAAATTCACGCGGTGCACAATCCCATATAAAGTAAGAGACATTTCATATTTTTGCCTAATTTTAATAACCTTATATTAAGTGTAAGATAAACCTGGTGGACTTTGTTACCATATGCAAGTTGATTTAAGAAGATGACCTGTTATTTTAACACTTAATTCTTGTAAATAAGAAATGTTACAAGAATAAAGTGTTAATTTTAACCGAGGTCATGTTTAAAACACTGTATGTTATGAATTACAGTTTTACCACATGTCAGGTTGAATTAACGTTAGTGCTAAAACATATACACAGGTCATCAAATGAGTTTAAACTTATTTATATTTGGCACCAGGTTTTAGTGTAGCGAACTGCCCCAGTGGATGAGTGCTATCCCCGTGTGTGGAAGGTTCCCAGCTCAAAACTGAATTAAGTATCACAGATTAAACTAAAATAAATATATAATTAATTTCTATTTGAACTTTCAGAATAATGCTTAACGAGCTCAGCGATAAGCAGCGAATGAGATGGCTCTTAGAAGTATAGATTCATGACACAAATACAGAGTTGATTCAACTTTGGAATCTGTTAAATTAACAATAGATTTTTATATTAAATTAACCAGATTTTCATGTTAAATATACAGGACATTGAACATTGAGTCATGTTAAATTAAAAATATTTTTAGGTACAATTTGCAGGATTACCATTTTGTGGCCGTATTAAATTAACAAGGTGTCATGTAGATTTTACCTGCAACTTACGTTGACTTAACACGACATTTAAATCAGGTATCTGGTTAAACCGTTTTGAAAAATAACAACCTAAAAATCAGGTTTAATTAACCAGAAATTGATAAGCTACACCTGCTTTTTTGTCTGAGTGTATTCATACATCCTGCAATTTTTAAAATACAAGTTTAAATCAAAAAATAATCAAAACCAGGCTCTTGAACAGTCCTTGATCGTCAAGTTATAGCAAAATGACTTCTACCAAAAGTATTTAGAATATCGGGTAACATTTTTCAATTTCTTTTCCTGCCATATGTCGCTATAGGCTTTGGCACATGCGAAAGAAATCTTTTTTTCATTAAATTGTGAATGTCAAAGATGGAAGTGGGGTCTCTTCAATTTTGGTGCATTGACTATCCCATGGCAAGCAAGTTATACAGACATTTTTAGAGAGATGAAAATCCTTGATATTAGCCATGTGTCAATTCTAATATTCAGTTCAGCAGATAATGAATGTTCAATTTTTCTCTAACAAATGTACAAATACACTTATATATACTTCTACCTCTGACAGAAGTGCATACACACACCTAAAAGGCATATCCACTGCAAACTGCAACAGATAACCCTATGTCAACTATCTTGGCAGGAAGATAAAACAGTTTCACTTAAATTCTTAGTGTCCTGTGTGGCCGGGAGAAATTTTATTTCAAACGACAATATATGTTGACTAGGACGATTCACAATTGGAAATGATTACCTTGCTTCTCTTATCCTATATTGTGTGCCA
Source organism: Dasysyrphus tricinctus (assembly GCA_963921185.1). Lineage (NCBI taxonomy): Eukaryota > Metazoa > Arthropoda > Insecta > Diptera > Syrphidae > Dasysyrphus > Dasysyrphus tricinctus. Next base: position 53,262,708 of record OY992530.1, on the reverse strand, counting down.
TATGATGAAAACTTTTGGGAATACCAATATAGGTTCGAAGTTTCCTTGAAAGTTTTGCAAAATTTCATATATGACAATGTCCTTATGTGCAATCGAATTGACACCCCAAAACCGATTTGTAAATTCAATAAGTCCAGGAAACCAAGTTGGTCTCTTTCATATATGCTTTTCACATCGACCACCTAGTCATAATATTATTTGCGTGTGTTGCTGTGTATACCAAGTGTGTCCTTCAATATTGCGGATTTTGAAATTAGGAAATTTTAGCTTGGGATGCAAGAAGTGCTGTATTTTTTTTCTTGTCTTTTTATCCTTTGCATATTATTTGAACAAACTTCGAAAACATGCAGTGGCAGAAGTAGCAGTACAACGCGTGTCCTTAGGGAAATTCCTAAAGTTTGAATTTTTGCTATAGTGTTATCGAGAGACTAACCACACACACAGTAATATCCTTTACCAAATTTGGCGTCGTCGTTGTCGTTGTCGTCCTTCTTGGACCATTGTTATTTCCTTGTTACATTGGTGGAAGTAATTTGTTGCTTGGATTTCCATCGTCCTTAGGGTAATGTAATTGCATTTGGTGATACAAAAAGTTTGTTCTCCTTTCGTGTTAGTTTTTTCCTGTCCCGTCGTCGTTGTTTCATTTGTTGCAGACAATGAAATTAGCTCTGCGGATGCGACCCAATTCTATAAGCGTATATCTGCTATGAAAGTCGCTCAGATAACTTGCGGAAAAATTTTGTTAATTTTCTAAAACGATCCCGGAGAGTAGTTGGTGTGTGTATTGGATATGACGACAACAGGATACAAGAGCGAGACACAATGAACCAGCCAGCCAGCATAGCGCAGCGATGGCTGAAGAAGTTTTTTGGAGTTTAGATTGCGTTTTGGTATTTATTGTTTTTAATTTAAATGTTTGCACTATAGGAGTGTCCGATGGTGCTTCGCTGGCAGTTTATGGAAATTAGTTTTTGAATTATGGGATTATTTGGAGATTATTTTATGTGTTTGAATGAATGAAAATAGGACAATTTTTTTGTTTGAAATTCATTACACCATAAATAAAAGCTAATAAGTAAGTTAATTATACCTATATACTCCTATCATGGTCTTGGGCAGAATCAAAATATCAGTTAACCACACTTACTAGAAATAAACCGAAAAAGCATTGAAATAAAAAAAAATTGACATCGATCTAATGCTACTTAGACCCATTTGCTGTGATGCTGATATGGAACTTAAGGATTTCTATTATACTTTAAAGTGTAGATATGTTCTATTTTTTCCTCTGCGTAAACTGTCACATAAGCGCTTATGTTCCACTTTATTTAAGTTTCGTATCAGCAGAGCCGTTTCTTGACAAAAAAACATAAACATAATTTATATTCCACTTAAATGCTTATGGTCTCCTTTTCCTCATCGTAATTTGTAACTATCACATACTTGTGTAGATAAGCTCTTTTTAAATTTCACAGATTTTTCTAAAAACTTCCAAAGGGGTAATTTTTTTATTTTTGATTTTCTTGAAAGGGGCCAAACTAATTTTGATAATTTTTGTAATGATGAAGAATCAAAAAAATTTAAAATAATATTGTGTAGGTACCAAAATGATTTATTTTTTTTAATGCTTGATATTTCTAAAAAAACAACAAAATCGAGTTTTTTGAAACTTGGTAAGTACCTTACGGTTTTTAACACTTTTGTAAAAAAAAAATTTTGATTTAATTCAAAAATGACGGTAGCTTCATACCAAAAACCGTTCTGCAAATAAGTGTAAGCAAATTTTTTAGAAAGTGAAGTTTCCCAATATCATCTGAACGAATTTAAATGAAATTTCTTATGCACACAACTGCGTCTAACCCAGGTCGGTTCAACGATTGTATCATGTATCATGTCTGTATAGTAGTTCACATTTGAATTTCTAATAAAATCGAAAGTCAACTATGCGTATAATTATTTTTTTGAATTTTATTTTTGAATGGAAATTTCAACCTTGATTCATTTTTTTTTTTAAACTGTACCGATCTATTTTTTCCCTATATGTAGAAGGAAATTGTTTTGAAAACAAATATTTTTCCCTTTTTTGTTTAATATGTTTAAAAAAAAGTATCCTTTGACACTCTCCAGGGTCCCGACAATCTGTATATAAAAATGCATTATTATGATTCAGCGGCTTAGGCGTAAAAGCATTACAAACAAATAGACCAAGAGCCGACTGCTGATTTTGGGAGTGAATGTATAACCAAAATCAGAGTACGAGAGGTTATAGTTAGGTATAAATACAATATGTATCGCGATATCGTATAAAAAAGTTTGGCAGTTTTTTTCTCAGCTTTTGGTGAGGGGCTAAGACCAGCTTGGTTTCCTATTTATATGGTAGGGTCATTAACACTTCAATTCACTTTTAAAATAGGAAATGATACTTCAAGACTCTTATCTTGGTGATTCGATAAATAGAACCCATGATTTAAGCTTTTTAAGCAAACCTTATCGTTGTTTTTGTGGAGAATTTATTAGCTTTTTTTTTTGTTTTTCTGAAAATCTCCAAAAAAGGGATGATTAGTTTCACGTAAAATGGTTATATCTTGAAATCTATTAAACGAACCGTCGAGTTTGTGGTGTTTATATCAAAAAAATGACAGAACACCATATCCAATTGTTTAAAAATGAATTAAAGAGGTGATAACCCAGAAAATAAAAGAAAGGGACCTTGCACTTTTTAACCCCTCCTAAAAGCTGAAAACAAAACCAGCCAGGCTTTGGTATTCGATATGACGATACATGTATGTATGCCTCATACTCCGATTTTGGTTATAGATCTACTCCAAAATATATATATTTATAATACCTATTTGTAAGGATAGTACAATTTTGAAAGTCCTTAGTTTCTTGAACATAAGAAGCGAGTACGTGCGACCCAGTCATGCATTTATTTTAAATGTTTATTACATATATTGTAACGAAGTGTACCACTTTCACTCTTCTATCTCTTTTATTTTATTTTATTTTATTTTATTTTATTTTATTTTATTTTATTTTGTTTTATTTTTTTTTTAAATAAGTGATTTTTGTTATGGTTGAAGAAATAGCCACCCAAAAATGTTGTCCTGATTATTTAGAGTACCGGCAGGGCCGGCCCGAGCTAAATTAACGCTCTGCGCAAGCTTCATCATTAAAAATAAATAAACAAATTTGGTGGCGCAACATCTCGTGGAAAACCAAGGCCTAGTGACTTGCAACTCTTAACCATTCCTATGTATGTGTTGTTGGCAGTAATTGGGAGGACCTTCAATTTTTAGCGGAGTCCGAACGGCTAGATGAGAAGCACTTTTTTATGACAAGTATACTCTTGGAAGATTTGTCAGTTCCTCGCAAGAGGCAAAAAAGAATTTCTGTTTTTAGGTGACTGCGACTGTGAATCGAACCCAGACTTTCGGCATAACATTCCAACGCACTTACCATTATGCCATGAGGTACTATACTTCATCAATCTTCATTAGCACCTCTCAAAAGTGGTTATTGGTGGAAGAATTCATGTTCTCGCTACCCATGGAGACTTTAATATGCGTTATTTTGAACGAAATATCCCCAAGAGGCGAACAAAATCGTGCACTTTGCAAAGATTTTGAATAGGAAGCTAGATATCAACTTCAATTTTGGAATAGTAGATATCTGTCATTAAATTCTGAAGAATGGGAATCTTAGTGTGAGCTATTAAAAAGAATTTAAAATTAAAAAAGTAGGCAGGTAGTATTAGTACCTTTTTTGATACATGCTCAAGGAGCCCATTAGGTTCAGCGCCCTGCGCACTTGCACCGCTTGCACGTATAGCTTGTCCGGCCCTGAGTACCGGACAGTGATCTAGCTAGTGAAGGGTGTCCTTTTCTACTTCTTCGTCTTCGCTACCTCTGTATAGGTCTTCAATACTAAGTCTCATCTTCTTTTTATGATAACCTAAGAGATTATGTCATGTGATACTCCCTATCAAAAGAATCAAGGATCTCTTTATCAGGTTTATGATACTTTCCATTTTTTTCTTATTGAAGCAAGGCACAGATTCTTTGTAGTGGTACAAGCTACGAGTGAGTTCCTGTTATTGGTAAGCTCCACTATCTTCTTACCAATTGTCTTTTTAATGGCACAGGGATAAATTTTAACATTTGAGTCTGTTAAGTTTAAATCTAACGATGAACTAGTTCTTGCCAGTTCATCTGCTTTTTCATATCTTTGAATTCCACAGTGTCCAGGACCCAGCAGTGTCTGATGTTGTGCTGCGTGGCAAGAACCTTTATGAAATGAAATCAGCTTGGATTTTATTTCCGTTGCAGAGATAGTTTTGATCGCTGCCTGGCTGTCAATGTAAAAGGTGATATCAGCCCGTGGTATCGCCATCATTGAGATCTGTTCAGCAGCCTTAATCACCGTCAGAACCACCTCTTGGAAGACACTGCTGTAATCAAGGAGTCCATAAGAGTTGGATAAATTCAGGAATTCTGAGACGAAGTCCGCACCTACTCCCTTATCCATCTTCGATCCATCGGTGTCAATTTCTACCATCGCCATCGGCAGAAACCAGCATCAAATTCCTTTCTTGTGGGAATGGAGGGAGAAAACGCTATTTCAAAATATTTACGAGGTGTTGTGTAGTCAGTGCATATTCATACCCCTCTGTAAATTTGTTGATAATTTGCGCATGACCTGCGTAGTTCCTTTTCTAGCTATCGGTGTGGCTTAGTCTTAGAGCATCGTAGGCTGCAATTTCTTGTACGAATAGATCTAGGGGTCTTAGCTTGAGTATGGCTTCCATTCCCGCAGGGGGTTTGGTTTGGACCTCATCGTCCCTGTGATTACTTTGCATGCTAGTCTTTGAACTTCACTATGGGTATTATAATTAGATTCTTTATCCATTATGCTCCACCAAACCAGGCTACCATAAAATGTAAGGATCGGTCTTATAATGACTGTGTAAATCCACATTATGATTTAAGGTCTTGGACCGTAGGTCTTACCAAAGATCGTGTTGGCTCTTTCTTTAATGTTCTTACCCCAGTTTAGCTTTTTGTCAAGAACTATGCCTAAATATTTGGCATGATATGATAAACTAATTCGGGTTCCTTCCATTGTAGGTAGGACAAATTCTGGTATTTTCCTTTTGTTAGTAACGAGCACCAGTTCAGTTTTTTGTGGGTTGACCGAAAGTCCACATTTCCACGTCCAGGTGCACACTTTTGACAAAAGAAGTTAATCTGTTCGCTGGTTGTAGAAGTAAATTTTCCGATCGCTAGCATTGCCAAGTCATCTTCGTAGGCAACTACTTTGACACCACTATGGTACAGTTCAATCAGAATTTCGTTCATTACTAGTATCCAAGAGAGTGATGAGAGAACGCCTCCTTGTGGATCCATGCGTCCCCTTGTTCTGAGTTAATTCGTCTGTGTTTAAACATATGGATAATCCAGTTTATGAGGGAATTATCCACTTCAAGATCTACAAGTGCTCTTCAATAATGTACAGAATTATGTGGTAAACATAATTCTGTACATTATTGAAGGCACCTTCAATGTCTTAAAAACTGCTAGAGTGTACTCTTTGTCTAGGAATTCAGGTCCATCCAGTTAATTATTTTCTAAGGATTTGATCAAAATCCCTTATTCCCTATTGAAAGTTTCCCAGCTTGTACTACGAAGATTTCTAAACGGTTTCTCGGAGGTTATTGTGTCAAAATAGCTTTTTATGGCCTTTAGTCCTACAAATTGGCGTTTCGTTCGGCTTACTCACTTGAACTCATCAGTGACATTGTGAGGGCCTTGTCATACGCAATTTGTTTTAAGTTCAGTTCAACTTACATGAATTTTTCAACGAAAACCCACTGTAAACTATATCCAACAAGATTAGAATTCCTAATCATTAAGGTGGAATTTTTTTGCCCGGGGCCAGGCATAGTTTCTATATAAGAAGGTTTTATAATACAAATTCTATATACTACTTAAATAAATCAGCCAAGTAGAAGACTTAGGGTTTGTTTCACAATGTCTGAGTAAAGCTCTGATTAGTTATTCGACAATTAAATTATCCGCAAATTAAATCCCCTCATTAACGAACTTTGCGTTTCACAATGATCGAAGTAATAAATTAATGTGTCAATTAGCTATTCGTAAGTTATTCCAGTTTTCCAGACAAAATATTTTTGACTGATGAAAATATTCAAATAATAATTAATAATAAACATCAAATTAAGACTGAGAGCTCGCAAATTTGTTTGGAAGAAACCAGCTTAAGATTTTTATAAGAACAAATACCTACGTCTGGCTGCACCCAGCAGTACAGCCACCGATGAAAAACGCATCAGTACAATTTTCCTGAAAGTCGAATAAATGAAAGTTCAAATTCATCACTTATTGGCGCCCACGACTCCCTGATTATAAACATACATATGTATGTACATACATAATAGTTACCAACCCGCCGAAGTGGTCAAGCTCAAGACCACTAGCAAACGTCTCCGAAAATGTGTTTTTTTTTAGCCTTTTAAGACTTTTGGGTAATCATTGTAATATATCCATAAAGCCAGTGTGTATGGATATGCAAAACTGAAAGACGTTAAATTAGCCCTCAAACCACCGCGATTTTTTCGAGTTTTTTGGCAGTTACATAAGTGGAGCACAAATCGTCTTTTTGTTCGTATAGTCTAGGTACTCTGGAAATCAATATTTGAGTACCTAATAGAAAAAGTAAATGCACAAAAATATTGCACTTAGTTGCAAGAAGAATTAGCCATTTGTATTCGATCGTGAATTCTAAATTGAATCACACCAAGCTAAAATATTTGTCAAATTTGTCCTCTTTAAATTTAGACCTATGATTTATCCGTCCGTGTACGTTGGTCATTTTTGCCCATATACGCGGAACAACGCAGCTGTAAATTATAAAACCGAGCATGAATAACGAAGCAATTCAAAGCCCTTTTTTAATTTTCGATGAACTTCGTTCGTTTTTCGTTGTTTGTGGAACAGCTTTCACCGAGTGGAGAACGATGGTTTAAATGCAGCTTTATGGTTCAAATACATTGTGTAAAAGTCCAAACCATTACTTTTATCTGTTTTAATGGTCACACATATTGCTTTGAATGTCTTAATTGCCAGTTAAATTTGCTAATCAATACTTCATCTGATCATTAAAATACTGAGAACTTTAACTACTAGTTAGACATATTCAGATATTGTGAAACGTAAATGAGGTTGTTAATTGACGAATAAGTTCAAAGTAGCTTAGTTGAAACTTTAATCAGAGAATGTGAAACAAGCCCTTAGCATTAAGGATTGGACTTGTTGAATTATTGATTCAAAATAGCTTTTTATGGCCTTTAGTCCTACAAATTGGCGTTTCGTTATTGTGTCTGATATGAGAAACTCAATGGTTTTGTGATCAGAGAAAGATTTCTCTTATGACACCCTCCATTGCTCTGGTGGTACTGTGCTTGAGTTACTTGTTATGGTAATATCAAGAACCCTTTTTCCTACTTTTCGGTACTAGTAATTTGTTCTCAAGAAGAAATTCAAAAATAGACTCACCTCTAGTATTGATGTTAGTGCTACGGTTACCCCACTTAGTGGGGCGGCTTAGTGCCCATATGAAGCATGATTGTGCACTTTGTGATAAAAGCAAGTAATTTAAATCATTGTTGGCACATTATAAGATAATGATTTTAATATATTGGGCCACTTCGTATCTCCGCCCATTTAGGTGGGCGGGGCAATTTTGTTTTGAAAATGAGTTGAAATGGCAAAAACAAATATTAAAAAATAACGGCAACACTTACAATATTTTTCTATACTTTTTTTGAAAACCATAGTGTCATTCTTAAATTCTTTTTTTAAATTAAGTCATTTTAGTAAATAGTAGTTATCGAAAAAAATATTTTCAAGCTCAAAGTTTTGAAACAAAATTTTGAAAAAAAAGTATACTGATTTTTTTTTTAAACTTTACCTAATTACATAAAAATTAATTTTTATTTTCAGTGCTCCTATCAATTCTGGGTCAAATGTACATTATTGAAGGCACAGGCTGAAAACTTTCCTAAGGCAGTGAGAAGAGTTGTCGTTGTACCTTTTCGCAGAACCGTACCATGAGAGAGAGTTGGGAGTTTTGCAACTAATTCATACCTCATGTAAGTAGAAGGCTCACCATTTCTTCTCAAACGCAAACGAGACAGTGAAAAAGTTGGTTTGGTTTATTTGCACATTGGTGTCCTGGATTTTTGTCGTCAAGTGGGCGAACTTCATCTTTCCTCTTTAAGAACATGGGTGAAACGCTACCCAAATATCGCTTTCATGGCTTTTATACCTTCAGCGTTCCTAAGTTTGATCAGCTTTCACGAATCATGGGCAACCACACATTTAGTCAAAGATACAAGAAGAGCTATTTCCACAAACGACTTGTGAAAATGTAGCCCACTATGTCAAATTGAAAAAGTCTCTATTAGGTCCAATGGAACACAAGAAAAAAACTGAGCTCTTCGAAGATAAAATTTTCGTGGACAGCCAAGCTGCTCAAACCAATAGGCAGTGAGACTATATAAATCCAAAAGACAGTAACAAAATTCCGAGGAATACCGATTAATATTTGTAACTCTAACCAAGTCAAACTTTGCTGGGTTCCTGGACATAACAATAAAGAAGGGAATGATATAGAAGATGAACTGGCAAGAAAAGGGTCAGTATCAAATAGAAACAGTAGTAGTCAATTAGAAAAGGGACCAGACGTACTACCGATTGGCGTGATTAAAAGTAGACTCCTGGATGTCCAGGAACTAGTACGTTATCTCTAGAATAAGTTGGCCTAGAATTAATGAAAAGGAAACTCAGTATATTTTATCGTTGAGTAAAAAGAATATTAGAATCTTGATAGGTGTACTAACGATTCATTGCGCCATTGGCACAATGGCCACCTGACAGGGTGTATTCCCACCCAATTTTCGTAGGAGCTGTCAGGATGTCGAAGAAATAGAAACAGTTAAGCTCCTGCTCTGCGATTGTTCAAACCTCCAAACAATCGCCTCCCTTACTTTGGATACAGGGTTGTTGGAGAACAGGACGATCTAGCACATATCTGATTGGCAAACAGGAAAATTTATAGAAAGCACAGTCTGTGTGAACCAGTAGTATAGCATCATACCGTCTTCTTTTGTAAGAGGATCACAATCGACCAATAGGCCCCCTTGTACACAACATCTTCTGTGCTGTGGACGCCCCTCCTTACCCATCCAAACGCATCCTATGTCTGGTTTACCGCAAATCTCGAAGGTCAACGTGTTACCTTTTTTTCGGGGAAAACACAACTGAATAGCAATGTGTTGGATATTGCGCCGATCACGGCTGTGCTCATCGACCAAAGGACACCGATTAATACGACCTCAACGATTTTGTTTAATATGAAGATCATCATCCCCAAGTAACAATTTTCCTCTCATAAGAATTTCCGAGCGGCTTATGAGACTATATTTCGGGAGCTAGTGTTACTCTAGGAGACTACTCCAAAATTCTTATGAAAGTGTTGCAAGCGTTAAATGGCCCACTTACAGGAGTTAATTTTCCTCTTATAGAAACATTTTAATTGTTCCTATGGGATGACAAACGCCCTATTAATCTTGCTAGGAGAATGCGTCTCTTCTTGTGGGAGTGATAAAAAGAGAACGAGTATGTGCAAAATTAAAAAAAACGTACACACATACATAATTATCTTTCACATTGTCTATACTTTTTTTGGAAGTAGGTACGAAGATATTACTTTTATCTGTATGTGTCATCGTCATTGTCTCATGGCGAAAAACTAATGTGTATTTTAGTGAAGAGCATTTATATTTTGATATCATGGTGACGTTAGTATATTTATAGTTTGTCACATTATGTGAAGCTAAATCTTAGTGCGATTGAAACTTTTTGTACTAACTTACACATTTTACTTCGAAAATAACAAAGCGCTTTCAAAACTATTGATATTTAAATTATTTTATTTTTATTTTGAAATAGAAAAAGGGTTACCTTGATGATTGTTTTGAATCAGAATAATACTTTTATGCTGGTATTATTTATGGTATTTATTCATGTTATATGACGAAAAAGGTATAATAGCAGAAAATTTGTCGATTTGTTGGTCTTATTCTTGTATACCGCGTTGTTTATAATCAAACAATTTACAAGAGGTTAAGAGACGTTTTAATGAAAAAAAAGAAGTTGACAAAATAAACATCAATAGCCCTGTTCCTTAGTGCATTTTTATCTTTGCTTAAAAAAAGTAGTATGAAAAATTCAACAACAATTTGGTATAACTCCGTATTGTTGTTGTTTTAAACATGCTACTTTTTTAAGCGAAGATAAAAATGCACTATAAAACAGGGCTAATATAAATACACTAAAACTGGTAAATATATCTTAAATAGATTCATCATAATGGAAACCCCAAATAAATTATTTTAAGATTTATTTTTAAATCACGGTAATCCTCAAACTATACAAACAACACTTCGTTCAAATTGAAATATGGCTGCTGTCCACTCGATACTTTTAACTCTTGAATAAACATTTTATGAGAGTGTTGTTACATTTATGTTGGTATGAAAACAAAACACTTGTTATGAGAAGTGAGATGCTTCTATGTGACTTTTTTTTGACAGCTATCAAACAAACCAAGAAAAAACAAACAAATATCGGTGATGCGTTCCTTTTTCTAACGAATGTTTACTTTTGTTTATGTTTCAATAAAAGTTGAAATGTCAAAGTAAGAAATATGTTTATTGTTTAGTTCAACGTCCAGCCGCTCTTGACTTGTCCTGCGCCACAATTCCTCATTTGATATTATTTGTGGCCAGCGAATCTTTAGGATGTGGCGAAGACAGCGATTCACAAAAGCCTGCAATTTCTTCGAAATGGTTGATGTGACTTTCCAGCTTCACAAGCATATAACAACAGCACTGATTTGACATTGGATTCGAAGAATCTCAACTTAGTGCGTAAGGAGAAGGCAGCACGAGCTTTATTTATTCTACTTTTAACGTCCAGATCCGTACCACCGTTTGCAGAAACAATACTGCTAAGGTAGTTAAACTGTTCCACTACTTCAACTGACGTTTCCTGTAGAATAATACGCTGCTGTGTGGAGTGGCCTGTGAGCATTATTTTTGTCTTTTTGCTATTTATTCTTAGACCACTCGACTCTCCCTTCACTTGCAGCGTTTGGCACATCCCGTTCAGCGTACTGTTGTTATTTACCAGTAGACATATGTCATCAGCATAGTCTAAATCTAATGACTGAGCCTTTCGAACGGTCTCCATTGATGTGAAGATAATTGATAAATATTCCTGTGGCAGGGTAGAATTTCGATAAGGCTTCGTTACACAAATGTTAACATGTATGCACATTATGTATTACTTACAAATATGTAGTATAAGACGGTCAATATAATATTTTTAGTGAATTATGTATTATAATTTAGCATGTTTTAACAACATGTAAGGCAGTGTCTTTAGATTGAAGTTTTACTTTCTATTTTTTTTTTAAGTTATTAAAAAAGAATTTACTGTCATATGAGGTTTCTTAGTCATTTTTTTAGACAAGGTTTTTTTTTTGCGAAGGAGGGGATTCGACAGTTGCTGATCTATATTGTTGCTTTTGTCTATAAGTACAAATCCAGGGTGTTTTTGCTCAAAAATTACGGTTTGAATTAGACAAATACTCAAAAAAGATTTGTCTAAAAAAAATGTTTTTTGTAATTTTCATTTTTTTCAAAAAGCAAGGGACTAACAGCCATTTGGTTTTCAAAATTCGACCCAGAATTGATAGGAGCACTGAAAAAAAATTTAATTTATATATAACTACGCAAAAAAAAAAAAAAAAAAAACATTTCTTTTTCAACTATTTTTTTTTTTCAAAACTTTGAGTTTGAAAATATTTTTTTCAAAAACTATTTTTTACTAAAATAACTTCATTTAAAAACAGAATGGCGTTTTGGCTTTCAAAAAAGATATAAGAAATATTGTAAGTGTTTCTGTTATTTTTAAATATTTATTTCAACTCATTTTCAAAACAAAATTGCCCCGCCCACCTAAATGGGTGGAGTTACGAAGTGACCCAATATCTTAAATCATTATCTTATAATGTGCCAACAATGATTAAAATTATTTGCTTTAATCACAAAGTGCACAATTGAATAGCTAAGCCGCTGTTCTCACCTGAGCAGTTTTGTACAGTATAGTTCCTTTTGTATTCAACCCTCTGATTTTTCCGCCTGTTAACCAGGGTTCTTGCACGACGGCAACGTCAATTTGTCTATTCTCCAGGAGATAAACTAGGTGGGGCAGCTTTACGTGTGATGTATACTTCTTTGAAAAAATTGGTTTGTACCATGCGTACCTTGAGGTGTTTTTTTCTCTATACCTTCGAAACATGATCAAAACACCATCAGTGAGCTCAAAACTAATTACTGAGTGAGTTAAAATCTGTGCAGGATAAAAGTACATTCAATACAATTTGAATGGTAAAATAGCTTTAAAAGATGAATAAATACCTAAAGTCTCAATTGTGTTGCCAAAAACTTTAACAAATAAACATTTTCAAAACAAGAAACCTAAACAAATCAACAACAACAACAACAAAATCAAATGTTTTATTTAAGTGTAAGTATATACTTATTCCTGAAGACATGACTCCTTTGTAAAGCAATGATTCTTCACATTTCAATGAATCATTCTGATAATACTCACATTCAATTTTATACCACTTCACCATTTAAGCGAATGAAAAGAAAATCAAACTCTGTTTCCATTTCTTTTGCAAACTACTCACACCTATTCCCTATATTTATCTATGCTGAAACTTTCTCTCAAAACCATCAACACGTTGAGAGTGTTTTTCTTTTATTATTTTTTGATTTTTATCCAACCGATATTCGCGGGGTTTACCCACTCCATAAAAGCTTACAGCTCACAACCCTTAGGCCGCATGCCAAACCAAGTCATTCTGTGTTGGTGCTGACACCAATTTATTGCCTCTGACATGATAACTTCATCGTAAGCATTCACTTTCACGATCTATTTCTCTTTATCTTTGAAATGTTTTATTTCTGAAAAAAAACGAACATTCCCTGTGTTACAAAAATAAAGTCCACCATGGGGTCGCACGTACCTACTTGCTTTTATGTGAAGCTCAAAATAGTGAAAATACTTAAATTTATTTCATAGAACCAATTTGTGCGTTCCAAAGACTATTCTGATCGAAAAGTCTTAAAAATTCGCTTAGCCATTTACAGATGAAACTTAAAACCGTTGTATGCAACGCACGTTCTTTAGAATGATGTGACCATTTGAAAGATTTGAATGACTTAGACTCACTTGTTAACAATAGCTGTTTTTTTGAAGTTTAACAAAAGTTTCAAAGACTGTCTTTAGCTCCCAAGACACTTCTATGAAAACTTAAAAATTGGTGCAGACAGGGGTTTGGGTTTGGATTTGCAAGTGATTTAGAAAAAGGCACGATAGGATTGTGTGACCTCCTTGATTCTTCTGTTCTGTCTTTAGTTAAAATCACGATTTTTTTCACAAGTCCAACACTACCCCTTAAGTCCCTACATATATCACAAGTAAAAATGAATCTCTATGTTCGCTTTGGTATCAGCAGATGGGCAAATTTATATATTTCCCGATGACGATTGTGGGTGATGGTGTTGACTTCGATTGCTATTCTTTGCAGAAGTTTTACGAAAACAGATGGAAACTTTGCCGTTTCGTTTGGCATCAGATTCTTTTCTCGGTCGTCACCTACTCTCGAGCAGCGTTTCTCCTCCGCCTACACTTTTGAGCCTTGATGGCAGGCGAAGGAAAAACTTTTCATCTGAGGGCTTGGATCTAGTTATGGCTATCAAATAAAATAAAAATAAAAAAAATTGAAATACGAGTTAAAAAAATAAAAAAGGAATAAAAAAAATATCAACATGAAAAGAGGAAAGAACTCAAATATGCAAAATGGGTAAGGGCATCATTTCAAATTGTTGTAGTGGTTGAATGGTTTTTTCATTGCTGCCACTCGTCTCAATGACCGGAAAGTTTTGCTTTAAACTTTTTGAAGAGCAACTCGAAGACGCGATAGCAATTCTGGCAATAAATATTAATATAAAGAGGAAGCTCTGTTTGTTGGCCTTTTGGCAGTCTCAGAAATACTGGGGACAACTTTAATGGAAACTATAGCTCTGTGTGTGTTATTAAGTGCCTGATTGAATTAATGAAATATTCATTTCAATAATCAAAAATTATTGAAATAATATAAAATACATTGCTCTGCCTTCACAATAATTAACTTAGAATGTTATTTGCACTACCAAGCGTCAATTTAGTTAAAAATGTATTCCCACAAAAATAATCCGCTGCAAAAATTGTTTGAAGCCAAGACTGTCGTTAAAATAAGTGAAGTTGTTGAAAAAGTTTAAAGCTAATTTGTTTTAAGTGAAGCGGCTTTATTGAATGAAGTTTTCGTTTTTAAAATATAAAATTCACGACTGAATTCACTTTAAAGCTATGAGGGGAGATATTCAGCCTTATCATGAATTCCATCGTAAACGGAAACTTTTACGAATCCTGAAAAAAGCTATCACCAAATCCGTCGTAATGGCAGTTTGAATTAGGTTTTTCACTACGATGGATTCTGTGATAGAATTCTTGTGCAAGACGCTTAATGTTAGGGAAACACAAAATTGACATTTAAAAAAATAATTGTTCGATCAAATTTCCAAAAAAGTACAATATGCAAAAACTTATGGAAACTGCTTTTGAAATCAATAACAACAAGACATATCGGGCAAAAGCTGGGCCATAATACCAAAAAGTCTAGGCTCACGTGTATTCCATCGCTAAAAGAAGGACACTTATGATGACCAAAAAAAAGCAACGATTAACTGGCTGAGCAGAATGGAGACGGAGCTGCTACTGGAGCTGCAACTCGAAAAGCTGTCAAAATTTTGAATACACACAAATTCAATGATGCTGCAGACGCAGCTGGACAAGTTGGCCAACTTTTAACTTTTGTTTGCAGCTTTTTTGACGTTTCAAAATTGCGAGCAAAACGAAGTGTTAACATGTAGGTTAAAGTGATTTTTAAACTCTTTTCAATTACTCATAAAGACGTAAGGCAATTTAAACTTCTTTTTCATCATTATTCATTTTTAGTTTTGTTTTATGACCCCCCACCCCTGGGGAATTTCCCAAGCATATAAGTAAATTTAAAATACATATATGAACTCCATCACGAAAAAAATGATTTCATAATTCAAATGACAAAATTCGTCTACGAGCACTTGTGCGTATTTAAGGACACAGTCCAAAAAAATCAGAGTGAAAAACGTCACAAAAGTAATTTTTCCTCCAGTGAAATATAAACAATTTGCAAAAACTGTGTTTTCATTCAGTATATTTTGCTAAATAATAAATTAATAATTTGTTTTAAGATAATAAAATAATTCAACTTTATGTTTACTTTAATTTAGCGTAAGAATGATTTTGAAATTGGTTTGATGAAAATTGCTGAACACAAAATAAGATCAAAATGGCTCTTTTTTACAAATTCCCTTAAACCAAAAATTAAATTGAACATTGACATACATTTAAACTATCAAAATTTGATATACCTTAAAGGACCAGAGGCCAGGGGCTATTGAATCTTTTAACCTAATATGTGTCATGTGTGCCATTTCAAAGGTTACTAAATGGTCTTAAAAAGTCAGCTATAGTTTCAGTAATGGGCCAGGCATAGATTTCTTTTAGGAATTCAAAAAAAATTTCATACCACAGAATGACTTAATTGATCCCTCATAATGATTCAGTTCAGGCGCGGATACAGGGGGGAGGCAATAGGTGCAATTTCCCCCCCCCCCCCCTGGGCAAGAACTAAGCTAAACATTTGAATTTAATTAACTGTAATCAAAAATGTTTTTTCGTTCGACGTTTATAAAATTTATTCTTGGCAGCAAAAAGAGGACTTCACGCTCCCAATTTTCTGATTTTCCGTTTCACGAAATTATTATAACCGATGTATCTCACCTCTCACAGCTGGGCTGTATCATAATGGCTTAGACACAACTGCAGCTCTTCTTTCAAGTTAAGGTCTTTAAGATTAATGTCGGACTAGATATAGATATTACTTTTATAACATTTTATGAGAATGGTCAATTTTTTTCATACAAGATCAGATGAGTCCCAAATCGATTTGATTTTCAATTTTAAAAATTCAAATGTGTATGAAAAATTTCACAATCTTGAAAAATTGTGTTTTAAGAAGTTATTGCCCCAACCCTCCTCTTCAATTTTTTAGTGGTTTTTTTATAGTTAAATGTAACGGGAGAGGCTGCAGGGGCAATTATCTTTAAAAATCTTTAAAATACGTCCATTCCATTATCTTCAAAAAATAAACTACATTTGCGTATAAAAATTATTGAGAATTACCAAAAATTTCCTTCTGACAGGGTGAATGAGTTCTTTGGATGATAAATATTTAAATGTGCATTTCCATTTGAGAGAGTACTTTCACTTGAAATCTCTCGAGAGTGAGTCTCGGATACCTATCTTCCCGTCTGGTGAGCTAATTTCATGACTGTGTTCAATTGCGTGTTTCTCCAGATTTCAGAGCTGCTTTGTACTCTCAAATGCACATGTTTTTCGAGTGCGGTGCTGTGCGCAGCGATACAAGCACTTCTGTTTTAGCCATAAGATACGTTTCTGATAGTAGTTTCGTAAGGATTTTATCACTTCGTGGATGCGTTTAAGGTATTTCCGTAATCCGTTACTAAACTCGCGAAGGTTACGAATCCGATGAAGAAGATTGGAGAGAAACCATCAGGAAACAACTACAGCAGTCACTGCCGAAGAGTATTTAGATGGCACTTGTACATCTAAGGATAGTTGTTTTTGGCCGTTTTTGAAAACGTCAGATCAACGTCAAATGATCGTCATTTTTTGACGAGAATATTGGTTGATATCTATTGTCAAATATAGCAATCGTTTTGTTTGCACAAAATCATTTTTATTAAACGCATTTGACGTTTACGATAACGCCCTATGGCTTCTCAAAATTTTTGTCGTCAACTGGATTTTTTACTGCAGAATTGCACGGCAGATTATGTTTTCGAGCATGTGACTTTAGCAAACTGCATTATCGAACACAATACTTATGCAGTAAAACTTGTATTGGCCTTTTCGGACAGAAAACTTTTGCAGTTTGCGTTTGAGAACATTCTGCAAATGCATTTTTCACGCAAGGCCATTGACCAAATTATTTTGTCCCAGCTAAAAAAAGAGGCTGAAACTTTCACTTGAAGTCAAACTTCATGTAAGGGAATAAGAACATACCGATGCGTCGTTATGCTTTTCGAAATTCGAAGTGGCGTTACGCAGATCCAGAGGGAAATTAAAAACACTGTAAGGACACTATGCTATATCTACAAACTGCACAACTTCATTTCACAAAGTTCCGAAGTAAGACACTGGCCGTTATGAAAAAGGTAATCGCTTACTTACTTTGTGTGAAGAGTTGTGTAGAGTGGTATGAAGCGTCCTTCAATTTTCTGTAAACCTCAAGATTGTGGAAACTCACGAAAATTGCCCCCCCCCCCCTGAATTAAAACCAGGATCCGCGCCTGATTCAGTGGCCTTTTGGATGGTAAGTACACAATATTTTGCAAAAAACCATTAAATCAGGTGGTGAAACCGACTATGAATTTATAAAGCTTTGAAAATTTATTGAAAAAATCAATGTCAGACCAATAACGACCTTTTATACTTGAACCTGCTTGTTTTCTAAGATAACACAAATAATGAGGTACCAACCATTTTTTTAAATGACCTTGAGTGGCCTTTAAAAAAAACTTTTGAAATTCATTTTAACAAAATACTTACATCACTAACCGATTGCTGAAACTAGTAGACCTTTTATGACGATCCATAGTGGCCTATCTGGTAAGAATTCTTGAAAATTAAATTATAGCATTACTTAATCTTGAAATTACAAAATCGCACCACAACATTATCTCGCAAGCTTAAATCTCACAGATTAAAATCTTGCAAAATATCGCAGAAAATACACTTTTTAATGAAAATCTTGGAAATCTTGCGTGAGAATCATAATGTTGGAGATTCGTCTTCGAATTTAATTTTTTTTAATTTTTATTGGAGACTTTAACTTCCGAGATTTTGGGTTACTGCGAATTTTTTGTTTCGAAATGTAAATGCGAAATTGTTAAAAATGAGATGTTTTAATTTTGAGATTATTGAGCAAATGTGAGACTTCTGTATTCAAGATTTTGGTGTGCGTTATTTTGCAAGGTTGCTGGCTATTCAGATCTTAACCATTTTTTGGGAATATCTCACGAATATTTGCCAAAAATTGTGGGTTACATCGAAAAGAAAATTTATCTGGCAAATTCATTTTTCGATTGCTGTTACCACCGCATTATGCCTCAATTTGACGGAGGATTTGATTACTTCCACTCACCCACCTAGCGACTTGACTACTTGACAGAAACTATTGGGAACTCAACGTTTTTTTTATGTGGCGATGTACCTCCTCTCGAATGGACAGAATCCCGAATGGCTTTAATTCCGAATGCCAGAATCCCGAATGCCAAAATCCCGAATGCCACAAAATCCCGAATGGCTTGGTACTTTTTTTTTTGGTATTAAAAATCTTGCGTGCGATACTTATACAACCTTTTAAGTATAACATTTGACGCCTACAAACTGAGTATACATTTACATTGAACAATTAAAAATCAGAAAACCGTTATTTTCAGATTCTTACCAAATTCTTAAAATAAACTATATCTCTTAAATGGGTTGGCTACAAAATCTCGCATATCAAAATCTCGCAATCGAAATCTCACATAACGATATCTCGCAATTAAAAACTCTCTCTTTTCATAATCACGCAATTAAAAATCCCTCTTTTCATAATCTCGCAAAATAATTCCCGCAAATCAAAATCGCACAAAATACATTTTTTTAATCAAAACCTTGCAATAAAAATCTCGCATGAGATTTAAAAGATTTGATTAAAAAAATGTATTTGTTGCAATGCAATTAAATTTTGTGACATATCCTACCATCTGCAAAATATACAAATCCAGTGCCTAAGTACTTCTAGACCACACTGTTATTTATTAATTGTAACTTTTGATTTTTCTATATTACTGTTGTCAAAAAACAATAGAGAGAGCACTGTGTAAAACGTACTTAAAGATCTGAAGATAAATATTCTCAAAAAAAATTTAATTGAAATTTGCGAGATTTTTAGACTTAAGATTTAAATGCGAGATTGTTAAAAGCGAGGTTTTGTTATTGCGAAATTATGAAAAATAAGATTTTTAATTTGCGAGATATCGTTATTCGAGATTTTTTTTAATAAATGCGAGATTTTGATTTGCGGGATATCGTACCTTTCCCCTTTTAAATGCAGTTAGGCTTAGGACAAAAACTTTTATATTTTCCTATAAAAGATCAAGTGATCTTCAAACATTATTTGAAATACTTTCCAACAATAAGAACCTGAAAAACCAATATTTCCGTCAATTTACTCTTTTTGGAGTAATGAAAAAAGTGTCTAAGGGCCTGTTTCACATTCTCTGAGTAAAGTTCTGATTAGTTATTCGACACATAAATTCTGAGACAGGGTCACATATTCAAAAATAAAAAATTGCGTATGAATTCATAACTTAATCAGGTGGGTCATAAGACAATAATTGAGAATTTTTCTTCTGTGGACTTATTACCCTGTGCTAATATTTATGTGTCGGATATCTAATCAGAACTTTATTCAAACATTGTGAAACAAGCCCTAAGTCTTTTAAGAAAATTGTCTGATCTATTAGTTACTTATTTCGATAGCATTCATTTTTTGTATCATGTTTTTGATAATTTACTTTTGTTTCCAAAGCAAAAGCTAATAATCTTTTTTGGAGTTGTAATTAATAAAAAAAATACTTGAAATACCCTATGTATCGACAAAAGGCTAAGAAATGTATATATTAAAATAAACTGAAGCCAAAGAGCATGGTGGAAAGATTATTCAATGAACTGATTGACAAGTTCGCCGGATTTTGCAGTTCACCAAATAGTGGGTGTAACCGACTGTACTGCTTACATCACTGCTTGGGCACAGTGCAAATATCTAAGGTAATATACTGCGCATGCTGTCAAAATTGTATTTGTCAAAAATAAAAATGGGTATTTGTGAGACACGTTAACGCAACACCAAATTTTAACACATAATTTGATAGATGCGCAGATCTGAACAAAAATTGAAAGGCTAGTGATATTACCTTTAGCATAATGTACTCTGGTTACATTGGGTCCTACAACAACAGTAGGTAGTGACTTTTTATCTACCTTGGGTGGCCCTCTTCAGGTTGTTGGCTTATCAAAGGGCATGGTAGTGCCCAGCAAAGTTCGCGGCACTACACCCTTTTTACAGGAACAAACTCAGGCGATTTTCAACCCCCCTCTAACTTCAGTACCAATAAAGTCAGAAACTTCAAATTCGCAGTACTTGCTGAACTGATCAAACACAGGTGGCTCACCAAATTTCAACAATTTAGCATTAGTAATTCTCGAGATATAGGACTTCAAAAATCGCAAAAACCGTAACTGACTGACTGACTCACTGACTCACTGACTCACTGACTCACTGACAGATCATCAAAATTATGGAGCACTTCCCTACAACGGTAGGCCTTGTGGTGCATACAAAGGAAAAAATCGAAAATCTGCAATTTTCTCTTCAGGAGGCGTGGCATCCACCCACTTTCTTAAAAATTCTTATAAATTATATGGAGCACTTGCGATTGTTGTAAAACGATGAGAATTGAAGGAAAATTATCAAAAAATTGGAAATTTCAGTTCAGGGGGCGATTCATCCACCCACATTCTTAAAAATTCTTATAAACTATATGGAGCTCTTTCAACTGTTGCAGAAAGATGAAAATTGGTATGTCGGTAGGGCTTGAAGTACTTAGAAAGAAAAAATCGAAAAATTTGAATTTTCCATTCAGGGGGCGTGCCATCCACCCACTTTATCAGAATTACTATAATTTATATGGAGCACTTTCGGTTGTCGTAGAATTATGAAACTTTGTGGTGCGGTAGGGCTTGATTTTCACCAGGCAAAATAAATCTTTGCAAAAAGGAGTGAAATCAAAACAAAAACATAAATGTTAAAAAAAGAGCCAGGTTCTTATATGTACAAGAAACCTGTGCGTAAAAAGTCTGCCAAAAAAAGTAATGAAATCTAAATTATATGCCAAGTTTAAATTTCATGAAGTTTAATATCAAAAATCTTAAGTAGTGTTATATCGAAACAATTCCAAATCATGACAGAAATTTGCTATTTAATGATTACTGATTAAAATTTGGTGGATTTACTTGGCAAGTTTTCTCTTAATTACTTACTTAACTTGATCACAAATTAAAAATGTTTTAAAACTTGACCAGTGTTATTATGTAAATAGCAAATTTCTGTCATGATTTGGAATTGTTTCGATATTACACTACTGAAGATGTTTGGTATTAAACTTCATGAACTTTAGACTTGGCATATATTTTAGATCTCATTACTTTTTTTAGCAGACTTTTTACCAATTTTTTCACCAAGAATCCCGATCAATAATCTTCATCATCTCTCAAAATTTCATACTTCTAAACACAACTCTTAAAAATATAAAATTCAATAACCTCAAAAAAAATCAAATAACCAAGCTTAACGGCTACATGAACAAATAATTTTATATTCGACCATTGATAAATGAAGTGAAATTATCCTCACCTGTTGTTGCTGACCAAATATGCCTAAAAATGTATTCCTGCATGTTGCGGCCAGAAAAAGTTAATAAGGTGCCAGTTATAGCTATCATTGAAACTCATCATTGAAAATTTTAATGATTGATTTTGAGACGTTTAGAAAGCAAAATGATTCATTATTTTGATGGATGATTAAAGCTTAAGACTTAATTAATATTTCCTGTCAACAAAAAAAAATTCAAATAGGCTCAACTTTCCACAAAAATTGACTTTTGATTTTTCAATGATCACTGGTAAGGTAGTTCAGTCATTGAAATAAGAAAAGTCTTTTTATGTGGAAAGTTGGGCCTATTTTAATTTTTTTTTGGCTAGAAATATTATTTAAGTCTTAAACTTTATTTGTTCATCAAAATAATTAGTGATTTTACTTCCTTAACGTCTCAAAATAAATCTTTAAAATTTTCAATGATGAGTTTCAATGATAGCTATAACTGGCGCCTAAAGGTTATAAGCTCGAATTTTTTATTACAATATAACTAAAATTGAAAAACTCATCTAACTTCACATCAGTGCAGGGCATAATAGCAATCATTGAACCTGCTCTATAGGATTAACTACGTTATGCATACCGATTATGGCACTCACAAAGGTTGTAATCAGGGCTGTCGAAGTACTGCAATGGAAGTATTTGTACTGCTTTTTGAAACTCCGTACTGCCGTACTGCTAATACGAGCAAAGTACTGCTTTTTTGAAAATTTGTTCACACAAAATTTTCAAATCATAATCCTATCCTTTCATAAATAAAACAGATAAAATTGTATAGAATCGTAATGCTGAACATTTTCAGATTTTCTTTTCTGATCCGAAAAAAAGGAATTTTAAGGATATTTTGATGCCATTTGGAACGAAATATTCCACAACCGTCAAAATATAGTTTTTCACCAATCTGTCAAGCAATGTTAAATTCTATTAATGGTTCTCTAGCCCATGAAATTTAGACTTTTACGTACATTGACAAAACTCCTACAAAGTTAAATTTTGGTGGGGGTTTGTTTTGACGTCTTGAGCAACTTCCAAACTCACCCTAAATTTTGGCTGAAGAAAGAATTTTTGGAGGAGTAAAAGGGTGTAAGGTTCAGTGTTTGCTAGTTTCTCGAAAACTATCAACGTTTTGGAATGAAACGAAAAGGTAAAAATTGTAGCTTATTTAAATTCATACAAATTAAAATTAAATTCAACAAATTATCATGTTTTTTTTCATACAACCAATAGATTTAGAGTTCAGGAACTTTATGGAGTAGATAATTTAGTCAAAAAATGTAGGTACTAAAATTGCATCAATCGATGAGCAATATTTTGTATACTATATGCGTTAGCCTACATCTTTTCACTATAAACCAAGTTATTGTCGTGCCCAGGGTAAGTAAGGCCATCAACGGGAAAATTGAGTTGTTTTAATTTATTTAATAAATTTATGGAATTAATTTTACAACAAAATGACGAAAAGCTACTTTTATAGACAGTAAAATTATCTAAACCTATCATAGGTACCTAAATACACTAATGAAGTTATAGCGCCTTAAAGTTGTTTTTTTTAATTTTGCAATATAAAAGGAAGGAAAAGGAAAAAAATATTATTATAATTATAATTAATATTGTATAAAGCTCATAAAATTCTACCCAAAATATATTAACTTTTTTCGTAAAAACAACCGATTTTGAGAAAAAGTGCACAAACACAACAAGAGTTTTGTATATACCTAATGAAATCTTTTCAGTACCACCATTGCAGTGTTCTAGAGTTAAATAGGTAATGAGCGGGTATTGGTAATTTTTAATGAAAGCAAAATTAAATTCATTAAGGATTATGTTTGTATACATATATGTATTTTACTACCATATTGCTGTGTACTACTATTTTTTCCTCGAAGTACTGCTTTCTGAAAAAGTGAAACGACAGCCCTGGTCTTAATTCTGGATTCGCATTGCTGGGCTCTCTTACCTCATTTTTCGTGAAAATAAAAGGAAACACTCCCGTTTGGTTCATTGGTGGCCAACTTCACGGTTTAAAACTTTCTATGGAGTCCTTTGTCCTACTAACGCAACTCCATGTAAGGCTATAGGGTATGTAAAGTCACCATACAGCCTAAGTCAGCCATACTCAACCTTTTTTTCAAAGGGGCCACAAAGACGTTTTAGCTATGCTGCCACGGGCCGCAACATGGTTTATTCATTTTAATACAAAAATTAATTTGCTTTCTGAAATTAAGAACACTTTTTCAAGATCTGGATTGTTCTTACATGCTAGCCCAATTCGTTTATTTCCTGACACATTTTTTGTAGGATTGAAAATGCTGATTCGCAAATGTGTGGGATCCAAGATGTTAGTTTTTCAATCCAGCACCAACTTTCTGACTTTTTTTCTGTCAGGAACATTAATACCTGAAATAGGAGGAGGAAAGTTTATGTTGTGGTCATTCATTTCACAGTCTTATTGTTTTTTTTTTTTTTAGTTTGTGTCTTCACTTTTGAGTGCAAAACCGGTCAAACTTCTCAAAATTACTTGCGATTCGAGTTTAATCAGCTGCAAAGTCTGTGCATTTCACACGTAAGCAAAATAGAGTTTTCATTTGGTAACCCGGAAGGAACCTCCGGAGCTTTCCCATCCAGATTCCAGAATGCCAAACTAACAAATTGCAACCCTTTTCTTGATTCTGAAGTTTGGGTTTGGTTGTAAATATGTGTGCACTTGGTTGTTGCATTTGGGCGATGAAACGTGCTCTGAATATTGATATTCCTCAATAACAGCAACGATTGTCTCCATTTTTTTTTTTAGTAAACTCCTTACCTAAGCAAAAATTCTACAGCAAGGTATGAAGCTGACGATAATGGAGAGGATGAAATGTTTGGCATATCCATTTTTTTCATAATTGTTTTCTTTTAGCTCCAAATTATATTATAATGAAAATGCACAGTGGCAATTCCAAAATTAAAAATTAAATAACAAATAACATTTGACAACTTTGACGTTTCAATTGTGCGCATGTATGCCTGCTTATGGTTTTGATTCTTTCTCAGAAAAAAGAACTGCCATCTAGTGCCAAATTAACCTTTTTAGAAGCATTTGAAATGCTTCCAGACGCTATGGGAGGAGAGAGGACTAAACGAAAACGCTATCAGTCATTCGTGGAAATGAAAATACAAAGGGACATTTCGTTTGTCGATGGAGCTGTTTCCACTTGTCTCTCAAATTTGATGTCTTTCACTGTCATCACTCTTTGTTTGGAAATGCTTTCTATTTTGGGAATTATTTCCCATTTGATTTAATATTTCGGCATTGTTTCATTTTATAAAAAAAGCGACGAAATCAGGGATTCCACTTTGATTTAGGAGCTTTTTCCAAACGTCTGTAAGTTTTGATTTATGGTATTCAGTTTTTCTATGAAATCTCATTTTTATGTGAATACGTCAGGTGGGCCACTTAAAAAGCTCGACGGGCCACATGTGGCCCGCGGGCCGCAGGTTGAGTATAGCTGGCCTAAGTCATCCACCTTTTGTGGCCGTCTGAACCTGAACTTTTGGCTTTGGTCGTTTAAAGGAATTAAAAGCACAGAAAATTTGTTTGTAATATTAAAACAAAAAGCATTATTTGTATATGTTGCTTTTTAAGCTATGTAAGTATACTTTACAGTATACATTTATTTCTCTTATATGAGTGATATTTGAGTAAAAATATATATATGAATTTTTCACCAAAAATCCCATTCAATAATTATCATAATCTCCCAAAATTGTATACTTCTGAATTTAACCCTTATAAAGATAAAATTCAATAACTTCAAAAAATTAAAATAACCGTTACTTACCTTAACGGTTATATCGACACATAATTTTTAGATTCTGCACATCTGAGGAATAAAACCTTTTCAAAAGTATATCATGCATTTCCGTTGAGCATTTACCGAGAAAAGTGTACTGAATGATTTTCGTTCGATTTTCCTAAGCGTATTAATATACATATCAAAGGGCACGGTAGTGCCCAGCCAAGTTCGCGGCACTACACCCTTTTTACAGGAACAAACTCAGGCGATTTTCAACCCCCCTCTAACTTTAGTACCAATCAAGTCAGAAACTTGAAATTCGTAGTATTTGCTGAGCTGATCAAACACAGGTGGCTCACCAAATTTCAAGTCTTTAGCATTAGTAATTCCCGAGATATAGGACTTCAAAAATCGCAAAAACCGTAACTGACTGACTGATTCACTGATTCACTGACTCACTGACTCACTGACAGATCATTAAAATTATGGAGCACTTCCCGACATCGTAGAAACTTGAAATTTCGCACAACGGTAGGCCTTGTGGTGCATACAAAGGAAAAAATCGAAAATCTGCAATTTTCTATTCAGGTGGCGTGGCAATAAC
This sequence comes from Dasysyrphus tricinctus, assembly GCA_963921185.1. Lineage (NCBI taxonomy): Eukaryota > Metazoa > Arthropoda > Insecta > Diptera > Syrphidae > Dasysyrphus > Dasysyrphus tricinctus. The sequence continues at coordinate 53,236,458 of OY992530.1, read as the reverse complement.
CCACATTCTTAAAAATTCGTATACATTATATGGAGCACTTTCAATTGTTGTAGAATGATGAAAATTAGTAGATTGGTAGGGCTTGAAGTATTTAGAAAGAACAAAATTTAAAAATTTTAATTTTCCATTCAGGGGGCGTGGCATCCACCCACTTTCTTAAAAGTTCTTTTAAATTATATAGAGCACTTCCGATTGTTGTAGAACGATGAAAATTGGTAAGTCGGTAGGGCTTGAAGTACTTAGAAAGAAGAAAAATTGAAACATTGAAATTTTCCATTCAGGGGGCGTGGCATCCACCCACACTCTTAAAAATTCTTTCATATTATATGGAGCACTTCCGAGTGTTGTAGAACGATGAAAATTGGTAGGTTGGTAGGGCTTGGAGAACTTAGAAAGAAAAAAAATTGGAATTTTGTATTCAGGGGGCGTGGTATCCACCCACATTTTTAAAAATTCTTTTAAATTATATAGAGCACTTCCGATTGTTGTAGAACGATGAAAATTGGTAGCTCGGTAGGGCTTGAAGTACTTAGCAAGAAAAAATTGAAATTTACCATTCAGGGGGCGTGGCATAAGCCCACATTCTTAAAAATTCTTAGAAATTATATGGAACACTTCCGAGTGTTGTAGAACGATGAAACTTGGTAGGTCGGTAGGGCTTGAAGTACTTAACAAAAAAAAAATTGAAAAATTAAAATTTTCCGTTCAGGGCGTGGCATCCACCCATATTCTTAAAATTCTTATAAATTATAAAGAGCACGTCCGATTGTTGTAGAACGATGAAAATAGACGCTATGACTTAAAGAACAAACAAAGTTAAAAATAAAAATTGAGATTTTTCATTCAAGGGGCGTGGCAACCACGCACTTTATCAGAATTGCTATTATTTATATAGAGCACTTTCGGTTGTCGTAGAATTATTAAACTTTGTAGAGCGGTAGAGCTTGATTTTCACCTAGCAAAATAAAATCTTTGCAAAAAGTAGTGAAATTAATCACAACAAAAACATAAATGTTAAAAAAGGAGCCAAGTTCTTATATGTACAAGAAACCTGTGCGTAAAAAGTCAACCAAAAAAAGTAATGAGATCTAAAATATATGCCAAGTCTTAAGTTAATGAAGCTTAATATCAAATATCTGAATTAGAGTAATATCGAAACAACTCTTAATTATGACAGAAATTTGGTATTTAATGATGTCTGATTAGAATTTGGTGGATTTACTTGGCAAGTTTTCTCTTAATTACTTACCTAATCTTATTTTAAAATGTATGAAAACTTGACCAGTGAACCCACCAAATTTTAACCAGTCATCATTAAATACCAAATTTCTGTCATAATTAGGAGTTGTTTCGATATTACTCTAATTCAGATATTTGATATTAAGCTTCATTAACTTAAGACTTGGCATATATTTTAGATCTCATTACTTTTTTTGGTTGACTTTTTACGCACAGGTTTCTTGTACATATAAGAACTTGGCTCTTTTTTTTAACATTTATGTTTTTGTTGTGATAGATTTAACGAAATCAATGATAACTATAAAAATATATATGAAATAACTATTTTTATTGAATTATTATTATTTCCCACATTTGATTTTACCCCGGTGCTTTCCAAGCTTAAACTTTATCAAAATTCAAAACTGAACATAAATAAATTCCTTACAAATTAAATTTTAAAAATACAAATACATAAATTCATCCAACATCTTTCTTTATTTGTGATTTATGTTTGATCTTCGAAGATAAATAAAATCACAAATAATGGGATTAGGTACGCTTTAGTTATGATATATAATATAACAGTACATATGAAGCATATAAATAGGTGTATCTACAATTATTACAGACTATGTATACTCAAAAACGAAACACCAGCACAACATTTTCGAAACAATCAACAAAAAGAAACTTTTGCCCCTCACAGAAGCAATAGAAACAAAACAAAAATAAATATAGAAATGCGAATAAAATCACCAAAGCTGGATAATCTAAGATAAGCGAACCAAAGACAACAAAAGGGAAAAGAAAATATAATCCGACTGCCAGCAATAGCAACAGTTTCTATAAAAATGATAATAGTTCTCCAAGGAAAGGAACATAACCGAAGATTTTTTGAAGGAATATCATCCCCAACCATATATCCTTCGACTTATGTATATATGAACGTTGGTATGTTGATGTTGCTGGGGATGATGGGGGTGGATTGCAGGAGTGATGGAAAAATTCCTAATTAAATGCGAAAACTTCTCTGATGATATGAAGTTTTCCCTCAGCTAAGCTCACTCTGATATCACAAAACTAAAAGTGTCACGAAGGAATTCTTGAAGGATGGAAATCCAAATATGTATACTCTGTATAGTGTATGCAGGGAAAACTTGTGGATGTTCATAAAAAAGGACGAAAAATTCCTTTTAAACGAATTTGCATATCTTTTAGCTTAAGGCCGTTAGCATTTTGTACAATCTTTCCTACTTCACCCCTCTTTGAACTTTACTCAACTATACAAAGAACAAAGAATAACTAACGGAAAAGCAAAAAACTCCTGCCCTGATAATATGTATGTTATTAACCGATTCCCTTTGATTTCGAAATTAGCATATCAATTCCAAAAAATTGTGTGTGTCCAACAGCTTTTTTTTTGTGTTGTGTTTCAAGATTTTGAGGGGGTTGCTGGAACTGGTAACTGGGACTGATTAAAGGGTATTTTCCTCTGCTACTTTCGTGAGCTCGGTTATAGTATTGTCTCTCGCTCACTCATTACATTAGCATATGCAAAAAGCATCTCGTAAATCAGGGAGCTGAATTTATTTTCCCTTGGCCTTATCTGCTTATGACAGCTTTTAAAATTTACATTCAACGAAAATGAGAAAGCCAGGCGAAATCATTTTTTTTGTCTCTATCTTTACGGGAGAGTTTTCCATGTTCTGTTCGACTCCAATACCGAGAGTTCATGTCCATCGTTCTTTTTTTTCTGTTTTTTTTTCGAAAGCAAGACCTGCCTGAAAACCGAATTAGGGATAACGTGTTTTCTTTTTTGAAATCAGCCTGTATCTGAAACGGACATATACATACATCCAACTGGATTTTACATACTTACCCTACCTTCGTATATCTGCTCTGCTATCAATTCAAAGGACGAAGGATGAAGAAATGAATTTATTTTCCACTAGGTACGTTATTTTAACTTAGATAAGTACCGCGTAAGAGATCGCCTGCTCCTGTGTCAGAAAGTGGTCGTAAAAAACGAAATGCGTGTACGTGGATCTGCATAAATTGGTGGACCCATCCTCTGGCCGTGATATGGATGGCGTCGTCGTCCTCGTGATGAGAGCCAAAGTCAAAACAAGCAGCAAAAGGACCTGTGTCTGCGTTTGTAGACAAAATGAGTGTGGCCCCAAGAAATTAAAGAAGAAGAATGGGTTGCTTTTTCGTGATTGTGCTGTTGATTTTTCGCGAGCGTGAAAAGTTCAGTGATTATTACTGCTGAAAGTACGTGACTGGCCTGGAAAGTACCGGGAAATTGGATAACCAGGAGAATATACACACTTTGCAGTATTTATGATGATCTAATTTGTTGCTCAAATCTCGGATAAATTTTCGACGGTGAGTTGAATTGTTCATTTTGGGGTTGTTTGACGCCGCGCACGGTTATTGTGGCAAAAGCGGGTGTTTTTCCCATTTTATGTTTCAAGAGGATTGCACTTGAAATTGCTTCCAAAAGTTCGAATGCTGTTGTAAGTTAATTTAATTCAAACAGGCGAATGGTTGTAGAAGGAGAACAAAAGCGCACTATTGCAAATTGAGAATAGTGAGGTTGCTTTGGTGAACAATATAAATTTCACTCTGAGGATGCATCTTTCTAACGAGCATTATGGGAAGGAGTTGCATGCAAGTGAACATTAAGCAAGTTATCCATCTAATTAAATGCTCAAGGATTTTAGGAAATATATAAACTTTCTTAAATGAAATTAGTGCATTAAAAGTTTTGACTGAAGTTTCAATTACACGCAAAAAGAGAGTAAGTAGTAAAAGTTGTACTAAGGTAACTCTGAGAAGAGTTATTTTGGAAAAAAAATACAAAAGAAGTTTTGAAGTTAACTTTATGTGAATTAATGTAAGGAAGTAGGTAGAACTGAACATTACTGTTTTACTTTTGATTAAAAATTATTGCTGGATAGGTAGGCACAGTAACATAATGTAGGTACATAGTTCAAAAATCAAATATGGTCATAAGTAGGGTCCGGATTTGTATGCACTAAAAAACTCAAAAAATGCGCTTAAAAAATGCGCCTTAAAATGCTAAATATGCATGTAAAATATGCAGTTAAAACCATTTTATCTTAATTTTTGTTCAGAGTAAAAACACATTTTATACAGTTTTTAATTAAAAAAATTCAGTCTCTTATTTTCATTGTTTGGTAGAAATGAATCAAAACGAAAATAACGTAAGAGTCAATAAGAAAAAAAAAATAACAAACATAAATATAACATTTTCATTTGTTTAATTGAAATAAAAAATAATAAATTATTCAAAATAAAATAAAATAATAATTACTCCTTAATTATTCTCATTTTTAAATGTTTTGTTTTGTAAATCATGTAATTTTTTTTTTTAAAGTTTTCGAAATCGAAACGTTGCCGATTCGGTCTTAAAAATGTCTTATACATCGAAAAAGATCGCTCTACATTAATTTTCATACAAATTTAAATGCGTATAATGTGGGGTTGGAAGTTGAAATATGGTTCAAGTTCATCAAATGAATAACAAAAAATAGGAAGATAAAAGTTTTGAGGTGCGTGTGCATTTCATTTAAGGGATACTATATATTTTTTAAATAAATCTTTGGACCATATGCTCCAAAAATATGTATTTATTTTCAAAATATGCATTTATTTTAAAAATATGCAAAAACATGCGAAATATGCATTTATCCTAAAATATGCAAAAATATGCAACTACGTTTAAATGCCATTTTAAAGAAAATTTCATGATTCGTATACATAACTAGTTTCCTTGCTTCCAAAGCTTCCCTAAAAAAATATGTATTTGCATAGAAATCCGAACCCTAGTCATAAGGTTACATTGCCGTGAAAATGAAAAATCAACTGAGGCCACTAAATCACCATAAAAAGTCAATATGTTTCAGTAATTGGTCAGCCATAGATCTCTTTTTTGAATTCCTAAAAATAAAACAGTAGGTAAAATTTGTATGACCTAAAACAAGTTTTAACTTTTTGTACTAGATTTTTTTTCTTTTTGAATTACCCAAATAAGGTGCCAAAAATTTTGTTTGTGATCTTTAACAATACAAATTTGAAATGTATGTATACTAGTTGACGTTTTAAAAGGTACCAGAATAGCGGTATAAAGTTTAATAGGAATTGTATACAAAAACAATCTGCACATGGGTTGCCTGTCGAAATGTGGTCTAGGCTTTTTTGCCAAGCAATGACTCTCAATTTTCGGGCTTTTTCAATTATCTACCTCAACCTAGATGGTAAGCCTTAAAAATATAAAAAAAAATGTCATATAAAGACAATTTTATTTGAAAATTATGAACTACGTGATTTTTTGAAATTCGAAATTTCAGTAGGATAAATGAGGGTAGACGAAAGTAAGTACAGATTCAAAATAGCTTTTTATGGCCTTTAATCCTAAAAATTGGCATTTCGTTCGGCTTACTCGCTTCAACTCATCAGTGACATAGTGAGGGCTTTGTCATACGCAATTTGTATTAAGTTCAGTTCAATTTACATGGATTTTTTAGCAAAAAAACACTGTAAACTATATCCAACAAGATTAGAATTCCTAATCATTAAGCTTGAAATTTGTTTGCCTGGGGCCAGACCAGGCATAGTTTCTACATAAGAAGGTTTTATAATACAAATTCTATTTACTACTCAAATAAATCAGCCAAGTAGAAGACTTAGCATTAAGGATTTGGACTTGTTGCATTACACAACTCAACAAAATAAAAAATCAATTTTGTGCCTGGGTTTATTTCATGATTTTTTTTATTCGTCATGCTCCAAAATTATGGGAAAATGCCCACAGCCCCCCAGTTTGCTTTTGTAGAGTTGGTAGTCAAAATACAGTTACCATCATAGTTTTCATGGAAATAATAAATTATTGCTTTTATATTTTCTTTAAAAGAGGAGAGGGGAGGGAAATTGTTACGCCCATTGGGTATTTCTAGAGTATATTTGTGTTACAAACTACACAAATTTTTATTATTTTGAAATTTAAGGACGTTAAAATGTTACTAAGAATGTGAATGCTAATGCATTTTGCTATATGTGGTTATTTTATCAAAATTCACATTACATATTATAATTTATGAAAATATGTTAAGAAACTTAACAGACATGCAGGATGTCTCTAAAATTGAATATTCTGCACGGTCATTTAGTAAAAATTAAAAACTTCATTGCGAGTATACTCAGAAGAAAAAGGAAAAAAGGAAAGGATTTTATTGACATCGAGAGAAATCGTCTACAAAGGTCAATAAAATGAAACAATGATGGGAAATTATTCCATAGGTTTATTTTTGAAATAACACATTCCAAAATCAGTGTGTTTGTTGATTAAAATTACCGTTTTAATATTGGTACATTAAACAAAATATTTAAGAAAAAATGAGTTTTTGTTATTTTCAATTTGATAAAAAATTTTAATATATACAACCATCTGGTTCTTAAACTTTTACTTAAGATTGGTAAAAGCATTGAATATTGAAAAAAATAACTAACTTTTTCACATCAAATAAAGAAAGTTTTAATTAAAAAAAAAAAAATATAATAATGATTTTTTTTTCAAAATTCTGAGTTTGAAAATTGATTATAAGAAAACTATTCATGGAAATGACTTAATTTGAAAACTTAACTTAAGAATGGAGTCTTAAAAAAAAAAATAAACCATAATATTTTTTTTTTCTAGTTTAAGTAACTTTTTAAAGATGTTTGTATATGTTTTTTTTGTTTCGAGCCAGTATACACTATCTTATATCTTAGTCTTATATCTTTAAATATCTATTTAAATTTATTCTAACATTATAGCACATTCTCATGAATTTTCAAAACAAAAGCAAACTTTTTTCAAATAAAACTTATTTTTATTCAATAAGTAATATGTAAGGAATAAGAAAATCATATGCAGACCCCGGCACAAAATTTGTGTTGACTAGTGTTATTGATTCAAAATAGCTTTTTATGGCCATTAGTCCTACAAATTGGCGTTTCGTTCGGGTTACTTAGTGAGTAATAAAGATAAAAGTTTTTATAAATTCAAAAACCAGCATTATAAAAGTAGAAATGTTACAATTTTGAAAAAATTAAGTGGCAACCCTAGAATTGAGGGAAAATTACCTGATCTTTATTTTTTGACTAATCTGTTCACGAATAAAGCATACACTAAGTTTTAGCCTTGTACCTAACAAATTTCTCAAGTTAACCGCAATTTCTTTTATTAATCTTTACGAGCCTTAGACTCGTCTGGCAAGCACTTTCGACTGCCAAACCCGTCTGGCATAATTTTTTTCATGCATAACAATATACATATAAACTAAGTTATAAATAAATTTCAGCCTTGTACCTACAAGTAGGTTGATTTTGACCCTTTTTTGCATTCTAAAAGAATCGGATGGCAACCTTTCGACGCGGCAACTCTGCCCGACTGTGATTTTCGAACTCAACTAGTCCCAAATCAAGCATACCTACACAAAGTTGTAGCCTTGAGGCTAGTAGGTTAGGCAAAGTGGCTGGTAGCTCTTAGAATATAAGTTAGTTATTGTTACGTCGCCGGCTAGCTTTTATGAATTTTTTTCAAGCTTTAAGATTTATGAAAATTGAAATACCGAGATCAACGATAAGAAAGAGAAAAGAAAAGAAAAGAAAAGAAAAGAAAAGAAAAGAAAAGAAAAGAAAAGAAAAGAAAAGAAAAGAAAAGAAAAGAAAAGAAAAGAAAAGAAAAGAAAAGAAAAGAAAAGAAAAGAAAAGAAAAGAAAAGAAAAGAAAAGAAAAGAAAAGAAAAGAAAAGAAAAGAAAAGAAAAGAAAATAAAAGAAAAGGAAAGAAAGATCGATCCCATGTCAGATTACCAGACAATTTCCCGAAAAAATCGCCGAAAATTCTGTAAAATTTCAGTGATCTTAAAATCATAAGAAATTAGTAGAAAATAGAATTTTCATTTGCGCTATTTTCATTTATTCAAGAATAAACAGTGAGGTATGTATGAGGGGGCATGCTGCCCCCTGCAACCCCCCTGCTTGGGCTCATTATAGGATTTGGGGTAGGTGCGAGGTTGGATGTATGCAAAGTTCCTTTTGCATTTATAGAATCTGGATTTAAACAAACTTTGAATGAATTATCCTATACAAACATATATCCAACAATAATTGTAACTGTATCATTTTGAGATCTTAAACAAATATTACCATCACAAGAAATTCTTAAAACTATGCGTATTCATTGAAATAAAGTTTGGAAATACCACAAAAAATTGAGGAAATATCGCCTAAATTCTACAAAAACTATTTATATGCAAAATATTTGGGTGATATTTCCATTTCATTATTTGGGTTCAAAATTGCTTTGGGCAATATTTCCAATTTCTTCTTTGCTTTTGGGTGATAAAATTTTTTGTGGGCGATGTTTCCAAATCGTTTTGGGCGCTTCCTTGGGCGCTTCCTTGGGCGCTATTTCCTAACGCCTCGTTATTCTGCATTCCAAAATTTCGCATATGAATCAAAAATTCTCTGTATGGACATAACTCTGTAGGTATACCGATATTCTGCTTTTCCATTATTCTGTATTTAAAAGTTCTGTTAATCCAGAATTCTATATTTAAAAGTTCTGTGCAACCCAAATTCTTTATTTTAAGCTGCTGTAAATTCAATATTCTGTATTAAAAAAAAATACAATTTTTCATTTACCATTCCAAAATTCTTTGGAATTAGTACAGGTAAAATAGTACGAAAAGTGGTTCGAATAAAAAAAAAATAGTACCATCATGAAACTTGGTGAAAACGTTTCATGTACCATGAAAATGAAGAATCAAAAGAGTCTATAAAAATATCTGTGGTTAAAGGCTGTTTTTTTGGTGAGTTGGGGTAGTGGTGGGAGTATTGCCATAAAACCTGTGACAAAAATGGTACCCCCATGAGATTTTGTGAAAATGTGCTATTAACTTACAGAATGAAGAATCAAAAGAGTCTATAGAAATATTTTGCATGGAAGGGTGTGTTTTTTGAAGAAAGAGGGAAGTGTATGATTATTTTTCAAAAAAATGGAAAGGGATGGTAACCCTCAATAAAACCTGGTAAAAATGTTTCATTTACTACGAGAATGAAGAATTTACGGAGTTTACAAAAATATCAAGGAAGAAAGGGTGCTTTTGTGGGCTTGGGTAAAGGGTGTTATTTGTTTTTGGAAACAATTTTAGTTTTTGGAAAAAGTTTTATACATTCCTTCACCCATAAAAAACATCCTTCTACCATATAGATATTTTTATAGACTCTTTTGATTCTTCATTCTGGTAGTTCATACCACAATTTTATAAAGTTTCATGAGGGTACCATTTTTGTCACAGATTTTATGGTAATAGTCCCACCATAACCCCAACCCTTACCCTAACCTTCAAAAAAATACCCTTTAAGCACAGATATTTTAATAGACTCTTCTTATAATTGCTTTTCATGATAAATGAACCATTGATGAAAAGTTTCATCGACGGACCATTATTTTCAGCTACTTTTCGGTAATATTTAACTTTTATACTGAAAATATAGTCATCGTAGCATAAAAGTGACAACAACTTTTTTCACGGAGGTTGTATCGACTTGGTTTTAGTGTCATTTGATTCAGCATTTAAAACTTCCTTAAAAACATGTGTCATATGCTAAGGTTGAACCAAGTAAAATTTTTCCGTTTGATACACCACAGCTTCCCCCCTCTCCCCCTAAAAAAAACACCCTTCCATATGAAATATTTTTATAGACTCTTTTGATTCTTCATTCTCATGGTACATGAAACGTTTTCACCAAGTTTCATGTTGGTACCAATTTTTTTGTTTTATTTATCCTATTTTACCTGTACTAAATACAGAATTCTGAAATACAAATTTTGAAAGGTACAGAATTATGGCCCCAACCCGAAAGGAATTAATTAAAAAACAACGGCAACACTTACGGTATTTCTTTTGAAACTTTTTGGAAGGTCAGAAATCAATTCTCATTGTTTATTTTCAAAAAAAGTTCTTTCAATAAATTGATTTAGCAAAAAACTGTTTTCAAATATCAAATTATTGAAAAAAAAAATAATTATTTCTTCAAAATGTTGAGTTTGAAACAATTTTTTGCCAAAACTGTTCATCAAAAAAACTTAATTTGAAATAAACAATATGATTGGACTACTGGCATTCCGAAAAGCAGCAAAACAATACTGTAAGTGTTGCATTGTTTTTAATTAAATAATTCATATTTTATGCATTTTTTTTTTTTTTTCATAAAATTGAAATACCCATCCAAGCGGGCGGAAATATTACCGCCCTTCAATAGGATTATTTTCTTTTCTACTTCCAACCTACAAACATGCTCGAGTGCAAATGAAAATAAAATGCATTACGAAGTCGCACGTACTTGCTTTTATGTTCAAGAGGCTGAGGATTTAAGAAATTTGAATACAAAGACAAAAGGAGAAAAATGTTTTTAATCAGTTTAACCAGTTCTTTTGATAGTATGAGGTGAAAAAAATAGAAAACCATTTTAATTCTTGATTGAATACGATTGTATGGAAAAATAATTTATAAGGTTGGAGCGTTTTTTTTTTAATAATTTCTTATACAGGATGTTCCCTAATTCGTCAGTAATATCTTAAGGCATGATTTTCGGGCATATTCTAAGAAAAAAAAATATATAGGGGAAAATTGTACCTCTCACCCTTAAGGCGGGAATTTCTGAAACATTGACTTTAATAGTCCAGTTAAAATAGACATTTGACCTAGCCAAAATTCCGATAAGGCTGAAAATTGGTATAGACCTTCCTTTTGACTTAGCAAATCAGCTGCGAAAAATCCTTGTCAATCCCACCCGAGAATAAAAAGTTATTGAAGGTCAAGTGTCGAAAAAAATGGTTTTTCACCTATAACTTTCAAACGGTAAATGCTATTGAAAAGTAGTATGAGTAAATTTAGTAGACCAGACAATTTTCTACAAAAAATATTAGCACAGATTTTTTCGTAAGACAGATGGTTTAGGAAATAGAGCTGTTTTAAAAATGGTAAATTGACGAAAATATCGGTTTTTCGGGTATAACTCCTTAACGGTAAATAATTTCGGAAAGTGTTTCAAGTAACGTTTGTAGACCATTCAACTCTTTACAAGAAAATATTTAAACAAAAATCCTAAATGTACCGTTAAAAAGATATAAATATTTAAGAATATGGTCAAAAAACCAAAAATAACGGTTTTCTGACTATTAGGTGCCAGTTATAGCTATCATTGAAACTCATCATTGAAAATTTTAATGATTGATTTTGAGGCGTTTAGGAAGTAAAATCATTTATTTTTTTATTGAAAAAATAAACCTTAAGACTTAATTTATATATCTAGCCAAAAAAATAGTTCAAATAGGCCCAACTTTTCACATAAAAAGACTTTTCTTATTTTCAATGATTGAACTACCTTACCAATGATCATTGAAAATTAAAAGGTCAATTTTTATGGAAAGTTGGGGCCCATTTGAAAAAATTTTTTTGACTAGAAATATTAATTAGGTTTTGAGCTTTAATCGTCCATTAAAATAATAAAAGATTTTGCTTTCTAAACGCCTCAAAATCAATCATTTAAGTTTTCAATGATGAGTTTCAATGATAGCTATAACTGGCGCCTTACTCGTAGATGACGAAGTTGTTCAAAATTAATGTATGCCCAATTTGTAGACGTTAAAATATTCAGCTTAAAAGATTGTTATACTTTTTCCTTACGAGTGGCCAAATGTCGAAATATAGAATTTTCACGTATAACTCTTAAACGGTAAACGCTATCATAAAGGTACTTTATGCAGAGTTTGTACATAATGTGGTGTTCTACAAGAAATTTTTTCGTTTTTTTTTTTCTAAAATGTATTAATCAATAGATATAGTTATTTTAAGAATTTGGTCAAATTCAAAAATAACGGTATTTTAATTTTAACTTTTAAATGGCTAATGCCCAGTTGCACCAAAATTCACTAAAAGCGGTTTTTGCTAAAATGGAGTTAAAATTTATCGGACTGATAAATTTATTTGGGTTGCACCAATCTCTTTCGTGCATTTTTTAGCTAAAATGCAGTTCATGAACCACCCCTGGATTTTATCATCTGTTTATTAAACTGAACGAAAAAATTTAACCAGTGCAAGTGAGATAACAATAAGGAAAATGTGAATACACAATAAACAGAAACAAGGTATTCTCATTAGATACAGCCAATGCGCCATCTTGGTATTGTTTTATTATTATTTATTATTTTCTTTTTTTTAGAGAAATTATGAAACTATTGAAATGGATACCAACTAACACTCAGTGGCGTCTTTAGGCATGGACCCGGTGGGCCAGGGCCCAGGCCCCGTGATTTAGGGGGTCCCTGTACCACACCAATATACCAACCAATGGTCATTTTGAAAGTATGCGAAATTGAGATTGGATTTATCTGGCTCTAGTAAAATAAATGAAAGAGCAATATTTTCTCATCCTTATCATGGAAGATTCTTAATACCTACTCTTAAAACTTTTTAACATTTTCCCAAACAAAAATATTTTAAGTTATTTATACCAAAAACAATAAAAAATAATGAAATCCAAGAAAAGTTCAACTTTTAAATAAAATTATTACAATTGAATAAAAACTTCGTCTTTCGAAACGAAAATGTTCACACAAAACAAGTTGTATTGAATCTTGGATTTGGAGGAATAGGAGTGTTAAATGATGTGCCTTTATTATGATTTTTATTTACTTTGACATCTAATAAAATTCTCCAAATATATTTGTTCAGTCTTTTCTTTTACGTATTTGCTATTTTTTTATTGATCAAATTGTAGGGTGGTTTCAATTTTGTTCCTATATGTTTTCGGTAGTGCTAAATCTGAGTTTTTCACTTATGGCCCGAAAACTATTAATTATTCTTAAAAAACATCTAAAAACAATTGAAAGCATACACAGTTTCCCAAACAAAATTTGTTTAAGATTTGTTTCCACGACAACCTGTTTGGACTCAAGCCTGAATTGAAAATGGACGTATTTTAAGTGTTCCAAAAATTCATTGGAAACACTATATTTAATAACACTGTATGACTAAATTTTAATTTGAAATAAATAAATAAATTTCTATGGTCATTCTGAAGTATAAAAATTTCCCTTCAAAACTCTACTTCAATCTTTTAAGTAACTTCTTTCGTCTTTAATAAATTATTATTAAGTTATTACCCTTCGTCTTAAACTACCTAATAGGGTTTTGTGGGGGCAGCAAAAATAAGCCAATATTCAAATTGGGGTTGAGCCCCAGTGCGCATTTTTGCATAATTTTTTTGTATTTCTTTCCATGTTGGGTCACGAAATCTTAGTCGCAAACCTCAGATTCAAAAAAAAAAAATGAGGACAAAAATCGAAACTACCCAGCAATTCACATGGATGGATGATCTGATTGAGATCTATTAAAAGATTGTCCCTTACAATAAGCGTGGTACACATTATCAAACCTGAGTGTCAGCCATGTTGGATATGAAACCGAACTTACAATTTGTACACGCTGAATGATGGTTTGACACTCAGAACTGCCTGCTCACAAAATTTTTTGATACTGCGTGACAACCCTCGGTTTGTTGGGTGGTTGCTCGATGATGTGTACACAATTTCATTCATGAGCCGTCATTCACGGAACAAAACAAGAATTTTTTATAGCGGATCAGTGGAAAAAGTGCAAACAAAATAAGAAAAAGCTCGCGTGTGTCATGTAAAAAAAGGAATCAGCACGATTCATGACGGAAATAGCCTCAAAATAAAAAGAAACAATTTTCTGAGAGTAGTGGAATTTCTTTGCCTGACGCCCAACATAACTGATAAGTGTGTACGTGAAACTTTTCACGCAGATTTGATATCCAACACGCGTGACAGTCAGGTTTGATAATGTGTACCACGCTATAAGTTCGTTCGTTGAAGTTTACCCAGAATTGACCCAGGTTTTATTGACAACTTGGGGAGTTGTCAAAAAAACCTGGGTTTTTTCAATTCTCAAAAAAAACTTTCAATTGTAATGTTGACACCAGCAAAAAAACAAGAATTTTGGAAATCTGATAATTAAAACTTAATTTTGGCTGCAAATTGAATAAAAAGAAATCAAAGTTTCCATTTTTTATTTCTTTTTGTTATTATTTGAGTAAGATGTGTGATTCTTTTATTTTCCATTTCAAAAATAAACAATAAACAGCAGCACGGCGTGAATCCCCAAACAAATCAAATGATTCACAACTCATGTCATTTTGACAGTTTATTCGTTACCTCAACTGGCCCCAATAAAAAACCTAGTTCTACTTCAGGACGAGTTCAGGGCGACCCCTGGTCTCAAAAACACAGGAATTTGCTTGTTAGGGTGAGTTCAAGTTTTTTAAAAAACGCTTTGGGGCGACCCCAGGTTGACTTCAGGGCTCAACGAACAAACCTAATGATAATGGCTTAAGCTTTAATGCAGTTTTCAGTGTTTGTTTAATTTTGTTTGCAGTGATCCCTTTGCCAACCCCCCCCCCCCCCCCCCCCCCCCCCCGTAGTTACGCCACTGCTACGACTGTAGGGTTAATATGCGTAGGTTCTTCTAAGAATATTGAATTTCAAACAAGCGAGCCATGAAACAATGCGATTGATACATTTTTTGCTCGTCGCTTGTAAATTTGTCTAATCACTTTTTAAATTAGCCTCCAATTGAAAAAAAGCCAAAATAAAAGAAATGAAAAGAAAATTAGCTTTAAACACAAAACCTCGTGACATTTCTGTATATTGTTCTAAGAGCACCACGGCAGAAGTCAGAATCAATTTTATTTGCAAAAATGGGAACGTAATTTTTCCATTGATGATTTTCAGACATCGTTTGACAATCGACACCAAAAGAGTCAATTAATATTTCTGCTTTCAAAGCCGCACTATGATGAAAAAAAATATAAAACCACGTTTCTATCATTGAAGAGTTTCTATCATTGATTGAGTGTCACGTGAAAAATGCAGTTTATATTCATTTAATTAAATTCGAATTATAAAATGTTCAAAATTAGCCATAAACCTGGAAAATAGTTTGTGTTCAAGACAAAAATGCGAAATATTTTAATAATAATAGTTAAATTTTACTAAAATGTATGATAAAGCTTATTATCTGGAAAATTTTTCAGTAAAGTTTTTTCAAGGGGCCCCCAAATCCTTAATGGCCCAGAGTGCCCCCAAATGTCCAAAGACGCCCCTGCTAACACTAATATTTTTTCGACACACTCTTGGAAATTATGAACAAATATTTTAAAGCGACGTCATCGAATTCAGAAAATTTCTTTGTGAACCTGAACAACTCTTCGACGTCTCGCCATTTTCTGGTTTAGTTCGTTTCAGATGAACACATGATGACCAGTCTATGATTTTTCTGGAATAATTTATTTATTTAAGTAGTGAATTATAATAGGAAACAAAATACCTTCACCTGTTGTTTTCGTTATTTTAATTTGGAACTAACAATATTTCCGTCAAATAAAATTGAATTATTTTGTTTGTAGGTAGTTAGATATGTTCGTTTAAACTTGCTTTTAAAATTTATCTGGAGGAAAATGGAATTTTAGTTTATTGGTTCGTTTATTGGCCTGTTAGATTTAGAAGTGGTTGGTGCAACCGATAAATGTCATTTTAAAATTAAACGAATCAATAAATATTTAAAAGAGGTCGGTGCAACTGGCCATAAGTCATTCCAAAAAATTTTAGATTGAGTTTGTAAAGATTGAAATGTACGACCTAATAAAAAGTAAAATTTTGTCTCATACGAGTGGTTGGTCAAAAAATATTGCGATTTAAAAGGGGCCAAATTAATGTCGAAAATATAGGATTTTCATCTACAACTCCTAAACGGTGAATGTTATCAAAAAGTAATTCAAGCTAAGTTTGCTAAGTTTGGAGATAATGTGATACTCTACAAGACAATTTTTTTTTTCTAAAACTTACAATTTAAACGATATAATTATTTTAAGTTTTTATAAAAAGTTAATAACACTGATTTATTCCCTTTTACTCGAAAATGACGAAGTTGTCTAAAATAAATATATGCTCAGTTTGAAGACTATTAATCCTACCCAAGCAATAATGCACAAGGTATTGAATTTAAAAAAATGAAAAATAATCATTTTCTGCATGATATGGTGTGGAAAAGAGTGCATGTCATGCAGAAAGTGATAATTTTTCATTTTTTAAAATTCAATACCTTGTGCATTATTGCTTGGGTAGGATTAATTTTGTAGGCAATTTTATAGTCTTCAAACTGAGCATATATTTATTTTAGACAACTTCGTCATTTTCGAGTAAAAGGGCATAAATCAGTGTTATTAACTTTTTATAAAAACTTAAAATAATTTGTATCGTTCAAATTGTAAGTTTTAGAAAAAAAAAAATATTCTTGTAGAGTATCACATTATCTACAAACTTAGCTTGAATTACATTTTGATAACATTCCACCGTTTAGGAGTTGTAGATGAAAATCCTATATTTTCGACATTAATTTGGCCCCTTTTAAATCGCAATATTTTTTGACCAACCACTCGTATGAGACAAAATTTTTCTTTTTATTAGGTCGTACATTTCAATCTTTACAAACTCAATCTTAATTTTTTTGGAATGACTTAGCCATTTAAAAGTAAAAATTAAAAAACCGTTATTTTTTAATTTTGACCAAATTCTTAAAATAACTATATCTATTGATTGATACATTTTAGAAAGAAAAAAACGAAAAATTTCTTGTAGAACACCACATTATGTACAAACTCTGCATAAAGTACTTTATGATAGCGTTTACCGTTTAAGAGTTATACGTGAAAATTCTATATTTTCGACATTTGGCCATTTTGAATTCGCAATATCTTGTAACCGACCACTCGTAAGGAAAAAGTATAACAATCTTTTAAGCTGAATACTTTAACGTCTACAAATTGGGCATACATTAATTTTGAACAACTTCGTCATCTACGAGTAATAGTCAGAAAACCGTTATTTTTTGGTTTTTGACCAAATTCTTAAAATATTTATATCTTTTTAACGGTACATTTAGGATTTTTGTTTAAATATTTTCTTGTAAAGAGTTGAATGGTCTACAAACGTTACTTCAAACACTTTCCGAAATTATTTACCGTTAAGGAGTTATACCCGAAAAACCAATATTTTCGTCAATTTACCATTTTTAAAACAGCTCTATTTCCTAAACCATCTGTCTTACGAAAAAATCTGTGTTAATATTTTTTGTAGAAAATTTTCTGGTCTACTAAATTTACTCATACTACTTTTCAATAGCATTTACCGTTTGAAAGTTATAGGTGAAAAACCATTTTTTTCGACACTTGACCTTCAATAACTTTTTATGCTCGGGTGGGATTGACAAGGATTTTTCGCAGCTGATTTGCTAAGTCAAAAGGAAGGTCTATACCAATTTTCAGTTTTATCGGAATTTTGGCTAGGTTTGCACATTTTTATGTCTATTTTGACTAGACTATAAATGCAAACAAAAAAGTATTCAAAATCAACGAAAGCGCATACAATATAACGTGCTATAGTTTTTTTGAAAGTTAATACTCTATTCCTGTGGGTAGTACCTCGTGGCTTGATGGTTAGTGCGTAGGACTGTCATACCGAAGGTGTGGGTTCGATTCCCAGCCGTGCCACCTAAAAGCAGAAATGTTTTATTCGAGGTACTGCATCTTGCGAGGAACTGACAAATCCTCCAAGAGTATACTTGTCATGAAAAAGTGCTTCTCATTTAGCCGTTGAGACTCGGAAAAAAAAAGTAGGTCCCCTCCATTCCTGCCAACAAACACGCAGACAGGAATGGTTGTGGGTTGTAAGTCTTTAGGCCCTGGTTCTACATGAGATGTTGCGCCACCCAATTTATTTATTTATTTACTGTATTCATGTATTTAGTTTTTAAATCAAGCTGTTTAAGCGAATAGTTTTTTAAGAATTATTTTTTCAAATTCAAAATTTTTGAAAAAAAATTTGATTTTTTCTTAAAGTTGATATTTTTACAAATTGTACGTATTCAAGTGCTATTTTCTTGCTCAATACTCAATGCTCTAATTTATTTCTTGTCAGTTATTGAAATGTAAAAATCTCTCTCAGTTTTTGAGAAATTAAGGAAAAACAAGACACCTTTCCCAAAAAAAAAAAAACACGAAAAATTAATTTATAAATGAACTATCCACAATTAAACCCTTTTATCGGTTTTTTTTGGGAAAGTATCGTCTGTTTTTTCTTAATTTTTCAAAAACTAAGGAAGATTTTTGCATTTGGTTTTCGAAAGTTGACTAAAAATGAATTATAGCATCAAATACTGAACACAAAAATAGCACTTATTAAAGCAGAATTTCGAAAAATATCAACTTAAAACAAAAATTACCTACTAGGTACTTTTTCAAAAATTTTGACTTTGAAAATTAATTTCTCAGAAACTATTCGCTTAAATCGTTTTTTAAATTTCGAATTTAAAGGACTCATGTACTTGTAACTTTTTTAAAAATTAATTTTTCGTTTATAAAAATTTTGATATGCAATATTATTTGAACTTATTTGAAATTTTTATGTAAAAAAAAATTATCTAAATCCGTTCAGCTGATAATGAGAAAATTCAAAATAAAGAAAAATCATACTATGAGATGTATTACTAATATTTTCAAAGTTTTTATAATTTTTTGTTGTAGATCGCACTAATTTTAGGATACAAAAAGTTTTATCAAAATCGTAGGAGCTATTTTTGATAAAAAAATATGTTCCTTAACGTTTTTTTTATTTTGTATTTTTGCATAAAAGTAAATTTTTTTAATAAAATAATTTATAAAGTTTTGGAAAATTTGATTTAAGAAAAAAAATTGAAAAACTTTTCAAAAATCCAAAAAATATTTTTCAAACATTTTGGTAGCATAAAATGTGTACCATTTATATTTTTTGGAAGCTTCTGTATAAAAAATTTACTGAAATTAGTTTTGATGAAAAGTGAAAGTAAGAAAAAATGGTTCTTCTAAAGATACCATGAACTTATAACCATTTTTGAAAAATAGTTTCCCACCCAAAGGTAGCATCTACTAAAAGTAATTTATTGTTTTTTTTTTGTTTGCTAGAAAAGTTGTGGAGCAGTTTTTACGAAAAAAAGAACAATTAAATCTAAAATTGCTAAGACCCGTTTGCTGATTCGAATCTTAAGGATTTATGTTCTACTTAAAATCTTATGTTCCACTTTTTCCTTTGCTTAAACTGTCACACAAGCGCTTATGTTCCTCTTAAATATTTAAGTTTCGTATCCGCAAATAGGCCTTAGAGAAATTGTGTGGCGTTATTTTTGGTTCTAAAAAAACATCAACAAAATGTGGGGGGATAATGACCAAAAGCCGCTATGGTTGCAGCTCAACAGACAGACAGACAGGTAAAAATCTGAGTTTTATGTTCTTCAATTGGCCAATTTAAGCCAATCCAAGAAAACCTTTTTAGAACTTCCACCCTAATATTCACATGTTGTGTGAATTGGTATCGTTTCAAATCCGACAAGTTTGCTTGTGAATGAAGATAATGATTTTGGCGGATTATTACCTTGGTTAGTTATGCGCAGAACATTTCTCGAAAGGAATACTGAATTTTGAAAATAATTTCACGATTTGGACATATTGTTCAAAGCTTTTAATTTTAATAGTTATTTGCTATACTCTATTGAAAATATTACAAAAAATTTACAGAATTAATTTAAAAACATGGTCATTTTAGAAGAAAATGTTTAACTAGATTTTCAGGCTTCTCATGTATCCATCGTGTAAAATGAACCATGATGTGTTGAATTGTATTGTGTGATATTAAAAACCAGTGTTTAAGCTCTTAAGTGTTGTTCTGTGATAATAATTTTGCAAGCGGAATACGGAAAATTTTGAGATGAATTTATAGATATCGTTGCAGCTTGCATTGTTTCTGTAAATTTTATTATCAATTCGACCAAACATAAGAAAATAAACCGAATATAGAAAATTCGCAATGTAGTTGTAAACGATAAATCATCTAAAAGTCAAAAGAACCCCTTGCCTATGGGTGACTAATTGTATGACTGAAAATTGTCGTTTATAAACTTAGACTTCAATTATTATTAGAGTCGTTTGGTTGAAGATTGAACAGCCGGGTAAAAGTGTCTTTTTAGCTCTAAATGCGCACTTTAACCGCAAATGACCCACACACAAAACGTATGCAGGTATATGATATCCCTCTATCTCATAGAATTCAAGTTTTTATAGGCAATCGCACAATACTTAAATTGAATTTGCATATTCTACCTGCTAATCTCAATTTAAACTATAATTGTATAGAGCATAAATGCCCAACATCAGTGCCAGTGGTCTGAAAAAGGTATAAATTTAAACAACCTATACAATCTATCCCTAGAAACATTATAAAAAGTACATCTGGCAAGCTTATGTAAACATTTTATATATGTAAAGTAATGTGTTGCCTTTTGATAAATTACTTTTTGCTTAAAACTGCACCAATATTATAGCACCGCACACAAAACAACACAAAATTATTTTGGTCTTCATATATTATAGCTATTCGTAGCGCACCTACCTTCTATGCCGTTGGCTCCCAGGCAGGACCAACCATGATCCAAAAACTAAAACTTGATGACCAAACTCAGAAGCTGAAACAAATTATCGGCGTTAATTTACCTGCAGTGCAGAATCTGTGTACTAGCACTGTTTTGCTGTATAAACAAAACAATTCAACGAAATTGTTTGTGACTGGAATATTTTGCGCCCCGCATGCAATTGTGGTGAACCCCGATAACGGATATTCTGGTATTCTATGTACCCTAACCACCCACTGTGAAAATACCCACAGAAGAAAAAAACCAAACATACTCATGCACCAATGCGTTGCAAATTACACACTCTGTGTGCGGTTCTGTATGAGGACCTCGCTCGAAAGACCATGCCATACTATAATGGATCAACACCGGGCCACTGGCCAGAAGTGACGGTCTCCGTTGAAAAGTATAAAATAATCTAAAAATGTTGGCAATATGGTCTCTCCCAGAGCTAAAAGTTAATTAAAAACTAACAAACTCAAAACGACAAAGTTGTCTTACGCAGTTGGGGGCTACCATCAGCTTGCCACAGACACATCAGTTATCCCCCCGAAAAAAATGAGAAAAAAAATAACGAGTTCTAGCCATTGGAAGAGGGTGTTTTTTTGACAAAACCGGAACACACTGCTTCAGCCACCACAATCAAACTCGCAACAATATGAAAAGCCCTTCGAGTCCGAGGAGTGCGGTCAATGTTGTAAAAACGAGGTCGATATATGGTATATCTGGCTCAAATCTCGTCAACTAGCCATTACAAAGTGTAAAAACGCAAACGAGCAAAGCCCAGCCTGAAATATGAAACAATACCGACAGAAAAAATACCAAAAAAAATACGCCGAAACATAAAAACAACAAACCGTCCAACTGCACAAAGTTAAATTGAAGTGTGTAGACTCAAACCATAGTCCTGCCATTCTATCACTCAACAATGTCCAAGGACTTCTCTGGAGGGAAGGGTATGGGGCTACGACCAACGACGACCAAGTGTTTTTCTTTAATTTCAGGTGTTGACGGAACTCACACAAATGGTCCTCAGTGCTGGTCCATCGTCTGTTCAAACGGTATAGAGTGAATAGCCAGTGCCCAGTTTTTGGGCCAACAAACTTCGGGGGTTTGAGCTGCTCCTGTAATAATTTCATGTTTTATTAAAGACCAACACACAAGGACCTTCTTTTGTTAACCGAACTGCAATTGGATAAAGTTTGGCAGAAATACAAAATACACATCTGCCCACACACATACCCCACGCTCCACCCTGCCCTGGAGCAGGAGGGGTGGCTAGTGTGAATAAGTTCAGCCGAAGCCGAATGCTAGCCGATGCGATGTGGTACTGGGCTCGGGGTTTGAAGTTTGGACACCGGCACCGTACCGTTCAGAATTCAGAATGTTTCATTCGTTGCACAATTGGATTTCTTTGAATATTTGCGCTACACTTTTATGTACAGATAAATTGAACTCTATACTCCTATACACGTATAGGGTGCACCTATTTTTCTGATGGAACACAGAAACAGCCTCACTGTCCCTGGGGATGAAATGGAATTTTTAAGAGCAATAATTGAGTTTTTCCCTTTGAGGCATGTGTATATATGTAATCTCTTGCATAACCAAGACTGGGTATTAGGAAGTGAAATGCTGCTGTGAAATACAGAAAACCAGGAGACAGGCTTCCTGCAACAGTTCCATCTATGATAGTGATGCTGATGATGACGATGATGATGATGAAAAAGGGGTGACGACTGGACAACCAAATGAAAATGCAGGAAGCCTTTGAAGTTTTGTCATCTCGTTTTCAGATGATCTCGGTGCTCGGCCAAATGTGAATGCTGAATTGATAGATGGAATGCTCGTGTGTCTCGAGTGACACAAGTGTGGCAATTGAATTTTTGGATTGGCAAAAGAATAAAGAACGACATATCAAAAACAATATAAACGAAAATTAAAAAAAAAAAAATATAGCAATCTGCTTTGAGGCTGAATTTCTTGTTAACGGATGTGTACCAGACTATACTATAGCAAAAGTCAGTAAGAGAATTGAATTATTTTTGTTTGAGAACATTGGATTTGGTGCTCGAAAATAGATTGACTGCTTAATCAATAGACCATAGTAGTATGTACTTTTTTGTGAAAAGGTGAAAGGTTATTTATCTTTTGAAGAAACATACTTCGTTAACAAGTCGCAGTCGATATCGATAGGTCTTAATCCGAGTATAAACACATTTCACATCTGTTTTAGCGGGTGGAGGATTAAACTTCTATTCTAGACGACGCACGTTTATATACAAAATTTTGGCTCATTTCAACTTAAACACCAGCAATCCAGCGTTGAATATGTTTGACACTTTTCAACGTATTATTATTCTTTCCACGATCCCTCTTCAACTAACTACCCTATAATGTGCTAATTAAGTAGTGTTATATGACCTTTCCCGATGATCTGATCAGGCTGAGGATCAAATTTATACTAACTCAATCGCTAACAGAGTATCCCAAAACCTGACAGCCTCTGGATTAACCAGTCCAGCCATACCATATGCGAATTTATGAGCAGATGGATCATGGTTAAGTCTACCTCTGGCCTTATGCAGATGACCTTAGCACTACTTGCGACAGTAAAAAATTCCCATTTACTATCAGTGAACAAATAATGGAGTGTGTCTTGTCAAAGGCCAACACCTAGACAAAGTTCAATCCATTGAAAACAGGACTGGTTTTCTTCACTAACAGAAGGAAAATACCAATGTTCAAAGTACCATCAATCAAAGGACTTCAAATCTCGGATCAGGCCAGATACCTTGGAGTGATCCTTTATAAGAATCTGAACTAGAGTGTCCACAATAAAGAAAGAGCAAAAAAAGCTATGGTCGCACTCTATTCCTATGGATTCCTGCAACAGGATTTTTGCTTAATTTTGGGGACCCAAACCAAAAATTATCAGCAATAGTAAGACCGATACTAACCTACGGTAATTTCGTTGGGTGGAGTACTATTGAGAAAGCAACAATCTTAGAAACCTTGACAAAAGTTCAAAGATTATCTTACGTAGGGGGCATTGAAAACCATTCCACAGCGGGACTGGAAGGGATACTCAACCTGAGACCCCTAGATCTATTCATGCAAAATGCCTTGCGGCTAAGCCGACTAACGGCTGGAAACAAAGCACAACGGGCCATACTCAGATTGTTCAGAGATATGTGGGAGTTCATTTTGGCACAGACTACACCCCTCTTCATTTAAACTTCAACAGATCTCTCACTATCTCTATTCCTAATATAGAGGAGTTGGAGAATAACCAAACTTACAGCAATAAATACGACAACTTTCTTCACTGATGGTCCTAAGATGGACCCTGGAGTTGGTGTAGGAATTTTCTCGGAAACTCTGGGACTAGAAAGCTCCTTCAGACTTCCGGACTTTAGTAGCGTCTTCCAAGCTGAGGTCTTAGCAGTGACCAAAGTAGCTTCACAAATATTAATGATGGCGATAACACGAGCTGATATCACTCTTTTTAGTGATAGCCAAGCAGCAAAAAAAAAAACAATTTCTGCCACCGAAATACATTTGAAGGTTGTAACTTGCGAAGAACTTAAAGTTCTTGGTATACAGCATAACATAAGAACTTCGTGGGTTCCTGGTCACTGTAATGTAATAAAAAATAAAATTGGGTGGCGCAACAGCTCGTGGAGAACCAGGGCCTAGTGACTTACAACTCTCAACCATTCCTGTGTGCATGTTGTTGGCAGGAATGGAAGGGACCTACAGTTTCTTGCCGAGTCCAAATGGCGTATTGAGAAGCACTTTTTTCATGACAAGTATACTCTTGGAGGATTTGTCAGTTCCTAGCAAGAGGCAGTACCTCGAACAAAACATTTCTGTTTTTAGGTGGCACGGCTGGGAATCGAAACCAGACCTTCGGCAATTCGGCATGACAGTCCTACGCACTAACCATCATGCCAGGAGGTACTGCGGTCACTGTAATGTACAGGGAAATAAAAGAGCTGATAAGCTAGCCAGAACGGAATCATCGCTTAATTCAAGTCAAGCCAAACGAAATATTTAAGTTCCAACCTCTAGCATCAAGCAGTATATTGGTAACAAAATATAAGAGAAAAGCAATGAGAGATGGAACCTACTCGAATCATGCGGGACCAGTAGAAAATTACGGAAAAATGAGAGCGAAACATCTAAGTTCCCTTGTCAGCATTATCACTGGACGCAACCTACCTCGTGGGATACAACAAATATAAAATCAGGCTCAGTACTGACGACCTTTGCAGAGGGTGCAATGATGAAGAAGTTCATGAGGATACCTCACACTTCCTTTGTCACTACTCAGCACTCTGTCATTTAAGAAAGAAACACCTAGGGAATAATTTCTATGACGACTAATGTATGAAGAGGAAAATTTTAGAATGTCGGCTAAGCCTTCTGAGCTTCGTCAATGTCTCTAAATGGCTTCACTGCCAACAGAACATTAATAGGTTCTTACAATAAGTGTGATACATGTTCCTAGGATATCACAACGAATCTACATAGATTTAAGTGTGACGGTAACCAGGGGCGATTCCTCTCAGTTGGCTGGTTTAGCGGCGCTAAACCAACAATTTAAATGAATATATTAGATTATATTATCTTCATATGCACCTCCTTTTCATAAGCATAACGATTACGAAATTAAAGTATTTACAAATATTAATTGCAATAATCAATGGCATAAATAATTACCAAACTACCTACCCACATTTTCAAATCAATTTTCCCTGCAAGCAATACAAAGCTTTCATACAAAATGTCTCCGTTGGAACCTTGTTTAGCGCTAGAATTTGCGCTAACCAATTTCATACAATCCATGTAGTAGTGTTGGTGCCTTTTTTACTTCACGTCACAGTAAAATAAAGGGAAGGTTTAGCGCAAAACAATGCGCTAAACTAAAAGGCGTTACGTTCAAACTCGAAAGCGGAGTGCAAGCAGGTATGAATTCTTTTTTGTTTTGATATTGGTGGATATGCGTGTGCTTATTTTTGCCATTATTTGATTAAATAGAGATTTGTTATTGAATCGACAGTTTAGTGGGAATAATTAACTGATTATTTAATACCTAATTTGGCGATTATTTATGTGAGTAAATATACAATAGTCGGAAGAAGTATTTTGACAAAAAAAATATTTCGCATTTTTCTTTATATCTTTCGTTTTATTGATAGAAAAAATCTGAAAAAAATATATTATAATGGTATCAAGATGAGCTTTCAAAAAAAAAAAATGTTAGATTCATAATTATAGTTTCGAAAATAAAAATGGTAACTCAAAAACGTAAAGGGAAAAAAGTATTTTGCCAAAACTAAAAAGGCTTATAAATAAAGGTTTACTTTTTAGTACAGGCAGTGAGGATTGGTTTTCAGTATATTTTTGGGTGCTGAATTCAAATCCGTCATCTGTTTTTGGCTATCAGCTCGGGTTTTTAAGAAATTGCCGTTAGAAAATGACCAAAAATCGTTTTTTTTTTTTGTTGCTATTTTTGAAGTCTTTTAACATATAGAAATATAATTATTTTTTACAAGTTTTGTGAAACTATCTGAAAGTTCTATAATCTTCTTCTTCAAATATCAGTTTAAATCTTTTCAATATCTCACTTACTTTCCGAGTCTTCACTCGATATTTCTTCATGTTAAATAAACCGTGTATGATAAAATATGCAAAACGCTTACATTTCAACAAAGGATTGATCAGAGAGGAAAGAAGATATTGGACAGATATAAACTGATATTTGAAGAAGAAGATTAGTACTTTCAGATAGTTTCTCAAAACTTGTTAAAAAATAATTATTTCTACAGTAGAGTCGCCTAATTTCGAACACTCCCAGTAGTCCAAAACTTTTTGAAAATAAGCTCATAATCTGTGTTATTTCTTAGTTTTTCAACTTCTATAAACGCAGAATAATTCATGTGTTATTCCTTTAAGCCTTGAAATCCTATTAACTAGTCAAATTTCATCCTAAAGTTTTAAAAAAGGGACTTTAAAATTAGGCTTTAGGAAATCCAGTAATTTCAAGTTTTTGTAAATAAAAAAAACTGTTGGAAGTGTTCTGGGAATCTGTGATTTTTGGTGTGAAAATTAAACTTAATGCCTGTTATAAGACGTTTTCTTGTTAGATAATAGTTATTTTTGGTTTAAGGGCCGTCATAATACTGCAAGATTGAGGGAATATAGTTTGAACGAATATGAAGTGTAAGGTATAAAACATTTTTGTTTGCATCTTGAAAATACTGGTATTGGTCAAAGGGCCTTGTTGCCTTGTTGGTCGCATGTCAAAATGTTGAGCAAGGCTTTCACCACTCTTAAGTCTATATAATTTATTGTTCTAATTTAGTTGACTGACACTTTTAAAATCGATTATTTCTACTTGTTTGTTTTTATTTCCTGTATCAATTTTTTGTTTCGACATAATTTTCCCTCAATTTCATTCTTTTTCCAATATTTTAAAAATACCGTTAACATTTTTACAATTAAAAGTACCCTAGATTACTCCCAGAGCTGTCCACTACATGTACGTAAAGGCCCATTTTAAACTTTTCTGCTGTTTTGAAGGTTATCGCGGACAAACAGACAGACAGACAAAAAAATTTAAAATGATGCAGTTATGTCTCTTAGCAAGTTAACAACCACCTAAGATCAAAAACTTGAAACTATTTCAATATTAACGACAGACACTCCAATTTTATTTATGTGTATAGATGTATAGATGTATAGATGGAATACAGATTTTGTTTATTTTTTTTTATCTTTGTAAATAAAATTAATTTCTTAAAATATCCATATTATTTATGGATTACAGGTTTTGTTTATTTTCTTTTCAACTTTGTAAATAAAATTAAAAGTTGTGATTTGGCTTATTTATTTAAAACTTTTCCAAGGTACGTAGCTAACCCAAAGCCAAAGACCAGGAATCGCCACTGACGGTAACATGATCAACTGTCAGCGCTTCTCCCTAATCTAACCTACTTCTGGCCTTATCGAAGATCGGGTGGGTTCTTTTCCGAGTACCAAAATATAGGTACGCTGAAGGTCAGGACATCCAAAATCTATAAATAGAAAAGTGAGATGCTGCTAGGGTTTTAAGGGATACTGGTGATTTATTTGAAAGGCCGGAAGAACATTTCAGCTAACCACCGTTTTTTTTCGAGTACAAGTACCAAATGCAATTTTATACGTCAGAGGGAGAAAGACGTATGTGTGGAGACTCACCAGTACTTAAACGGCCCCAATTGCTTAACATCAATAGTACTTTCCTCAATCCTTAGCCCTACAGAGATTTTAAAATAACACAATCAATAGTTCTGCTCTCGACAGGAGTGATATTGATAGCACTATTTCATCCGATCGATATAGCAAGGTTCTCGATGGACATCTTTAAAGTCATAAGGGAAAACACGCGATCAATCAATCACTTGAGATGTTGGTTGGCATCAAGGTCATGTCAAACTCGTGCTCCAATCGCATCAGTCATGTTTTCTTTATTGAAAAATTAACTAAAACCTGATGTTTTGTAAGGATTCAAGAAAACCTGAAGGATTAGAACGAAGGCACTGATAACAAATTGAAGCAGGATTTAAGACATTTTAAACTTAATTTTTATATTTTGGCATCAAAGAAAATCGGCTTTAAAAATCTGTACAACTTAATGCGTTGCATTTAATTTCATTACACTTACCAACTTACTTACTTTTCCGGCTCCCAA
This sequence comes from Dasysyrphus tricinctus, assembly GCA_963921185.1. Classification (NCBI taxonomy): domain Eukaryota; kingdom Metazoa; phylum Arthropoda; class Insecta; order Diptera; family Syrphidae; genus Dasysyrphus; species Dasysyrphus tricinctus. Next base: position 53,207,849 of record OY992530.1, on the reverse strand, counting down.
ACCAAGAAGGGTCGCAGCCTGATACATGGCAGCCTTCCATCCTCTATAATTACGAGCAAACTGCTTCCAGTCATCTAGACCAAGCTTTCTGATATCCACAATGGCTTGGTCTTTAAGAAGGTTCGGTGCTCTTCGTTCTGTCCAACCTAAGAGTATGGTTTCAAAGACACTCTAAGCTGGAGCATTTTTGTTGATTCACTCGATGTAGCCGATTTTATATAATCGACTTGTTTTGATTTTCTGAACTTCATCCACATATTGATACAGCTCTTAGAGTTGGCGGTTGTATCTTCTCCTCCATTCGTCCTCTTTGCCCAATGGACCAAATATCCGTCGAAGATTTGTTGAAGGCCAACAAGTTGCGTCTGTTATTCGACTGCCGAAACGGCCTGTTGGGAGTGGCCGAAGAATTCGATAACATTGGCATATCTTAGAAGTTGGACAGATACGTTGATATTTGCTCCAGAACGCTCCAGAAATCACACGATAACGCATCTTCTTGCAGATGCCTTGTGCATGTTTGGAATAGTTCGGAAGAGCTTTCCACTAGTTGCACATTGCATCGCGTATTTTCAAATGTCTCAGGCACAACTGGATCAGTTTTCCTGGGATCCCAAGTTCAGCCATCGCCGTTATGTAGAGCTCCTGATGATGAATGCCTATTATTGTTTCATTATGCGGCTTTGAAGTAGACAAAAAGGATGATGAGTCTCGACTTGAAATTGTCTTTTCAAGGATATAAATAAATAAATTGGGTGGTACAACAGCTCGTGGAGAACCAGGGCCTAGTGACAACGCTCAACCATTCCTGTGTGCGTGTTTTTGGCAAGAATGGAGGGGTCCTACAGTTTTTTTTTGCTGAGTCCGAACACTTGCACTTGCACTAGCACTTTTTCATGGTAAGTATACTTTTGGAGGATTTGTCAGTTCCTCGCATGAGGCAGTACCTTGGATAAAACATTTCTGTTTTTAGTTGGCACGGCTGAAAATCGAACCCCCACCTTCGGCATGACAGTCCTATACGCACTAACCATCATGCCACGAAGTACTACTTTACTTGTCAAGGATTTGCCTAAGAGTGAATATTTGGTCTATGGTCGATCTGCCTGGCCGGAAGCCACACTGAATTATAGTTTTGCTGAACGGCCAGCGGAGGACGCACGCGCATCTTGTATGCGGTGCTTATCAGAGATATGCCTTGATAGTTCTTGCAGGACATAAGATTCATGGAGCTGATAGACCTGTCATCCGGCATACTTCCTATGCACCCAAAATTAGTTGATGACTGCTCCTTGTTCGACAGAATGACGTTGACTACTGCTCTTTATTCGACAAATTACGTAAATTTTATCAAAAAATATCATAAGCTACCGTTATCAGATTCACTGTTCTCAACTTATATGTACCTTAACATTACTAGCAAAGGTATCAAAGAACGTTAATATTTTCTTTTCCCTCTAACTATTGTCCAATTGCTCTTACGTCGCTTCTTTTCATAAGGTTATGGAACCGGTGATTAGCTATTATCGGCTCAAGAAATATCATGAATATCGAAAGCTTTTTAATGACCGGCAGTACGGCTATTGGTAGCAATGGGTCCACTGGTGATCTGATCTCTGATAATATATCTTACCGAACAGAGGAACAAATCTTTACATTGTTTTTGAGAAACTAAGATTGTTGCAATTGATATTTCAAGAGCGTTTGATAGAGTATGGCATCAAGGTCTGTCAAGCTATCTTATTGAAAATGCATGCATCTGAAGTCGATGAATGTCTTCTTCGTTGGACTAGAAATAACGTTTCAGATCAATCAATACAAATTGTATTGGACGGCTTCAAGTCTGAAATTCATTTAATAAATGGTGGTATACCCCAGGGCTCCGTTTCGTCTCCGACTCTCTTCCTTGTTTTCATAAATGATCTTTTTACTGAAACTTCCAGTCCATTAAATTGATTTTTCAGACGACATGTGGACCTAGAATGGTAGCGTATGATTAGCTCATTAAATTCTGATCTCGACAGGATTTTTCAATAAGGAATCATGAGCATCACTAGCAAGTCCCCTTAAACAATTCCACCGTTATGCTCGTACTTCTAGGAATGCAGATCAGTTTACCCTTGAGTTTAATTTCGTACGTGCTGCCGATCATAGGAATTCTTTTCTTAATCGCACTACCCGAATGGGAAACGGTTTATCTGACTCCATATTTTCTTCTCATTTTGATATATTCAGAGCTACATAACAAATGTGCATCGGTATCTCCTCTTGAATCTTTCCCTATTTTCCTAACTGTATTAAATCATTCTAAAGGTAGTCAAATACTCTTTCGTGCGCGCTTGTTATGTGTATAAATATCTACTCATTTTTAATAACCTAGAAATATTAGTCACATGATAAATGCAGCATTTTAAAAGTGCATTCGAAATGCAAGTCTTTATCTTTTCAAACAACACGAAGCATCCATCTCAATCAAATATGAAGAATAGTATGCAGTTTCAGGGACAAGGAATGCAGACATCGCAAGGACGATAATTCCGTAAGTGTTTACACAACAACTTCTGCTTGCATCTCCTCTCTTTGTGTGTAGGTATGTCTCTGTCATCTCATGTAGCTGAATCGAATTTATCTTTTGGTTAGGTGAATCTATTTTCATAATCACATCCATAGAGTACCTATATTATCTAGAGTCGCGACTCGTACCCCTCTTGCCTAAAACACCCGCAAATTTTATTTGAGCTAACTAAGAGAAAACTCTCTTAAATTCCCTGTCCGTGAATACGTGTGAATTGTGGATTAAAATAAAAAATGGCGTCATTAGCTCAAAAAGTTGACGTTTAGTTTTTTTTTTAATTACTAAAAGTCAAAATGACAGTTCTAATTTGTGTTGTGTTAAATTTGTTAATTTATTAAATTCTTTTTGTGTAAAAAAACCTTTTCATTATAATTTAAAGTGAAAATATTGGCTTAATTCTCCACATTTAAAAAGAAAGAAGTGAACTTTGTAAAACAACAACAACAAAAAACCATAAACTTCGCGTGAATACAAAATATAATTCAATTTTCCCCCTTATTTTTTTATTCATTTCCCAATCATATTTTGAAAATGAATTAAGGATATATGAATGGTGTTTTCCAAAAAATAAAACGATATAAATAAGTTCTGACAATATCAATGGCTTCTTTTACCTCTTCAAGATAATATTCTTTTCGAAGTGGCTACCGAAAAAAAGTGCGTTCCGAAATAGTTTACCCTTTTTTCAATGAAGATTCCCTTAGTCTTATACCTAGAATCTCCACAGGGCTGGAAGTAAAGATATACGACATGACGGTATCTCTTGGAGTGGTCAAGACATCCCAAGACGAGTTGGTCTTATATGTACACATAAATGGAGCAATTTGTAAGAGTAAAAAAGCCTTTTCTACTATAAATGTGCTAACATTATATTTCTTAGGACTTCTTGTCAGATTCGACTCAAATTGTCCAGTCAATCGATGTTCCCATGTGTGTTGATGTCACAGTAAGCTCAAATGGGAGAACTGGCGGTGCCAGTATACGAAATGAACAATCGTTTGCGATTCCACTTTCGATGTGGGTCATTGGTTAAGCTGTCTCCGAACTGTCGCCGAACTTTCGAGTGGCTAAGGGCCAGTTGTACAAATATTTAACTAGTGGTTCAGCAATTTTAACTCACCGACTTCGGAGAATAGACTGAGGTTCAAAAGATCTTCTACACTCAAGGCGTCTCAACCTTCGCATAACGGATTTGAATCTCTCCTATGAGTATGTGCACAAAAACATCGATAGCAGCGTGAATCGAAGTGAGACATAATTCAATATCAATGCAACGTTCCATGGCTGTTTTTGGAATGGCTTCGGTGATTGCCCTTCAGATGACGCAAAAACGAACCTTGAGAATAATTGTACTCAATTCCGAAGATATGAATGTTTCAAGTGTAAGTAAAGTCGATTTTTGTTTACATATTTGGAAACTTTTTTTGTATGCTTTGTATTTTTTTGTTTGTATGTTTTAAAGACCTATCGGTCTAAGAATGTTGTAACCAAAATATAGATTGTTAAGTGTTAGAACTACTTATACTATTGAATTATAGCTAGTGGTTTTTAAATGCAAGCTTTTTACATTAACAACTTATAGGAATTTCATATGAAGTTCCTTATGAAGGTTTTGATACTTGTTCTTCAACACTTTTTTATTAAATATTTCTTTAAACTAAAACCTAGTTTCAGAACCACGAAGGCCGTCTAAATTAAGACTTATTAGGATTTAAATTATTGAAAAATAGTTAGTGGTTTTCAAATGCCAGCATTTCTCATGTTCAAGTTATATGAATTTCATATAACTTCCCTGTGAAGGTTTTGATAGTTGTTCTTCGAGACTTTTTTTTAAATAATTGGTTAAACTAAAAACTAGTTTCAGAACCACGAAGGCCGTCTAAATTAAAACTTACTAGCATTTAAATTATTCAATTATGGCTAGTGGTTTTCAAATGCAAGCGGTTTACATTTACAACTTATAGAAATTTCATATGAAGTTCCTTATGAAGCTTTTGATACTTGTTCTTCAAGACATTTTTTAAAAATATTACTTTAAACTAAAAACTAGTTTCAGAACCACGAAGGTCATCTAAATTGAGACTTATTAGGATTTAAATTATTGAAAAATAGTTAGTGGTTTTCAAATGCCAGCATTTCTCATGTTCAAGTTATATGAATTTAATATAACTTCCCTGTGAAGGTTTTGATAGTTGTTCTTCGAGACTTTTTTTTTAAATAATTGGTTAAATTAAAAACTGGTTTGAGAACCACGTAGGGTGTCTAAATTAAGACTTATTAGCATTTAAATTATTCAAAAATAGTTAGTGGTTTTCAAATGCCAGCATTTCTCATGTTCAAGTTATATGAATTTCATATAACTTCCCTGTGAAGGTTTTGATAGTTGTTCTTCGAGACTTTTTTTTTAAATAATTGGTTAAATTAAAAACTGGTTTGACAACCACGTAGGGTGTCTAAATTAAGACTTATTAGCATTTAAATTATTCAAAAATAGTTAGTGGTTTTCAAATGCCAGCATTTCTCATGTTCAAGTTATATGAATTTCATATAACTTCCCTGTGAAGGTTTTGATAGTTGTTCTTCGAGACTTTTTTTTTAAATAATTGGTTAAATTAAAAACTGGTTTGAGAACTACGTAGGGTGTCTAAATTAAGACTTATTAGCATTTAAATTATTCAAAAATAGTTAGTGGTTTTCAAATGCCAGCATTTCTCATGTTCAAGTTATATGAATTTCATATAACTTCCCTGTGAAGGTTTTGATAGTTGTTCTTCGAGACTTTTTTTTTAAATAATTGGTTAAATTAAAAACTGGTTTGAGAACCACGTAGGGTGTCTAAATTAAGACTTATTAGCATTTAAATTATTCAAAAATAGTTAGTGGTTTTCAAATGCCAGCATTTCTCATGTTCAAGTTATATGAATTTCATATAACTTCCCTGTGAAGGTTTTGATAGTTGTTCTTCGAGACTTTTTTTTTAAATAATTGGTTAAACTAAAAACTAGTTTCATAACCACGAAGGCCGTCTAAATTAAGACTTACTAACATTTAAATTATTCAATTATAGCTAGTGGTTTTCAAATGCAAGCGGTTTACAATTACAACTTATAGGATTTTCATTAATTTATTCTTTCTTTCTTTTCTGAATATCTCTGTTTGTTTATTTTTATTTTGTCTTTATTTACAGATTACACCCACAGTCCGAGCTGGGCCAGTTATAACCACAGTAGCTAAGAGCAAGAATACCTAACTGAAAGATTATATACAACAGAAATTGAATTACAAGAAATTCCAAACAGCATCCTTCACTCTGATATGATAATGCCATATGTTTTTCGAGTTTCAAATGAAATACCATGAAGCGAAAAAAGTTTCAGCGGAACACGATGAAAAACCAGAAGTTGCCATGAACAAATGCCGTGAATATGTTGCTGCTGAATTATAGTTATATTCTTGTCATATTTTTTGACTGTATTAATGTTTTATTCTAATTCAAAATTTGTTAATTGGATGCTTTTATCTATGTTTGTTGAAATTGAATTGAAATTTTAATGAAATACAAAAATTAAATTTTTGCTGATAACTTAAGAATTTTTTTTACTTGCAAAACAAAAAATGAGATATGTCATTACGATGATAGAGAACACAAGTTCAAATAACCATTGCATAATTTTCAAATTTACGATTTTTATCTTTTAGCCAGAAGGAATGTGTTACACGGAATTTGGCTTTCTTCTAGGCCGAGCGAATAGATGTTACACATACAAAAACAGGCAACTACTCTACTAATTTGTCTTTGCTTTAAAAATAACTTAAATTTCGCAACTTTGTACAAAAAAACTCTTTTTTTCAGCTACTGTTTTAGCAGTAAAAAAATGTCTTTAATGATGTTAAATGCTGTTTACATCGATCGATTATAATGGTAGAAGGATTTTCCGTATTGATCAGTTAAAATAAATTATATTATATAATTACTAATACTATTTAAAGAATAATGTTTGCATTAAATAATTCATCATCTTCACGCAGAGAGAAATATGTCATTAAATTAAATTAGTTCCGCCGCGTATTATACGTTGTTGCACAATAATTACCAAATATTGCATATATACGTCATAAGAATTCCAGAACAACATCTTATCATTCTTCCTCAGTTGGTGCTTGGAAATTGGTAACAAAAAGACTTTTGTTGCACACAGCAATGGTAACATTCTTACGGTCGATCTTTTTAAACCGACCTACACCAACAAATTCTCGATCGTCAACAATAAATTTGACAGTTTGAGCGGGGTTAGCAGCATCTCCGTTATTTCCACTGTCTGTATAAGTTAAGCGAGGGCGCATCTAATAAATTATTAAAATTATTCTTTCTTATTTTTGTTTAAGGTAATTTATTAAATTTCTTACTATGCACAAAAGTGTAGCTGGATGCACAATTTCCAGTTAGGTGGAAACTCGTTACGACCAACGGGATCCTTTGATGTATTTGTATCAGCATTTTGTTGCGAATTATGTTGTAGTGAACTTAAGTGGAACTCTGGCATTGCACATGGAAGCCCTCATTTTCGCAAGCAGTGAATAGTTTATGAAAGCATAGGAGGCAAAATTAACCATTGGTACGTTATCAGTTTCATAACCCTGAAAAAAAGTATGACAAAATTAAGTTTTCAAAGATAACTGAAAGTAGACTTCTTTTATTTTAGAATTTTTTCAAAAAAATTTTCAAATACAAATCTTATGATACAATTAGTAGCACTATTAAATAGATAATCTAGAAATCTAAAAACCATCTCTGTGGGTCAAACCGTTTGGAAAACTCATAACAGTCCAATTGCCTTTTTCAGATTTTGTTGAAATTCTAAAAAAAAAAGTCAATTGGGCTGTGATCTAGCAATGTTCTTACGAAAGTTACACCCAAGAACAAATGCCAATGTTTTCAAATTCTCACTTAAAAGTACATACACTATGATCAAAAGTCAAATTTTGAACCGCCGACTAGAGTTCAAATTGGTAAACGCCAATTTCAAGAGGATTCGAATACGGACTTAGGGATGCATCAACTATTGTTCTAGGGTAAATACTTTGGGAGATACACCTAAGAACAAATACCATTTTCTTCAAATTCCTACTCAAATGTACGTACCCTCGGACCAAAAGTCAAATTTCTAACCGCTGGCTCAAATTTAAATTGGAAAACGCCAATTTCAAGAGGATTTCAATACGAACTTAGGGATGCATCAACTATTGTCCTAGGATAAATACTTTGGGAGATACACCCAAGAACAAGAAGAACAAGAAAAACACGGCATTTGTTCTTGGGTGTAACTCCCAAAGTATTTATCCTAGGACAATAGTTGATGCATCCCTAAGTTCGTATTGCAATCCTCTTGAAATTGGCGTTCACCAATTTTAATTTGAGCTAGCGGTTCAAATTTTGACTTTTGGTCCGAGGGTACGTACATTTGAGTAGGAATTTGAAGAAAATGGTATTAGTTCTTGGGTGTATCGCCCAAAGTACTTATCCTAGGATAATAGTTGATGCATCCCTAAATTCTAATTCGAATCCTCTTGAAATTGGCGTTCACCAATTTTAATTTGAGCCAGCGGTTCGAAATTTGACTTTTGGTCCGAGGGTACGTACATTTGAGTAGGAATTTGAAGAAAACGGCATTCGTTCTTGGGTGTAACTCCCAAAGTATTTATCCTAGGACAATAGTTGATGCATCCCTAAGTTCGTATTGAAATCCTCTTGAAATTGGCGTTTACCAATTTAAATTTGAGCCAGCGGTTAGAAATTTGACTTTTGGTCTGAGGGTACCTACATTTAAGTAGGAATTTGAAGAAAATGGTATTAGTTCTTGGGTGTATCTCCCAAAGTATTTATCCTAGGACAATAGTTGATGCATCCCTAAGTTCGTATTGAAATCCTCTTGAAATTGGCGTTCACCAATTTTAATTTGAGCTAGCGGTTCAAATTTTGACTTTTGGTCCGAGGGTACGTACATTTGAGTAGGAATTTGAAGAAAATGGTATTAGTTCTTGGGTGTATCTCCCAAAGTACTTATCCTAGGATAATAGTTGATGCATCCCTAAATTCTAATTCGAATCCTCTTGAAATTGGCGTTCACCAATTTTAATTTGAGCCAGCGGTTCGAAATTTGACTTTTGGTCCGAGGGTACGTACATTTGAGTAGGAATTTGAAGAAAACGGCATTCGTTCTTGGGTGTAACTCCCAAAGTATTTATCCTAGGACAATAGTTGATGCATGTCTAAATTCGTATTCGAATCCTCTTGAAATTGACTTTTACCAATTTGAGCTCGAGTCGGCGGTTCAAAACTTGACTTTTGGTCATAGTGTATGTACTTTTAAGTGAGAATTTGAAAACATTAGCATTTGTTCTTGGGTGTAACCTCTTAAGTATCTTTCGTAAGAAAATTGTTGATACATTCTTAGATCAAAGCTCAATTGACTTTTTTTCAGAATTTAAATAAAATCTGAAAAAGGCAATTGGACTGTGATGAGATTTTCAAGCGGTTTGACCCACAGAGATGGTTTTTACTTTTTAGAACTCTATAGTTAATAGTGCTACTAATTGCATATGAATTTAAAATTTGAAAAAAAATTTCAAAAATCCTATGACAAAAGGAGTTTACTTTTAGGTTTTCAAGACTAACTGAAAGTAAAGTTCTTTTGTTCTAGGATTTTTTTAGATTTGTTTTAAATACAAATCTTATAATGCAATTAGTAGCACTATTAAATACTTAATCTAAAAATATAAAAACCATCTCTGTGGGCCAAAGCGTTTTGAAAAATCATAACATTCCGTTTCCCTTTTTTTTCAGATTTTGTTGAAATTCTGAAAAAAAGTCAATTGAACTGTGATGATTTTCCGATTGGTTTAATTCACAGACATGATTTATATGTTTTTGAACTCTTTATTTAATAGTGCTTCTATTTGCATTATTAATTTTAAGTTTGAAGTGAAATTTCAAAAAAAATTTCTTCTTTAAGGCTTTCAACACGAGATTTTTATATATTAGAAGATGAGGTAGTTGAATATTTTCTAGTGTTCATTTGGTAAATAAGTTAAGAAAAACTTTAACAGTCAGGCCCACGGGCGAAATGCTGAGGGAACAACAAACAAATCTCATTTTATTGGTGAAAGCAAATATTTGAACGGTATCCAAACAGGAACTTTTAGCTTTTAGATTCCTTCAAGAAAATAGTGTACAATGGTTTTTGTCATGTTGAAAATGATTGAAGGAAAATGACATCTCAGAGCCCTCAGCAATGTCTCTTAAACAGGATTCCTCTGAAATTTTGCTGTCAAATTACAGAGGAAGGAAAATATTGGATTCGCTTGCTCAGTCTTTGACATATCATTGAACAATTTTATCGAGACAAAAAAAACAACTCACACAGAAGATCAAGTAATTTATCGTCTATCGACCAAAGGTCAATTTAAGCACTTCAGACTTATATCAAAATCTTACATCGCCATGATTCTTCGAGAATCGTTGATGATGCTTGAATGTACCTATATAATTTGCGTAAATTCACGGCTTATCAAAAACCACACATGACAAAAAAACCTCGAGGACCAGATTTTATTTGCGAAATACGCCTGATAAAAATTGCAATTATTTGTGATCATCAAATGCTTTAAAAAATGTACTTACCAAGAGCTTGGGTCTTCCTCATTTGAGTGAGGATGCTGGAATGTTCTTCGTGCTTCCTTTCGGCGCGGATGTGTGTTCCCAATAGTCTCTTCAAGAATTTCAAAGCACGATTGGACACTTTCAACAATCTCATGGTTCTCTTCTTGTAAGCAGCACTGGCAAACCACTTCCCGAACGAGATTCCTCATGTATGTTCCTTAGACGAGTACCACGTAGTCCATTGACTTTCCTGTGACCGGTGTATTCATCATTCTTTAATTTGGTTGTTGTATGTCCCCGGTTGAGACTAATACAAAACGACAATGGGTGGAAAGGACATAGTGTCAGGTGTTCAGAGTATTCGCACTTTTTGTATTCGCCTCTATAGCCTCCTTCGTTTTTGTTTAAAAACACAAAAAAGAACTTGTTTCATTTATTGTCCTGAACCCAAAAACAAACTACCAAATATAACGAAAGTTGCTACACTTTCACGGGGGCCAAAAGCGCGAACACTACACCTGGCACTATGTCTGGCCTAAACACTTATTTTTAAATCATTTATAATGAAAACACTTTTTCGCACATTTTATTTCTTATAAATAGAAACCTACACGCAATATTATTTTAGCAACCGATCAAAATAAATTTTTCACAATAAACAAACTTTTTTTATACTTTTTTTCATCTGTCAAAATATTGAGCTACAAGTTACATGATTTGGTAAAAGTAAGGCAGCTACGCATATGGAGTCTTAAGGGTGCGCTTCTACTTTTTGGTGCATTTTCTTTAATTTTAATAAAAATATTCATAATTATTGTTTTATTTATATGCCAGAAGCAACGAAAACTATTTTTGTTATAGTTTTTGTTCAAAAAACCCAATTGTATTATAAAAAAAAAAAATATTTTCAATGTTTGAATTCAACGGATTCATATTTTAAATATCTGAGCGCAGGGTAGTCCACAAAATTTGCGCACAGCCCTGTGACCAAATTTTTTTCGCTGTATTGGTGCGGTCTCCATTTAAAATGCACGGGGAAACTTATACATGCTCATAAATTTGGGCAAAATGCTCTCACTTCAGCTTGTAGGGTGAAAGAGAACAAACCCCCGGAGTCGCGACTCTAGATAATATAGGTTCTCTATGATCACATCGTAGATCTCTCCGCATATACCAATACAACAAAGATTGGTCATCCCATCACCACAGCATTGTTATCCTCTCCTCTCCATAGCTCTCACCCGAATATTATCAAACATCAGACTTGAATCCATATATAGTGAGCTTAGTTTTTCGGTATTCTCGTCGGAGGAATATTTGTGCTGATGGGCTATGACGATGTTGGGTGTGGTTGGTGCGATGATGCTGAAGCTGATGTCTGGTAAAATCAAATATTTGTCAAGACTATTCCCCAATACCCATGCCAATATTTACAAACTCATCAGATCAAACAACATATCCAATTTCCATACGTAACATGCTTCCAGCACCCCTAAACGCTGGTTCTCGCCGCTTTGCATATACAATAACATTCATAATCCTTTCCGTGCTTTATGCATACTACTACCAGGTAGAACCTCGCAAAGATGAGGTGAATTTCACCTGAAAACTTAACTTGAGAATACAAATCTAGGGTGTTTGGGAGAAACATGAAAACTCCATACTATAATTAGCGTCTTTACGTCCACTTTATTTCGAACTAGAGTCTAAACGGGTGTACCGATTTTCTTCCAATTTAAAACATAAATTTTTAAAATCATATTCATAAATATTCCAAATTTGAATAAAGTCAGTTCACCCGTTTCTCATAATTCTGTTTTCAAAATTCTGCAAATATTAAAAAAGAAGTCGCTAAGAAAAAGCAAAAGTCCTAAAGGACTGCGTATAAGAAAATAACTCAGTATGGCTGAACTGCTGAATACATAGAACACTATTTATACTTACTTACTTACTTAAGGTGGCGCTGCAGTCCGGGGTGGACCAAGGCCTCAACCAACAAGCTTCTTCTGTTTCTAGCTAGCTGTCTCGAGTTTCGCACGCCAAGTTGGTTGAGGTCTTCTTCAACTTGCGTGCGCCAGCTTTTACGCTATCCACCTCTTCTGCGCTGTCCCACGGGGTTGGATTCAAAGACTTACCGGGCCGGAGCATTGGTGTCCATTCGCTCTAAGTGACCCAGCCTACTCAGTCGTTGGCTTTTCACTTTTGTGGCTAGGTCGGTGTTGCTGTAAAACCCATACAGTTCGTTGTTGAATCTTCTTCTCCATTCCCCATCTATGCAGATGCGACCAAAAATTCCCGGAGAATTGTCCTCTCAAAACAGCCTAACGCGTTTTCCTACGTTAACAGTGCCCATGCCTCTGCACCCAGGACCGGGATGATAAGCGTCTTATACAGGGACAGTTTAGTTGCAAGATAGAAGGCTTTGCTTCTCAATTGCCTTCTTAGCACAAAGAAACAGAGATTGGCAAGAGTAATCCTTCGTTTGATATCAACACTGGTATCGTTCGCTGAGCTTATAGCCGATCCTAGGTAGACAAAGAGTCTACCTGACCACCTCAAAATTATAGCTGTCTATAGTGACGTTCTGTCCGAGACGTCGATGTTGAGTGTCCTTTCTTGTTGACAGCACATATTTCGTTTTGCTTTCATTCGCGGTTAACCCCATCTTCTTGGCTTCCTTCTCAATACTCGGGATAGCACCACTGCCAATTTGCACTACTCTTTCAAGAACGATGTTGAAAAAGTCGCATGACAGTGCGTCGCCTTGCCTAAAACCTTTTTTGACATCAAAGGTGTCGGTGAGGTTTTTGCCGACCTTGATGGAGCAGCGTGCATTCTCCATCGTCATCCTGCACAAACGGCTGAGTTTGGTAGAGATGCCAAAACTAGACATTGCTCTATATAGCTCATCTCTATGGATGCTGTCATATGCGGCCTGGAAATCGATGAAAAGGTGGTGGCTGGTGGGTATCGATTTGAATGGATTCAGGGGTCCACAAAGTATGTCCGAAAAGATCTTGTAGGCAATATTAAGAAGACTGATGCCTCCGTAGTTGGTGTTGTCCAGGGGATCGCCTTTCTTGTGGATCGGACAAACAGTGCGGAGGTTCCATTCATCGAGCATGATTGCCTCCAAAACCATATATTCCAGATGAGCTGGTGCATACTTTTAACCAATTCATCGCCAGCTGCTTTAAATAGCTCAGCTGTAAGGCCATCAGATCCAGCTTAAGTTTAGATATAGCTATCTTTAATTCGTCGAGATCGGGGTGGGAGGAACCGTTGGCCTATGTAATGTAAGTCGTCCAAGTTGAATGGTGCAATCGGTTCGTCATCGTCTTTACACAATTTGCAGAAATCATTTTTTCATATATCCAGCACTGACTGCAATTTTACACCGATTTTCACCTGATCAACCTGGCAGGCTGCCGTTCGGGCTAGTAACCCTGGGAGGTTCTTTTTATTTTCTGGTAAAGCTTCTGAACTTCATTCCTGCAACGGCGTCCCTCTATTACCTCGATCGCTTCTCATGCTCTTTCTTTTTTCTCTCTCCTCTTCTGTTCGTAGAGCTCACGAGCAGCTCTGATCCTTCTATGCAGTGCCTTCTATGCCTATTGTTTGGTTGCATGTACTTGCCGGCATTCACGAACGGAAAATAAAAAAATCTCCTGGTCAAATTCACCAAGCTAAAATAGACTGTTTATTACGTTTTGAAAGACTACGAGTACGGCTACGGGTACATGGAATTTTGCATCGCTACGCTCTACAATACATAAACTCTGCTAGATTTTCATTCGAAAACACATTGATTCCCTAGAAAATGGCGTACGAAAACATTTATCGCCTCAAAGAGAAATGTAGTTTCTTATTGTGTCCTGCGGCATAAATATGACATTGATATGCCAAATTAATGTTTGGGTGGGCTAAAAGTGGAATGTAAGCTTGCACTTAAATGACACAATACATAACCATATCAATACAAATTGGTGTTGAGTTGAATTGGAGTTAGTGTCAAAAGAATCAAGAATATGGTTTCGATTCGTATGGAATAGAGCTTTAGTTAATGGAAGACAGATATTGTCTTCAGAGGACCTATGATTGTAATTTCAAGATTACAGCAGATGACTGTGTTAAAAAGTGACGAGAAATATTTACAAAATAATTGATGACCAGAAAACCTTAAGTTTAATGCTAAGATGCATAAATCAGACGTGCAGTGTCCAGATAAAAACTAGAAACCTATAGAGCTGTGAACCAGCAAAGCCTGAAAAGACGAGAATTATTCATCAAGGAAAGCTTCAATATGCATAACATAACCTAAAGAATTAAAGAATTATTTAATTAAAAAACCTTTCAAACCCAAGTTTAAGTGTAAAGTAAGTTACCGAACTTAGGCAATATTGTAATGTACTGTTTTTTGGAAAAAAATTCCGAAAAAAAAATCAAAAATAACTAAGTTATTTTTCGATTCTGAAAAAAGTGTGAACTTTGGCGTTGCATTATTGATCATACATTACGTGGCCAATAATAACAATTCAAATGATTCTATGAGCGTTATCGAAAAAAGACAAAGAAAAGCGAGATATTGGATGACTCATAGGTGAACTTAGACCCACTACAACTTAAAGATGCAACAACGCCACAGGGGTCGTTAGCAGTTTATTTTGAAGATTATATTATCCTCTACAAGATTGCACTTTTGTTTTTAAATGCAATTTGAATAAAAACAAAACAAATTTTTCTTTGATTGTGGCTCTTCCCTTACCCCAAAAATCCCAAATTTTTACATCGTTTTGGAGAAATTAAGATTATCGCTTTAGGTAGAGTTTGGTTTCAAGCTCTCTATCAAAAAAGCGTTTATTTGGAATCAGAAATTTCCTTACAAGTTGTATTGTGGTTACACGTCTAATACACATACAATAAATGCTGGTGTGTCACAGGGCTCCGTTTTGTCTCCGACTCTGTTTCTCATTTTCATCAATGATCTCTTGCCTAAAGCTTCTACTCCATTAAATTGTTTTGCTGACGACAATATACTCTCAGCTTTTTGTTTCTAGATTCACATCCCTGTCTTTCGGATGTGGAATTTCAGCGGTAGCGTGTGATAAATTCTGATCTTGACGCATTGTCTAGACGGGTATTCAAAATACTGTTTGTAGTCATAAGCTTGACTAGTGGAACTGATATCGCTCCTGATTTACTTGCAACATTGTGCTTACTTCATTGTGCAAATTTTGAAAAAAAAAATAAAGACAAATAATCAACTTCCTAATTCTTTTCTGGAAAATTACCAGTATATTATCAGGGAACCATTAAATGACTTCATGGAAACTTATGGCATTTTGAATTTATTGACCAATTTTGTTGCAGGAATTTGACAGTCGTGCTGTGTAAATTAAAGTGAAAACATTTTAACTTTGTTTCACCTATTGGATGTGCCTTGGCTCATAAAAAGCAATGAATTGTTTGTTTCATAACTTATACATACATAAATCGTTTTATTGATTCGGTGTATGTGAATGAGTACCCAAACTGTTCTCAACTTATCATAAAAAAGTAGAAACTAACAAAAATTCAACATAACATAAACGAAAACAAAAAACTGTGTAATTGTAGAAAATATTCTATATTGAGAAAATTTCTGAAAAATTGACTTGTAAAGCCCGTATGACACTACATTTTTTTCTCATTTTTAATTCACTAAAAATGAAATCAAAGCACGACGTACAATTTCTTATTTAAACTTTGATAGGTATGAGTGGGTACACACTATATCCATAAATGTAAAAATGTCACAAAAAATCTATAAAAAATTTGATTTTTAAATTAAATTTGTCAAGTTCTGGCAGCTTTTCTTGATATTTCAGAATTAAAAATGAAAAATTATTTCAAAGTACACTCAGTTACAAAAGTAGATATACACTGGACCCTAGAGAGCACTAGATTATGGTGTATACAGTGGCGGATCCAGAGGGGGGGCTATAGGGGCTGAAGCCCCCCCCACAGCTGATTCCGAAGAGAGTTAGACAAACAAAAATAAGATTGTGGCTACAAAAATTACATGTGAGCTGTGTTTTTGTCCCAGCCCTAGGGAAATTGAACGAATTGTTGGATGCTAAACAAGCTGTGTTCTATTTACAAAGCCCCAAGGGAATTTGATGAAAAAAGGGACGATGAGATAAAAAATCAAATATGCATATAAGTAGGCTCCATTTATTCAAAGACGTACAATTGAAGTTTGGGGCTTAACCTTTACGAAGCGTTTTCGTAAAGCTGCAAGGGAATCATATGAAAAACATAAGACTGATAGGGCTTAAAAATTTACTTTATAGAAGCTGTGTTTTTTCCAAAAACGACGAAAATAAGAGGTTAGAGCTAAGAAATTTAGCAGGAAAGCTGTTATTTTCCAGAGTCCAGCAACGCTGAATAAAAAAGGAGGTTTGAGACTTAAACATTTGTGTGTAAGCTTTGTTTTTTTCCAAGCCCCTAAGGAATTGGACCAAAAAGTAAGCTAGTAAGTAAAGGTTTGCATATCTAAATACTGTGTTTTTTTTCAAGCATTTATGCTGGCATGATATTATTGTCACCTAAATTTTATTGGCTATTGATTTTTATTAATGATCGTATTGAGTTTGACCAAACGAATAAATGTTACCTTTATCTTAATTCTTAAGCTCCTGTCTTGATATTTTTCGTTCTTAGCCCAGATAACTTTTGGGACCTAACTTTAAAAACTTTGTTCCCGTTTAAAAATAACTTTGATATGGAAAGTTTGCATGAAAACATCAAAAAAAAAATTTGTTGATGTACATAATCTAATGTTTTAGTTTTAGATTGATTTTGTCTGCCGAACGATATTTTGACGATTTCAAAGACTGCTTCAAGACGAAGCGATTTTTGATCTAAGTTTTTCTTTTGATTTCCTACTCTAACGAAACTTTTGAGAGCTCTTCCTGCGAGCAATATTCACTAGGCGAGTTCAGGAAAATGAGATCTCAGAGCCCTCAGCAATCTCAGTCTCGTGAACAGGATTCCTCAGAAATTGTGCTGTCAAATAACTGAGGAAAGAAAATATTGGATTAGCTTGCTCAGTTTTTGACACTGAGCCAGCTGAGATCTCATTTTCCTGAACACGCCTATTAAATCACACATGCTCTGCATTTCGAATGAAAAAAATTTCAATTTCAATTCTCTTCGAATTTGTTTTCGAAATGTTTAAATCAGCTGTATAACGGTTAATTTGTGCAAATTAAACTAATATTATTTTTTCTGTAAAAAGTAAAATGTAGGTACATTCTTTTTTAAATATGGACTCAATATAACTATCAATAAGCAAATAAAGGGCAGAACATCGAGGAAAAAGAGATCGAACAAATGCGTTTTTTTTCCATAAATTTTAGCAAAATAGTATCTGAAGCTAAGTATACAGTTCTTTTGAGTAAAAAAATTTTTCAAGGTGAGAAAAAAAAATATTTTCTACAAAGAAAAAAAGTCCGTGGTGTAAAATTTTTTTTATTCGTCGTCAGTTAACAGTTTCTAGAAAAAAAAAAATCTCAATGAGACTGATCCATGGTATAAGAATAACAAGGTATGCTTGACAGTTCAGGCAATTGAGTCGTGACGTCATTGCGAGTGAATGATCTCAATTGTTTGCCATTTATGGCAAAAAAAGTAAATAGAAATTGTTTATGTTTTGAAGCTATTTGCTATTAAAACTCAAAGTAAAACAATAGATTAATTATGTTTTGAAGTTATGTTTTGTTAAATTTCAAGTAAAACAATAAATAATTTATTTTTTAAAGCTATGTGCTGGTGAACACTCGCTATGACGTCACATAAAACCAAATATGGCGACCCTTCATCTCATATACAACATACCTTGTATTTTTATACCATGAGACTGATCTATGAAAAAGCAAACATAAATGCCAAACGCAATTTTTTTCGGAAAAAGAATGTCAGTGACATTGTTTTGTACGAAAAAATTCGTGGTAAATATAAAATTTGTTTTCTTTGGGTAGTTCACAGTTCGATAAAAAAAATTTAAACGTTAAAAAGTTCAATTTACGAAAAATGTGAATTGAATTCACATTAAAATATTTAATGTTTGGAATGTTGAATGAGAATTTTCATGTTCGAAATACTAATCCACTAAAGTAATTTTATGTAGAATACAGAACATCAAAATTCCATTTTTTTTCCTCAAATCTACAAAAAAAAAAAAAAACACGTTTTAAATATCTTGGAACAGCTACTTGTTCAAGAAATCTGCAATTGCCTTTTTATAGGGAACTTAATTATTTTTCCATTTAACCCTTTATAGCATTCTCTTCGATGGGAATAAAATTTTAAGAGTTAGGTAGGTGAGAAATGTTCCTTTTGTTTCCATTTTCCACTTAACTTTCTTACGGATCTAAGGTTAGTGTCAAAAACAGAAAAGCAACGTTGGCACTGTGACCATCAGCCTAATTTATTAGATTTTCCTAGACAGTTAGTTGTAAGAAAGTTTTCCGAAAGTTCTTATAAGTTGGAAATATGCTTTATTTAAATTTAAAAAAATGCCTAGTTAATCAAATCTTAGACAACCAATTCCGTTGCCCATGTTAAATAATTTTAGGACAACAGTTACATAGTTTATCAATAACTTTTCAGAGGTGGACGGCTGTCAAAAGTAAGACATTACGATTATTAGTTTATAAATACGACTGTACGTAAATGTATAAATCCTACCTATTTAAAGTACTTATTTAAATTTTTCCAACAACTTTTTGCACGATGTTTCTTTGTTAAGAAACTGATAAAATCATATCTTTTTCAAAATAGCAGCTGAAGCACATCCAGATGATCCATTTCCAATCATAAAATTTTGCAAAATATACATACATATATTTTTGCATAATAAAAAACCTTTTTTAACTCAGCTGCCGACTAGCCTTCATTCTGAGAAAAGAGAATTTGGGTCGAGAGAGATTGAATATTCGTATATAATTGATAACTTCTAAAAAGATGTATTTAAGCGAACCCTAAGCCCCCCCCACAGCCAAATCCTAGATCCGCTACTGGGTGTATATTTTCTTTTGGGACACATTGTAAATGTGAAATTTAATTTAGAGAAATGCTATCCCTTTCTTAAAAACACGTTTTATCCCTTTTTTGCCCTGCTGACACTTTGATAGATTAAATGAGAAATACAATGAAGAAAAAATGTAGTGTCATACGGGCTTAATGAAGAAAAAATATATTAAAAAATAACGAAAGCACACAATGATGTGCTTTATTTTTGTTTCAAAATAGCTTTTTATAGCCTTAGTCCTACAAATTGGCGTTTCGTTTGACAATCTCACTCGGACTCTTCAATGACATAGCGAGGGCCTTTGTCAAATGCAATTTGTACTAAGTTCGGTTTAACTTACAAGGGTTTTTCGACAAAAAGCCACTGTTAACTATATCCAACAAGATTTTAATTCCTTATCAATTAGCTGGAAGTTTCTTCCCCGGGGCCAGGCACAGTTTCTACTTGGCTAAATTATTTCAGTAATATATAGAATTTTTATAATAAAAACAACCTTATATTATTTTTGTTGAAAGAAATATCCCCTTCTTTTATTAATTCCTTAAATGTTTAAACAAAGTTGTTTAAATGAAAAGTTTTTGAGAAATTTAATTTTGAAAAACATTGTGCGTTATTATGTGCCATTGTTTGTTTTGATGTACAGTGCTCTAAGCGAATCGTAGTCAGATATTGAAAACCAGATGCAAAAATCTTCTAAAAATTTAAAAAAAACGAAATGTACTTTTGCCAAAAAAAACAATAAAAAAGGGCTTAAATTATGAAAATTGTCTTGCGTCATAAACTTAACAAAGCAAACATACAATGGAAAAAAGTACTTTTTTGATTTTCTTTCTTTAAATTTCTTCCAGTTATTGGCTATTGAATAAAGATTTTAAAAAGGAACAATAACATTCGAAGGATTTTTATTGGATATGTTTGTTTGGCTCATAAGCATGTCTAAGACCGAAAATGCTATTAAATTCATCTCTGCGTATCTGCGATAATGGTCACACATGGCAACTTTTCAATATTTTTGATATAGCTCGCAACCGCAAACTAAGTCGAATTTGACTTTTTGTAATTTTTTTTTTTAAATCCATTGCGACGGTGATACGATTTTTTCTCGTCTGAATCTAATCTATAAGTTCTTATATTTTTTGTGTGGTATTAGAATCCTCATTAACCCATAATAGCCTATATTGAAATAGACTGGAAAATGAGGGGTATAAAGGAAGAATATGTTTGTTTGACTCTTAAGCATGCTTAAAACCGAAAATGCTACTAAATTCAGCCATGCTTTTCTGAGAGAATGGTCACACTGGCCACTTAACAATATTTTTGGTATAAAAAAAGCCCCTTCTTCGGAAGTAAGATCTGGTACTAGTTGCTATGAATCAAAAACTAGGATTTCGGGCAAAAGCTGCGAAAAATTAAAGGAAATGGTAAAGTTTGAATGGCTATTTCTCTGTCAGTTTTCAGATAATATGGGTTTTCTAACATGTCATATTAAGGCCTTAAAACTCTACTTTACTCTGTTTAAGTAGGTATGTCTTGAGCGTATCTTTGCTGCGAAAAAATGTATGCGCTATTTAGAAAAATACTTGAAAATTATTGATTTTTCCATTTTTCCATTGGATTCTGTTAGCTTTTCCTCCTTACATTTTTTTATGAAATTTTCTAGAATATCCATTTCTATAGAAAACTTAATTTTGAACAAAAAGTTTTATATGTAAAATTTTCAAACTCGGCTTGGTTTCCAAGTCATACAAACATTTTGAAAAGTGGCCAGTGTGACCATTCTATTAGAAACGCATCGGTGAGTTTAGTAGCATTTTCGGTTTTTCAGCATGCTTATGGGCCAAACAAACATATTCAATAATAAAATCCCTCGCACTTAATTGTCTTAATTGGTCTATTCAGTAGGCTAGTAGTATCTTTAAGAGAAAAGAGGGAGACGAAGGGGGTGAAATTAAAATTGGAAAAACAATAGGGAAATCCTTTTTCAATGTTTTGAATTATTGAATGAGGGCTATCCAAGACCATGTCCAATTTACTATACCTACTACCCTAATACACACAAATGTTAAACATGTAGTATGTACATAAGTATAGGTATGGTCGTTGATTGCAATTCATTAGACATTTTCCAAAAATCATCTTTTACAAATAGCTTTAATTGTTCAGAATTTCTTATAAACCTTCAGCTCCCAAAACAATGAGAAATTCCAAATCCAATCAACTGACTGAACATGAACAAAACACACACAAAAGGAATGATGGTGATTTGTATGAAAAATATTTTTGAAAATGTCAACAAAGTAGATTGAATTTTTTCTCCATTTATCCAGGTATAGATACATCCGAGAAGATAGAAGATATTTTATTTATAAATTCAGTTAAGCTCGTCTGGTATTCATTTTTTTCCAAAAAGAAGAAAGAAAACAAAAATATTATTTCAACGTTGCTTTCTGAACGTCCGTTGAAAATCCGTTCCATTTGTTGCTTTTTCCGCCTGACTAAGTCAATGTAAGAAAATGGAAATAATTCCATGGATTGAAGGTGTGTTTTTTTATTTTTTCAAGAAAAGGTTCACAGACAAACTCTCATTCATAATGAATTCTTCAACGTTTTGTTCCAATGAACAATATTGAAGTCAAAAGCCGTTATAATAATAAAATAATAAAACAATAATTTTCTTGGTTCAACTTTTCCTTCAAAATAACAATGTAATACTCCCACTCCCATAGGAATGGCTGTCTTTAGCGAAAAACCTCCTGTCAACATGTTCGAAAACAATTTACCCCCATTAGCCCACTATAAAAAAAAATAAATTTATAGATTTTGTGTGTGTTTTGGTGTTCATATTCACTAGCCCAGGACAGGACACTATAAGCTTTCCCACCTCTTTCCTATTCCCGAAACAATTCTCCCATTAGCTAGTATTCCAGCAAGAGTTAGTTTGGTGACTTGTCATTTTGGCAATGTGGCTCTATTCAAACGTGTTGTTATTGTTTTCCACACATGTGTGTTCGCATGAGTGTGGTTTGATTGTTTTTTTTTATTTTTCTGCTAAAGGACAATCACTTTGCAGATAATTTTGTTGTTGATTTTATGTTGCCAGTTTAGTGACCACTATAACACGGTGATGGCCCGCCACGATTGTACTTTATATGGCCATGGTATAAATGATCAATTAAGTCAAAATTGGCAGATGGTTTATAGATGTGAAATCATTTTAAAGGTTGTTTTTTGATCGCACATGTGTGTCCTTATAAAGGACATTATGTTATGACATATGAATATAAAATATAACTACCCCATTGGGATTTGGAGGTTATGTACCTCCTTTTATGAGTTGAAAATATACGAATAGATGGACAGTGTATAGGTATGTTGTCTCTGTTTGAAATCATTGCAATCCTGTCAAAAACCAGCGGAAATGTATGAAGCATACTGGAAATTCTTTAACATTACTTAAAGGTGAATTAACTAATTAATCTCTTAGAAATATTTAAAAAATTCTATTTAATACGGACTTAAGTGAAATGAAATGGAATCAGCCGATATTTTGTGATGCTTTTTATTCGAGGCTGAGGTAGACTCGTCGAAGTCCTGGGTTTTCCCGATGAAAAGCAGAAAAAACTCGGGTTAAGAAGGAAATAGCTCGGCCTTAGCACTAGCTTTATAATATTTTCTCTTTATTAATAAGAAGAGGTTTACAATTTTACAATTTTGGTTCTTTTTGTCTTAAGATAACTAACACGGTATTTCATATAAATCCAGGCACGGTTTTGTAGAGCTACAGGAGTAGACTCTGTCCACAATATCCACTTAGAAGAAGCAAACTGGGGATTAAACGGTAGAAATCTGATTTCAGCCCTGAACCAACTCCAAAGTGCAGACAGGGAGAACAACGGTAGGAATCTGATTCCAGCCCAAGGCTTGTCTTAGGGAGAACAGTGGGCTAAACCCTGAACCAACTCCAAGGACCAGGCAGGGAGAACAACGGTAGGAATCTGATTCCAGCCCAAAGCTAGTCCAAGGGAGAACAGCGGGTATAGCCCTAAACTAACTCCAAAGAGCAGGCAGGGAGAGCAACGGGAGGAATCTGATTCCAGCCCAAGGCTAGTCCAAGGGAAAACATCGGGTTTTTAACGGCGGATGCCAAAAAGATTTTCTTTAACTGATACACGGATGCACCAAGCAAAGCTTATCAAAGTTGCTATCAACGATGAACCGCTGGAAACTTAACTCTCCTAAAATTTGAAATTATTAATTAATAATTGGGAATTAATTCGAGGTAACAAGCTTTGGCTTTTGCGGAAATTTGTACCTCCTTATGCTGATTTGTGTGCCACAAGACAGTGTGAATTGTAAGGAGGACAAATGTAGAAATCGTATGACGGTGACACTAGCTGTGTTATTGTTTATACAGGCTGTATACATTGGTATTCTATGTGATGATCATTCGGTGGGTGGTGGCGGGCGTATGTTGACATGGATGTAGGTAGATATTTAGTGGTTTGGTTATGCAGGGTGATGGTGTGTATTAAAGCTGATATAAGGTGATGTTAGTTGAAGTTGATGGCTGATTACAGGTCTATGGCGGTTTAATGGTGATGTAGGGAGCTGATAGTGGATATTGCTGGCGGCGGGTGTATTTATAATTGGACGGTGACGGATCGGTGATCAATTGTTGAACGCTTGGTGTGGGGGGGGGAGTGGAAAGTGTAACTCATCGTTACAATTTGTGTGTCTGAACTTCTCTATATTCGTTATAACTAAGGTTGATTAAAATCTCAAAATCTTTGTCAACAAGAAACCCATTAAGAAAAGAAACAAGTATTTAAATTGCAGAAATTGTATGATTTTTCTTTTCACTTTCTTTCATTTCATATTCTCTATAGGACTTAACAAAATCTTTGACTTTTACATCCTTACAAAAAAAATCAATTTTCAATACCTACCTTTACCCTGTTACACCCTCTTTATTCTTATTGAAATTTATTTTTCCAAAAAAAAAAAACAAAAACAACTTCAATTCTGTTTGCTTAATTGTACGGTGATTTTCTATGGTAAAAGGATTTAACGCCAAACAGACCGGAATCTAAGGACAAACAAATCCCCACAAAATTACTTCCGTGACAACGATGATTCGTTCAGGAGCAACTCAGAGCTCCTGTTAGCTGAAACTCTACGGGGTTCACCCAGAAAACAATGTAATCAAAAGACAGACAGCAGATTATTAGCGAAGGATTTAGACAAAATGTCAATGGGATAGACGTTAGGTTATCAACGTAACAGATGGAAGGGAGAAGGGGAGGTAGTGTCAAAAAAAAAAAATACGAATTGTCTGTCTGACAGCAGTCACTGTGCTGCCATGATGCTCTTAATAAATTTCATATCCCGGATATGAATAATAATAATTCACCCAGGCAGGGTGTACAGAGTACCTCTACCTTTCACGCTCTCTCTCTTTGTATTCTCGAATTGAATGAAGAATATCTCTTTGCAAGAGACAAGGGTAAGGGAGTAAGGGTAACACAAGACACAACTTTGTGGGCGTTTGCCTAAAGTGAGAGTGAACAATCTCGGGCGCATTGGTGTGTGGTTATTTATTCAGTGGCGTTGCTGTAGCAATATTTATCCTTGTTAATTAAATTGTGTGAATATTACAAATTTTCCCAGTGAACGCACCACTATTGTCTTTCGATTAAAATGTCTTTCCTCAGGGGTAGTTATAGCATGATGAGAACGAGGAGAATATGGGTGGATAATAGTCTATCAAGCGAATAATATTTAAATTGATTTCCTTTGAGCAAAACAATGCTTCGTGTGTATAGTTGTAGATCTGCAAGGAAATAATTATAAATATATTAAGATTATCGGAAGGGGATGGGAGAAAAATGTGTAGGTACAAAGAAAAAATATTCCAATGCCAAGTCCTTCAACAACTTGTAGGTACATATGCTCTAAGGGCAAGTATTGGCTTCGTGTGATGACAAAATTCTGAAGTTTTTTTTATCGAACTAGACACCAGGATGATAGGAAAATCCGATGGTTTTCGTCAAATTGTCTGTGTCGGTCTATAGTTTAATGTGACTTTGCGTCTATGCGACTGCAAGTCTATGTGACCATGCATCCGTGCCTCTGCATATCAATTGTACACCGGACTATATGGATCCTAGGAGGGGAGAAAGATTTACTTTTAATTTGGAACAGAGAATTTCTATGTACATAATTTTCTAGGGGAAAAATTAGAAATTTAAACATACATATCATTTGGGTGGTCGTTATATGGTTTTTTCTTTGAGTTTTTTTTATTTGGATGGGCCTAAATCAGTTTCAAATGAAAAAAGATCCTAATATTGTTCAGATGTTTATTTGCATCCACTATAGTCGCGGTATGTGCTAACTAAATTTAATATTTTTACTTGCGATATAGGTACTATAAGGTAAGTTTTGGATCATTGCAAAAAAAAAAAAAATGGGTGGCACACTTCTATCTGTCTGCCTGTAAGTCTGTTCGCCTGTCTGTCTGTCTGTCTGTCTGTCTGTCATCTCATCTACAACCTAAACCAACCTACAATCGAATTTCTTCAAACTTGGTGCGAAGTGGTTTTTGCTGATTCTGCCCACACGTTTTTTCCTTTTATTTTTTTAACCAAAAATAACGGTACCTGCCATACATTTTTTTGAGCAATATCACATAATCGTTTTTTTATTATACACGGCTCAAAAACTTTTCTTTAAAAATAAATCAGTAAATTACTTTTAGTAAAAGCTACCTTTGGGTGGGAAACTATCTTTCAAAAAATGGTTATTAGTGGTAGTAATAAGTACTTCCCAAATAACTTTTTTTTTTATTTTCAATTTTCTTCAAAACGGTAAGATTGATTTCAATATTTTGCTATACAAAATCTTTCAAAAAATGTAAGTATTATTTTGTACCAATTTAAAAAATAAAAAATATTTATTAAATTTTAAAAAAAATTTTCAATTTTTTTTAATCAAATATTTCGAAAACGAAATAATGGATTTTCTTATAACTCGATACTTAAGAGTTTTTTACTACTTTTTAAATTATTTTTAGAAAAAAATTTACTTTTATGCAAAAAAAAACGGTAGGTACTTTCATACAAAAGTTAAAAATTTTTTTCTCAAAAACGGTTGCTACGACATTCATTTAACTTTTTTCATAAGCTTAAAATAGTTCAATCTACTTCAAAAAATTATAAAATTTTACACTTAGCAAACTATGTATTAGTATAGTATCTGCACCGGACTGTACTTTGACCGACAGCGGCGGAAACACTACAGGAACGAACATCTCTATTCCGAAGCCAACATAATCCCGCTGGACAAATACCTAGTCCTTTCAGCGATGAGACTAGTACGGAACATCATCGACCACCCGAATCAGGTAATGAGAAGGATGACCACTGAACAACGACATCCGGAGTCAAGGTACCTCAGTGTAATGGAAACTCTTGATAACAACATAATCATGGACAATGAGGAAGCAGTCTCGTTCTAAGCTGACATTAGGTCAGCCTTCTACCGTGGCTAAACGCCAACACTTCCCCCAACCTACACCAAAAACACCATTGTGAACCGGGAATGAACACCCTGAGGACGATAAGGTCAGCCGACTTTTAATTTAAATTTTTTGACATGTAATTTATATATCCAAAATTTGTTACACTTAAGTCATTGTATAACGTTAGGCCCCCTATATGCCAACAACTGTAAATTTATCATAGTATCATGTTAGTTATAAGCCAGATTGTATATATTGTGCTCAATAAAAGATTTTGAATTGAATTGAAGTACCTACCTCTCATAGAATGTGTGTTTTTATTTTGGATTTTCTCATTAGCAGCCAAACGGATTGATTATTTTTTTTTATATACAAATTTCAGACTAGATTTAATAATATTGCATATCAAAATTTTCAAAAAAGAAATTTTTCAATTTTTAAGAAAAGTTTCAAATATTTTTTTTTTTTATTCGGTATCTCAAAAATAGGTCGACAATTTTTTTGGAAATTTTATTTTTATATGCACATTTGCAACCAAAATTTTTCCTTAAAAATGTTTTCAGTATTTTATATATAAAAAGTAGTTTTTAAAAAAACCTGAACATTTATCTCTCTTAATTTCCATGTTTTTATATACAATTTTCTTAAATCAACAGCATCTTGGACATAAGAGCAAATACGTGCGACCCAGTCGTGCATTTTTTTTGTTTGCATACTAGATGATTCGTGTGAAATCTGCCAATAAATTCAGAGCATGTAAGTTAGAAGTAGGCAAGAAAAAATCCCAGGGGAGGGGGATAATATTTCCCAATTCTTGTAAAAAATATTAGGTATATAAAACAGGAAAAAATAATTGAAAAACAACGGCAACACTGTCAGTATTGTATTCCATAGCTTTTTGGAAAACCAGAAGTACATTTTTATAGTTTATTTTCAAAACATTGTTTTCAGACATAAAATATTGAAAAAAAAAATATTTTTTCTTCAAAATGTTAAGTTTGAAACAATTGTTTTATAAAACTGTTCATCAAAAAAACTTAATTTGACTTCTAGTTTCCAAAAAGCTACAAAACAATACTGCCGTTCCTTTTTTATTATTTTGTTTCCTACTTCATGTAATTTTTTTTTACAAAAATTGCCCCTCCTAGCTTTGCGGGGAATACCCTCCTCCCGTGTGATTTTTACTTGCAATATAGGTACTACAGGGCAAGTTTTGGATTCGTGCAAAAAAAAAAATTCGAGATAACAATCAAACATGACATTACGATGATAGAGAACACGAAAAAAGTGGGTGGCAAAATTCTGTCTGTCTGTCCGTATCTCAACCTACAGCCTAAGCCACTGAAGCGATTTTCTTTAAATTTTGAACTTAAGGTTTTTTTGTAACTCTCCAGAGGAGAAATTGAATTTTTTTTTAGCTCAAAAAATAACGGTACTTGCCATACAACCGTTAAGAAAAAGCCTATTTATCTCAAAAACGGCTCCAACGATTTTAATATAAAAAAATCACTGTATTATTGTAGGCATGGTGTTCTTTCTGGTAAGAAAAAAAATCTCCAAAAACATTTATTAACGGTACCTGCCATACAACGGTTTTTTTGATTTTCGGTTTTCTCATAAGCCGCTCATCCGATTTCAATATTTTTTTTTGTACAAAGGCTTTGTTAGAATATAAATAATACTGTAAAATTTTGGAAAAAATAAATTTTGGGTTCTTAGAAAAAGATTCAAATTTTTTTTTTGAAAATTCAATATTTTAAAAACGGGTCGATGAATTGTTTTGAAATTTCAGTTTTAAATATAAAATAGTATATACTCAAAATTGGCATACCAAAATTTTTTTTGAAAAGTGGTACAAAAATGTTATAATACAAAAATAATTTTTAAGAAAACGGCTCCAACGATTTTAAATTTTTTTTTTGCATATATTCATATTTTTTCAAGTAATCAGATGGCATACTTTTTTTGAGCTCTAAGTTATTTATCAGACTGTTTATACAATTAAAAGAACGATTTAAACGCTTTTTATACTTTTTTATAATAACTTGAATATTTTTTTAAGTTCTTAAGTTCCACACAACTTGAACATAAGAGCAAGTACGTGCGATCCAGTCGTGCATTTTATTTCTTGTCTACCTCCAACTTACATGCTCTGAATTCCTTGGCATATTTTACGCGCATCACTCAGTATGCACGAAAAAAAGGGGATTTAATTAACCCCTACAGCCGATGAAAATAAAAATCTAAAAAAAAATAGGGACCTTACAAAATGAAGACTACATTCAATTGACTGCTGTAAGAAAAATGGAGGAAAAATGATTGCAATCTTTTCAAAGTCTTATGAATAATTGAATCGGTGAGTGAAAGAACAGTACAAGTGCCACTGCAGAAATATTAAAATAACTTGATTATTGGCTTAAACAATTGTAGTTACAGAATTTGAAATCCCAGTCTCAAAATGAAGTCAATGAATGCAATCTTATTGTTGAAGTAAAGATTGCATGCACAAAAGACTGCATTCTTTAACAACCCTGCTGATTACATTTTTCGAGCTTCTTCTCCGTATCGATAGTTAATAATTTATGTCTCCAATACCTATTCAAAGTTAAAGCCTTGAAGCACAGCAGTAATTTCATGTTATATTAATCTAGTCGTAGCCCAGGAAAATTAGACAGACAAATGGAAAAACTTCGAAAAAGCGGAATTTTGGTGGTGAACTTTGTTAAGACGTCTTAAGCATTTCCTAAAAGGTTCAGTAAATTTGGGACAGGCTAATTTGTTAAGGGAGGGTAAAAAGGGGTAAAATTCAGTTTTTTTCCAAATTTCTTGAAAACTAGCAATATTTTTGAAAAAAATGTTAAAATAAAATGTATAGCTTATGCAATTCTACACAAAAAATATTAACACACTTTTTTCATACAATCAATAGATTCAGAAAAAATCATACAAGAACTTCATGGTGGAGAAAATTTTGGCAAAAAATTTGTTCAAATTTCATTAATCGATAGGCAAAACTTTTTGTACGATTTGTGTTTTTGAGGTGCCCAGGGTAAGGGGAAGTCCACCATCTTGAAAAAGAAAGTGACTTAGTTTTTATTCAATAACTCGACTCAATTTCATTTTACATCAAAAATATTAACAAAAAGATGACGGAATTTCGCCTCAGAGGTGGTTGAGGTGTCTATATGAACAATAAGTCTATAGAAAAACAAACAAGCAAAACCTACAATTCGTAAATTTCCTTGGAGTTGTATTCAACAGTCTTGCTTAAAATTACAGAAATGCTCTGGAACCTTGGCTGTCCATGTCGTGTGATATTTGTAAAAATGCCATTCTACCAGGTCAGTGATTGTTTTGAAAAGGTTCATGCTTCAACAAACAACTAGTTCCAGAAATTTGTCAGCCATAAAAATTGTACATAAAATGTAAAAGTTTTTTAAGGTTTCTTGCAATTTTTAGCACCAGATTAAATGGATTATTCAAAAAACCGTGAATCTATCAATATCTCAATATTTGTCAGTGATTGGTCAGCCATAGTTTTTTTTTTATTAATTTTTGAAGTTTATTTCAAGGTCATTTTAATTTTACTTTGTGATTGTGTGGCTTGATGGTTTTACGTTTTTTTTTCATTTCTCAGAAATGAGGTGCCGAGTATTTTGCTTTAAGTGTCTTATATGGCTACAAAAAAATAATAAGAATGAACCTTTTGCTGTAAGCTACAAAATAATATTTGCAGTGTTGCTGTTTTTTTCTAACATTATTTTCTGTAAATCATTTTTTTATAAAATCGTCCCTTCTGCTCAAGCGGGAGGAAATATAACTAAGAAAATATTAGAGAATTATTTTTCCTTTTTTCTTTATTTAGATCCGATTTAGACCTTGGCAAGACGACCGTTTTTTAACAATCAATCAATCTTTTCTGTGCGTTCAATAAAACTGCAAAAAGGCATGATAAAGGACCCTGCACTAAATGTATATATTAAAATTCCTACTTCTTGCCATTCTTATAGTCATTAGACTGAAATTCTCGAATAGTTATCTAATTGATTGCTCTTCCAATTTTATTACAATTTTGTAAAAGGGAATTTTTTATAAGCGGTTCAAATAACATTCCATTGTAAAATGCAATGCAATAAATACGAGAAGTTATAACGTTATTAACCTTTTAATATGTCACGCTGGAGCAGATAAATTTAAAAAAATATTATCCAAAAAATCGCACGATTTTTTAAGATGGACTCCATTTCTTAGTTTTCGAGTTTTTAAAAGTTTGTGTCGGAAAATTTTTAGTTTTGCACATTTTTAAAGTGATATGCTTTCTAACTTTGAATATATTTTTGCAACTAACAATACCGTGTCCATTACATTTTCGAGAAATTTTGGTAAAGATATTTCAAAACATGTGGAAAAATGAAACCTAACTAAATTAAAAAAAGAAAAATGTTTTAAGTATTTAACATTATGTATACATACATATGTACAGTTTTTTTGCTTCAGCTACTGTAAAGGTATTCATAACTTTATAAAGTTTTCCTTCTTGCAAAAGTATTAACACGCATATTACCTTCTCTCTGATTTTTTTTTATTTCACTGCTTCCTTGCAATTTCATATAAATTATTCATTCGCATTTTGTGCAGGATAAGTTGACGATGTGCGTTGTAGGAGTGATAGTGAAAGCAAAAGAAGGGCCATGAATGGTTGTATCTCTACCCACCTAGTAATTGTGATGGCTGTATACAGAACAGCTAACAGAATAACTGGGGTTTGAGACTGTCTCATTTATCATAATTTGTGTGTTATTCCTTATGTTTAATACACAATACAGCAAACTTTAAATGGAGTCTTAATATTGATAGCTCACAAAATAAATACATAGACACAAATACCTATACCTGTGATTCTTTACAAAAAAAAATCTTAAGATTTTTAACAATGTACTTCAATTTGCGTCCGTCTGTATTTTTACTCAGGTAAGGAAGTTACAATTATTAAGTGACCATGAAAAATATTTAAGGGAATATCTCAAATATTTATGTACATATTTCTGACTTCGGATTCGAACTCAAAACACCAAAAACCTATTGAAAAATATGTTTTGGTTTTCATAACAAAAACTTGTTAACCAGTCTTATTAAATGTAAATTACATATTTAAAACTGAAAAAACTATCCATTAAAGCTTGGAAATTAATTTTTGCGTATAAAATTAGCATTTAAAAAGTTCCAATTTTGTGCACTAAAAAAATTATGTTTTTATTTCTCGTTTCGATTGCCAACTACAGTCTTGTTTAGCAGAAACTTAAATATTTAATAAACTGTTGGTTCTGTGACGAGACGAAGCTATATTAGTCCAAGAGCCCACAGCAAATTTTTGGATGTGAAAGTTAACCAAAAATTAAGCACATAAGACTAAAGCTGTATTGAGCCTTATGAAAGAAATGAAATGGACAGAGCTTTAGTCAGTAATAATGCCTCAAAAATACAAAAAAATCAACTTCGGTGATAATTGTATAAACCAAAATTTTTGTTCAAACATCCATAGATAATGCTCCTCTGATCACAAAAATGTGTGTCCAAAACCATTTGATGTAGGCCGTTACTCTGCCAGACCCTTTGAAAGCCCCTAAAAATCATCTCAAGGGATGGATTAATTTTTATTCAAAATTGGTTAAAATATCAAACGTCAAAATGTTATGTTACTGTGATAACGTACTATTTTCAATCCACACTTTCAATTTTGACAACCTGTGTAAATACTAGATTTGTGTACTGTGGCGAATACTTACTTTTTTACGATTTTAGGTTTTGTTTGATTATTTTTTTAAACTTACTGTCACAGTATGGGTGATAACCATAAGATAATAAATAAATTGGGTGGCGCAAATGCTCGTGGGGAACCAAGGCCTATAGTGACTTATAACTCTCAACCATTCCTGTGTGCGTGTTGTTGGCAGGAATGGAGGGGACCTACAGTTTCCCTGGAATCGGTCTCTACTAACTCTATAACAGCCCTAAATTGCCGTTCGTCTCTGTTGGAGATGGCACAACAGTTTAATATTCACCTGTGTTGGGTGCCGGGGCATAGGGACATCCCAGGTAATTGTAAGGCCGATGAACTCGCTAAAAATGGTACAACTTTACCCCTTCTACCTAGTAAGGCAGAAATAGGTATACCCATCGCTACATGTAAACTTTTGCTGAAGCAAGATGCCTTAGAGAGAACAAATCTTAGGTGGTATGATATCACCACTTGTTTGGCAACAAAACAAATCTGGCCAGTAATGGATTTAAAACGATCTAAGAGTTTGATATCTCTAAGCAGATTGCACATCATCTCCATGATTGGTGTTATAACCGGACACTGCCTCATAGGCAAGCACGCAACGCGTCTTGGCGTATTCGCTAACGATTTTTGCAGAAGCTGTATGGATGAGGAGGAGATAGAATCGATCCCTCACCTTCTATGCACGTGCCCTGCTCTGTCTCATAGACGAAGACTTCACCTTGGTGAGTTCTACTTCAATGATCCTAGTGATCTGATAAACTTAGACATTGGCAGTCTATTACGCTTCATAAGAAGCTCCAAATGGTTCACCGAGTAGGGAAAAGGGTTTCCTGGATTCTTGTGGTATCACAATGGACCAACTCATGGTCTAAGTGTGTCGGTCCCCACGACTGGCAGCCACTTCAACCTAACCTAACCTACAGTTTTTTGCCGAAAGCGAACGAGAAGCACTTATTCATGACAAGTATAATCCTGGATGATTTGTCAGTTCATCGCAAGAGGCAGTACCTCGAATAACACATTTTCTGATTTTAGGTGGCATGGTTGGGAATCGAACTCACACCTTCGGCATGACAGTTCAACGCACTAACCATTATGCCACGAGTGTGATAGCCACAATTTTGTTAATTGTGGGTGTTCACTGGAACTTGGACAACATCAAATTGTTACTGTTTGTGTAGAACCGAATTAATAACATAGATCAACCTGTAGTCTAAGAGCTAGCAACGTTTTCGTCATTTTAGTATGTCCGGCTTATTAATATATTTTTTTGAAAAAAGTGTATTGAAAAACATTTATGCGATTTTTGCACTCAGAGTAAAAAATTTATTTGATTTTGTAGGTTAAAATATCTTTTAAGATTCTTGCTCACAAATATATTTCACATCTCTTTCCCATGAAAAGTTATTGTCGAAAAACTGTCAAATTTTGTATATAAGAAATGTTTCTTAGCGTTTAACCTATTTTCATACCCACCAGGACTACCAGAAAAGACATCAGACAGACCCAAGGAAAGTGCAGTTTTTTTTTTTTTTTGTTGAATGGCTACTCAAGTCAGAAGTTCACCCAAAGCTAAACTTTTAGCTAAATTTTTTGGTGTAATCGAAATTTCAATGGTCAATTTAACCCCTTTTCTCGGCTGAAAGAAAATTTGTGACCATAAAATCATTATAACAAACGGATTCCACACGAAAAATACTGACAAAAACGTGTATCTCAACACCAAATTAAACACTTTTGTATACAATGTGATTTTTTCCACCTCGTCCATATCTCGAGGGTGTATCGAAAGCTTTTTGGGCTGGAGTATACAGCCCGCTCAGTTCATTGAAACATGGAACTAAGTCCGTTTTCGAAAACGTCATCTGCGTCAAAAATGCATTTGCAGAATATTCTTAAACGCAAACTGCAAAAGTCTTCTGTTCGAAAACGCAAATACAAATTTTGTTCGATAATGCAGTTTGCTAAAGTCACATGTTCGAAAACATCATCTGCGGTGCAGCTGTGCAGTAAAAAATTGAGTTGACGGACAAAATATTGAAAAGCCACAGAGCGTATTTGTAAACGTCAAATGCGTTTGCAAGTAAATTGACTGACGTTGATGAAACTGATTTTGTGCAAGCAGGACGATTGCATATTTGACAATCACAGTACCTGCATCAAAAAACGATGATCATTTGACGATCAAATTGACTTTGATTTGACGCTTTCGAAATCGGCCTAATACTGGCTCTGTATAGAAAATAAATTTGATGATGTTACTTTTCGTGGAAAACCAAGGCTTAGTTCAGTTCAGTTTATTCAAAAATCCTGCACTTTTTAAACCAGAGATACTCAAGGAGAATTTTAACTTTCTTCATTACGAAAAATTAATTTTTGTTTTTAAATCTACGGCTTGAAAATCGCTCACAAATCCTTTAGTTACGTGACACTCCAAAATGCACTTACCATTACGCCATAGTCAAATTAAAGCAAAAACACCTATAAAAAAAGCACATTTTTCATATCTAGCAGACAAAAGTACAACAAAGTGCCTTAATGTACCTATACCGTCTGTACATTGAGGTACCTAAAGTAAAAATATAAAATATGTTATAAAACAAAAAACAACGTCGGTAAGTAAGTAGAAAGAACAGAGGAAAAATAATAGTTTCTTAAAACTTTCAGTCCTAATTTAATTTTGTGAACAAATATAAATTGTTTTGAACGTTGAGGAGAGTAAAGGAATTGTCTTGGAATCAAAAAAATATTGACAATATGACATTCATGTTTATATATTTTGAAATATTAACGATTGACAACCTGTAGTGCTACACACATTGGGGCATATTCATAGATGTTGTGTAAGCTGTTTCTTTAGATAAATATGGTGACTATCTTTTGAAATTTTAATTAGATTAACTACAGTTTTGTCTAGCAAAAGCTTAAAACACATCTATGAATACTGCATATGCCCCATTACACACAACGCTTTTTTAATAATTTTTGGAAGAACAAAAAAGTCATATCCTAGTAGGTATTAGTATTTCAACATATTTCCTAGCAAATAACTGAAACCAAATGGTTGCCTTTAAAATCTATATTGTTTAAAATGTAGCAATGGAAGTGCATGTGAGTAGTTCAACAACTTTGTAACGTTATTTTATTGGTCAAAAGCAAAAAAAGACATTTCCACACACAGCAGGACAATCAAAATGTCTTCCCCTGATGGTGCCCAGGGAGAAGGGCATCCTTTGGCATTTCCTCTCCATCACCTTATAGAAACGATGGCAGCTCGCTGTCAGTTTTTACCGCTTGAAGACATTACTTTGAAGTAGTTTTCGATATATAGGAACGAGGCAAAGCTTTGGGGGAAAACTGCACTCTATCAAATGTCTAACAACCAACAGGACGATGACGACCAACGACGCCGAACACTGAACGCCGAAGTGAAGTTGGATTTTATGTTCTGTTAAAAATTGGCCACGCATCCTACTTTGTGGCGCATCCTATACTTCCCAAAGTGTGGTCAGTGTTAGGCACTCCTCGCAAACGTTGAGTGTAGATACTAGATTATCCTGTCGGCACTTTTTAAACGAGTTACAAATTTCTGAATGGAAAAAGTTAGACAAGTAACACAATTTTTTCCCATAGCTCGTTTGTTTTTGCCTGATGCTTGCTGCCGTCTGCAATGTACATTTTAGCTGCGGGCATGATGCGATGGCTTAAACTGAAGCCCGGGGAAGTCAGAAAGGAGTCTTTTTATTCTGGATTTGTCTTCGGTGTGAGTTGTGTTTTAGGTTTTTCTTTTTGTTGATGTGGTTTATCAAAGAAAAGTTTCATACGATCGCAAAAAGCAGTAGCAGAAGGAACTTCAAGGCGAAGAGGGGGAAAACTTTTACTTTTGGTCAAGTTCCATGATGATAAAATAAAATAATAATAAAGTCCGCCACTAGGTTGTATGTTATTGCTTTTGAAAATAGAAGATAGATTTGGTGCTCCACCAGTTTGTGGGTTTACTTGCTGTATTTGAATTAGAATGGAGGGGTCCTTCAATTTTCTGCCGAGTCCGAACGAGTAAGATAAGAGGCATTTTTTCATGACCAGAGATACTCTTGGAGGATTTTTCACTTCCCGCAAGAGTCAGCAGCTAGGCCGGAGCGATTTCCAAAATTTTGGAAAATCAAAATTATACCCCCCGCAAAAGTTGCATATGGCCTTAAAACAAATTTTAAGATTTTTTTTAAATTTTTATTTGCACCGCTAGGGGTCGCGCAACGCAGAATAAAAACATACGATTTCTTGATTTTACTGTCCTTTGATTTTTTTTCAGTGTCCACAGCTTTTAAATCTATACACAAATTTACGGAGCATTTTTATTTTAAATAACTTCCAATACCGGGGAACTTAATTTTGCGAAATTAATTTTTTTTATTCGGACCATCTATTAGATTTTGCTTAGAAAGTGCAATAGTTTGAAATCAACCGTGCTCGCATTAAAATATATATTAAAGATCGTAGTAGGCCTTGCTTTTTGTGACATTTTTAAATGTGAACCGATTTTCAAATTATTTTATTAGTGTCTCAGTGTCTGTGTTTGGTTCTTAAACCTTTGTGTAGTGTATTATTCCCGGCCTTTTATTTTGTTTTTAATAAAATAAGTTATTAGGAAAAAAGGTATAAGTAGAGTTTTTGAATGTGCCATTGCTTACAAAAAAATATAAAATTGGGGACAGTTCAATAAACATCAATTAATTTTTTTTTTCATAAAAAAACCAAGGTGAAAATGGATACTCGTTCCCAAAAAAAAGTCTGTCAAATATTTGGGAATACGACGAAGACGAACGATGTCAAGCGTTTGTTGCCAACCTACAAGGATATTGCTCTTCATTCTTACTTTTTTGGAAAACGAAGAAACTTCATCGACAAAACGGATATCATTTACAGCTGCAAGAGTTATGAAAATTTATGATTTAGCTTCAATTCCAACAGTTGGTATGTTTTGTGTTGAGAAAGGCATTATTAAATTCAACGAAAGAAGAACTGCGCTTCTAAAGACGCCCAAGGGCAGAAGAGTACCCGGAGTCTTTGATAAATTGAAAAGTGACGGAGAAAAACTGTTTGACATAGCTGCCTGTAAATGTACTGTGAATGGATTGTGTCGATGCTCTAAAGAAAAAAAAAGTGCCAGTGAAAGAGCGTTCGTTTTTGGAAGACCAAAGGTCTCAAAGGAAAATGATGATCGGGAATATCGATGTTGCCGAAACCACCCGGTTTCAAAAGTCTCTTAAAAGAAAATTTCCATGTCCTGAAGATGACTTCAAGCACAACTGAAACACCGACCAACGCAACATACAGACAGATAACATCGAAACAGAAAGCATCCCTTCAGATACCGATGAAGATATTGAAACTGAAGCCTCAGAAAGATTGAAAAAAAGACTGCCTCCACTGCTATTCTTGACCCAAATCCAAAATCTCTTTCTAATGTTACAAAGGTGGCAGACAGATTCAAAATATCGGATAGAGCAACTGCAATACTTGTTACAGCGATCTTGCAAGATTATGGTTTAATAAATGATACAGATCAGTCAAACATCATAGATAGAAGTAAGATTCGAAGGGAGAGAACAAAATCAAGGTCTCAACAAACAGGCATGGCCGAACTTGACTATTTTGGTCTTTATATGACGTTACAAGAAATGCAAGAGGCCTTTCTACCGAAGAACATATAGTCTTGATAACAGAACCTGACTCGCGATACCTAGGGCATGTAACACCACCAAATGGGAAATCAGAGACCATCACGAATTCAATATTTGATTTTCTTAAAGAATCTGCAGTTTCAACAAATAATTTAAAAATTATTGTCTGCGATGGGACTAACGTTAACACCGGAATAAGAAACGGAATCATCCGAAAAATCGAAATGAAAATTAAACGACCTTTGCAATGGTGTATTTGCTTGCTCCACGCCAACGAGTTACCATTACGAAACCTTTCCGAAAAATTCAATGGAAAAACGTCTGGTCCAAATGCATATCCTGGTGAAATTGGCAAGGATCTCAAGAACTGCCAGAATCTAACGGTAGCTGATTACAAAGTAATTCAAGTGAACTTACCGGATACACCATTAAATTGCTTGAGCTCAGACCAAAAATATCTATACGAAATTTGTATGGCCATCAGTAATAGTGTCAAAGAAGGATCAATTTTTTCAAGGAATCCTGGTGCAATGGTCCATTCTAGATGGTTGACGACAGCTAACCGTAGGTATTTTAAGAGTTTATGTATCTAAACAAGATCCAGAAGAGCCATTACAACATATTGTTAAGTTTATTTGCCAAGTTTATGCAGTGATGTGGTTTGAAATTAGGTCCAAGTCTTCATTTGTCTACGGTGCGAGACATTTTCACAAGGCCATTCAACTCTCAAGATATTTTCCGGAGGACCTGAAAAAGGTAGTAGACCCAGTTTTCGCTCGCAATGGATACTTCGGGCAATGCGAGAATATCTTGGTAGCCATGCTGCTGGATGAACGCCAAAAAATTCGAGAACTTGCTGCTCGACGCATTCTAAAAGCAAGGTCAACAACTAATAATGTCGAAAATCCGAGAAAGTTTGAACTCCCAAATTTAATTTTGAAGCCACTGAATATTTCGAACTTATTGATTGGTGGCAGATAGAAAAAAGTTGTTTAACCGAACCTCCACTGGTAATGGATTTTACGGCGGAAGAGCTTTGGGATATTGTCAGCCAAAACGACAGTAACAAATCAAATTAGTTGACAAGTTTCCCATGCCACAGCCAAGCAGTAGAAAGGACAGTGAAATTGGTCACCGAGGCTTCCCAAACAGTTTGTGGGTTCACCAACAGAGATGGAGTGATAAAAAACACATTAGTTTCGCGAAAGGAACTTCCAAGTGTTGAAACCAAGAAAGATTATATGAAATATATAAAAATAAAAATAATACTTTATGTGAGAAATTTCAATGGGCCTTACTAATAATCAAATTTAGTGTTAAGCTTAAAAGAAAATCTCCCGATTTTAGAAAATCCGCATACCAATAACAAATTTAATCTCCAGTTTAGTCGTTAGCAATAAGTCAAAATTTAATACATGGAAATCCATGTTTAAAGTCGAACACTAAATAAAATGTGTTGCCCTAGTGCTGTTTTATGGTATTTTAATTTGTATTTAGTACTTAAATCTATTCCCAAGTTATCAGGTAGATTTCAATAGGTATTTTCATGAGTTGGTTTCAATATTCAGATCATTGTTTTACAGTGAAAAATAAGAACTTTATCTAGAATTACTTTATTTATTGTTTACGAGTATATATTTATGTATTGCAACAGGAACAGATTATTTATTTTTTTTCATAAATATTTAGTACGTCTGCATTTACGTTGAATATGAGCATAATTTTTTGATTCCGTTTTATATATTTGCATACCAAATTACGTATATCTAAAAAGTAATTTTTTGTGTTGAACGGAAAAGGATTTGTTTTGAGTTTTCAGAATTTGTTTCATAGTTTTTTATTTATTAAACATTATATAAGTTAATCAAATCCATTTGAATATTTTTAAAGCATATTTATATTTCCACAAACGTCTTGTCAAAAACATAACGAGACAAACTTCAAAATGATTGTCAATCATGTCGTTTTTCTTTGGTCACTCCTTGTAGTCCTTTTTAACTCCTTCTGTTTTCCAAAAGTCTTCCAGTGACTTTGCTCATTACAGTTTTGTTTTGGCAGTATTTTTGTCAGAGAGCACACCTATACACGTTAACATACGTAGTCATTCTTAGGATTACTTGTCAGAGAAATTAATGTATGAAAAATCGTTTCGCATAAAATAGCGTCATTTGATAAAGTTTGTATGAATTCAGAAAGTCGGTCGGTTATTGGAATTAAAAAGGATACATTTTCTGAAAAAAAACAATAGAAACAACAGTACTCTGATCCCTAAAAAAATTATCTTCTAAGTTGACGGGAACAGAAATATCACTGTAAAAATCCCAACAGAAAATAATTTGTTTCCGTAGCAATTTCATGTTGGTATGTACATACATATGTCAGAAAACTATGTACTTAAAATAAAATTAAAATCGTCCAAACCCTTTGAACGAATTACATACTATAGTACTGAAAAAGTTGCTGTTAAAAAAGAATACGGCAATACTTATCTTCACTCCTTGAACAATAAAAAAAATTAAATTCATCTGTCATTTTGCCGAGCTAAAGGAATGTTTTTTTTTCAGATTTCGAATCGTTTAGCAAGTGATAAAAACTTAATTAAACTAAATAAAGAAGTGTAATATAATAAGTGTAATGAAAACTTTCAATACGTTTTTAAATAAATTATAAAAAAATACGCGGTGCTGCATTAAATCCTAAAAAAACGCCTATAATAAAGAGTGTATAAATATTTCATTTCAAAAGTGAGTTTTGTCTGATATTTCCACATAAAGTAACGTGAAGTGATGTTTTTTAGGTTAATAAACTATCGTAGAATACTTTTCAATTGATATTTCATGATATTTTGCTTTAATAAATCTTATTTGTTATAAATAAAAATATACTTCAATCAAGTGATTTAGTTTGAGATTTATCTGTCAAATGATAAATTCTCGTGCAGCAGGGACGGCCTCATTTTTGTTGGTGATAGCAAGGCGCTCAAATCCATTAAGGGTCTGAATAGCAGAGTTATTTTCAACGTTTTGAATGATATATTCTTAAAGGTCTTTTTGTTGGCCCTAACAATCATCTCAGTTTTGAATTTTCGGGAAGAAGAAGAATTTTAAAAGTATTCTAAGATAATATATTTACCTAAAGAACTCCCCTTTACATAACTTTATGTAGAATTAGACAAAACTTACTGTGAAATGAAAAATTTTTTTCACTTCGTATTATAGGTGTTCTTACATTTTTTAATTCCGCATGTTGTCTTATACACATATATTTTTTAAATAAGTATTGCAGGTATTCACTGTATTTCCTTTTGTTTCACTTTTTTATTTAGTTTGATTAGCTTTTTTTACTTTTTTAAAATCTCTATACATTTTCCTATAGCTCGGCAAAAATGACAAGCACCAATGATTTTTTTCTTTTTTTTTTAATCTTGCGCCCCAGAATTCAGCCGTGTAACTGCACGCCGACCCTGTGTCAATGCATCTGTGCTTGTAAAGTTCTTCTTTTATGTTTTCACTTGTGTTATTGTAGTGTGCGGGTTTGTTTGATGGAATTTGATGCAAATTGTAGTAGATTCAAAGAAAGTCTGAAGGTTGTGTTAGCAAAAGGGTAAAATTGTTTATTGGTAGCATTCTGTTTAAGCTCCACATTTTATTTTAACCTCTAAGTTAGCTAATAGTCGACATTAGTGTTTGATTATTAGTAAGGCCCAATGTGTTTTCCTTTATTTTTTAATATTTCCTGGTTCGTTTATTATGTTTTTCACTTGGGGTTTTTTTAACCTAAAATGACAAACTAAAGCAGGTTTTTAAGCAAAAAATAACTCCTTAACAAGTTTAAAAGTTGAATCTATAGAGC
Source organism: Dasysyrphus tricinctus (assembly GCA_963921185.1). Lineage (NCBI taxonomy): Eukaryota > Metazoa > Arthropoda > Insecta > Diptera > Syrphidae > Dasysyrphus > Dasysyrphus tricinctus. Next base: position 53,165,701 of record OY992530.1, on the reverse strand, counting down.
ATCCGCACCGGACTCGAACGATTGGTATTTTTTTTTTTTTTTAATTTTCAATGCTGATGCGCGACCCCTAGCGGACATTTTAAAAATTAAAAAAAAATCTTAAAATTAATTTTAGGACCCAACGCAACTTTTGCGGGGGGTATTTTTTTCATTTTAACAGTTTTATTTTTTTCCATACAACCGCGCTCCGCTCTAGTCAGCACCTGTAATCATCATGCCAAGGGGTACTACGTCAGTTTTTGTTTTCATTAAGATGAATTTGCTTTAGCTAGAATTTTAGCAAAATGAATATCTTACCTTCAATTTATCTATAAGTACTCGTGCATTGCAGGTTGAAATGAAACACAAAATAAATATATCTGATGGCAAGTAGACAAAAGGCTTCCTTCATTGTAGAAAAAGGAGGCACAAAGTTGTAATTGTTGTAAGGATTGTTATTTTAACATTCTGAAAATCTCATTTTTTGCTTTTCTGTGAGCTTAAATAAGTTTTCATGTCCACAATAAGGGGTTTCGTTTTTCTTTTTAACTTTTCTTTTACCTAATGTTCTCACCAATTTGATTTTATTTAATACTCTGGTTTTGTTAATGTCGATCTTTGTCTAATTTTTACTTTTTTTAATTTTACTATTCCCGTAAATTTGGTCAATGGCTCTACAATTTTTTTGTATTCCAGTTTCGTCAGAGGTACTTTTATCTGAAGGAAATAGTATTGCTTTTTTTTAATTTAACAACAGAAAGGCAGTTTTATTATTATGTGCATTCTCTTGAATTTCTTGAACTTTCCTGCAGCAATTCGATGATTTTGAGACGTTTAGAAAGCAAAATCATTCATTATTTTGATGAAAGATTAAAGTTCAAGATTTAATTAATATTGGTAAGGTAGTTCAATCATTGAAATAAGAAAAATGTTTTTATGTAGAAAGTTGGGCCTATTTGAATTATTTTTTTGGCTAAAAATATTTAAGTCTTAAGCTTTATTTGTCCATCAAAATAATAACTGATTTTACTTCTTAAACCTCTCAAAATCAATGATTAAAATTTTCAATGATGAGTTTCAATTATAGCTAAAACTGGCGCCTTAATTTTCAAGATTTAAAGAAGATTTGACATAAAACTTATTAAATCTCAGATAAGCTTTATGTGGAAATGTAACATTAGATTTAACCCTATCTTAAATAGAAGAAAGCTGTGGGGAAGCTTACGTCAAAGCAGAGCAGAGAAAAAACAACCCATTTACACCCAAGGGTTCTTTAAATAAAAAAAATAAGCTTTTTATTGTATTTTCTATTTATTTAGTCGAAAGTTAAGACATTCAAGAAAATTACATTTGCGCAAAATTAGGTTAGAAATTACTGCCCTGTTCTTTTCATAGTACAATGGGTTCATGCATACACAATTTTTCTGCATGGATTTGAGCAAATTTCCCAATTCACTGTACATTACTCATTTGATAGCACTATTAGCTGTCTGTAATGGTGTACAAAGTTCCAATTACATTGTACTAGTTTTTTTTCAAGTACAAGTACAAGCACAAGGTACTGAGTACTTGAAAGTTGAAAGTTTACAGGTCTAATCCAATTTACTACGTCCAAAAAGTTAGCTCGCCAACATAAGCACAAATAATTAAAAAAATTATTAGAATTGTATGCTCTTTTTGTGCTATTTTTGTGTTGTTTGTGCAATTTTTGTGCTGTAATATATTTTTTTGTATGCAATGTTGTGCTACCTTTAATTTAAGCTAGCACAACTTTGTCAATTATAAACCGATTTTAATAAGAGCGGTGTCATAATTTTGTGCTCTTTGTGTGTTATTTTTCTGCATTTAAAAAAATTGATTCTAATGTTTTTTGTTTTTGTATGCAATGTTGTACCCCCTAAAGTTGAAACTAGCGCTACTTTGTCAATTATTAACCGATTGCACGCTCTGTTTGACCAGGCCTTAAAAAAGAGTTACAAAAATAATTTTGAAAATTTACCATTACATATTTTGTGTAGTATTCCTTGTAAGCCGAGCATCGAGTTGAAATGAATTTGGTTCGACCGATCTCACTCGGCGCGGCGAGGAGTTGGTTTTATAAATATGATATCTACCTATACCTATTTTCTGTTTTTAATTTTTGTTCAAATAGCTAGGGTAGATTGGTGCCGTAAAGTAAGGCTAAGCGAAATCAGGCCAAATTCGGAAATTTGGCCCAGTTTCACTTTGCAATAGTGAAATAAGACAAAATTCAATTAGTTGGTCTTATTTCACTTTGCTAAACAGAAGTAAGACCAATTTGGCCTTGTTGCGCCTCAAAATTTGTGCTTGAGCGAACTGTTTTTTTTTTTTATTTTGGACAGGAATTCTGCTGTATGGTCGGTACCTACTACTTAATATTGTGCGTAATAAGACTTTCGTTATTCAACATGAAAACGTATCTTCAACAATAATTTAAATTTTGGAGCGGTGTTTTTGAACAAAACTATTTATTTTCGATTTTAATATCAACTTCTTTGCCTTTTCAGTCACAAGCGTGACAATGAACTTTAAAAAACTTTCATGAATTTATATGATCTACTACTAAAATTAGGTCCTGAAATGTTGTCCTTAAATTCGTGCAAAGCGTACCGGAAAAATTTTTAATTTTCACACCCAAAATTGATCTTCCCTTGGGCAAAATTTTTGTCCAGTATGCTTTACGTGATTTTTTTTTTATTTTAACCTTACGCAAATTTTAGAAAGTATTGAATTTGTAACTTTCGTTTACCTATACAAAACTGGAGATTAATTAATTGTTTTTGATGTAAGCTAAACAATTCTATGTAGGTATATGAAGGCATTTTATAGCGAAGAATCTTAAGGTTTTGCAGTGAGTTGTGACACTCACAATTTCCTAAATAAGGTATCTTCAAAAATTTCCATTTTGAATCAACTAATAGCATTGATTTAACTTTACATTTAAATGCTCCTTTACATTACTATACACGGTTAAACCAGTTTCTCTATTAAAAAAAATGTACAGTTGCTTTCGTAAAGTGAAAAAAGGTCACATTTGGAATTTGGTCTTATTTCACAAATCGGCTTGGCATTATTTACTTTATCAAAGTGAAATAGAACCAAATATTGAAATTTGTGCTTATTTCACGGCACCGGTACCGGGTAGATTCGATACTTTCTAAAACGTCTTACGGACGTACTGTCACTACTTTCGTTACTCAATAACATAAAAGTCTAACATTGGATAGTTACACAAAAAAAGCACGCATTTTTAACACGACTCTTATTAGAATAGGTTTATAATTGACAAAGTTGTGCTAACTTAAATATTAGGTGTCACAATATTGCATTTAAAAAACAACTAAACATTAAAACTAATTTTCTTAAACATACATAAATAAAACAAAAAGAGCACAGAATTATGAAACCAATCTCATTGCAATCGGTTAATAGTTGACAAAGTAGTGCTTGTTTCAACTTAAGGTGGTACAACATTGCATACAAAAAAAAAATATTGAAATCAATTTTTTTGAATGCAGATATATAACACACAAAGAGCACAAAATTATGAAACCGGTTTCATTGAAATCGGTTAATAATTGACAAAGTTGTGCTACCTTTAATTTAAGGTGACCCAGGATTGCATACAAAAACAAAAAAAAAACCTTAGAATCAATTGTTTTAAATGCAGATAAATAACACACAAAGAGCACAAAATTACGACACCGCTCTTATTAAAATCGGTTAATAATTGACAAAGTTGTGCTAGTTAAAATTTAAGGTAGCACAACATTGCATACAAAATAAAATGCACGACTGGATCGCACGTACTTGCTCTTATGTTCAAGTTGTGTGGGGCTTAAGAACTTTAAAAAATATTTAAGTAATTATAGAAAAAGTATAAAAAGCATTTAAATCGTTCTTTTAATTGTATAAACAGCCTGATAAATAACTTAGAGCTAAAAAAAAAGTATGCCATTTGATTACTTGAAAAAATATGTATATATGCAAAAAAAAATTAAAAATCGTTGGAGCCGTTTTCTTAAAAATTAATTTTTTATATATAAAATTTTTTTCACATTTTTCAAAAAAAAATTTGGTATGCCAATTTTGAGTTTATATTAATATACATTTAAAACTGAAATTTCAAAATAATTCATCAACCCGTTTTTGAAATATTGAATTTTGAAAAAAAAAATTTGAATCTTTTTTTAAAAATCCAAAATTTATTTTTTCAAAAATTTTGGAATGCAGTATTATTTATATTCTAACCAAGCTTTTGTGAAAAAAATTTCATTGAAATCGGATGAGCGGTTAATGAGAAAATCAAAAATTGAAAAAACCGTTATATGGCAGGTACCGTTAATAAATGTTTTTGGTGATTTTTTTTCTTATTAGAAGGTACATCATATCTACAGTAATACACTGATTTTTTTTTATCAAAATCGTTGGAGCCGTTTTTGAGATAAATAAGCTTTTCCTTAACGGTTGTATGGCAAGTACCGTTAGTTTTTGAGCTAAAAAAAAATTTCAATTTCCCCTCTGGAGAGAGAGAGAAAACCTTAAGTTCAAAATTTGAAGAAAATCGCTTCAGTGGTTTAGGCTGTAGGTTGAGGTACGGACAGACAGACAGACAGACAGACAGACAGAATTGTGCCACCCACTTTTTTCGCGTTCTCTATCATCGTAATGTTATGTTTGATTGTTATCTCGAACTTTTTTTTTTGCACGAATCCAAAACTTGCCCTATAGTACCTATATCGCAAGTAAAAATATATTACAGCACAAAAATTGTGAAAGCAACACAAAAATAGCACAAAAAGAGCATATAATTCGAATAAAGTTTTTAATAATTTATGCCTATGTTGGCGAGCTAACTTCTTGGACGTCAATTTACTAACCAGTGAACTAAAACTAACAAAATAAGCGGCGGAGGCTAACACGTACGCAAAGGGAGCAGGGAGGAGCGCTTGCCTCCCCCTCCCCCACTTATAACAAATTTTATTTTGTATTTTATTAGTTTATAGAATTTGTATTATAAAAAATACCTTCTTAAAAAGCTAATTTTAGTTAATAATAAAAGAACGTTTTGCATTCCTAACCTACACCAAACTCTAAAAACTACATTTTCATTTTTCTTAACTTTAAACAATTTTTTATTAAAATAGGCCAGGTTAGGTTAGGTTGAAGTGGCTGTCAGTCATGAAAACTGACACACTTAGACCATAAGTTGGCCCATTGTGATACCACAAGAATCTGGGAAGCCTTTTTCCCTACTCGATGAACCATTTGGAGCTTCTTATGAAGCGTAACAGACTTCCTATGTCAACATTTACTAAATCACTAGGATCATTGAAGTAGAAATCTCCAAGATGGAGTCTTAGCCTATGAGATAGAGCAGGACAAGTGCATAGAAGATGAGGAATCGATTCTACCTCTTCCTCGTCCATACAGCTTCTGCAAAAATCGTTAGAGAATACGCCAAGACGCGTTGCGTGCTTGCCTATAAGACAGTGTCCGGTTATGACACCGATTATGGAGCTAATGTGCAATCTGCTTAGAGATATCAAACATTTAGATCGCTTAAAATCCATTACTGGCCAGATTTGTTTTGTTGCCAAGCAAGTGGTGATATTGTTCCACCTAAGGTTTGTTCTCTTTAAACCATCTTGCTTCAGCATAAGTTTACATGTAGCGATGGGAATACCAATATCTGCCTTACTAGGTAGAAGAGGTAGAGTTGTTCCATATTTAGCGAGTTCGTCGGCCTTACAATTACATGGAATGTCTCTATGCCCCGGCACCCAACACAGGTGAATGTTAAACTGCTGCGCCATCTCCAGCAGAGATGAACGACAATTTAGGGCTGTTAAAGAGTTAGTAGAGACCGATTCCAGAGATTTGATAGCTGCTTGACTATCCGAGAAGATGCGGATATCCGTAGTTGATAACACGTTTTCTTTCAGCCAAGATAAGGCTTCTTTGATCGCCATAAGTTCCGCCTGGAACACGCTACAATGATTAGGAAGACGGAAGGAGAGACTTAATTTTAGTCTTTCTGAGTACACACCACCACCCACCCCATCATCAGTTTTCGATCCGTCGGTGTAAATATGGATTGATTCATCTTCCAAGAGAGCCGTATCCTCCCAGAGAACTCTAGAAGGAATGCTGACTTGAAAGTTTTTGCCAAACTGAAGTTTTGGGATGGTGTAATCAGTGCGACTTGGGATTGATCCGAATGAATTCAGAATGATGGAATGGCCAAAGTTGTTGTTGGTCCATTGTGAGGAAGCTTTAAGGCGAATGGCTGTATTTGCAGCCACTTGTTTGCTGAAAATATTGAGGGGTGTCAGATGGAGCAGAACGTCTAGAGCAGCGGAAGGTGTCGTACGAAGTGCTCCACTTATGCACAAACAAGCAGAGCGTTGGACTTTGCTCAATTTGTCTCAATTTACCGCTTTATCCAGAGCAGTCCACCATACTGTCACTCCGTAAGTGAGGATCGGTCTAATCACCGAAGTATATAGCCAGTGAGTGATTCGAGGTTGAAGGCCCCATTTGTTCCCAACGGCTTTTTTGCATGAGAAAAGTGCCACTGTGGCTTTTTTGACTCTTTCTTGTATATTAGGTTTCCAGCTTAACTTTTTGTCCAAAATAAGACCCAAATATTTTGCTTGATCAGTGAATGTTAGTGGAGTACCTTTCATAGAAGGAGGATCAATATGATGGATTCTATATTTCCTTGAGAATAGAACAAGTTCTGTTTTATGAGGGTTGACACCCAGACTACACCGGTCAGCCCAGTTGGTAAGCTTATTTAAAGGATTTTGTAAGAGTTCTTTTAAGACAGTAGGATGCTTTCCTGATACGGCAATAGCAACATCGTCCGCATATGCAATCACTCTGTAACTCTCCGCTTCCAGGCATGTCAGCAGCTCATTTACTACCAAGTTCCAGAGAAGGGGAGATAGGACACCACCTTGCAGCGCACCTCTACTGACAGACCTTCTAGCGGAAAAGCTGCCCAGTTTTGAATTGATAACCCTGCTAGTCAGCATTTGATTAATCAATTCACCAAGCGTACCATCTACCTTCAGAGATGTCAGAGCAGATGCAATCGCATATGTGTCGACATTGTTAAAAGCGCCCTCTATATCCAAGAAAGCGACCATGGTGTACTCTTTATGATGGAGGGAGTATTCTATAGTTCGAGCTAGAGTATGTAACGCAGTTTAAACCGATTTCCCTTTGCAATAAGCTGTTGAGCAGTAGACAAAAGTCGCGTTTTTATGCTTGTTCGCAGGTGGATATCGATCAATCTTTCAAAGATTTTAAGAAGGAATGATGATAGACTAATAGGTCTGAGATCTTTCGGGTTTACTTGGGAGCATTTGTCAGCTTTGGGTATAAACACAACCTTAACTTCTCTCCATAACAGGGGAATGTGGACCAGGTTTAAAAATAGGCCAACAATTGCAAAACATGCAAAAATACAAGATAAGATACATATTATTGGAATAAGGAGGACATGAAATATGTTTGTTTACAGTTGATACTTTTATAATATTACGCACAAAAGAAGACAAATGTAGCCAAATACGATTCCGGCTTATTACATTAACATTTCTACAGTAGGAAGATGAGAACATTTAACAAAATATTTAATATTTTTGACGTCAGAATTATTCCTTTCCAGGGTTCCAAGGATTTTAATCTTAAAATGAAAAATAAAAAACAAATATTTTTAGATCTTGATATTAAAGGTAATGTTACATAATGATGTAAATTCAAAAACTATTTTTGCATTCGAAAGGAGGTACATACCTACTTAAAAGTTAAAAAAAAGTTTAAAAAGTTTTAAATTATTTAATATGTAAGCAACGTCTATATACATTCTACCTTTTATTAAGTTTAATATATTTTTCAACTGCATACATATGTAATGTAGTATGAAACATAAAAACTTTCATTTCTAAAGACCGCCAGTTATTCTAATATTGTAGTTTGAGTAAAACAACTAAAAATAACGTCGAATTTGTTTTACTTTACTTGCAATTGCACAACCACGTGCTGCATTCAAGGGTAAGAGCTTAAAAGTTCAAGAGCATAATCTTAATTATTCCAGTCCATGCATTTGAGTTGCTTTTCCACCATTATTTAATCATAATATCCCCCTACTTGCAATCTTATAACATCAAATTCACTTTTGAATAACTTCCGAAGCTCCTTTCAGCCACATCCTGAAATAAATTACCCTCAAAAACACATCCATATACCATGACTATAGCAATAGAATAAGAGGTTGTATATCAATATAGATGTATGTATTTTATACCTATGTATACCTGCTATAGCATTCATGTAGAATGAAGTTTTCCTTAACAATATCGTTAGTCTCTAGTCTAGATAGTGTATAGGACTATAGGTATGAGAGTATAAACGTATTGTATGAGAGTAGGTATCCCTAAAAAATATCTCTCAAAATAATAGATTTCCAACTAAAATAAAACAAAATTCCATCTAACAAAATGTAAACATAATAATTATCTTGACAACAATTTCCGGGATTGTCTATGCTATATAATGTGTAGTATCTTCGAATAGCTGCAGAATATCGTATCTATAACAAACCCAAACCCTTAAGTGAGACCAACAACGCAAGGACGAAAAGTAAAGCACAGGAATAAAGTATCAGGCAACCGCAACAATCAACCACAAAACAGGATAATGCCGGTTGGTGCACGCAATCGAAAACTATCCCGTGTGACCTCCTTTAACCTGCTCCTTCTGCATGGGTTAGTTTTGGTTTGGTTTTTGTTGGGAGTCTTCTTTGTTCTGGTCCTTGTCCTGGGTATTGGTACTGGTCCTGGTCATGTCGCTTTTGACGGTTTTTTTTTCTCTGTGTTTCCTCTGTGTAATGCTCAGTACACCGGAAAATTGAAAATATTTTTTGTATCCAAGTTTAAGGACTCGTAGCCATCTCTAAATCTTATTTTCAAGAAGATAAGATAATTTCGAAAGCCGTCAGGTCTTTGTTTTGTAAATCATTCGAGTGGTGGTATGTCACCGAAAAGGACAATCTACATTATGATATAAATACATAAGTGTATGCAAAATGTAAGTAATACATGACTACCCAGTTATGCAAAATTCCTTCTTCAATAGGTATGTGTGGCTGTGGGTTTGAGGACTTTTTATTACGACCATGAGGTTTCTCAGTGTCCTCGATTAAGTAGAGTAAAATTTTATGAACTCCCAAACACGAGCCAGCTAGCTAGAGGGAAGAAGAATAAAACTTTATTTGAAGGTATGCCACAGGACGACCAACTGACAGGCTCAAATGTTACACAATTTTACCCGGAATTTTTGGATCTGATGTTTGACCATTAAGTTTTCCCTCCAATTCGCTCCAAAAACTATAGTCACATCATCATTTGCATCAGTAAGCAAGCAATTATACATGTGTGTTCTAATGGTGTGAGGGAAACATCAAGAAGTCCTGAAATTCAAATGTTCGGAATTCAAAGGGAATCGTTATCTCTTTAACCTGCTTAAGTTTCGATTTTAATTAAACAATAGTTCCATTCGAGCACACAACTTGGCTCGACTCTCATTTCACTTTACTCAACAAACACACATACACACTCATACACACACACATATAGTTGGACAGGAGTTAAAAAACAGGACATTAAAGGCTTAAGAGCTAGTATTCTGGTTCTTCTATTGTTCTTCTCGAGGCTCATTGAAAGTTTTGCAGCAGCTTAAATTCTCGACAACAAAACGGAAAGTTCATCAGCATGTTTCCTTTTCTTTTTAATTCTTTGTTTTTATTTTCTAAAAAAAAAAACTAGATATTTTGGGTAAAACTCAATTTGACCTGTGACGAGGGAGACCAGGACGACTGACTGCACAAGAATTGTTGTGATATTTGGTGGGAATTATGCTCATAAAGTTTTATTATATTAGAACCACCATCAGCATTTTGGGAAAGTTTCTATTATTTCGCGCGGGTTGTCGATGGGGGATGTTTTGGAGTAATCTGGGGATTGTATTGTTGGGGGATGTATGGAGATTGGCAGCACATTGCTTTTGATGTCTTTAAAAAGGTCTCTAATGAAATTTTAATGTTGCGTAGTCTTCAACTTAAATAGTGTGCGATATCGGTCGGAATATGAGGGTTGCTAAGGATTCTGTTCATTTCTATACACCACCATCGCATCACACCGGGAGAGACGCTTTTGGAAATGGAAATAGTTTGGTGTAAATGGTTGTTTTGTGGATAATATACCTACAGCTGATGTCTGAAGGTGATTTTGGTAGACAATTTGGTATAATTATGTTCGAAACAGATTATTTTTAATTTGTATTTTTTTTTTTGTTTCTTGTTATTGTTAAAAGAGAGGTAAGTGAGAAAAATCCTTTCTTTATATCTTCAATATTAAATATAAAAAGTAGACAGAGTTTAAATTTGCACAACATAGTGTGGGTAAGATTATCTTTAATCACTCCTATTTGTTTTTATTACCAATGTTCTTTGTGGTATTTTAGTTATAGCTTATAGGTATAAATACACATAGTATATGAAAAGAATTTTCTTTTGAATTTCTTGGAATAATAAGCATGCAAATACTTATACGTATCTACATTTAAGGCAAAGATTTCAGACAAAAAATAGTTTGCCTAGAAACTTCTTTTAGATATCTTTATTTCGTAATAATGTTTTCAAAAAAAAGTCTGTGACCGCACATTTTACAATTCAGAGATTTGATACATTATCTTTCTACTGAAACATTTTCTTGTATATAATAGAATTAGTGAATATAAATAATGGAAAAATATATAATCGAAGGACAATACGAAAAAAAACCTTCATTTAAAAAAAAAAAAAAAAATATATATAAAATAAAATAAAATAAAATAAAAAAGTATTTAATTTAAGTTGAATAAACAAAGGCAGTATTATAATTCAAATTATAAATTACAAAAAATGCGAATATAAATGAATGAACAATTTAATATATAAATAAATAAGATACAGAAAAACAAAAAACATAAAAAGAAATAACAAAAAATAATAAATAAATCAATTAAACAATGAAAAAAAAAAAAAAAATAAATAACAAAAAAAAAAAAAAAAGATAAAATAAGTTAACAAAAAACAAATAAATAGGTAATCAAATAAATTAATAAATAGATACATAAATAAACAAACTATTATAAATCAAAATTATTATATAAATAAATAAATAAATAAGTGAATAAATAAATGGTTTAATAAATAAGTTAATAACTAACTAAATAAATAATAAATAATTACATAAATAAATAAATAAATAAATGAATAAATAAATAAATAAATAAATAAATACAAAATAAATAAATAAATAAATTAAAAAATTAATAAATAAATAAATAAATAAATTAATAAATAAGTAAATAAATAAATAAATAAATAAATAAATAATACATACTTCATTGATGAAAGCAAACGCAATAAAAATATTACACACAAATATCACAGGTTAAGCATTAAGCTGGTTTATGAGGGAGTTCTCAGAATTATCACAGCTATTATTAAAATTAATTGTAAGTTTTCGAATCCTTTCAAAAATCAATTCAACATTCGCCCTTCTGTGGAGATCTAAGGTTGAATTATGCCAGGGCAGATTTAACATCATTTTTAAAACTTTGTTTTGTGAAATCTGCAACTTCTTTATATGACAAGTTGCTGCATTACCCCATATTGGACACCCATATAATAGAATTGCTTGGAAAATTACTTTATAAATTATTATCTTATTGTCATTAGTGAGTGAAGATTTTCTATTGATAAAAGGGTAAAGCATCTTAATTGCAATACTTATTTTTTTTAACGTGCTTTGAACATGATGGTCAAATGTAAGTTTTGTATCAAGATGAACCCCGAGATACTTAATGGATTGCTCCCATGCTATTGAATTACCATTAATTTGAAGCTGATTGCTGGGAAGATAGCAAGCTTTTCTTTTTCGCGTGAAAAAAATGGCTTGCATTTTCCCAACGTTCAGCTTAATTTTCCATTTTTTATAATATTTTTCAAGTATTTCGATCGCATTATTTAGATTTGTCTCAATGATGAGAGCAAATTCATGCGACGTAAATACTGCAGTGTCATCAGCAAAAATGGCTGCTTCACATTGCGGAAGATTTGGAAAATCTGAAGGATAGATATTGTATAAGGCTGGCCCAAGGACTGATCCTTGAGGCACACCAGAGTCAAAAAATAACACGTTAGAAACACCACAATTTACATGCACTTGAAAACATCTACCGGATAAGAAACTCTGAACAATTTTACATAAATAAAAAGGAAAGTCAAACTGTATCATTTTATAAATTATTCCATTGTGCCATACACAATCAAAAGCTTTTTCAATATCTATCAATATCATGCCCGTTGACTGACCCCGTAAACGACGATCTAAGACATGGTTACAAATTGTTTTTACCTGGTGTGAAGTGCTGTGAAAGCTTCGGAAACCAAATTGTACATCTGGAAAAAGATCTTTATCTGAAACTATTTTTAAAATATACTGCTTCAGGATTTTTTCAAATACTTTACTAACGTTACTTAATAAACTAATTGGCCTGTAACTTTCACAGACATCTGGGGCCTTTCCAGCTTTAAGAACAGGGACAACCATGGCTTTTTTCCAATATTGAGGGAAATATTGGCATTTTAGACATGCATTTATAATAAATGTTAAATATTTAATTCCAATCTGAGGTAGTTGTTTTAAATATGCATTATGAACTTTATCTAGTCCTCCTACTTTTCGAGTTTGCAAGCTGTTGACTACATATTTAATATTTTCTTCAACTACAAAAGCATTTAAAGGAGTCAATTCATTTGAGTTTTCAAATCTTTCAATTGTGTCCCTAACAAGTTCGTTTGTTTCAAAATCACCCAAATGTTGAGAAACTAGGTGATTTTTTGAAAAATTTGTGCCAAGTATGCTTGCTTTTTCAATATCTGTAAAATATGTTTTTGAAGAATCCTTAAGAAATGGTATCCTTCTATTTTTGTTTTTTACTACTTTAACGATATTCCAGAAGGGCTTAGCATTTTTATCAAGAACGCTCAATTTTCTGTTCCATTCTTTGTTACGATTCACTTGTATTTGATCAGTAATTAGTTTGTTAAAATAAGAAACCATGGTTCGAGAAAAGGGTTGACGATATTTTTGCCAATTTTTTCGATGAACGTTTCTTATTTTTATAAGTTCTAATATATGATCTGGAAGTTTTTTATATAAATCTCTTTTTTCACGTTTGGGAATGCTTTCATCAACTGAGGAAAGAACAGCTTGTGTAAAGTTTTGAACGATGGAGTCAACATCATCTTTACAAGACACTCTTTCAAGATCTGTGCAACTGTTTTGAAGGTTCATTTTTATCTTTGATTTGAACGATTTCCAGTTTGCATTTTTTAAATCTAGAAAATATTGCACTTTTTTTTCCCCCCAACCAAGAAAGGTTACAAGAAACAGGATTATGATCTGAACTGAGTACACTAAACGAAATGGGTTCTGTTATTAGATAAGGGACATTGGACACAAAAAGATCAAGAACTGAAGGACGACCACGGGAACCTGCAGGAAAATAAGTTGGACAAGGAGGATAAAAGATATTAATTCGTACAGTCAATGGAAAGTCAGACAATATATTGCCCCAGGCATTCGCTCTTGCACACCCCCAATCTCTATGCCGGCAGTTAAGATCGCCGCCTAATAGAAATTCACCACTCATTGTGAATAAATTTCTAAAATCTTGTTTAAGCCATTTCCTTTTTATATCCGACGCGGATCCACCAGGAAAATAAACTGAAAAAACTTTAACTGTCTTCTGGTTTCTTAATTTAATCTCTATCCCTATATTCTCCACCATGCGTGTGGGAACTACAGGTAAAAGCGAATGTTGAATTGATTTTCTAATAAGAATCGCAACCCCCCCACCTCTTTGATTTATTCTATCCAAGCGATAGCACTTGAAATCAGATGATGGGAGTCTTATATTACAATCGAGCCAGGTTTCCGTGACTAACGCAACGTCCACTCTGTAGCTATTCAAAAAATCTAAAAATTCAAGAAATTTATTACGTATGCCTCTAGCATTCCAAGTTATTATTTTTATTTGTGTATCAGCCATTTTACTTATCATTAGAGTATAAAAACTTAGTAGCTAAATGCGCGATCACATTAAATTGTTCTATTTTTGTTTTACAAACTGATAAATTTGAAATCATTTCCATGCAGAGGGAATTCAGTTCCTCCATTGTAAAGAGTGATGAATTGTTGTTGGTATCGTTGTTGTTATTGTTATTATTTGATGAAGAAGCGCCACGTGAGTCATTTTCCCATGCATTCATTGTTGGTGGTGTTCTTTGAAATTGAGAGCTTGGATTAGCGAAGCGTTTGCTCGGTGTATGTACCTGCCGACGCTGTGGCTGTGGGAGCGAAGGAAAGTCACTCAGAGAAGCAAATGAAACCGGTTTTTGGTAAGCTTGATGAGTAGAGATTTGTGCTGTTGCATCAGCGAAATGAGGTTTTGGGTGGGGATGAGCTTTTCTTCCAGATGATCTTTCTTTAATTTCTAAATATTTAGATCTGCTAGTGCATGTTATGTCAGTAGCTTTGTGATTGCCGCTGCAGTTAGCACATTTATTCGTAGGATTATTGCATTCGCTTGTTTTGTGAGATCCAGCGCAAACGGCACAATATGTTTTTATGTGGCAATTTCTCTCGCCATGTCCAAACATTTGACAATTAAAGCATTGTGTCACCTTACCTTCGATTTTTCTTTGGAAGTTCCAATTCACTTGGGTATGGAAAATTGAGCGATAATTTTTTTTTAATTCATTTAATTTTATCGATCCATTTTCAAAGGAAACGATATAGAAAAAGTCAGTAAATTGATCGTATTTTTTTTCAATTTTTCTTATTTCAACACATTTTAAGCCAAGAGAAATGAGTTCAGCTTTAAGTTCATTAGTTTTGGTGTCATCCAAACCATACAGAACAACTTTGAAAGTTTTCGCACTTTTAAGGTCATGAGAAAAATATTGACAGTTATCCTCTTTTAATTTTTCTAAAACAATATTATACGACTCCATGGATTCGAACACAATTTTTATTCCTATTGTTAGTTTTTTAATTGAGTAGTTGGATACGTTAAGGACCTTCATTATATTATGCACATATTCGGGTGATTTTTGGAGCACTTTTATAGGTGGCACATACACTTTCTTTACTATAGATGGAGAATCAATTTCATCCATTTCTGAATTATCAGTATCTGGATGACATTGGAGGGGAGTAAATTTATTAAAGAAGTGGTTTTTACTAGGCCCACTTGTTGGAAACATAGTGGAGCGAAGTTTTTTATCCGAGGACAAGCACTTGTCCCCGGTTTCAGGTGATCTATCTCGTTTGGGAATGTTGTTAATTAGAACTTGCGAAAGAGATGAACACGTCATACGCAGTCGAAAGCTCCGGGTAAACTGAAACTTCTTTTATTTTCAATTTATATTTGGGTAGGTGTATAACTTGTACATATAGATATGGCCGTAAATTAATGAGGGTGGATCACGATTTCTTTGTATTTTTCTTCTTTTTTGGATACCTCGTGGAATTAAGTTCTGCTGAAACCAAAGATATGATCAGAATTATCAGAATTTTACTTGCGATCGCGAATTGTGCATTTGTAAAACGAGATTTTGATCACACTTTTCATGACGGTATCACCGTAGGGAAGGCACAAAAGTGGATCTCACGATTCCGTCTGTCTGTTTCCGCCTAAATGGTCGGATCGATTTTCTTAAAACTTAGTGCGAAGTCGTTTTCGGTGATTCAGAACAGTTCTTGACATACAATTTTTTTTTTTGCAATTTTTGAAAATCTTATTTTTCTCAAAAACGGCTTCACAACACACACACACAATTTAATATACATTTCTTTTAATAAAAGCTACTGGATAAGAATTTTTTTTCAAAAAATGGTTAGGTATTAACGGTATCTCCCAAAAAAACCATTTTTTTATTTTAAATTTTCTTAAAAAGTGGTATTTCTGACCAAAAATTTTTCTTATACAGAAACGTCTGAAAAATTTAATTAAGTTTCCTTACCAAATTTTTCAAAAAAATATTTTTTTGGATTTTTTAAATACGTTCAAATTTGTTTTTAAATTAAATATGTACTTCGAGAACGAAATGATTTATTTTTTTGAAACTCGATACTTAAAAAATAATGGTATATAGGTAGCGTAGACGGGGGAGCATGTTCCAGGATTTCGGGAATTTGACCTTACGCAGAAGTTTTAGGCTGTTTTCAATTTTCTTGCTATCTAATAATGTTCCCTTCTTTATTATCTTCATTTTTAAGTACATTTCATCTTGATACTTTAGTGACTTATATTTTTAATATTTAATAACAAAAAATATTGAAATAGCAAAGCCTCCCTGGTACAGGCGCGGATACAGGGGGGGGCAATGGGTGCAATTGCCCCCCCCCTGGGCAAGAACGAACGAAGCATAAAATATGAATTTAATAAAATGTAATAAAAAAATTTTTTTTTGTATACGTTTTTAAATTTTGTTCCTGGTAGCGCAGCGTTGCAGCAATGAGTGGTTGTGCGTTGCCGGCTGGCTGACCAGGTACAGTTCCGCTATTGCAAATTGCCCTCAAATCGACTGAGTGGAAGGCTTCGGTTTTAGATGTCCGATCTTCAAAGTGAATGTCTTTAATTAAAAGATAGATTAAATGTTATAGATACATTTCTGTACCTATAACATTTAATGAGAAAAGTCAATTTATTTCATACTAGGGAGCAGATTGAATCCCAAATCGATTTGATTTTCACTTTTTAAAATGCTGTGAATGATAAATTTTACAATTTAAAATAAAATGATTTTAAAAGTTATTGCCCCACCTCCAACCCTCCTCTACAAATTTGTTAGTGGTTTTTATAATAAAATGTAACGGAAGAGGTGGCAGGGGCACTTATCTAAATTATCAAACTTAAAGTTGATTTTAATTTACAAAATGAATTAAATCTTTAAATTACGTCGAATTAATTAGCTTCAAAAATTTCTAACTTTGCCTCAAATGCTCGGATTTACAGGATTAAGACCCGTTTGCAGTAGGTATGCTGATACGATTCTTAAGCATTTGTGTTCTACTTAAAAGCTTATGTTCTATTTTTTCCTCTGCATAAACTATCACATAAGCCCTTTATATTCTACTTAAATATCTAAGTATCGTATCAGCAATTTGACCTAAGATATCTTATTCAAGTTAAAATAATAAACTACATTTTTGTATAAAAGTTATTGAGAAATACCAACAAATTTCATACTAAGGGTGATAGAGTTCTTTTTTTGATAAATATTTAAATGTGCGTTTCCATTGAAGGAGTAATTTCACTATAGAAAACTCTCGAGAGCGACTCTCGGATATCAGTCTTCCCCTCTGGTTAGCTTATGGCCTTTTCGATTGGCAATTCGGAAGAACTCTCCGATCCGGAACGCCAATAAAACAAACAGGCACATGCAGTTTGATTCTGAAGTTTTCGTATCCCTGTATTTGTGCAACTTCGCATGCCGATGCCGCACATTTGGAAACTTGGCGGACACAAATATGAACGAGTATGATAATTTTCAATAAAGAAAATGGGAAAATAATATTCAAAACGGAAAATATTGTTTTTAGAAACAATAAAATGTGTGAAATTTACTTAATTTTAGCTAAAAATCTACTTTTTGCAACATTTGACAACACTTTGACAACTATGTGTTTGAATGTGTGAGTTGTTCTGGTTTCGATTCTGAAATGAAATCCAGAATCGTTTTCTGTTCTTTTCAGGAGAAGAACTGTCATTCTGAATGCCAATAGAACACTTTCAGAAGGGCTTACACGCATTCCGAACGCTTCTGGATTGCCAATCGAAAAGGCCATTATTTCATGACTGTGTTTGTGTTCACTTTCGTGTTTTTCGAGAACTTCTTCAGAGCTGCACACCGTTTTTTACTCTAAAATGGATATGCACTTTAAGAGTATGCAAATGCACCTGTGTTTCGAGCTCGACTTTTAGGAACTTCCGTTTTCCATATTATTAGAAGAGTACTAATCCAACGAAGAAGATTGGAGAGAAACCAGGAACGACGACAGCAGTCACTGCCGAAGAGAAGTTGGATGGAATTTCTACACCTAAGGATAGGTGTTTTTGGACGTTTTTGAAAACGTTAAGTCAACGTCAATTCGATTGTCAAATTATCGTAATTTTTCGACGCTAATATTAATATTATATCGAAATGCGGCAGCTCTGCAAACGATGGTCTGAGATTATTTGAAACATTTTTATTAAAACTTAACAAAGGCTAATACTACGTTTGCATTAGAAAAAATGAGGTAATTTCGTTGAAAATTTCCAAATTTGGTACGAAATCATCTCATTTCCCATACAAATTCACATTTCGAAATGAGATAATTTCAACCAAATTGGCTGGAAATTAGGTTTTAAATTAAGTCAAAACCTAACGAGCACACCCATTCGGCTACAGTTTGAAGAGCTCTGAAAAGGTTTTGCATGAAAATGTCAAATCACAATGGAAGGAGACAGCCAAAAACAACAATAAAAAGCAATTAACAGCTAACTGAAATTCAAAAATGAAATGAGCTGTCAAACGAAATTACCAAATTACAAATGAAAACACTTTTTCTGTGATTTGCGAAACTACCTCATTTCGGCTCTATTGAAAACGTAGTAAAGTATGTGGTAAATGAAATGTTTAACTAAAGTTAGTCACAATCGAAGGATGAATCGAGAAGGTCTGACAGAAAGGTTTAATTTAGAGTTGTTTTTTCTTTGTATTTTCCACTATAATCATTGTGCTTTAATTCAATGTCGGAAAGTTAGGTTTTGTATCAATGGACGAAGGCATCTGAGCACACGATACAGTTCATCTCGGATTTGATCCTTCAATTTTCTTGCAAATGCATTTGACTTTTATGAACATTTCCTCCTTCTCAACATTTTTGTTGCCAACTCGATTTATTACTGCAGAATTGCACCACATATGATGTCTTCGAACATTTGACTTAAGCAAACTGCATTATCGAACACAATAGGTCTGTTTCTTTACTCGCCCGTGGGATCCCGAAGTATCCCAAATCTACCCAAAATGTGTTTCTTTACTATCTTCTGGCATGAAAATGCCAGAGCTTTTGACTTTTTTTCATTTCCTCTCCAGCAAGAATCTACCCGAACATTTTAGTTACTGCACTTTCTTGCTTGTCAAATAAGAAATCAGCTGATCGAAAAATTTGAAATTAAATTTTTCAAGTAGCGTACATAAAATGGTTTAATTTAATAAAATTAAATGAAAATGATACAATGGAGGCAAATATAAAGTAAAATATTTCTTTTTGTTCTTTTAATAGAGCCCAACATGATCAGTGCATGTAAAAATAATTGAAATTGCATAATTTTGTATGCGGTGAGCCAACGAGCATTGAAGTTAAATAGGAAATTTAAACCGCAAAAAACCAGAAACATCCCAAATGCGTTTCTTTACTTTTCGTTTATGGTTAAACATTACAACAACAACACCAGAAAGCTCAGTCCCAAACTTTTTCCCGAACTTTTTCCCAAACTTTATCCCAAAAGTAAAGAAACAGACCTTATGCTTGTACAGTAAAACTTGTAGATAGATAGATAGATAAAAAATTTTTTATTCAAAAAAAGTTCATATAAAATCAAAGTATTCGTTTTTCAAAAAATTAAGTTAATTGACAATAACTTATAAAGTTGCCTGTCAGGTTAAAGCGTTTTCTTTTACTAATCATTTAAAACTTAGCGATATCTATATAAAAAAAAAAAGTAAAACTTGTATTTGAATTTTGCAGTTTGCGTTTGAGAACATTCCGCAAAATGCATTTTTGATGCTGATGACGTTCTCGAAAATGGCATTTTACTGGTAAGGTTAGCTTTGGTTGTCCCAGCTAAAGAAGAGGCTGGAAGTTTCACTCAAACTCGAACGTCATGTGTTTGAATAGGAACATACCACTGTGCCATTTTGTTTTCCGAGTATAATTGTGGAGTTACGCAGATCCAGAGGGAACTCAAAAACGCGTTAAAGAGACCATGCTATAGCTACAAACTGCAAAACTTCATTTCACAAAGTCCAGAGTACCACCTGTTTGAGATACTGTGGCAGTTATGAAAGATTTAATTGCTTTCTTCAAATTTCAAACTCATCAACCTGCATCATTGTGTAATCAGGCTTGTAGAGTGATACTAAGTGTACTCAAATTTGCTGTAGATCTCATCAAGATTTTGGAAACTCACGAAAATTGCCCCCCCTGAACGAAATCCTGGATCCGCGCCTGCCCTGGTAGGGATGTTTTGCCATGGGGATGGGTACCTAAATATCAAAGTCAGTAATTAATAAAAAAAGGACTTAACATTTAAATAACGTAACAAAGCATACTTATTAATTTAATAATATTAAAAGTAACTTAAGTGTTCATAATTCAGCCTTCTTGTTTTCTTGTGGTGCCTTTGCCAGGAGAACCTACCTACTAATTTTTGAAAATTTACTCATAACTTTTTTCCTTGTAAGCAACTACTGTAAATCGAAACTATTTACCACAAAAAATATACTAACAAAAGATATTTGAAGCAAAAAGATAATGAATAAGAAAAAAAATAGAAATTAATGAAGATTGCTCATACCTTGTAATTTAGACTCTGGCACTTAAAAGAACAACAAATACGTCCAACTCGATTGGTGCCTAACGGAGAACTGCCAAACTTTTTCAGAAGTTTGTATATAGGGATGTGCAATAAAAATCGATTTTTCGATATTTAACATTTTGTTCGTTCGACATAAAAGTTCGATTGGCAAAGGTCCCCCTTCTACCCTACATATTTACTTTCCCTACAAGTGTTGAAAACATTTTTTCTTAAAAACGGCTAATATCTACCATTTTTTAACACTTTGCAACCTACATTTAATATTACCTCTCATCGACCGCTTTTTTTTATTTGGAATTTTCTCACTATCGGCTGAACGGATTTAGATTAGTTTTTATATGTATCTACAAATTTCAAATAAGGTATTTTAATATTGAATATCAAAATTTTCTAAAAACCAAATGTCAAAACATAACTTTAAAAAAATGTTCATATCAAATTTTCAAAAAAGGATTAAAAACTTTTTTAAAAATTCGACATCTCAAAAAACAGATTGACAATTTTTTTGAAGTTTTATTTTAATATAATAAATACCAAAAAATGTTCCTTAAAAATGTTTTTTGAGAATTTAATATATAAAAAATAATTTTAACATTGAAAATGTTTATAGGGTCGTTTTGATGAATGAATAAAGTGAACAAGTGTGTCGTATAAGGAGGGTAGGATCGAATTATTTGGTTGGTGCTACTAAATTGAATAAAATGAATTCTAGCTACCTATTTTATTTTTTTATTATTATAAATGCAGGATATTGTGCAGCTTAAACTATGCATAAGAGCTTTATTTTTTTTTTAATTGTATGATAGTAAAATTTATATATAGGTGCAAAATGGCGGGGTTATATAAAATGAGAATTATACGTATAGGTATGTATAATTTAAAACAGGGTTTTTATGTGAAATGGTCAAAAAACAAAAATCTAAATAGGAAGTGCTATATATATATAAATATATATGTACATATACATATAGAAGTGATAGTTATGTTCAATATAAAAATTTCATTTCATACATGAAATTCCAAAAAAAAAATCTACAAAATGAGATATTAATGGTTGTAAAAAAGATGGTTCACAAATTGTTTACGCCACATCAGAGTTAAGACTATAGTTTAAGAAAGATAATAACAAATAGATTGGTTTTGTTTCAGGAAATTTGTATTGTAGTCAGGTCGCAATCTAGGGCTTACCACGGACAAATTGTAAGAAAAGAAATTCATTTGCAGTTAGGTTCAATGCCACATGTCAAAACATATATCCAAAACTAGCCACAGCCCACCACCGGGAAATGGCTTAAATTTGAATGCATTTATGCATGTGCAGGGCATTTTACATACGATGCAATTTATGATGAGAGAATGTAGGAGGTACCAAAAAAAAGAAAAAAGTCATTATAATTGAGGGCGAGGGGCAATTTACAAAAAAATCACTTAAATTAGAAAAAAAAACATATTAAAAAAAGTGGCCACACTTATCATGCTATAGGTTTTTGTAAGGCCAGAAATACATTCCTTAATTTAATTTTTAAATAAAGTTGTTTAAGAAAATAGTTTTTTGAAAAATTAACGTTCAAACTCAAAATTTTGAAAACATAATAAGAAAAATAAATCGTTCAAACTGATTTTCTTACAAATTGTATGTTATAAAGTACAATTTTTTGTCAAACACAAAAAACCAAATAGTCCTAGGGCTTTTGTTTTTCAAGATATAAACAAATAACTAAACCAACCTAGTACTCATATCATTAAAACAAGGAAAAACAAAGTTCATGATATTAAAAAAAACTTTATTCACTCATTAAGAAAGGATATGAGATAAACTTACTGATTGTTTCCTTTATTTAATAGAAAATCGTTTTCAAATACATTTTTATTAAAAACGGATATCAAAGCTCGAATCAGCATGAAAAATCATTAGAAATACCTAGATGTACCTATCACAAGTCTGCTTTATAATGGAATACATTTTGTCATCTGCGATATTGCAAACGGTTAAATACCAATGTTCCCATGGACTGATTTTGGCTAATTTTGGATATGTCTTAAGTACCAGTGGTCTCAGTCTTTTCGCACAAAATTTTGTTTTGTTACAATTTGTCCGGGGTTAAACCATAGATTTATTTGACTATTATATTTTTTTATATTTTTTATTAATTTTTTACTAATATTTGTTGATCGATTTTTTGGTAATTATGCTTTTTATCTCTTTAACTGTTGCATTTAAAAGTCTCAAATTCATACCGGTGATAGATTATATGGATTTACATATAATACCTATGCCATATTTTAATTTTTAAATGCACCTGAGCCGAGATAATTCCATATTACTGTTTATTAACATATCACCTAATAACTCTTTAATCTGTGCACCTATACAATAAATTAAGTAGTTTATTTTATTCGCAGCTTCAATAATTGACAATTATTTTGATATGCATATCATACGTAGCTGTACGTTCTTCATAAGCTTCACAAATTGAAATTACAGTTCAATAAAAAAGTGGTATAAGTCTTTAATCAATATTCCTATAGTTCATCGTCGTCGATTTGCAAGTTTTTGTGCAGGAAGTATCAGCCCAAGTAAGTAGTACAGTAAAGTAAGAATTATAAATGGAAAAAAAATAGCGGCAAGCTGAAATTTTGCATGTCGTTTCGGGTGTAGGTATACATCTTAAATCTAAATTGGCGACCTCTACTCCTTGTAAAATCCGCCCACTGTCGCGTCTAGGAGCAAACCTATCTCATCGCGGGCACGCAAAAGTTGGAAGCCAACTGATAGCCTTAGTGCAAACATTTACAGAACTACTGGTCGGACAAGCTTTATCCAGTTGCAATGTTACAAAAATGTACTTATAATATAAGCAACTGCTATAAATGGGGAAAAATTGCAACCTGAAAGATGCATTTTCTAACCATTGCGACCAGATAAAGCTTGTCCGACCAGTTGTTCTGGAAGTTTTTGCACTAAAGCTATCAGTTGGCATCCAATTTTTGCGTGGCCGCGATTTCCAATTGGAGCTTATGGAATTCTACACAAAAAAGATTAATATATTTTTTTCATGTATTCATAAAGATTTGACACAATAAACGTGCAAGAACTTCATTATTTTTTGTTTAATTGCATTAAAAGGATTTTGTTTTTGATGTTTATTTGGCTACATCTTCTAATTGTAAAACCGTGAAACGGGTCGAAATTCTGGTTTAAAAATTCTGCTCTCCAAAATAAACCATGAGAATGGAATTCTGGCTTTCCAAAAAGCTTCAAAACAATCCTTTATGTGTTGCCGTTGTTTTTTAATTATTTGTTTTATTTTTTTTATTTTTTATAAAATTCTCCCACTTATCCAAGCGGGAGAAATACTACCCCCCTTCCGTGGAATGTTTTTCTTGTCAACTTCTAACCTACATAACCTGAAATTTTTGTAGGATTTAACACGAATCCCCTGGTATGCAAAAAAAAGAGGAATTTATCTAACCACTGCAGCGAATATAGGGGATGAAAATAAAAATCGGAATTAGGGAGTTTTTTCTTTATGTTGCGCTGATTTAGGACCAAAATGACCTTTTTTTAACGACCACCCTAACATACATAAACTAATACCAGTGACTCGAGACATGCCAACAATGTCGAGTTTTTGTCGGCTTTTAGTTTGTCAGTGGCACGTTTTTAGATATCCTCTGTTTTGAGTGTGACAGTGCAAAAGAAGTACTGCTGTCCAAGAAAACTGTCGACATACATAGATGACTGCCTGGCGATTGAACATAATCTAAACGGAGCAACGGAGTTTCCTAAGCGGTACAAAGGACCCAAAATTAAAAATCTTTGAACTCCGGAATCAGGCCGCTCAAGGTACTTTTGCCTTACTTCAGTCAGTCACACTCTTATACCCGTAACCGAGTCAAAGCAAAAACTTGAGTAAGTATAAAAATAAAATACATTATACATTAAGTTCATTCTAAAATTTCGAGTTGTTTGCAAGGCTCAAAATTGTATTTCTGTTAGATAGACGTTCTAAGTCTAGAATTAATATTAATTTTTGAGACACTCAGAAATTTATATCCATTTTTTATTCTAGATATTTTTCATTCTAGATTTTTTTCTAGATTATTGTTTATTGTAATTCGATATTATGCTTTCTACATAGATTTTTGTTTTCGACAATTTATCAATTCTAGATTTTATTTCTCGAGATTTTTACCTTAGAGGTTTTTGCTTTCTAGATTATTGTTTTCTAGATATCGTGTTAGACTCCAATTGACTTTTCAAAAAGTTAGTAAATTGATATTTTTGTTAATTAAATTCGACACAAAAATATTATGTCACTTTTTTTTCAAAGGAGCAACAGATTTTGAGAAAAAACATATATAGCTATGTACATTATGCTAATGCTAACTTCATATGAATTTAGCATTACAACTTTCTTAAAAATAAAACGATAAACGATCTGAAATAAGTGGGTTGTTGAAAACTTATTAATTTCAAACAAGTGAAAAATTAATCAAGATAAAAAAAAAAAAATAAGGAAAAAAATGTAGGTATCAGAAAATAATAAGTTTAATTAGGAAAAAATCTTTTTTTGGCATAATTTATTATCAATTAATTTGATCTCAACAACCAACTTTTTTCGGATCTTTTATCTTCATTCCTGAGGAAATTGCAAGTTCATATGAAGTTAGCGCAGGGCACCCATTTGTTTTGCAAACCAAAACAGCAATTATGAATTATTTTACTGCACAACTAATTCGCATTTAACTATCAACTATTGAAGTGATACTTTTTAATCGTAAGTTCCACAAGTGCCCTACTAATGTCATGCACATACTAAAATTCAGCTTTAACGGAATTTTTTTCGAAGTGAAAGCCTAATTTTCCTGGGCTTTTTCTAAAATATGTTCTTATTATTGAAACATCAAAACATGCCAATTTCAATACATACTCAAAAAGTGTGGCCCAAAGAACGGATGCGATGCAGATAAATAACAATTAAACGTCAAGTAATTTGTAGGTATTCAAAATAAAATGCCGTTATATGTATGTAGAGGATAGGGGGGCAAGAAGGACTACTTAAGCTTCAAACCTTTCTTCATCATCGTGTCCTGTAACCCCAGCTGGGGCATAGGGCGTCAAACCTTTCTTACTTCTTAAATATTTCTTAAAATCAAATCAAATTTTTCGAAAATAAGTTCTCATCATTAAAAATAAGATTGAGTTGCAAACTAAGCCCAGAATCGGCTTGGACCTTCTTGCCCCGGGGTCAGTTTTGCCCCTCTCTCCCCTACTTACCGTTCGTATTTCTAAACTGTAAGGTGAAATTAAATAATTGAGCTCACAATACATACCTTAGTAGCTTCAACAAAAAAATCAAGATTGAAAACGGAAGTGTATATAAAACCAAACCCTTTTTATATCCAGATGTTTGTAGGGCAAAACTCTAGGATCACAACATGTAAGTTCCATATAAAATATTTAAAAACAAGAAAAATATAATTTTTCTTATGCAACTTTACCTGAAACTGACATACGTTTGAATATGTCAATTTGTTACAAGGAGATTTTTATTTCCTGTCAAGAAAGGGGTAAAGTTATGGAATCTATACCACTGACAGTTGTTATATTTATTTTAAAAATACGAAATAATAAGGAAGGAAAATCTCTTATGTGATTTTATTTTTTGTTGTTTCTGTTATTTTTTTCATAACAATAAATTTATTTTTGTAGGTATAGAATAAACTTAATAGGAAAAATTCATGTAACCAGATACAAAATTATGTTTTTCTGTATTTTTTTTTCACAGATGGCATTCAGGACAGTTTCATAACAAAATATAATAACCCACAGTTTTTCATGTATATCAAATATTTTCAACTTTTATTTCAACAGAATATTTTTTTTTTATTTTTGAAGGTAACAAAATAAATGTTTCTAGAGAAAAACATTTTAAAGAAATGACAGCACCTATACAGGAAGTCTGTTTTGGAAATGTTTTTAAACTGTACCTATAGGGGTTGATTTAACGAAGTTCTTGTCAGTAAACATAGGAAAGTATAGACGGTTGTAGGTTTATTGACCTTATACACCTTTACTTTTAAGCTAAAATGAAGCATGATAAAAATGTTACATGATGCTAATCCTAGAAGACGGATCGTCGCAGAGGTTTCTTTTTATGGAGTTATGAGCTTTATTCGTTTTAAGGTATTGAAAGTTAAGGTACCGAGCTCCAAGGTATCCGAAACGATACCGAGCCATTAATTTTGGACCGAAATATACCAAGACTTTCGGTAGTATCGTTTGGTTGCGACAGAAAAATGGATTTTTGAATATATGTTTGTATTATTATTAAATATGAAGTTGGTAAGGAAAAAACACGAAAATATTGTTTATGCGCGAGGAATCATCCACAAGAGTCTAACAGCAAGTAGACTACAAGTAGACGTTGTCATCATCAGCGAGCAATACGCCGGGTTAAGAAGGACAAAACTGGATTGCCGACTCGTTAGGGACTAAATAAATAAATAAATTGGGTGGCACAACAGCTCGTGGATAACCAGGGCCTAGGGACTTACAACTCTCAACCATTCCTGTGTGCGTGTTGTAGGCAGGAACGTAGGGGACCTATAGTTTTAACCGAGTCCGAACGGCTAGATGAGAAACACTTACTCATGAGTCATGACAAGTATACTCGAGGAGTTGTCAGTTCCTTGCAAGAGGCAGCACCTCGAATATAACATTTCTGTTTTTAGATGGCACGGTGCGGTGGGGAATCGAACCCACACCTTAGGCATATGATAGTCCAATGCATTAACCATTATGCCACGAAGTACTACACTCGTTAGGGACTGCTGCCATATGAATCCCGGACACGAGTAAATTCCTCATCAATAGCCAAGGAAAAGAAAGAGCTTTCATGTGGGTGAAATGCGAAGGCCTCACAGCAGAGCCCACTCCAAATGAGAGAATCGACGAGTTCCGACAAAAATCGGAAGACCTAGAAGCATTTGAAGGTGAGATTCTGGTCGCAGGAGATTTTAAGGCCTAAGCCCTATAATGTTAGGTGCCAACTATAGATTAACGAGGAAGGCAATTACTCGAGATGGCAGCGCGACGTAACCTAAACGTAGTGAGAATAGTAAATACACCCACTTTCAGAAGACCAGGCCGTGTAGGAACAATTCCGGACATAACCTTTGCGATGGAACGCACATCCGCAAAGATAAAAGAACTGGAGAGAAATCTAGGACTATACGGGCAGCGACCACCAGTACATCATTTTCGATCTAGAATGGAATCAACGAGTTTCTGATCGAGTTTCTGACCGCAACCGAGCCCAAGCTACAAGGTTTCCAGACTTAAAGAAGAAATCTTCAAGTTCGTGATAGAAGAAGAAAAGCAACTGCTCTGGAAGCAAGGGGATCTGCGGAAACCAAAGCGGAAACCACGATATATTTAATATGGCTCACTTGTGATGCTTCGATACCCAGAAAAAGTGGATCTATAGGGATGTTACATAGTGGTGGATACACGAGACAGCTGACCAGGGGCGGACTGGGGGTCGAAGGGCCTACCGGGACTTTAAGAAAAAGGGCCACAGTCACAGAATGCAATAACTCTTGAAATTGTTAAAATTAAAAGATGATATTGCAGACATTTCTTGAAAGTCATGTTTTTCAATTTCTTAAAGCTAAATTTTGAATTTTTAGGTTTGAGTTTAATTTTATGGAAACATTAAATTATCAGATTAAATTATTTGAGTTTTTATCTAAGAAAAAATAGCAAAATGGTCTTGTGGGTCTCAATAATATAACATTCATTTTACGCCTCTGAACGGTTAACAATTTTTTTTTAATTTTCTTTTATTAATTTTGAGTTTACAAACGAGTTTTTCAAACACTTTTAGCTTGATTTAAATATATAAAAGAAGAATCCGTTTTAAGCTTTTCAAAAAGCAATAACTCGGTATTTTACGTATTTTCGTTGTTTTTAAAGAGCTATTTTTCTTTTTGAGGTCAATGTTTTGAGAATTCAGATTTGCGTTGGTATGTACTCAAAACTACTTACAATGTTTTATTTTGGCTATCTTTTCTCATTTGAATAGACCAAATATCCATTAAAGTATGCTGTATAATGTTAAGAAAGCAAGTTTCAACCGATTCAAGCATTCCATTCAAAAAAATAATCGAAAACATCTAGAAAGTCAATCAATTTTTCAGGGGTTTTCATGAAGATTTAAGGTAAAAAGTTATTTCATGCTATTTTGAAAGCAGTTTTTTATGCTATTTTCTTAACGACAGATTACAACAGCAAACAAAATTATTACAAGTCACTGTGTCCTCATATCGACGTAAATTTAATTGGTTTTTCTGACCGCTTTTTCAAATTGAGGTTTCTTAACATAAAAACCGGGGTCTCAAAATTCAATTTTGGCAAATGTTCCAGAACAAAAATTACTTCTTTCTAAACCCTTTACAGTTTCCAGGATCCACCATACCCATTTTGAATATAAAAAAATTAAAAATTCCGACATCCCTAAAGTACATACAAATGTATATTAGGCCAAGAACCGGGTACTTTTTTTCTGCAATTTACTACTGAACTGATTTTCTTGATGGAATATGTCCTCCAAATGTAAATCCAAGTTGACGGGGCGTGCATTTTGAAAAACACGTTGATTTTTCTGAAAGCTAATGCTCCATTTTTTTATTTGTTTTTAAAGCAAATTGTATTAGTGAAAAATTATTGAGAAATAAAATTTTAAAGTCAAGATTTTTGATAATTATGAATTATTTGTAAGTTGCTTTTTTTCAAAATTTTGCGTTGCTAAGCACCACTGTTCTTTTTAATATTCCATGCTCCTATCAATTTTTAGTAAAATGCTGAAAACTAGATGTAAAAATCTTTCTTTTTTTGAGAAATTAAAAAATATGAAAGGTGTGCTTTAAAAAAAAAAAAAAAAACACAAAAAAGAGTTTAATTATGAATGACACATTTTTTGCAACAAAAAAATTAACTCAGTAGGAAATTGCATTATGAGCTTTTTGTGATCTGTCTACTTAATTAACAACCACTGACTTTAATTTTTTAAATATTTTTGTAAAAAACTCCTCTTTAATGCGCCATCAGAAAGTCGATAATTTGGTCATTAGCAATTTTTTTAAAGGAAACGCCACGGGCAGTAGCATTTCGGTATCAAGGTATTTCCCAATCGATTTTTGACGTCTTTAAGTTTTGAAAATGAAACAATAATAATTTCTAAACAAAAAAGAAGTTTTCATGATTTTCAATTTCCCTAACCCTAACTGTCTGATTTTCAGCATTCAACTAAAAACTTATAACATTAAATAATAAAAGACAATTCCCTACTTAATACCATAAAATATAAAATCAGTTCACAAAATTTTTTATTTGCTTTTACTAGTTTTCAGTTTACAAACGAGTTTTTCAAATTTTAAGTTTGATTTGAATGTATAATAGAAGAATCCGTATTAAGCTTTTCAAAAAGCAATAGCTCGGTATTTTAAGTATTTCCGTTGTTTTCAAAGAGCTATTTTTCTTTTTGAGGTCAAAGTTTTGGGAATTTACCCCCGTATAAAAAGGGAGGGAAATAAACCCCGTCTTATATGATTTTTTTCTGAGTATATGTCCTAAAATTATTTCATAAGCTATTGGCCAAAAACTTATGAAAACATTCTGTGTACTTCTTATTTTGAAGAACTGTGTTTCTCATATGAAAATAAACACTAGATCAAAAAAATTAAATAAGGACATTTTAAACACAACTATCTTCCTTTTACCCAAACTTGCTCTTATGACGTCACTGGAATGACTATATGAATATGAATCAATATATACTTACTTTTTTCAATATTTCTGGGTAAATTGATAAAAAAACATTGATTAATTAAGACTATAACAATCTTTTCAAATGTTTTAAATTTCTACTCCCTGTATCTTTCTTAACCTTAACCTTAACCTTAACCGAAAATATGAACTAAAATTTTCGGTAGGAAATTTTATAATCCTTCATTTTGTTGTGTACACTTTTCCGCTAATACGCTTAGTTTTTAAAATATTCATGACAATTTATAAAAAGGGACTTTTAGGCCCCCTCCTGCGTAAAGCTCGTGGCTTTTAAAGCTGGGGACTTTTAGTATGTTTTGACTGGGAGTCGCCCCTACTACATAAAAAATTAACCCAGAGAGCATGTTTTATTGAATTTATTTCAGACATTTTTTAGTTATTTGTTTTGCATCTTTAGTTTTTGGGTATGGTAAAATTTATCTATCAACTTTTGAATTATTAAGGATTCGTAGACCTTAGAGGCCACCAACCGAGTTGTTGAGGTCTCGTTGAGGACTAACTGAGTTCTGGGGCCTCCAGAGATCCTTAAGGGTCACAAACCGAGTTCTGGGGGTCTCCAGAGATCTGTAGAGGCCTTCAAACGAGTTCTGGGGGCCTCCAAGGATTCGTAGAGGTCACCAACCGCCAACCGACTTTTAGGAGCCTCCAGAGATCCGTAGGGATCACCAACTGAGTTCTGGAGGTCTCCAGAGATTTGTAGAGGCCTCCAACCGATTTCTGGGGGCATCCAAAGATCTGTAGAGGCAACCAATCGAAGTCTAGAAGCCTCCAAAGATCCATAGAGGCCTCCAACCAAGATCTGGAGGCCTCCATAGATCCGTAGAGGCCACCAATCGAGTTGTGGGGGTCTCCGGAGATCCGTAGAGTCCTCCAACTAAGATCTGGAGACCTCCATAGACCCGTAGAGGCCACCAACCGAAGTCTAGGAGCCTCCGAGGTCTGGAGGCCTCCAAACATCGGTAGAGGCCACCATCTCAGTTTTTGTGGCCTCCAAAAATCTGTAGAGGCCACCACCCGAATTCTGGGGGCCTCCAGAGATCCTCAGAGGCCTCCAACCGAGATCTAGAGGCCTCCAGATCCATAGGTCCGTTGAGACCTTGGTATAGGAGCCTCCAATGATCCGTAGAGGCCACAAAGCGAGGTCTGGAGTGGAGGCCTCCAAACGTCCGTAGAGGCCACCATATCAGTTTTTGTGGCCTCCAAAAATCAGTAGAGGCCCCCAACCGCATTTTGGGGGCCTCCAAGTATAAATTTGGATCCACAAAAACTTCATATTTAGTGTGAGTCCAATTGTATTAGAAACTTTTCTTTAAAAAATAAAAAAAAACGCAGGGTCATTTATAAACTTTTTGCTTGCCAGGGGCCCACCGGGCAAAATCCCGGCTGCCCGGTGGCCCAGTCCGCCCCTGCAGCTGACCTTCGAAGAAGATACCTGCAAAGTCACTAGGGGAAAGAGAAGACACGCTCAGTCTATACACTCAGAGAAAAACGTCAGGTAAATAATTAACCTGGGCCTTGTTGAATTCACGAGGTGCACAATCCCATACAAAGTTACTGACATTTCAGAAATTTACCTGATTTTAGTAACCTTTTATTCAGTGCAAAATCAACCTGGTGGACTTTCTTGCCATATTCAGGTTGATTTAAGAAGATGACCTGTAATTTTAACACTAAATTCTTGTAAATTAGAAATTTTAACAAGAATATAGTGTTAATTTTAACCAAGGTCGTGTTTTTCTAACACTGTATGATATGAATTTCTGTTTTACTACATATCAGGTTGAACTAACATTTAATGTGTTTTTTTTTTACCTGTTGTATTTTACCTGACCCCATGTTAAAAAAGCACTCTGCCAGTTCATTCCAGCGTGACACAAGTGCTGAAACGCACACACACCGACAATTTAAGTTAAACGATTTGAATTTAACCTGGCCTCCTGTTAAAGAAGCAATCTGCCAGTTCATTTAAACGTGACATTAGCGTTGAAACGCACACACACAGGCCATTCAAAAAAAATTATTTGAATCTTACCTGGCCTCCTGTTAAAGTAGCACTCTGTCAGTTCATTTAAACGTGAAACTAGTGCTAAGACACACACACAAGCCATCCAATGAGTTTCAACTAAGGTATTGATATTTGGCAACAGTTTTTTGTGTAGTGAATTGGCCCAGTGGATGAGTGCTATCTCCGTGCGTGAAAGGTTCCCAGTTCAAAACTGAAGTAAGTATCACAAATAATTTTTAAATTAAAATAAATAAATAATAAATTTCTATATGTACTTTCAGAATAATGCTTACGAGTTGAGCGATAGACAGCGCAAGAGACGGCTCTTAGACGTATAAATTCATGAATTATGCCGGATTTACTCGATTGGAAAACTGCCAGTATAATGACAAAAGCAACAACAAAAAATGGACAAATTAATTCTTTTTGTGATTATAGTGGCAGCGTTCAAGTCGTGTAAATCCGGCATTAGATACAGGGTTGATATAACATTGAAACCTGTTAAATTAACTACAGGTTTTCAGGTTAAACTAACCAGATTTTCATGTTAAAATTACAGGGCATTAAATATTTTGTCAGGTTAAATTAACTATATTTGCAGGTAAAGTTTACAGGATTACAGTGTTAAATGTTCAAATCAGGTATCAGGTTAAACAGTTAACCTGATCTACCGAGTTGAAAAATAACAACCTGAAAATTAGGTATGATTGACCAGAAATTGGTTGATAATACCTGCTTTTTTCTCTGAGTGTAGAGGATGATCTAGCCTCTAGCGGATCTGAGCGATCTAGAAATCTTTCGGATGGTATACATTTTTGGCAAATTTCCCTTAAATGAGGTGCCAAAAATCGCGCGTGACCTTGAGCGACCTTGAGAAAGTTTAAGCCTTGATTAAAAGCTATCTAGGGCTGAGCAATTTCTGGGACCAGTTGACCTTTTCTAACCAATTACTGACCAATTAGATGGGATATTTTTTTATCAAATTTCCTCATATGAGGTGCCAAAGGTCCAGAGCCGATATACCGTCCTTCATTGATGAAGAGTTGAGACTAGTTGTTGAAACCTTGCACAGTAAAAGAGCCCCAGACCTAGACGGAATACAAACGGAAGTGCTTAAAATGACCGCGCGAGTATGCCCTCAACTTTTGGTCAATATGTTCAATGACTCCTTTGAGGAAAGGGTCTTTCTCAAAAGCTGGAAGATTCAGTGTTTGGTACTCATCGGCAATAGAAAAGGAGACCCAGACTGCCTATGCTTGACACCGCAGGGAAGCTCTGAGAGAAGATGATGAGGCCTCACCGTTGTAGTACAGACAGCAGGAGACTTGTCCAAAAGGCAGCACGACTTCAGAAAAGGCCATTTTAAGGTCGGAGCGATAGAGGAAGTAGTCGAGGCTACCAAAATCGTTCAACCACTCCTCGAGGCGCATCGTGTTTTTGGCATCTCTGGATGTTAAAAATGCGGCCAGGTGGAGTGACATGTTGGAAGAGCGCATTTGTGGAGACTTTCAACATCCCAGCCTATCTCTAACAGATGGTTAAGGACTATCTCAGGGACCAGGAGTTGATATATGACACCACAGATTGCACACAAAGAAAGCAGATAGAGCAATATTGGGGCCTGATATGTATGGAAAATTTCTTATGATGGAATACTTTGCATGGAAATTTCGGAAGATACCTTTCAGGTTTCTGGTAGGGTATGCTGACGACGTTGTTGTATTTAATAAAGGCCGAAAATTCCAAAAGTGCGTAGTGGAAGCTGAACCAAGTTATTAGTCATGTGACGTCTGCAATTTTGGATGGGTGAACATGGACATATGTAGCTTGGCAACAGAAAAAAACGGAGATAGTTCTTCTGACGAAGAAGAAGATCCTCACCACTGGTCAATTTCGCAATAGGCCCTGAGATCATAAAAAGCAAGAATGCGGTGTACTTGGGGCTTAAGCCCGACTCACAGCTATCTTTCTGGCAACAGATAACAGCCGCAGTGGAACGAGCGTCAAAAGTCACAACAATACTCAGCACACTGATGGCGAACATTGGTGGTTCAATGGCAATCAAAAGCGAGATCTGCACGGATGCGCTACGAAAAAAAAACATCGGAAGCAGATGGCGGCAGTTCACAGACGCAGAGCCTTACGTGTGGGTAGGGGACGATAGACGGCGAGGCTGATTGGAAATGTGATTGAGTGGAGTGACGAAACACGGTGAAGTAAACTACTACGTCATCCAATTTCTCACCCGACATGGGTATTTCAATGCCTTCCATCATAAGATCGGGAAATCAAACAGCCTAGCAACGAACGTTGAGAACTAATGAGCAGCATTGGTGAAATCGTGCCAGAAAACATAGAAGGAAAAGGGAGAAGAAGAAAATTATCGGGAAACAGTTGAGAAAGGGAAACATGACAACCCCCCTAAAGTAATGTAAAAAGCGGTCCCTGGGCGTGGATCAGACGCCAAGATGGATAATAGACTAGTTTTATCTCGGCATGTTGGTACTTACATATATTAAACGAGTCCGATACACGGGCATGGTCAATGGGTCCACGCCGAAAAGGCATCGTTATGGTGCATAAAGCATTTCTCCCTTACTAGAAACAAGCCAACAATTCTTATAATATCGGTTTCATAGAAATGGCTCAAAAGATTTGGATGAAATATCCATAGTTCGAAACTTCGATACCGATTACGATACAGATACGAGATCCTGTTATACGAAACCGAGGCGAGACTGACTTATTCGAGATCAAAAACGAGACAGATACTGAGAAGATACTGAGCTTTTTAAGTTTAACGATACCGAGATGATGCTTACAAAAGAAACGCGGACAGACCTACTTGCTATTCATTCTAATTTTTGTCACAAATTGAACCATATTATGTTGGTATAAAAAAATTCATAGTGCACCGAAAAACATGTAAATTGGAAGTTGATTTCTATTTGAAAAATTAGAAAATTTCCACTATTATACTCCACTTTAACTACTTTTTCTAAAATTTACTTTTAAACTTATTTTGTTAATTCAGATCAATGTTTAAAACACTTTTCTTTTGGGATTTCGAAATTAATTTTTTTTAATTCAACTCAAAAAGAATAGGTCAATCCTCAATGCTACCTTGAATGTCTTTCAACTATGAACATAGTCTCTCTCTCTACATATATTGCCTATCTGTAATTGAAATTGACTTGATAAAGATATCTTTCTTTTTGAAAGCATTATTTATGCACTCGTACGACGTATAATGTAGTACGTATGTACATTTCTACCTGCATATCTAAATAAAAAAAAAAAGAAATTTATCAATCAGGTCACTTTTGTAGACATGTGAGGCCACATTTTCAAACAAACAAGAACAATATTTACCATTCATTAGAGTTCGGTGGTAAGGCAAGAATATTCTCTCATGGGGAAACGTATCCATAGCATCATATGAAAATACAGTACATATACCAGCCTTACCTATGCTGTAGATTGTATACATGAGGAAAAACGAAACAAATACTCGTACTCATGAAACTCATGTGATGGCCCATTCCACTTTCAAGTACCTACCTACCTACCTACCTTCGTCTATATCTTCTTATTATGAAAGCTTCCGTTCGGGCTCGGACTTTACTCATCTCACTCATCATGATGTTGGGTTTAAGTCCTTGTCTTCAAATGGATGTATTTCTTAACAGGATCAATATATGCTTGACACACACAAGAGACCAATTCAAGAGCACTTGGATCCTTCTACAGCACCCGTCATCAACACCATTGACTCAGGACTTGTTAGACACAAAGATGAATCGACGGCGACGACGACGTGAAAGTGGATTGCTTATATGTATTATATGGGAACTTGGAAGGATATCGTTTTCTTTAGCGTCCTGTTCCTCTGTTCCCTCTCGAACGTCTACCTATATATCTTCTATTTTTGTTCCATAAGCATTGCCAATGTTTATTTTGTCTGATATTCAAGCCAAGTGTATTATACCAGCAGAGGCAACAAACATGCACACACGCTGATATAATATGCGTTGGTTTGGTTTAAAAATAAATGTCCTTGACACCTGAAAATTTGTGATTTAGTATAGATGCATCAAAATTTATTTATTTTTTATATTTTATATTAAATAAGATATTATTTAAATTAAAAAAAAAATAATTTTATTAAAAAAAAATGGAAAGGGACTTTGTAATGGGCGTCTACTTTTCAATCTCAAAACCTCCTTTTTTAATGATAAGTTGAAAAATCTATATTTAAAAAAACTATTTAAGATTTTGAATTTTCTTTTACCAATATACGCCTTTGCTTACAGGGCATGTCGATATGAGCGTACGCAAGATGTCCGGAAGGGACAGACTCATTCAAGTTTAGTATTTGTAAACCAATTTATCTTTGAATGCATCAAAAGATGAAAAATGTATGAAATGTATTAAAAACACTTTGATAAGTGCGAGGGAGCAAGCGCACCCCTCTTCCCAACCTTGCGTACGCTCATGCATATAGAAGAAAATATATATACAAACAAACGTAGGTATTACCTGTGCAAGTAGTTGTTTTTATTAAGTAAATAAGAAATTTATCATACTAGAATTATATCATGCTAGAATTTTATGACATAAAAAACAATAATGCTGGGAAACTATCATGCAAGAACACAATCATGCGAGAAAGCGATTATGAATGAAAACTATCATGTGAAAAAAAAATTATGTAATACGATGTGATGCTTTTTTGTTTCCAGCTGGTGGTATGTCAGCGGGGTCCAGGGTATAACCGTAGAAAGCAGTAAAACTCGGTGTGTAAAAAGTTCGGAACTACAGTTAGTTTTTATTATAAGGTCTCTTATGGCTGATCTACAATGCCGCGTTGGGCGTTGCGTTGAAAGATTTGCCTGTCAACGCAAAAGTTCAGGCATAGGAATATCTGTTTAGTGTTTACAATGACGCGTTGAGCATTATGTTACGATTTTGTATATACATTAGTTGGTACACAAACCAACGTAACGTAAGCGGCTGCAACGCAAAAGTAGAGATTATTCAACTTTTGCGTGCGTTTTGACATTTCGATTTCAATTTAAGTATGTGGCCATCTTGTGTTGAAAAAAGTTTGAATTTTTTTGCTCGATTTATCTTGACGCGGCCGTAGCGCTTGTTAAATGTAACGTACGCATCGCGAACGCGAACGCGTCATTGTAAATCAGCCATTATGGCTGTTTTACAAAGACGCGTTCGCGATGCGTACGTTACATTTTACAAGCGCTACAGCTGCGTCGAGATAAATCGAACAAAAACATTCAAACTTTTTTCAACACAAGATGGCCACATACCTAAATTGAAATCTAAATGTCAAAACGCACGCGAAATTTGAATAATCTCTACTTTCGCGTTGCAGCCAATTACGTTACGTTGGTTTGTGTACCTACTAATGTATACAAAATCGCAACATAATGCTCATCGCGTCATTGTAAACACTTACTTAATAGAAATTCCTATGCCTGAACTTTTGCGTTGACAGGCAAATCTATCAACGCGACGCCCAACGCGGCATTGTAAAACAGCCATTATGAAGTTTATGACGCGTTCGCGTTTGCGATGCGTAAGTTACATTTAACAAGTGCTACAGCTGCATCGAGATAAATCGAACAAAAAAATTCAAACTTTTTTCAACACAAGATGGCCACATACCTAAATTGAAATCGAAATGTTAAAACGCACGCAAAAGTTGAATAATCTCTACTTTAGCGTTGCAGCCGCTTACGTTACGGTGGTTTGTGTACCTTACTAATGGATGTAAAATTGTAACATAATGCTCAACGCGTCATTGTAAACACTAAACACAAATTCCTATGCCTGAACTTTTGCGTTGACAGGCAAATCTTTCAACGCAACGCCCAACGCGGCATTGTAAAACAGCCACTAATGTTTCTTTTAACAACGTATTTCATACACAAAGGTCGTGATAGCTTAACTATATGCTAATACTGTATTTCATATACTTTACAAACATAATCTTGACTTAAGATAAATAACACTTTATTTCATATAACCTACTGATAAAGTGGGCTCGCCAATTCGGGTGGTTGCTTGAGACAGCGAAGTTTGGAACGTACTCTCTAGTCTTAAAAGCGGTGGCAGAATGAAGTTTATGTTCGGTGGAGAAGCGGTGGGATGGGTCCCCTAGTCTGACCGGAGCTCAAGACAACATAGGTTGGGACGTACTCCCTAGTCTTAAAAGCGGCGGCAGAATGAAGTTTATGTTCGGTGGAGAAGCGGTGGGACGGGTCCCCTAGTCTGACCGGAGCTCAAGACAACATAGGTTGGAGCGCACTCCCAAGTCTTAAAAGCGGTGGCGGAACGAAATTTATAAAGAGGCGGACAGAGGAGGTCGGGGGATGGGTTATTTTACGGCGTAAGCCAAAAAAAGTTTTGAAGCTTCTAACTGGTACCCAAGAGTAGCCAGCAACGTACTTCTTTATTAGTTTCATTAATAAAAGTGAGACTATTCTAAGGCAAGAAGAATCTGATTTTTGGTAGATTTCTCACACTTACTATAGTCTGTCCAGCAAAAATTGTCAGTACAGGGCTTATAGGCGAGCTTTTTTCAAAACAGTGGTGTCTGTGTATACACACAACACTCAAATAACAAATCTGCCACTGAAAAATATACTAAACCACTAATTAAAATACAGGAATTGTTGTTGTAATTCTTTGAAACATTTTGTACGCTCCAAGGTGATCGTCGGCGTCGTCTTTCAATGCCAAAAGCATTCTGATCGTATACTCGCTTTCGCTTCTACCTTCGCTGTGTGAAATAAAACAAAAAAATTCACATTCTAACAGAGTTGCCTTTGCCAAGTCGCAACAATACAACAGAGCCTTTTCAATGGTTTTAATGAAAGAACTTTCAGTTCTGAAGCTTTTGAGAATAAAATTTATTAAGATGAGAGCCAAAAGTGTTGTCGTTTTGATTGTCCCCTTATTATTTGTTTGTTTATCTGAATAAACCTATAAAATATAGTTAAAATTTGTACGATTTTAGTCTGTATGAAGAAAAAAGTTATTTGCGCTAAGTTTTGAAACATTCACCAAACGTTACGCGATCAAAATCATTTGAAAAGGTGTGGTTTGGTAAAAAAAAGATAAATGGATCTTTTTTTAATATGTTTGAAATGGTATCTATGGTAACTATAAGCACATTGTTCTTCGATTTGTGGCAATTTATAATTCAAAGTACGAACCCTGTGAGATCTTTAACTTGAGACAGATATATGCAAGCCAATACAATCAGACTGAGAGGCAAACGTCCTATCTTCCATGTACTGACAATTTTTGTTGGATAGAGTATAGTCAACTTTGCTGGCTTAACCAACTTCGGACTGTAAAAACCACGAATGAACTTCATTTACTGACGTAACCAGCCGCCAGTAGGTTTTCTCTTGTTGCTGACGTGTCGTAGCAGGCGGAAAATTCGTATCCTCTTCTGTACTTCATATCGGGACCTCCGTGGTATGCAATGCTCGTTCATTGGTTGGTGATTGAGGGTATAAAAGATGTGACTTCGTTACAACGATGAGAGAAACGATGGACACGATTTGTTGGCGATCTGTGTGGAGTGATCTGTGGCTGTGGGCATTATTTTTGCCTTTTTGCTGTTTATTCTTAGACCACTCGACCCTCCCTTCACTTGCAGTGTTTGGCACATCCCGTTCAGCCCACTGATGTTATTTGCCAGTAGACATTATGTCATCGGCATAGTCTGACTTAGCCTTTCGAACGGTCTCCATTGAAGGCCCTGTCGCTCAGCTGTACCAACACTGGCCTTCAATACGTCATCCATTACCAGCAGGAAGAGAATTGGCGATAGAACATCCCCTTGTCTCACACCCTGTTGAACTATGAAGGAGACGGATAGCTGCCCATTGTGTTAAACAAAACACCTTGCGTTGTTGTAGGACTTTTTAATAATGGCAACAATTTTTGGCGGAATTCCTCTACCAAGTAACGATCTCCATAACCATTCTTGGTTAACTCGATCGAAGGCCTTCTCAAAATCCCCGAACATGAAGTAAGGCATTGATTGAAGTTCCATCGTTTTCTCGAGGGCAATACTCAGGGTGTTGATATGGTCGACACACGATCGACCACTGCGGAAGCCAGCTTGATGCCTCTTGAGTGTAGACTCGATTCTATCCTTTATTCGCTCGAGAATGATGGTTGCCATTAGTTTTGGGAAAGCGGACAAAACGGTGATACCAAGCCAATTGTTGCAATTCCTTAAGTCACCTTTCTTTGGCAACTTAACAATCACACCATCCTTACAGTCCCTGGGATACCTTTCGTTTTCCCAAATGTTTTGTATCAGCGGATGTAAAATACTAGCCGCTGTTACGGGATCGGCTTTCAGGAATTCAGCTGGTATTCCGTCCAGTCCAGCTGCCTTGTTGTTTTTGAGGAGATTAATTACTGTATGGATTTCCATCAGAACGGGGGTTCGATGTCAATACCCCTATAAGACCTGCGCATCTCGTTTAGTTGGGGCACTTCAGCACTCTGCTCAACTGAATCCTCATTTAGCAGGGCACAAAAATGGTCCTTCCATCTACGAAGCTGATCTTCAATTGATACCAAAAGTGTGCCATCCACATCCATTACAAGATGATTGGTGTTGCCTTTTTTCCTAATAACATCTTTGGCTATTTGTTACAATTCCCGGATATCTGCTCTTCTTGCAGCGTTTTCTGCATTATCTGCGAGTCCATCTAACCTCACCCTCTTGTCACGTCTCACACAGCGATAGACCATCTTATGTGCAATTGTGCAATGCAGTACTCGCTTCGCAATTCAGCCTTTCGTTGAACATCTGCTTCGGCATTTATTTGCATTTTCAACGATTTGCGAAGTTCGATTTTATCCCAGGTGTCTTGGGATATCCAACTCTTGTCCGCTTGGGTACAGTTTCGGATCTATTCTCCATAAAAACACTTTTTATTTCACCCCACATCTCATCAATTGTTGAATGTTGAATTCCGTTTATTGACGAGGCTCTGTCGTTAAGGGTGGTGACATAGTTTCGACACATGTTGGGGTCATTTAAAGCATTAGTAATGAATTTTGAGCTCCTTGCTGCATCCTGCGCTGGTCTTTGTACGGCAGCGGTTCGTAGTTTGATACATATCAGAACCAAATGTTGGTCGGTTCCCACCCCACATCGGCATTTCTTATACTCCGGACATCAAACATTGACTTTCTCCGTCGCTGCTGAATCATGATATGATCAATTCGGTTTTACTTTTAGGCCGTGTGCCAATTGCGTTCAAATTCTGGTTAAATTTGATCCCAGTTAAATGTTATCCCTTTTTATAGGGGTGAGTAAAATTTAAGGTTTTTGCTGTGTCAATTGGATTAAATGGGATTTTTTTTTTATATTCACTTCCCATTAGTTTTGTTGTTGCATTTTTCCAAGTAATGATAGTTCGCAAACATATCAGTTTGCAAAATGAATGAATCATCTGAAAAAGTATTTTCAATAAATTTTATTGATTCTTTTACATTAAGCGAAGTACGCAGATCGAGCTAAAATTTCGCTTAAAGGATTTATCTCAAGTTATTCAAACTTCTTCTTGAGTGCATACTTAAATTTATTATAAGGTCTTTGTCTATATTTCTTAATCCTTTCATTTAATTTTAGTTTTGTTTTCCATTTTTCATCTTTCCCGATAGGATTCATGACTTCTTGATAGCAAAATAAAATATTTATCTACATTCATCTCCCTCAGCAGTTTTTTTATAAGGGTTTACAACAACACAAACAAATCCGGATCGCTTAAGATACGCAGCCAAACGCGCCCATAGACATGTCAAAAATTAACCACCGACTAAAATTTTAACGAGCTCCTGAGCAGGTTAAATTTTGAAGTCTATATTCACCTCAGCAGTAGCGGATCCAGGATTTGGCTGTGGGGGGGGGCTCGAGGCTCCTATTTTAGACATATCATTCAAACAAAATGGCATAATATCTCTCAATCCCAATTTTCTTTTCTCAAAATGTAGGCAAGTTGGCAGTCTTCATAATGCAAAAAAAAAAAAATGAAAAATGTTATGATTGGAAAAGGAGCAGCTGTAGATAATTAAAAGATGTCAAGAACGTCACACTGTACCAGAAGTCGTTAGGATAATTCAAATGTCTTTCTTTTTATACTGAATGTTTTTTGCAGAATTTATACATTGAGGCAGTACGCATATCGTGATAAATTCTAACTCTCACATTTCTCTCAAAACACAAGCTAAAATGCTAGCTCTATTTTAACACAACATTTTTGTGGAGAATATTACATAAAATGTTCTCTGAATAAAAATTTGCTCAACCATTTCAAAGACTTTTTTTTAGTATTTCAAGTAAAATAAAATGGGTTTTTTTTCAAATATTTCTCGTTTTCGATTTTCATTTTAACAAAGTAAAGTCCACCTAAATCTCATGCATAAAATAAGCTGTAACAATTTAGTTAGAGAATAATGTGGCAAGCAATTGTTTCATGCACGAAATTTGGCAGGTATCTTGGTGATGTACAGTAAGAAACGAAGATTTAATTGGAGTTGCGTACGCTCGGCTAAAATACCAGCCAAAAATTTTGGGGCGAAATTTTACCGCGTTCCAAACGAATTGGTTAAAACATGTTGTTGATATTTGCGTAAGCAACTATTAACAGCCATGCCATTTTGTTTGAAT
Organism: Dasysyrphus tricinctus; assembly: GCA_963921185.1. Lineage (NCBI taxonomy): Eukaryota > Metazoa > Arthropoda > Insecta > Diptera > Syrphidae > Dasysyrphus > Dasysyrphus tricinctus. The sequence continues at coordinate 53,122,342 of OY992530.1, read as the reverse complement.
GATCCTACCATTTCTTATCATAAATATTCAATGAATATTTGTCAATCTACTAATTTATTTAATTTTATTTATTTTTTAACGAAAGCCAAAAGAGAAACTTTAAAAATCGCATCGTTTTAAGGAAACTTACCTATATGAAATCGTCAAAATATCTTTGAACTGCAAATCTTAAGTTTCAATTTCAAGAACCAATTGTGATAAACAATAATAAATTGTTTCATTCGGTTGCTCGAAGACATTTCATACAAAGTTATTTTTTGCACCGGAAACACAGTTTTTAGAGTTATATTTTCGGGGGTCAGCTAAGCTCGAAAGATATCAACTGAAGAGCTTAGGAAAAAAGGTAACATTTGCTTTTGTGATCAAATTCAATAGGATCCATAATGATGAACTCTGTCGATATCCATAGCTTTCGTTCATTCAGCTAAAAAAATAGCATGTTCTCCTCAAAATTTTACCGGGAAAGAAATTTTCAAGGCAAAAGGTAACATTTTTCACTCAATACAGACGACTACATATCTGAATTTTGGTTATCAATTTCTGAAAAAAATTATTAAATGAAATTATCAGGTGTTGTCCTTAAGCTTCTCAATTGCATTGAACATGTTAATTTGCTGAACAACTTCGTTTGTTTCGTCCAATACTCCTCTACTGGCTTGAACAAAAACGCAGCATTTTTTTTAATTTTTCGGCCAATTCTCTAGGGGCTTAAAGAAAACACAGTTAACATGTAAATTGTTTAGTCCCAATATCGTACTTTTGTTTAATTTTCTTGAAGCTTGGGAAAACACTAGCTTACAATCTTACATGTACATTTGTAAAGCCCCAACCTCGTCGAATTTCTTCAAGGCTTGGGTAAAAACACAGCCAACATGCAAATTTGCTAGCCCCATTCTCATTTTTTCCAATTCCCTTAGGGCGTGGAAAACACATTTTAGGCCTAAATTGGTTCGCTTGGCTTGGAATAAATAGAGCCTAGGTTTTTATATTCAAATTGCTTAGTCTCATCTTCGTTTTTTTCATCTAGTTCCTTTGGGGGCTTAAAAAACATACTTTCATGCTAATTTTTCAGCCCCAACATTGTTTTAATAATAAATTACTACAAATAAAAAACACAAATATTTTATTATCTGTGATTTTAAGGATAATTCTTTGTTTCATCAAGTGTTTTTAAAAATTTTAGTTTGAAAACAAACACAAAATTTAAACATTGTGATGCATTGTATTTTGATATTAAATTAAAGGTTTGAATCGACTGTGGGGGGGGCTTCAGCCCCTATAGCCCCCCCTCTGGATCCGCCACTGCACCTCAGTAATGTCAAAATTTAGCCATGGGATCAAATTTAACCAGGATTTTAACGCAATTGGCACACGGCCTTAGAGAGCAAAATTATACCTTACTGAAATTTGTGTACTCGCCTTGTACACGTTTTTGACTTCAAATGGAAACTTAATACATTTTAAAAGTTCTCATTAGTTAAATCATCTCATTTATCATTTACAAAAGATTCATTGACATTTTGCTTACTTAAATACCGATATGATGTTTAACACAAATTTCATAAATAACAATAATAATTAACCTTTGTTGTGGTATACAATCAAATTTTCCAGATAAACTAGGTACTTACATATTGTAATTTACCACCATCCACCATATATATGTATGTAGGCCAAATCTTATTTTTAATATTTCTAATAAATCATGGATGGATGGCTTAAGGGCCAAGCTTTACAATATTCTGCTAAACACTAGATACAACTGATTCTCCAGGATAGAGCACAAATGTTTTCCTTCGTATTTAATCCTCTGATAGTTTTAACTGAATACTGAATATTTCATTTATGATTAATAAATCAACTCAAAGAAAACATTCAAAATTGGCATTTGAACTTAAGGTCAACCATTCTGAAGATAGTTCATAAGAAAAAAATAAAATTAATTGACAGAAATCTCACATTTAAAAAGGACTTAAGAATATATCCTAATCCCTTAAGGACATTCACCACAGATAGTGAAATTTCGGTTGATTGTAAAGACTGTAAATACTGTATTGTTGTTTATTTGATTTAATATTACATATTTATTGATAGGGGACACAACCTCAACTCTGATATCATCGCCAAAAATATAGCATCAATATACCTCTAGCTTAACCCTATACCTCAGGTCCTTCCTGGAGTTTTTGTTGGTGACCCTTAAACTCTGATACACATCTTAACCATGTATTGACCACAGAATTCTTGGATAGTTCAGAGCATTTAACTTACTGCCTTGGCAATTATTTACTCAATTTCCGATCGGAGATTACAACTTTTGAGGGTAACAAAGTGGGAATTGCTCCATAAAGAAAAGACATAAATGTGAAGCAAAGCATACTACACCACACTCCTCGTTTTCCTCCATATAGAGTTCCACTTACACTAGCCCTTAAGTTACTCAATATGATTTAATAGTATACTCTATATTGCTTGTCTATACTCACTCATATAAGCATCTTGTTCGGTATCTATGTTCCTATGTGTAAGATGATTGCAATGATTCTGAAGGACATCATTGATGCTGTACAAGTAACATACATATATGCCAGGACGTATGACAATGATATAGTTTGAACTCTAAACACCCATGATAGCCGCAAGGACATTTGAGTATCCTGTACAATATTGCAAAAAGGACCCCGTCACAAGGAGATTGATGACAAGAGTTTTGAATAATTGCAGCCTATTAAGGACGAAATGTATTTTCTAAACATTGTCGTCCTCAAATCGAACAAAACACAATCTAACTATGTATGTATGTGTATGTGCGTGTGAGTGTGTGTGTGTTTATTGGATATGTCTTAAGTATAAGTAAAATGCATGGAATATTTATTAAATTTCCTTGTTCGACCATGTTTTGGTGTATGAAGCGGAAGATATTGTGTCCTTTCCTAGTTAGAGTATGAGGTGCCATGAGATGGTGCACAAAACTTTTCGATAGAAAGCAACCAATTTTCATGTAAATAAAAACATTTATCCTAATTCGATTTTCAATATTATAGAACAATTCTATAAGCACAAGTATGTTGCTATGAATATCTATGATATGTTTTGGGAACATTTTCCATTATAATGAATAACTGCATCAATGGATGATAATAATTATTGCTAGACAATCCATTCCTTTGTGAGTGCAACCCCTACCTTTACCTCTATACGTCTATATAATACATATAAGGAGGAGGAAGATAAATTATAATTATGTAAATCTATATCGATATGGAATAAAGACTGTGGTGATGGTTTGTTTATATCCTTGTTGTGCATCTGGACTAAGACTCAATACACGTATTCATACCAATTTCAGTTCACCTCAATTTATAGTTTTGTGCATAAATTCAATTATTTTGATGGTTTTACACGAAACTGTAGTTATTTTCATCCTGGCATAAAGATAACTCCTTTCTTCAAGGACTTCGATAATGATAATATTTGAGATAATTATAATTGTCGAAGTAATAATATTTCGGACACCATCAGTTCGTGATTTTTGGCAATGTTTTAAATTCACTGACAAAGGTTTTTCTTATCATCAATCCAAATATTTTATTTTTAATTAGATTAAGCGAAGGCAATGGCGTAACTACCGGTGAAGCAAAGGGGGCATTTTGCCCCTTGATTTCTTTACACAGTACCAAACATGGAATCCAATCGATACAATTGACAAATTTAGATTCGATTGCTAATCGAAAACCGCAATCGGGACCAATATAACCCAAAATTTGTATAAAAATGCAATTTATTTCAAAATTTTAGAATCGAACAACTCAAAAACATGAAGTGCTAGATCAATTCTGAGGCCAGATTCAAATTCAGAATCTCGAATAATTGATAGTTTTCGAGTCAAAATTGATAATGTCCGAAAAACTATGTTGTTTGCATTTTTTAGTCGCAGACATCAAATAAGGATTCAGCACCACCGAAAGCAAAAAGCAGGAAAAAAAGTTTGCTCCCCCCATAACAACATACTAGTTACGCCACTGAGCGAAGGGTCTGTTTTCAATTTCCTTGTTAAATTCTATTTTATTTGGAAAAAAATGTTTTATGCTTGGAGAGGTAATTATGCAATTCATGCTGAAAACAAATAATTTACCTTCATTCGTTTTTTATCGCATGACTCTGGTCAATATTATGAAAACAAGTAAAAATAAACTTCCTTTATGGATAACATATTCATTACCTATGTATTTGTGTTTTTTATGGAAGTATCGAGGGAAACTTAATTTATCATGAGTATTTATTTATTTGGTTTCAAATCGAGTCAATTCAGAAAGAAAGTCTTAGTATTTGACACTGTATTTCCATAACTTTGAATTGTTTTGACCAAACCTACTTATTTTCTAATATGCGCTATTTTCTAAACTAGCTATAATTATAGGGCAAGTATCGGTTTTATATAAATCAGAAAATATGCATCACTGTACAAACATGCAGTCTTATAGCCATTCCACACTATTCCACTGAGTATTAACACATTTCAAAAAGTGTGAAGAAATCATGTATAATAGTATAATAGTGTGGAAACAAAATATGAAATTTCATCACACAAAACTTGACAGCGCATCCGACACGATTTGACATGTGTTAAATACATGAAAATATTTAGGATCGGTTCTAAAACCATCACACTTTCTATCCCACTTGGGGGTTTGAGGTTATGGTGAAACTAATTTTTGATGCAAGTGTGGAAGGAAAATATGAAAGTCAGTTACATCACACAAATTTGGCAGTCATATGAAATTTCTTCTCACTTTATTCTGACATGTGTCAACTTTGTGGGATAGTGTAGAGGCACTTTTATGGTTTAAGGCCAGAAATGACCAACCATTGATGGAGAAGCTATCTGATGTTTTAATATAATTTGAGTGGAAGAAAGGCAAAAAGAACTAGAATCCATTTTTTTATAAAAAGAGCACGTTTGGGAAAATGTTGGTAGAAACTTATACAATTTTAATTTTTGGTTCTCCTTTTGGATTGTGTTAATTTTTTTGTATAATAATATCTAAGTTTATTAGTTCGTAGTTAGTTTTATTATTACAATTTCAATTTATAATTTTCTTTCAATAACATGTTTAAAATTTTTAGAGATTCCTAAAAATTTTATAACCTGAACAATTTTTAATTTACAGTTTTAATTTACTTTTGTGAACAACAGTCTGGTCAAAAGTATTAGGCACCCATACAAAGTTTCCATAGTTTAAACAGAAAGTAAATATATAAGAAACAGAGTATCGTTTGAAATATATTTTGATCACCTTTGGCTTTTAAGACGGATGTTATCCTTTTAAGAAAATATCGTATCAGCTAAGAGCACTCAATTGAACTTATTTTTTTTATACTTGATTTTAAACATTTTTGAGCATATCTTTCAATGTTGGGGGGATGGTTTTGAATGTTCCGTTTTAGTATTCCTCAAAGGTGTCCAATTCGGTTCAGGTCTAGAGACTGCGCAAGTCATGGAAGAAGGTTAATACCGTTTTCAACTAATCTTCGCATTTGAAGGGCGGGACTAGTGACCGAGTGCATTATTTTACTTCTTTAAGAATTTCCGTATGTAAGAGGCACCGAAAATATGCATAAGAGATGACATCAGAATCTTTTTCGTCACTTTTTTGAATCCATACTACCATACAAGCGAAAATTTTCACAACTGTCTCCACAGCTATGCAACCCCAGACCGTGACGCTTTCTCTACCATGTTTAACAGTTGTTAAACCATCCATTCTCGACTGAAATTCATACCAAGTCCTTACCACATAAAGAACTACACCAGGATTACCAAGCAACTGTAAAAAAAAACACTTCGATACCTTCCCATAAGAATGTATTAAGCGACATTTGAAAAATTTTAAATTAAATTTTTAAAACACCTCTTATTCAGTTTAGTACAGGTAAAATAGTACGAAAAGTCTTTCGAATAAAAAAAAAATTAGTACCATCATGAAACTTGGTGAAAACGTCTTATGCATTATGAGAACGAAAAATCAAAAGAGTCTATAAAAATATTTTGCATGGAAGGGTGTGTTTTGAGGGGGAGAGGGGGGGAAGTTGTGGTGTATCAAACAGAAAAATTAACTTTGGTGCAACATTAGCATATGAAACATGTTTTTTAGGTAGTTTTAAATGCTGAATCAAATGACAACAAAACCAAGTCGATACGGCCTCCGTGAAAAAAGTTACTGTCATTTTTATTTAAGGATGACTATATTTTCAGTATAAAAGTAAAATATTACCGAAAACCAGTTGAAAATAATGGTCTGTCGATGAAACTTGGCATCAATGGTTCATTTGTCATGAAAATTAATAATAAGAAGAGCCTATAAAAATATCTGTGGTTAAAGGGTGTTTTTTTTTGGTGAGTTGGGGTAGTGGTACCATATTGCCATAAAACCTGTGACAAAAATGGTACCCCGATGAGATTTTGTTAAAATGTGCTATTAACTTATAGAATGAAGAATCAAAAGAGTCTATAGAAATATTTTGCGTAGAAGGGTGTGTTTTTTGAAGATAGGGGGAAGTGTGTGGTTATTTTTCAAAAAAATGGAAAAGGATGGTAACCCTCAAGAAACTTTGTAAAAGTGTTTCATTTACTGCGAGAATGAAGAATTTACGTAGTTTACAAAAATATCAAGGAAGAAAGGGTGTTTTTGTGGGCTTGGGTAAAGGGTGTTATTTGTTTTTGGAAACAATTTTAGTGTTTGGAAAAAGTTGTATACATTCCTTCACCCATAGAAACATCCTTCTAGCATATAGATATTTTTATAGACTCTTTTGATTCTTTATAATTGTAGTTCATACCACATTTTTATAAAGTTTCATGAGGGTACCATTTTTGTAATAGGTTCTATGGCAATAATCCCACCATAACCCCAACACTCACTAAAACCCTCAAAAAAAACACCCTTTAACCACAGATATTTTTATAGACTCTTCTTATTATTGCTTTTTCATGATAAATGAACCATTTATGCCAGTTTTTATCGACGGACCACCATTTTCAACTAATTTTCGGTAATATCTGACTTTTATACTGAAAATATAGTCATGCTAACACAAAAATGACAATAACTTTTTTCACGGAGGTCGTATCGACAGGGTTTTGGTGTCATTTGATTCAGCATTTAAAATTACCTTGAAAACATGTATCATATGCTTAGGTTGCACCAAAGTTTATTTTTCCGTTTGATACACCACAACTTACGCCCCTCCCACTCTCAAAAAAACACCCTTCCCTATGAAATATTTTTATAGACTCTTTTGGTTCTTCATTCTCATAGTACATGAAACGTTTTCACCAAGTTTCATGGTGGTACCAATTTTTTTGTTTTATTTATCCTATTTTACCTGTACTAGTTACTTATTTGGGTATTTTGCTGTAATAAGCAGATTTTTAGAGGCATTTTGAGTTGAAAATCCGTTCATTTTTTTATTTTTTTAAATACTTTTTTTTTTTCATTTATAAAATTTACAATTGTAATTGTTTAATATTAAGTACATTTAAGCATGGCTTAGCCGTCTGCCGGCTAAATCAATAACTGGACCAGAGGTTTTTTTCGATGACTTTAATATTTTTGAAATGTCGCTTAATACATTCTTACGGGAAGGTATCGACTTGTTTATTAAGCTAAAAAAAAAAAATAAGTGACGTGGTTAGCCCAGGAAAATTAGACAAAAAAATGGCAAAAATGTGTGACACTTTTTTTTCATAGGTACAACAGATTTTGAGAAAACGGGCACAAGTCTACTCATTGCATATTTTACCCAAGCAAGATGATGGAAAAAATTTCATTGCAGTAAAAAGCTCCTATTAAAACGTTTCTGCACGTTATTCTCAAAATCTGATGCTCCTACGAAAAAGTGTCACAATCTTTTTTGTGTAGAATTTCATGAGCAATAATATAAATTTATTAATTATTTGAAAAAAATTATATATGTTGAGATACTTACAAATAACTGTAATTTATCCCTTTTACAGTTAAAAATCACAAGTGTTACTGTGACCCGCTATAACTTCAATACTAATTAACCTATACAGAGTTAGTTAATAGCTCATTTTTTATATAATAATTGTTCAAAGGGTAGACACGGTGCATTCAAGAGGACACAAGTGTCCACAACCTTTTTTTTCAAAGTGAACCTCACTGAGGGAAAAATGAATGCACTCCGTACAGAACCATAAATGTAAATTGTATGTACCGATGTTTGCAAAGGATTGCCATCGAAGAACTATTCACTAAGTAAAGTTAATGTGTACTAGTATAATTCAAGTTATGTATCGAATAAAACTAACAATCTAGACCTAGAGTAGGTACCGATTTGTGTATTGGATACAGACGTAATATACTCAATACAAAACTATGGACCAGCTTAAGTCAAATATGTTTCGATTTAATAAAATTTAAATTTAAAAATTAAGCTTATGTGCTGAGTATAAGCAATGTGTACTAAGTCTATCTCGATATCTATTCAATACAGACGTTTAATACCCAACACATATCAAGTGCCAGCCATCTAAATAAAAAATTATTAACTACATTAGTTATGTGCTGTGATGTAAATACGACGTGTACTGAGTCTATGTCTACATTTATAGAATGCAGACGGTATAATCAGCGCATATCAAGCGCCAGCCATCCAACAATAAAAACATTTGATACACGGTTAAAAATTTTAGGGTACTTTTTAATATTTTCTGGGTTACATATATGACAACACCAAAAATTATTAAAATTTAATACTTGACAAATATTAAAATTTGGAAGTTAATACAAAATATATTAAAACTTAATAATATCAGATATTACAAAGGAATACGAAATCTGTATTATATTTTAATAATACAAAGGTATTATAATATAATACTTTATTTCTTGAAATTTAATTTTTAGATCCTTTTCATGAAAATTAATACAAAATATATTACAAAAATAATAGTAATGAAAGACTTTTTTCTAAGAGTAATTATCTTCAAGTCAATTAATGGAGGCATTATTATATTTATTTTTTCACATATATGAGAACTAAAATCTTAATGCGATTGAAATTTTATCTACTAATTTGTATATTTTACCTCGAAATATTTCAACGCGCCTTCAAAATAATGCATATTTAAATTGTTTATTTATTGTTTTATTGCTGTTTTAATACAATTTGTATTGAATTTTAATACTTTGGTATTAAAAACATATGCTTCATGTTCACATTTAAATATGGCTGATGCTTGCTTGTAATGGCTTCCTGTTGTAATACAAATTATATTAGATTTTAATACTGTTGTATTGAAAGTATACGCATCTTGCTATTTTAATACAATTTGTATTAAATTTTAATACTTTTTGTATTAAAAATACACAAATCCCGAATCCCGAATATTTTAATACAATTTGTATTAAAATTTAATACATTTTGTATTAAAAATACGTGAGTCTCGATATTTTTTAATACAATTTGTAGTAAATTTTAATACTTTTTGTATTAAAAATACACGAATCCCGAATCCCGAATATTTTAATACAATTTTTATTAAATTTTAATACATTTTGTATTAAAAATTCACGAGTCCCGATATTTTTAATACAATTTGTATTAAATTTCAATACTTTTTGTATTAAAAATGTAGGTACGCATATACTTAAGTTATTAAATTTTAATGCAAAAAGATTATTATTTACTTACTTACTTACTTTTTAATCCTTTTGGTATTAAAAATAACAATTTTAATACTAATCTATTAGAATGTAATACAAAATTATTAGAAAATTTCTTTAATATTTACGGAATATTAAAAAGTAATATTTTCTGTATTGAATACGGCTGTAATACAAAGGCTGTATTAAAAAATACCCCAGAATTTTTAACCGTGTACATAAAGTTATATACTGAGTATATGCAACGTGCACTGAGTCTATATTGACATTTATTCAATACAAACAGTTTATACTCAAGCCTTAGTAAGACCGGAAATGCTCATTATTGAGTTTGAATTTCAAATAAAAACGAACTATTCAAGGTACAAAGTTAATTTTTGCGCAACAAGTTTTAATTTAAAAAGCTACAAATTCTGACATAAAAAAAAATTGTAATTAATTTTTTTTTTTTAATTTTATCCGTTACACAGGGGGTAATGTCTTATTTTAATGGGAAACTGAATTCAAAGAAAACCCAGCGAGCTACAAAATCGTGGTTTGGTGACTTATCTAGTTAGAGGAGTCTTCAAATTTTGGCAAACAAAAATTTTGGATTTTGTCATTTTTTTAGATTTTAAGGGCTTGATTTTTAGCTAACTTTTTAGCTACCAGGAAATTGAGTACCAAAAAAACCGTTAGAGCTACAAATTTTTAGTTAGAGCAACAAATTAGCATAGGATATGCTACACATTTTTGTAAAAAAAAATATTGAAAATCTATTTCTTTAAGATTCTGCTGGCCTTTTTCCGAGCCTATGTTAGTGAAACCGGAAATGCACTTTTTTAATCCTTAACTGTAAATAAAAAATTATCCATAAAAGATACAAAATTTATTTTTGCGCAACAAATTAGCATTCAAAAAGCTACAATTTTGGGTATTAACACAATTATGATTTTCAAATTTTCGTCCGCTAACTTCAGTCTTATTTTAGCGGAATTTTGAATATTTGAAAAACCGTTAGAGCTACAAAATCGGGGTTTGAGCAACAAATTAGCATTTAATTAGCTACAAATTCAGGTTACAAATAAAAAGTAAAATTAGTACTTTTTTAAATTTTTACCGCTAACTTCAGACTTATTTTTAGCGGAAAATTGAATAACTCAAAAAGTACTCGAGCTACAAATTTTTGGTTTGAGTAACAAATTAGCATTTAATTAGCTACAAATTCAGATATCAAAATTATTTTATTCCGCCAAAAAGTGTCCGCCAAGATAAGGGACGTAAACAATACTGCCAAGGTAGTTGAACTGCTCCACTAATTCAACTGGCGTCTCCTGTAGAATAATACGCTGCTGTGTGGAGCGGCCTGTGAGCATTATGATTGTTAATTTGCTTTTCTGTTGTCGGCTTCATTCATTCGATTTCTTTTGAACAAATGGAATTAATTAATTTCAAATTATCAAAAATAATAATAATCATTATTTTATATGTTTAGCCTCTTGAAATCTCTAAACCACAAGAGCAAGTTGGTGCGATATTGACCCAAATACATTTAGTCAATTTTTGGTTGTTTTCCAATGTTGAAAATCAAGCGCAAGGAGGCAATTGAGAAAAAAGTCTATTTTCTTAAGAACTAGAAACCCCTTGAAAGGGAGAGTGAAAGCCCCTCCAATTAAAGGTAAGCCAAGAAACTTAATAAAAAAAAGCAAAAACAAAACTAACAACCAATCAGCTTAAAAAGCTCCAGAGACTACTCAAACTCATAATACACTATCAGTAAAAAACGTCAAACAATCGCCATTGTGTCACAACGGATTCACATTTTGTTTTTTTTTATATCAAAACCGCATTATAAAAACGCCAACAACATGAAATCAAAAATAAAATACTTATGCATTATTATCTTTGAATCGCTCGTGTATCTATAATCCTTGCCCTGACACAGAGCTTTTCGGGTCAACGTGTTTTGATCCTGTGCAACCTATGCGAACAATTACAAACGGGTCGCGCTGTAATATGCACGTCGCGGTCATTTGCAGCATGCAATGTTCTCCCCCAAGCACGTCCACTATACTAACCACCACGTCACCATCGTTGCCGGCCTTATTTTCGGCCGCACACCGATTTCACGTTGAGATTTCGGCTTGAAGATAAGTTCCAACAAAATCCATATACAATACATTATAATAATTGGGGTGTAATTAAAATCGGAATTTACAAGGCCTACAACTACAGTGCACGTATGTATGTATGTATACGTACACCCTCTGGTGCACATGTGGGGCTAAGAGGGTTGCTTTGCTACATGCATATACACCCACCCACACTCTGATGTGTTTTTTTTTGTATGTTCACCTTAAGTGGACATATTTTGCGGCATTACATACGGGACATGGCGAAAATTGGCACATAGTGCGACGATGGAATGTCGTGTAAGTGTATTAACCTGGGTCTGTGAGTTTGTGCGGAATTTTTATTCGTTTGAGGGTTTTACCTTTCTTGTTGCTTCGTGCCATGGTGTAATTAATCTTTTGGTGCCTTGTAATGAGGTTTTTTTCTATTTTTTTCTGTTTTTTTTTTTTACTTTTTTTGTTCCACCTTTATGCTTAGTCCAATGGTTGTCATGCAAATTTGCGTTTTAATGTACAAAAATGGAGAATAAGCCGAAAAAACCGGCAATGGTACTTAAGCGATGATGAATTTATTCAAGGAAATATGTTTGTGAGTTTGTGGAGCGAATTTGAAATGTGCTAAACACTTTAGGTGGTCTACAATTAGTGAGTCCTTCTACATTTGTATATGTATACTTTTTCATTTTTTGGGGTGATGCAAACTAGGTACCTACTTACGTACCACCTGCTGCCATTATGTGTTGATTTTTCTTCAATTTCTACCCCATCAAAGAAAAGTTCTTAAAAAGGACTGACTGCCTCTATTAATCCCTTGGTCCGTATTGTGACTAATTGCTTTACCTAGCCATAAGTTAATTTCTTTGAAATTTATATTCCACTGGTTTCACGAATTGCAGAGTTAACTGTGGCGTGTTAATGGGTTCAATTCCAGTACAAAATTAAGAGGGTATAATTTCGAGGAGCCTTCTTGGTTCTTGTCTCTATACATTAAGCACATAATGAACATAAACAAAGCCAAAACAATCAGATAAACAGTAAAACAGAATATACATACATAGTTACTGCTAAAAACAAACTTATTTTTTTTAATTAGTTTAAGTTAAAACATTAAGCAATTTGCTGTCATCACTTAAACAGAAAAGAATTCATAAAATTTACGGAATTTAACTTTTTAATAATGAGTTTAACTCGTAATTGATGAACTAAGGGCAAACAAATTACAGCATTGCAGTGTTTTAATTATTGTTAAGAAAAATATTTTTTTCTTTAATGTTTTTATCAAAAATTAGAGCTAACTGTGGTGTAAAGTTGTTGCAAGGTTTTGTATAGGTATATTACTTCGATCTAGGGTTCCCAACACTTTTTCGACAAATTATAGTATTTTTCAGAATCAGCTATACAAAAATATAGTACACTTCAAAACATATAGCATTTTGTGAATAGAGTCAAAATTAAACCAAGCATTTTTTTCCAATAAATGAGCTTATGCTTCATTACATTTTTCTATTAAAATATTAGGCTATTGAATAATACTTAAACAAAAACAATAACGTGCAAGGGCTTTATAGCCCAGTCAATAAAGGTTTTTACCTTAAAAAAATTTCAACAGATTTGAAACTTGGCGCACTTATTCAGAATGGTCTAGTGATAAAGTGTAAAAAAGTCCCCATGAATCCGAGGCGAGCTCTAGCGGCAGGAACTTGCAACATTCTTATTTTTTGGTTTTTCGTTTTATTCTTAGAAATTATTTGTCCTTTCAAAAAAATTTCTGAAAAAGAAAGATATTATGAAATTCTCTACAATATTAATTATGACCAAAATTTCCATATCTCTTATAGTTAAAAAGTTATTTGGTGCCAAAAACAGGTACTTTTTTAAATTGGCTCAAAAGCGCTACATTTTATATTCTTATGTATGAAATGCGGTACTAGCACAAACGGTTGAAGGGTTTATAATATGATCAGCACTCAAGCATTGACCATGATAAGAATGACGTATGCTTTTACAAAATAGTGCTCCTTTTCTACACCAGGGGCTGATCCAGAGATGAATTTGGAGGGGGGGGGACACATAAACTTTTCTAATACAGAAACTTAAATTTATACAAGGTGTCTGGTAAACATTGAATAAGCCTGAAGCGACGTTTTGCCCACTTTATGACTGCTCTGAAAACGGAAATAAAAATGAGCTATCTCAAAGGGTACTCAAAATATGTGCATTTTTTTGTTCAGTGTACTTTTTTTTCACTTACGTTACATTTTTGAATGCCACGAACACAAATGGATGAATTCCATCGATTTTCTTTTGCAGCAATTTTCTACACTATTGGTGCCAAAACGTTGTTGGTAGAAAATTTTTTTAGCTCTTGGACTTTTTTATTAAAAAAAAAATAAATTTGTTTTTAAGTAGAAAAATTGAAAAAAGAAAAAACTTAAAAAGTTTAAGCATCTCTGGTATAAAAAAATTCGTATGAAAACCCTGGTGGCAAACTTTTTTAAAATTTGGCGCAACAAATGTAGATTTCAGGATGGTATAATTTTTTACAATATCTAGAGTAAATAGGTTATTATAATAATTAATATGCAAAAAGAGCGAATTTAATAAAATAATTAACTTCGTAACGTCCAGTCAATGAAGGAAAAAAATGCCGTCACCTCAAAAAAAATTCAACAGTTTTGAAACTTGGCAAACTTCTTTAGAATAGTCTAGCGATGTTGTGTAAAAAAGTCCCCATGAATCCGAGGCGAGTTCTAGCGGCAGGAACGTGCAACATTTGTATTTGTTGGTTTTTCGCATTTATCTTAGAAATTGTTTGTCTTATCAAAAAATTTTCTAAGAAAAAAAGATAGCTTATGAAATCTACTAAAATATTGAATATGACTACAATTTCCATATCTTTTATAGCTAAAAAGTTATTTGGCGCCAAAAGTTCGTACTTTTTTAAATACCCTAAACAGCGCTACATTTAATATGCTTTAGTATGAAATACGGCTCTATTGCTAACGTTTTAAGGATTTATAATACATGATCGATATTAAAGCATTCACCATGCCAAGAATGACGTATGTTTATTCATTTTTTCTTAGAATACAACAACAAATCATTGAATCCATAAATCCCATTCTGCATTAATAAGGGGACAGCCGTGTAAAAGCAAATATTATCGACTTTGCTGCTTTCTGTAACTTTTAAGATTTCTGAAATGGGGTTTGGAGGATATATATATAGAAGATGCTGAAATATATTAACGGGCTTGGCAAAATCCTTGGGTGCTCGGACAGTAGAACGCTTAAAATGCTAGCGCTAACACCGCATTTCATACTTGAGAGTACAAAATGCAGTGCTTTATAGGTAATTGAAAAAAGTACCAATTTTTGGAGCCAAATAACTTTTAAACTATAAGAGATATGAAAAATTTGGTTATAATCATTATTGTAGAGAATTTTATAAGCTATTCTTTTGTCTCAGATTATTTTTTGATAAGACAAATAATTTCTATGATAAACACGAAAAATCGAAAAATAAATATGTTGCACATTCCTGCCACTAGAGCTCGCCTCGGATTCATGGGGACTTTTTTACACAACATCTCTCGACCATCCTGAATAAGTGTGCCAAGTTTCAAAACTGTTGAATTTATTTTGAGGTGGAGGCATATTTTTCCCTTCGTTGACTGGGCAATTATTTACTGAATATATTTGTTGGGCACATAAGCATACTTAAAACCGGAAATACTTAAGGGTCCGCCAAATAACTTTTGAAAATGCTATAAAAAAAACTACTGAATATTTTCTCAAATTTCTTTTTTTATTTGAAAGTAAAATCCTTCCGCTTAATAATGGAAAACAATTTCATTCAAATGGCTGCTTCGCTAAGTGGGCCTGCGATCGACTTAGAGAAGATGCTGATTTTGCCAAAAAAATCATCTTTTCAGATGAAGCTCATTTTGATCTTGGCGGGTATGTAAACAAGCAAAGTTGTCGCATTTGGGGCACAGAAAAACCCGCACGCCATCAGTGCTGCTAACCGTTGAATAATTATGCTATATGTAGCATAATTTGTGGTCCTGTATGATGTATGATTGAAATTCATTACCATACGCAAAATGTATGATAATTGTGATATTTGACTTAGACTTAAATACAAAATTTCGTTATCCAAATTTAAAAGACATCAAGTCGGGTATGGTTCGTTTCGGCTTTTTCATTTCGTTTTTTTTGTTATTTCGTCTAGGTCGTTTCGCAGTTTGTTGTTTCGAATTTCATTGTTTCACTTTTCATTTATTTCGTTTTTTTATTGTTCAGAAAATTTTAATTTCGTTTTGCAATTAGTTCGGTGAAACTTTATTTCGTCTTTGATTGTTTCTTTTTTTGATTATTTCATTTCTGAATTACTTCATCCATCATAGTTTATTTCGTCTTTGATTGTTTCGTTTTCGATCATTTCGATTTTCATTGCAAAGTTTTTTGTCCATTTCGACTTTCAATTATTTCGCCATTGTTTGATTGGCTTTTTGATTTTTGTGCATGTAAAGAACCTAAAGGCGTTAAAATTCGCGCGAATTTAAATTGGCTTTTTAAAAAAACCAAAGTAGGTTTTCAATCAACTCTGGAAGTAATGTAGTAGATTGTGAAATTCTGCATCGACACCATCTTTAAACTTTATTATAAAAAATATTTTTCTAACTGTTCTTGGCTTTTCAAATTTTGTTTCCAAAACGACTTTTTTCCACCCCCTTCGTGCAAGGGGAGGGATGGGAGAAAAAAAATAATGTGGTCCTATATTTTCAAGAGGGCTGAATCTAACGGGCGTTGGTTCTCGATTTATAAGCAACCCTTCTCCTGCCCTTCTGACAGTGTTGCCAGCTTGGCAACACTTCTTAAAAGTAAAGTTAGGACGTGAACTATTAGTGTTCTAAAGCTCAACCCGACAGGTCAAAATGAAAGGTAGGTCTCACTAACAGCCCCACTATATTGTTATGTCATATCTAACCTGAAATGTTACATACTGAATTTCTATCTTTTTTAATAAATTGAAGTCAACGAGAAAGGTTGTAATCCATTTATTTCTAAGGGATCATTTATAACTTTTAACATAAATTGAAAAGAAACCCTTTTTCTTCTAACAAAAGGCAGTACAATTTTAAAAAAGTACTTATCGAAAAAAGTTACAAGAAACATTTTGTAGGAAATTAAATGTTCTACAAGTTTGTTCTACAACTTTTTTGTCTGGCATAAATAAAAAGTGAGTTACTTGCGAAGATATAAAAAACGTTAAAAACAAAATGGTGGCTAAATGACTCAACGGGCAGTTGTGAAGAATGATGTTTTCGGCTCGAGTACTAATTTACTTTCGAACCTCGAGGTTTCTATTTACCAGCAGAAGTCAAGTAGTTAAAAATATATGATTCTAGACAGTTCTCTACTACTGATATGCGCTACAGGGCGAGAACCGTAAGCCGTATAACAAAACTGTTAAGCCAAAAAATATAGATAATTGAAGGAACTACAACTTTTATTTCGAATTTTTTTTTTTTTTTTAGAATAAAAAAATAACATATGATGAATAAACCAAAATCAACCGCTACTTTTTTTTAAGAAAATGCAGTATAACTTTTTAAAAAAAGCACTTATCGAAAAAAGTTACTTAACATATTTTGTAGACAATTAAATTTTCTACAAGTTTGTCTCACAATTTTTTTTCGCAGCGTCAAAAATGCGTGAGCTACGTCTGATAACAAAAAAAGCCGTTAAAAACAAAATGGCGGCCAAATGACTCTAGGTGCAATTGTGAAAAATGTGGTTTTCGGCTCGTGTACTAATACCCTTTCGAATATCAAAGTCAAACTGCATGTTTGAATTATTTCCCAGCAAAAGTCTAACTACCCCGTACTAATATCTCTGTCAGTTTTTAGTATACAAAGAGTTCATATCCTAACTTTACTTTAAGGAAGTGTTGGGAGGGTGTCAACATTGTCAGAAGGACAAGAGAAGGGTTGCCACTTACCAGTTTAAATCCCGAAATGTTGCTTATAAATCGAAAACCAAGGGTTGGGCGTTGACCCGAGAGCTCCCGTTGTTTCAGCACTCTTGAAGCCATAGGACCACATAATTGTTTTTCTCCCACCCCTTCCCTTGTACGAAGGGGTGGAAAAAGTCGTTTCGGGAAAGAAAATTTGAAAAACCAAGAACAGTAAGAAAAATATTCTAATTAATAAAATTTAAAGATGCTGTCGACGCAGAATTTCACAATCTACTACATTACATCCGAAGTTGATTGAAAACCTACTTTGGTTTTTTTCAAAAGCCACTTTCAAAGTGCTGGGGAGGGGGGGGGGATATGAAAGATTAAAAAACTTAAATATTCATCTTGGTATAATATGAGCATATGACACATATTTTAAGGGTATTCTTTAATATCAAATCTTACAAAATCAGAATGAACTCGAAACGACTATCTTAAAAAAGTTATAGAATTTTTAGTGAAACAAGTTAGATATTACCAAATTCGAACAGCATTGACACACACTTTATGAACTATTAGTGTATTAAGACTCAGCCCGTCAGGTCGAAATGAAAGGTTTGCCCTCATATCGGGCACTGACGCCCCTACTAATAGGCTATGAGGAATTCATTAAACAATCACGGCATAGCAAACATCATAATTGCTACTCGGTATATATTTAATTTAGATACAAAAACTGCGTTCTTTATATTATGTACTTACATAAATGTTAATAAGTTTAATAATTAAATTTTTATTTTAGATAAATTATTTTTTTTTTTTTTAAGGGACATTTTTTTTTATTTTGCGTATGATAATTTTTACTCTGGTATGATAGAAATCAGCGCATTGTATGATAAATCATTGGGGACGATATGGCAGCACTGCACGCCATTGAAAAGCCGATACACCCAAAACGAGTCACTGTTTGGTGCGGATTTTGGTCCAGAGGCATAATTGGGTCATTTTTCTTCGAGTGGCCGTTACAGTCAATGGCGATCGTTATCGGGCCATGTTGAACGAATTTTTGTTCACAAAAATTGAAGAGGAGGATATTGGCAACATTCGGTTTCAACAAGACGGCGCTACGTGCCACACAGCCGAAGCTACACTCCATGTAGTAGTAGCATTTTCAAAAAAAAAAAGTTATTTGGCGGACCCTTTACTTAATTTACTAAAGCATTTTTAGAGAATGGTCACGCTGGCCACTTTTCAACATTTTTATGATAACTTGGAAACATTTTATTCAAAATCAAATTTTAATTCAATAGAAATGAATTTTTAAACCAAAGTTATTAAAAAGCAAAAAAAAAATGACAAAAACCAACATACAAAATCGAAAAATTAAAGATTTTTAATTTTTTTTTTCGTTGATAACTTTTTTCGGAGCAAAGTTCGACTAGGCATGTTCAAAAAGTGTTTTTATTCAAAATTGGCAAAGATAAAGCCTTTCAAAAATTTATCATTTCTTATCTTTTTTGGTCAAAACTCCGTGTTTTGGTACTACGTGCCAAGTGAAACTATCCTTGCACCTAGTGCCAAGCCTTATAATAATCGGGCCAGCCGTTCAGCTGTAGATATAAGCATTTAAAAACAGCCGGAAAAACAAAATTGCGGACTTACCTACTTTTTCAATATTCTCAATACTGTCATATTTCATCAAAATCTTGAGTTCGAATTTTTTACGAATTTTTTTATTTCGAGATTTTGTCAACACAAAATTAATAACCGATGAATGCTACAATTGTTGGCAGTGTTAAAAGTACATTTATTGGCAGTGCCAGTAATTGAATCTCCATAGGATGTAATTATTGGCACCCCTTGCCAACAATTGAACCTTTGTTTTTTTTGGAACCAATTATTGGCACCCATTTAGTTAATAAAACAATAAACTTTTTATAAAAATTAAATCAAAAATGCTTTATTTAAAGCATTATTATAATAAATTAAATAAGTTTTCATCAGAAAATTGAGCCATAAACAGTGAAAAACATCTTTCAAAATTATGGGTCCTTAACAAAAACATCCGAAATTTACGCAATTTCTTGTTTTAGTCGCACGTGTTTACACTTTTATTTGAAAGAAATAATGGGAACAAAATATCTTTAAACCAAAGATACGAAAATGTGAGAAATATTTGCAAGTTCAAAATAAAAAATAAATTAACTTAATCGGCTAATGGGTTATTGAGAAAATCACTATTGAATAATGGGTGCCAATAATTGGGTCAAAATTTGGGGGTGCCAACAATTGTATCCCTTACGCTATTGGTCTTCTGTTAATATTTTTAAAAATCATGAAACAAGCTGATTGATTGATTTTTACTATATACTCGCATAAACACAAATTGTCTGTTATATCTCTGAACAAAAAAAATATCGAAGCAATTTTCGATAAGTGATTTCTTTTATTCCATAAGATCTAGAGCTCATATAGGTACCTAACCTATAGAAGTTCTTACAATTGCTTTGTGTCTGCAGAGTATACAAGTATTTAAGCTCAATAATGCTTTCAATCACATTCCCTTCGCTCACATTTTTTAGTGCATTGTCCAATAACTATAGAAAGCGAAACATAAAAAAAAAAGACAACATAGACTGTCAGCACGGGTTAAAGACTTGCAATGATGTAACTATAGTTACTAAACAATAGCATCAAAGAACAGGAAAGGAGCAATAGCAATACAAAATAGTGAAGAACAGCTCATACCTTTACCTACAGGAAATAATCTCAGTAATATGTCTTAATGTGTATCTTGTAAGTTGATAACATAAAAACCATTCAATTCCCAAAAGACCAAAGGTGCATTAGATACCATTTCTAGAAACAAGAAACACAATCGCACTTGTTTCAATGTATGGAAACAAATTTACTACCAAGAAGAGGAAGAGACACATAAAATCAACGTTTTTTTTTCAATAAAACAGAAAAAGAGGTGTTCATTTGACAGAAAATATACTTCACCTGTCGTCGTTGTTCAGTTGTTTTGAGGAATTAATTTCACCAATTCTTACATATGTTGAAAATTAAAATAACAAAAACTAATATTTCGATTCAGTCCATCGGGTTATTAGTTTGGGGACTTCTAATAGAATTAAACAAAAAAATTGTTGGTAGAGTTGTTTATTTTCCGTTCCTTTTGACGCAATCCCATAATATTATCAAAAAACATCAATTTCAATAAAATTCTTATTACGTTATACAAAATAAAATACACTTCTGAGTCGCACATACTTGCTTTTAAAAACTGTACAGGCATATCTATATTTATACAGTAGACATGGAAGTTATGAGCGAAGCATGAAATTTGTTATATAAATTTGCTAAAACAACTCTCATCATCATCATCGTGTCCTGTAACCCCGGCTGGGGCATAGGGCGTCAACAAAACGTCTCCATCCTTCAAGGTCTGCTGCAAGGTACCTTAGCTGAGGCCACGTCTTTCTCTGGGATTCTGCTTCCGCTATAAGACAGTTGATTTCCATGTTGTTCTTGGTCTAACAACCCGCCATGCACCCTGAGGATTCCATTCAAAGGACTGCTTTGCAATTTCATCGTTTGGTTTCCTCAGTGTGTGACCAATCCAACGCCATTTACGCTTTCTTATGTCGACGTGCAGCCACTCTTGACTTGTCCTGCACCACAATTCCTCAATTGATATTATTTGTGGCCAGCGAATCTAAAGGATGTGGCGAAGACAGCGATTCACAAAAGCCTGCAATTTCTTCGAAATTATAGACGTGACTTTCCAGGTTTCACAAGCGTATATCAGCACGGATTTGACATTGGATTCGAAGAATCTCAACTAAGCGCGTAAGGAGATTTGACTGGATTTCCAAATTGGGGACAGAGTACCGAAGGCAGAACGAGCTTTATTTATTCTACTTTTAACGTCCAGATTCGTACCACCGTTTGCAGAAACAATACTGCCAAGGTAGTTGAACTGTTCCACTACTTCAACTGGCGTCTCCTGTAGAATAATACGCTACTGTGTGGCGGCCTGTGAGAATTATTTTTGTCTTTTTGCTGTTTATTCTTAGACCATTCGACTCTCCCTTCACTTGCAGTGTTTGGCACATCCCGTTCAGCCCACTGATGATATTTGCCAGTAGACATATGTCATCGCCATAGTCTAAATGACTGAGCCTTTCGAACGGTCTCCCTTGAATGCCCTGTCGCTCAGATGTACCAACACTGACCGTCAATACGTCGTCCATTGCAAGCAGGAAGAGAATTGTCTCACACCCTGTTGCACTACGAAAGGAGTCGGATAGCTGCCCATTGTGCAAAAAATACCTTGCGTTGTTGTAGGACTCTTTAATAATGGCAACAATTTTTGGTGGATTTCCCCTACCAAGCAACGATCTCCATATACATTCTCGGTTAACTCGATCAAAGGCCTTCTCAAAATCCATGAACATGAGGTAAAGCGGTGATTGAAATTCCATCGACTGCTCGAGGACGATACGCATGGTGTTGATATGGTCGACACACGATCGACCACTGCGGAAGCTAGCTTGATGCCTCTTGAGTGTAGACTCGATTCTATCCTTTATTCGCTCGAGAATGATAGTTTCCATTAGTTTTGGGAAAACGGACAAAACGGTGATACCACGCCAATTGTTGCAATTCCTTAAGTCACTTTTCTTTGGCAACTTAACAATCACACCATCCTTCCAGTCCCTGGGATAGTTTTTCCCAGATGCTTTGTATCAACGGATGTAAAATACTAGCTGCTTTTACGGGATCGGCTTTCAGGAATTCAGCTGGTATTCCGTCCAGTCCAGCTGCCTTGTTGTTTTTGAGGAGATTTATTTATGTCTGGATTTCCGATTCTGACGGGGGTTCGATGTCAATACCCCTATAGGACCTGCGCATCTTGTTTAGTTGGGGCACTTCAGCACTCTGCTCAACTGAATCCTCATTTCGCAGGGCACAAAAATGGTCCTTCTTATACTCCGGACATCACACATAGACTTCCTCCATCGCTGCTGAATCATGATATGATCAATTTGGTTTCCGGTTTGACCATCCGGATGCACCCAGGTAATTTTGCTGTTGTATTTTGGGTAGGACAATTTTTTTTTATGTGAAAGGGGCTCAGTGAGAGTATAAATCCCGATTTTAGGGGTTGAAATCTCCCCATTTCACAGCCATCTTGAAAAAGAGGGTGGAAAGGGTTTCTGCGATATATTGAAAACCGTTAGTTTCACAAAAAAAATGTATGTATCTTGTAGAAAATTTAATTGTCTACTTGTAGAAATGTCAACATACCGTAAAATTGACGAACATCTAAAGAGCTTTCTCAAAAAAAAAAAAACGATAAAAGAAAAGTAACAACCCCTTTATAACATTTGCTGGAAAACGTTCATATTTTTATCTTTTACTTCTTTATTTTGAATTTTACGGAAAAAAGTATGTAACATAATTAAATTGTAGAGCATTTAATTTTCTGCAAGAAAAGTTATTTTTTTTTTAAACAAACGGTTTTCATGATATCCTGGAAACCCTTTTCAATCTCCTTTTGCAAGTTGCCGACCAAATGGGGGGTTTTCAACCCCGGAAATCGGCACATCAAAGGAAAAAATATTGCCCTACCCAAAATGCAACGTTTGGCCAAAATGTTTTAACATTTCAATGGCTGCTTTAATAGTTTTAGGTGAAAATATATAATGACCTCTCAATTCTTGATCGATCCATGCAAAACCAAATCTCAAAAATCGTTGGAGCGGTACCTCAAGATCAGAATATATAAAATAAAATATTTGTATTAATATTTGTTTCCATTTCCATTCCAAGTATATTTTTTTTATAAAACTGCTCCTCCCATATCAAGGAGCGCGAAAAAGATCCCACCCCCGGGATCCGTTTTCACAGGCCAACGTACAAGCTCTAACTTTTTGTTACACCTGAAGCTGTTCTTCCTTCTTCATTCGGTGAACGTTGTTACTCAAACAACAAACAACGAGTCAAAGGTCTTTGAATTTCTTAAGGTTGAACTAGAATAGTCGGAAGCCAACTTAAGTGGTCGTACGGAACCGAGCGAAAACAAGACATTTATATGACGCGCACATAATTGCGAAGTGGAACTTTTCGTTTAGTTTTCGTTAACTTGTCGTCGGACGTGTGAGCGCTCAACGACCGCTCTTTCGTAACTGGGCGAATGCAAAATCAAAATGGTGGAAGCAAACTAACAAGAACTTGGCGCTTGGTGCATAGTTTTCAACTTTTTTTTTTCTGTTTGATGAATGAGTGAAGTCAAATCTTAAATTGACTTTTACTTAATTTATATCACATCGAATTTAGGTGGTTTAGCAAAATAAATAATAAAAAGCATATCACTCTGTGAGTATGAGAAAATAAGCATTGAATAAACAATTGTTTTTTTTTCACTTCCAACCACTTAAGTGCATTATGGGTCACTTTTGAAATTGACGTTTCGGAAAGCTACTTTTCGGTCGGTTTTGACATAAGCTTACGACAGCTTCCTCCTATTCTAGTTCAACTTTTAGTTGTTCGTGTTCGGTGTTATCATTTACTGCCAACAACCAACAACGTACATTAGCCGCGTTTTATTATCGCTCATAACCCATATGGTTCACCTCTTGAAAATAAAACGATGCGGGTTAGTGCAAAAACAGTGCTGCATATCAGTCTGTTTTTTTCTTATATTTATTTGTTTTTCATGTAAACATGCACTTGTCTTTTTTCCTCTCTATTCCTAATACTGCTGACAAATCGCTGACATCATTCAAAATAGTTAATAGCCCTCTGCCGCACTATGGGCCCAAATGACGATTCGCGTCTCATAAATGCATTTTTTGAAATTGGTTAAAAGGGTGATTTCTGTGTGAAAATGAAAACAGGAAAAGTAAAATTTTACGATTCCATAAAAATTATATTTTTAAAATGACCCCTTCTCCCAATTAACCCCTTCCAAAGTATCAACTTTTGAACTCATTGTGCAAGTATCTTTCTGAAGCTTACTTTTGAAGGATTTATTTTAAACAAAGGGTGATGTAAAATCACAAGTGTTGTATATTGATTTAAAGCTTGTTTTTATGACTATTCGATAAAAATAAATTAAATTTAGAAAAGTTTGTATTTTAAATAAAAAAGATTTTTTTTTAAAACCCGTTTATTTAAGTTTTTTAAAAAGTTAAATGGACTTTAAAATATTTCCGCCAACTTCCGCTGTTTAGATATGTATTGCAATTGATTCCTTGGTTCCTAAACTTGAAAATACAAAAAAGTCTTCATGCTTTTAATTGCTTTTCTTTGATCTAGAACGATAAGAATGCTGTAGAGTCTAGAATAAAAAAAATCTCTTTTTTTATTTTTTCGTGCAAATTATTGTTCCATCAATTTAAAACCGCCTTAAATCAATTTTAAAACTGAAATAAGATCGTGAAAAAAACAAAAAGTCAGCTTTCATTTATATTCTTTTTAATTCATAAAGTGTGTCTAAAAATATTTGAAATTTCGCGCCAATAGCAGCATTCGGCCATCTTTTTTGTATTGAGCTTGCAGGAGGCCATTATTTTAAGATTTTTATGTTTCCTCAATTGTTGTGTGCCCAAGAAAGTTATAACCAAGCAGTTTAAAGTATTCAAAAATATAAAATAAGTCTGATTTATATAAAGTAAAAATCAAACATGAGTTGTTCCTAACAATGCTCTTTTTGCTGTCTAAGGTATTTGCAGCCCATTTTTCAAAAATTAGATTGTATGAAATATGTAATACCAATTCCATAAATCTAGTCCAGGCGTGTAGTGTCGAAAGTCCATACTTGAAGTCATTTTCATTATCTGGCTTAGATGTCACTTTTTCCAGATCATTCATTTCCTTTGGTTTTGCCCCACATATTGTACAGAAAGCACTCGAACTAGTTTCTGTCAAAACTTGGCTAACTTTCCCATCGATCATTGTTAGGTGCCAGTTATAGCTATCATTGAAACTCATCATCGAAAACTTCAATGATTGATTTTGAGAAGTTTAGAAAGTTAATTCTATTAATATTTTGATAGCCGATTAAAGCTCAAGGCTTAATTAATATTTCTAGTCAAAAAAAAATTTCAAATAGGCCCAACTTTTCACAAAAATTGACTTTTAATTTTTCAATGATCATTGGCAAGGTAGTTCAATCATTGAAATAAGAAATGTCTTTTTATGTGGAAAGTTGGGCCTAGTTGAATAATTTGTTTGGCTAGAAATATTAATTAGGTCTTAACCTTTATTTGTCCATCAAAATAATAAATGATTTTACTTCCTAAACGACTCAAAATCAATCATTGAAATTTTCAATGATGAGTTTCAATGATAGCTATAACTGGCGCCTTAGGAAAAACTCATGTTTGATTTTTACTTCTTCATCACTTTTAATCAGTTGAGTAAATGTTAGTTGATCGATCTGCTTTTGAATACCATCCACAACCGCTCTCGGTTTCTCAGGAGTTTCTTTTGAAAACTCTATCAGTATTGGTCGGCAAAAACGTACAGAAGAACGCGTTCGATTCTGTCATAAGATCATTTTAGCTTCCTCGATATTTAGTTTGATTGTGATGCTATAAATAAGCTTGCAACAAAGATTAACTCATTTTTACCTCAATAAAAATATCTGTTAATATTCCTCATGTCCCGAAGGCCCATTACATCTGCATTACGATATCCAAATTTTCAGCATCCGAGTGACAGGCTTAACAAATCTTGAAGTTGAACTTGAGAATCAGTTTTTGTTATGGTAAAGCTTGACTCTAGTGCGAAGCACAATAGTTTCGTTCGTGTTAATATCTGTTAATATATAAGGTAGGAATAACATAGCTTAGTTTTTTTTGCAAACAAATCCTTAAATACTTATTTACGTATATTGATGTTTCAAGAGGTCTATATCAATAAATAAGTATATTAATAGCCTCTTGAGTTGAAAAGAAGATCCTTCAATTTCTTCAATACACCTAAGTCCTTAAAACCTTTTGCAAGTGAAATGCATAGGTACTCTATATTTAATATGTCTGTTTTTTCTGATTATGTGAGATACTGAAAATTAATATTGAAATATAAGATATAACCTACAACTACCTATCTGCATTCAGTTTCTGTTTCTTTTTTTGTTAAGTTTTTGTACTGAATTTAAAATATAATAGTATATATTTTTATAAGCTTATAACATACAGTTATGTTAAAATGTACATAAGTATGATTGTAATTGAACAAAAAAAAATATTTCAAATAAAATAAACATTTAAGAAATTATCAAAAATTGTGTTTTGTTCATAATTGGTAAAGATGCACATCTTTGAAATTTTTTTTAGCGTGAATAAAATCATTTTCACTTCAAAATTTTGTATCTATTTTATTGGTAGTATCTAGTATCAAGATGATGTGTGCAAAATTTCAGCGAATTATTTCAAAAGACTAAAAAGTTACAGATTTATGAGACGCAAAAGCCCAGTTGGGCCCATAGTGTGCCGGTCAGAGTGAAAACCTCTATCTGGGTTATTGAAATTAACCTCGATAGAAACCTAGATCCCATGTTTTTTTGTACTACATGTTAATAAAACCTTGACCCAGACCCAGAGATAATAAAACGTAGCTATTGATGGTTTGGCAGCAGGCAGGTCTGCAAGAAGTGGCCGAATTACCGTATGAGCTATCGAGTAATACGTGACTGAATTATGTGAGTTTGGCACTACCGCTCTAGTTTTGATCAATCTAGTACCTATACCAAAATTTGAAGTTTATTCGATCACTGATGGAACTCAGTCACTCCGTCACTGAAGCCGTAATCCGGCCCCAGCTTTATTCAAAGCACCCGGTATAATTGTTACGTAGCAAAATATTGGTTTTTACATTATAGGCCAAGCATTTTTTAATAAATATTTTTTGATACCAACATTTTATTTTGAATGCAAAAAATGTTAGTATTGCAATTTATACAATTGATTTCAATGCCAAAATTGTTCATATTTTTTTTTTTATTCAAGCAATTCTCACATTATATTGATTTTTTTGTATGCATAATGAAAGGAAGTTTTATATTGCACTCACATTTTTATAGTGAAAGCTTTTTCATATGGGAAATACATTTTTTTAATGAGGAACTTCCTTCGAATCATAAATCATTCGTTGACGTACAATTTGGAGACATCCTTGTCAACACTTTCATATTTAAGAGGTTTTTTTCTCATTGTGTTTTCTTATTTTGTTTCTTGAAGTTTCAGAATTTTTAACGCAACTCAACTTCATAGATGAACTTCAGTTTTTACTTGCGATATATATGTAAGTAGGTATGATAAGGCAAGTTTCGTAAAAAAAAATTGATCAGATTTGTCATTACGAAAAAAGTGGGTTTCGCAATTCTGTTTGTCTGTCTGTCAGTCCGTTCAGCGATTTTCTTCAAACTTGGTACATAGCGTTTTTTAGAAATTCCTCCCGCAGGTTTTTTTTCATTTTTTTTAATCGGTGTGACTTATTTCACAATTTTTTTTTTAACAGAAGCTTCCAAGAAATATAAATAGTATTGTGTACCAAAATTTAAAAAAAAATATTTTTTGGATTTTTAAAAATGTTTCACAAAATTTTTTTGACAATCGAATATTTCGAAAACGACAAAATTGATTTTTTTGAAACGCGATACTTAAGAGTTTCTTAGTATTCTATAAAATATTTTAAGAAAAATGTTTACTTTTATGAAAAAATAACGGTACCTTCAATTAACTAGTTAATGTGCACAGTAACGTATTTCGCACTTTAAAGGTAACATATCTAATGAACAAACGATCAAAATCATCATTTTGCTTAGTAAACTAAAAAAAGGTTATAAATTTCCCCAATAAGAGGCAAATTTCGTGTAGAAGGGACTTTTTTGCATCAAACGTAATCTAGAAAACTCGAAATAAAGAGTTGATTTAGGCAATTATTTTAAATTTTGAACAACATTTTTATACTATTTTTGACTCAACTGGTCATGAATGAATAATACAACCAGTTTGAGCATATCATCTAACATGTCTCTCAAAATAGCTAAAAATGGATTTGCTTAGTTTCTAAGTCGATTTTTATCCAAACCATTTTTTGATCAATTAATTTAAGGAAAATTTAATTATTTTTCTTTTATATAACGCAAAGCCTGTAAAATAAAAAAAAATAATTTTTCACATTTTTTTTTTTTGGAATGTTTTTTTTTTTTTATTTAACTAATACAGCAGTAGTACCTCGTGGCGTGATGGTTAGTGCGTTGGACTGTCATGCCGAAGGTCTGGGTTTGATTCCCAGCCGTGCCACCTAAAAACAGAAATGTTTTATTCGAGGTACTGCCTCTTGCGAAGAACTGGCAAATCCTCCAAGAGTATACTATATCTCCTCAATCTTTTCTGGAAGATTTTTCAAATTTTCTACGTGGTGAAAATTGGGTGTAATCTCGTTCTATTGGGTGATTTTAACATTGACATCTTAACTTTGAGCACTGTATCGGATTATTACCTTGCTCTTACAGCTGAACATGGTCTTACATCTTTTATAAATGAAGTAACAAGGCCAATTTCAGGTAAGTGCATTGATCATGTTTTCGGTCGTTTTTCGAAAATCTCTTTGGGAAATTGTTTTGGTATCAACTTTGATTTGGAAATAACTGATCACAGTATGACAGGTATCGTCATCAATGGTATTTTTGGTACGAAACGTAACTGTTTCACACCTCCACAGACTGCGACTAATATAAGATATCCCTTACTTAATAATCAACTGCGTTTCGAGTTTTGGGAGGAGGTCTATGCTGATCAAAATGCTTCTCAAGCGTATGACTCATTTTTAAACATTTTAAAAGGTTATATAAGAAGCTCTAGTTTCACAGTCACTAAAAAGAAATCCCAGTTAAGATTAAAACCGTGGGTAAGCAATTATATTTTGAAAAAAATCAAAGTAAAAAATAAAATGCGCAAACTATGTTATAAGCATCCACTTAACTCAAACTTAAAAAAACGATTTAAGAAATTGAGTAAGAAAACTAATAAGGAAATTTCGACCTTACGTGACAACTTCTACTATTCAAAATTTCAAAACGCACAAGGAAACCCAAAAAAGGAATGGAGTATAATCAATAGTTTAGGAAATAGAATTACGCCTCATCAATTTAACCCCATTGTGCTGAATGAAGAAGGAGTCGACATTTCTGAGCCTGTAGTGGTAGCTAATACATTTAATGAATTCTTTGTTTCAGTGGGAGATGTATCTTTCCAACCAAACTGTAGGTCGTTTTGCAATAGATGTATAAGTTTTCAAGTGCATGAAAGTACGACGACTGCAAATAGCTTTTTTTTTGTAGAAATAACTGGGTTAGAAGTTTTAAGTACGATCTACTCTCTAAAGAACTCGAATTCTTGCGGTAACGATGGCATTTCTAATGCACTACTTAAGAAAATTGCGCCAAATTTAGTTGATATCCTTGCATATTTATTCAATTTAAGTATTTTTAGTGGAACTTTTCCTGATCAACTGAAATGCGCAGACGTATTACCACTTTTTAAAAAGGGTGATCGTAAAGAAAAAAACAACTATAGGCCCATTTCCTTGCTATCTTCAATATCGAAGGTTTTTGAAAAAATTATAAAAAAACGAATGTGTGCGCATCTGGCAAAAACTAATTTTTTTAGTCCAGTTCAGTTTGGGTTTAGGGAAGGATGTTCCACTGAGGATGCTCTTTTATGTTTTTGCTCTTTTATTAACAAAGCTTTGGATGAAAGTAAGTTTTGCGCTGGTCTCTTTGTGGATATTACCAAAGCATTTGACACGGTTGTTCATGATATTCTTTTGGATAAATTTTATGATGCCGGTTTCCGTGGCTTTATATACAACTGGTTCGCTTCTTATTTAAAGAGCCGTAAACAAAGAGTAAAAATCGGAGATTTCTTAAGCTACCCCCAGGTGTTAAGCTTAGGTGTCCCCCAAGGGTCAGTCTTAGGACCGGTTCTATTTCTGATTTTCATTAATTCTCTGTTTTATCTACCGTTTTCAGGCAGAGTTACGGCTTTTGCAGATGATCTGGGAATAGCATATGGCTCAACGAGCCCACTGAATCTGATAGCTGATTTAAACCATGATATGCACCTTTTGAGAATATGGTTTGCTTCACATAAGTTGATAGTAAGTGGAAAAACCAAATTAATGTTTTTCAAATTGGGTTCACTTGAACCACCAAATGTCGAAGTCAACTACCATTCATTTGCCTACATGTCCAATCTTAGGCCAATCATCATCTTACAAAAGTGCGCCATAAGAAAAATTAGTAACGCTCATCGCCTCGTTCACTCTATGTCATTGTTTAGATCTTTGAGAATCCTTCCAGTTAGGCATTTATTTTATTTTAGAGTCTCTAAAATATTTTATATGCGAGGTGGCTACATGCAAAGTCCAATATTTGGTTCACGTAACTTGCGTAGCATTACCCGTCATGTTGTTGAAATTCCAGCTTTTTGCACTACTCATTATAGAAACTCCTTCCCAGTTGTGTCCTGTAAGCTTTTTAATCATCTTCCTCATGATATAAGAGTTATAAGAACTCAAAATAAATTTTTAAAAAAAGTTAAATCATGGCTTCTTGATTTTGATCACGATGCGATAGAAAATTTGCTCACCTACATTGCATAAATAAGTTAAATTCTTATAATTATAATTATATTATGTACATTTTGTTGTTAATTTTTATAGAAAAAAAAAAAAAAAAACAAATACTGTCACCCCACATTGATTAATTTTGTCTTTTTTTTTAAAGTGACATCTAACACTATTTTTAGCTTTTATAAGCAAAATACAAAATGTCACTAGCTATTCTCAAATGTAAATAATAAGATTTTGTAGCTATGTATATGTATATTTATTATGTAAAAGAGAATAATGAATAAAATAAATAAAAATAAAAAAAAATAAAAAAAATACTTGTCATGAAAAAGTGTTTCTCATTTAGCCGTTCGGACTCGGCAAAAAACTCTAGGTCCCCTCCATTCCTGCCAACAACACGCACACAGGAAGGGTTGTGAGTTGTAAGTCACTAGGCCCACGAGCTGTTGCGCCACCCAATTTATTTTTATTTATTTTAATACAGTAGTCTCTCGACAATGTGAACTTATTAAAATAATTTTTCAATTCTCATTAAACTGATTAAAATAATCTTCATATCCATTGAATACAACACAAATTATTTTTTTTTAAGGCAGTTTCAACATTTATTGAATTCATATAATACAAGTAATTGCAAGTACATACACTTTCCATTACATTATAGAGTCTAAAAAATTTCGATGTTCACATTTTAGAGATGACTGTGTTAATTTTTGGCGATTCACATTTTAGAGAAATTCGCATTATCGGTAACTAACATTATCGAGGGACTACTGTATAAACATTTTTAAATTTTTTTGAATAATTCATTTCGATTGAGACACAAAGTTTGCAACATTTTCTGGAAATTTTGCTTTGTTTTCGGGTTATAGGTATGCAAAAAACTATAAAGGATGCTTAGTGAATTGGCTATCAGCTTGCGCATACTAACGATAGGTGTGTCTATGGCAGCCCCACCTGATCATGTGAAAAATTTACATAAGGCAGTCAAGTTGTACATGATCCTCCAGTTATCATTTTTACTATTCTTAAAACAATAAGCTATAAACCCTTAAAATACTGAATCTAAAAACCAAATATCAAATATTTTTTTTAAATCAACAGGATTTTAACCGGCAAAATTCACAAAGTATTTTCCTTGTTGAGGGTTGGATTCCCTAGAACCAACAACTATACTCCTACCAATGAACGGGAATTCACACAATCTTATATCGTCATAGTTGCCATCACTTCGATGAATTGAGCTTGTACAGGGTCGTTTACTTAACGAGTGAGGACATTCGACATCCTCAATGGGGGTTGATGCCTGCTCACCTGGTTCACCTACACCGTCGTACCGCACCGTTTGTCTATCACTCTATCTCTCTCTCTCGAGAGTCTTTATCGCAGTTTAATCGATGTTTTATCTGTTTTAAGGATGCGAACGCTACTTTGTTCCGACAATAAATTGTTCGCATCAGATCCTTAAGTACATGTTTGTATCCTTTTGTTGCTTTTCTTTTCTTTAATTTTTTTTTTGTTGTTTGTGTTCCATCTTACAATTTTTTTTATTATTTTTTAACTTGCCTTTTGTTTTCCACTTGGAAAATTATTTTGTATTTTTCTTTAGTTTCCTACGAAAGAACAGAAGAATGTGCTGCTATCTTTGTAAAAGCAGAGTACGAGTATGAAGCACTCTGGCAGTGTGGCATACTGGCATCTTGTCCTTGTGTACGAGTGTACTTTTTAAATTAAGTCCTCTTGGAAAGTATTTTTTTTCCTCTGTTTCAGAAATTTTTTTTTTTCTGTGCGCTATTTCTTGCTCCTTTGGTGATCCTTTCAATTTTTCTTCTTCAAATTGATTTCGAAATCGATTGGGGAATTTCGTAGATAAATTGAATCTCCAAATAAATAGAAGTTAATTGAAGGCAAAGTAAAGTGTGCTGTGTGCTGTGTGCTCTGATGGGAGATACCTTACAATAAATTAGTAGGACTTTGGATGTTGAATTTTTGTGGTATTGTTGTAAACAGTTTGTCAAACTTGTCATTTGATAAAGATTGAAGCTATGCCGAGAGTAAGAAGATTAACGAGGAACATAAAGTTTTTTGTTGTTGTTGGTTTTATGTGTTGCTTTAAGAGTTATAGGCATCTAATTCATTTTGTGACATTATTCGACTTTAGTGTTTGCAGTTTAATGTATCGTAATTCTGATAATATCTAATTCAAACAAATAAATAACAATTATAGCTCGATGGGACTATAAAAGAAGGATGAAATACAATATAAAAGTATAAGAGAGGATTATAAGAAGTTTAACTTTCAACCGCCTAACCCAATTTCGTTGACCAGAATCTTAAGTTTGAAACCAATTGATTTTTGTTTAGGTAGGTACGTATTACTATTTTCATATTTTGGCTTAAATAAAGCCAAAAAAGTCTGTCCGACCATTGGTATCGTATAGAGGACAGTCCTACCTTTCATTTGATACCCCATTTATAGCAGTTGCTTATACACTAGTCAACAATATTAAAGGAACAAATTTTTTTTCAATTTTTGTTAGCGTTTTTTGAAGAGCTGTATCTTTGTGACGAGTGGTCGTATTGAGTTGAAATAAAAAGCATTTTACAGCTTTATGTTTTTGTTTTGAGATTTGTTTGCAAGCAAATTCTTTTGAAGTACGTTATTGCGTTATCGCAAAAAATGAGACGAGACAACAAAATTATTTTGTTTTTATTTTTTTTGAAGGTCCTCATTTCTATGGATAAATTTTTTTGAGTCAATTGAATATCATGATCAGATACCTTGTTTATTCAGCTTCAATTCAGTTTTTTTGTTGTTTTCGTACGATTTTTTTTGACATGGTTTATCTGACTTTGAATGAAAAAAGATACTTTTAGCCTTGATTACCAATATCTCAGCAAAGAATGACGTTATAAAAAATTCAAAGACAGTTTTGGAAATCTGAAAAAGCGTTTTACAAGATTTTTTTATGATTTTGTAGAAATTATTTTTTTTTACCGTTCACCGTTAGTTTAAAAAAAAGTACTAAAAACCGACGTTTTGTGGTCTTTTCGTAAATCTTTTTTTTTTCGTTGCAAATATTGATTGCATGGCTTGCGTTGGTATGCAAATTTATAGACTTTTAAATCATCAATATTCTAGTAAGTTTTCAAATTGATTCATCGAACCGTTTTTCCTCACCAAAACTTCAAAGTCTTACAAACCAGGTAAAGGAACAAATTGTGGTGTTCCTAAACAATGCGAAGTTGTCATCAAAATGACAAGAAAACCGCAATTCCAGTGGATTTTTTTCACAGTTTTGCATTAGTTAGATACTTTTTTGAAGTGGCCGCGATGAGGTAGGTAATCTTACGGTCGGCTCCTGAACTAATACTCTAGTTCTAACTATCGAATATTCCCTCCACACCATGGATATAGAGGGTGCTTTTTACAATGTCGACACATCTGCAATCGCATCTGCACTGACATCCTTGGAGCCTTGGAGGTAGATGGTACGTTTGGTGAATTGGCTAATCAAATGCTGACTAGCCAGGGTTATCAATTAAAAACTGGCCGGCTTTTCGGCTAGAAGGTCTGTCAGTAGAGGTGTCCTATCTCCCCTTCTTTGGAAATTGACAGTAAATGAGCTACTGGCATGCCTGGAAGCCCTATCAGGAAAGCAACCTACTGTCTTAAAAGAACTGGGTGTCAATTGGGACCCAAAAGATAGAGCTCTTGAGGCTGCTCTAGGTGGCCACTTGATGACTCTGAGGATCACATGATTCCCGAAAGTACCTACCGTGTGTCTCCTCGTGGCGACACTTAGAAACGTTTATTGTGAAGTATGGATGTGTGCAAGTTGAGCGGTCATTGAAGATATTACCCAGAACATGATGAACTTTGTTCAAAAGATTGAAAAACTATCTGTCTGAGACTGATCCTTGCATCTTTTCTATATGGAACATGAACGGCTAAGCACGGAGGTTATGGTATATAGCAGCAGAACTAACTTCCATAACCCAAGTTATATACTAAAACTATATATCTACTGTTTTCGTCCCTGCTTTTCTGAGGGGTCGAAAGACCAAAAGCAAAGAAACATTACTGCGATTTTCACTTGAAAGAGTATTGATTGCGCATTGCAAGTTATTGGTTATGTAAAAATGTCCATAATTTTGAAAATGTTCACCTTTACTTAGGTCAATAGTGAATTTTAAAGGTACCACGGGATCACATTGAATATCCGTTAATTAAAGCCCATTGACTTTGTGATATGGGTTGGTATTTTTGGGGTGCACCGCCGTGGTGGCTGTGGATTTCTATCAATATTCGATGGCCAGTTTAGTGCTACTATTCTGGATAGATAGAAAAATATCATACCAAGATAGGCTTCATTCCGCAGGTTAAGTTAAATTGGAAGTTTAACTATCATCATAAGTAATTGATAATACAGTTCGCTAATTGATGGATAGGAGTAGTATTATCAAAGATATGGGAAAAAGAATAACGAGTCTTGTTGACGTAATCAACTCCACCAGGTAGGTCTCACCGTGAGATTAAGGCAGGTGCTCTCCTGAACTTATTTTTCATTCTGTCTTAAAAAGGCTCTTACAAAGCGCTTTAAATAAGCTTACCAACTGGGCTGACCGGTGTGGTCTGGGTGCTAACCCTCATAAAACAGAACTTGTTCTATTCGCAAAGAAATATAAAATCCCTCATATTGATCCTTCTTCCATCAAAGGCACTCCACTAACATTCACTGATCAAGCAAAATATTTGGGTCTTATTTTGGGTAAAAAGTTAAGCCGGAAATCTAATATACAAGAAAGAGTCAAAAAAGTCACAGTGGGCATGAGATAACATGCAAAAAGCCGTTGAGAGCAAATGGGGCCTTCAATCTCGTATTACTCACTGACTATATACTTACACCAATCCTCACTTACGGGGTGACAGTATGGTGGAATGCTCTAGATAAAGCGGTAAATTGCAAGAAATTAAGCAAAGTCCAGTGCTCTGCCTTTTTGTGCATAAGTGGAGCACTTCGTACGACGCCTTCCAACGCTCTAGAAGTTCTGCTCCATCTGACACCCCTCAATAATTTCAGCAAACAAGTGGCTGCAAATACTGCAATTCGCCTAAAAGCTTCCTCACAGTGGATCAACAATAACATTGACCATTCCATCATTCTGGATTCATTTGGATCAATGCCAAGTCACACTGATTACACCATCCCAAAACTGCAGTTTGGCAAAAACTTTCAAGTCAGCATTCCGCATAGAGTTCTCTTAAAGGAAGATATATGGCTCTCTTGGAAGATGAATCAATCCATTTTTACACCGACGGCGACGGATCGAAAACTGATGACGGGGTGGGTGGTGGTTTCTCCTTGCGTCTTCCTAATCATTGTAGAGTGTTCCAGGCGGAACTTATGGCGATCAAAGAAGCCTTATCTTGGCTGAAAGAAAACGTGATATCAACTACAGATATCCGCATCTTCTCTGATAGTCAACCAGCTATCAAATGTCTGGAATCGGTCTCTACTAACTCCTTAACAGCCCTAAATTGCCGTTCATCTCTGCTGGAGATGGCGCAGCAGTTTAACATTCACATTGTGTTGGGCGCCAGGGCATAGAGACATCCCAGGTAATTGCAAGGCCGATGAACTCGCTAAAAGTCGAACAACTTTACCTCTTCTATCTAGTAGGAAAGATATATGAATACCCATCGCAACATGTAAGCTTATGCTAAAGCAAGATACATTAGAGAGAACAAACCTTAGGTGAAACAATATCACCACTTGTTTGGCAACAAAACAAACCTGGCCTGTAATGGACTTAAAGCGATCTAAGTGTTTGATTAAGTAGATTGCACATTAGCTCCATGATTGGTGTTATAACCGGACACTGTCTTAGTATTATCCCAAATTTAAGAGCCCTCAAAACCCTAACATGTGCACGGGCATGGTTTAGATCAGTGATTCCTAAAGTGGTCCAGGTGGACCCCCAGGGGTTCACGGGAGATTCGACGGGGGTCTACGTTGACATGAATAAAAATGGGGGCTCACCATGCAGTTGTAAGTGGGGGTCCATGAAAATGTATCTGACTTCGATAGTAAAGAACAAAAATTTAGGCTTGGGCTTATGTGGCAATGAAGGCAGATATTACCTACACTAATCAAAAATATTAGGGGAACAAAAAAAAATCCAAATTTGATGATTTTAACAGGCTGTATTTCAGTGAATAATGGTCATATTGCGACTTTAAAAAATGGGTTTTGAAGCTTTAAGAATTATAATTCTAATTTTCAAAACTGTTGTCTTAGATTTTTTAGGAACTTCTAATGCAGTCCTAACAATAGTATTATTAGAATAATATTGTTAATTTTTTGCTTTTTCTTTGGTCCGCGGGCTTGAAAAATATTTGTTCAGTTAGGCTGGCATGTGGATTAGATAGCCTGTTTATGTAGTAATTTTATATAAGGTAGCTATAGGTACTTGTTGAAGAAAACAAAAATAAGTTAGGTATCTATAAAAACGTTTCTTTTGACACCGGATAAAAGATACTTTCATTATTCTTAAGATACGAATTTAATCATCATTATTTCAATTTATTTTTACCACCAAACGTCTTAGCTTTTCAATTAATTATTGCTTACTTAACTTTTACTTTCTAGCTCCAAGCTATAGAAAAGAATTTCTTTCATCTTATGATACCCAATTGAATGCTTTTATCTTTTTCTCTGAATTGAAAACAACTTCTTGCCAATCTTAAGATCACACACAAGTGTTGTTTTATAGTTTTATCGTGTTCGTTTCTTAAAATTTCGACGAAGGATAACAAAAAAAAAAAAAAAAAAAATAAATAATATTCTCTTACAATTTTAGCGATACAAAAAGTTTTATCGCCAAAATGCCTATGGGATGAATACGCACTGAAATAATATACAAAAAACTTTTCTTAGGTTTTTAACTTCTATCCCTTAGTTACACTTCGTATTTTCTTTTGGAATCTTTGAAAGTTTATTTAAACATATAAAATAGGTATGAAGGTATACATATATATACATACAAACATTTGCTTTACTTTGAGATAAAACTAACTTTGCGTGGTAATAGCATTCTTCGCCTTTTCGACCCACTTTTTAAGGTTCATATTTTGTTCAGAATTTGAATGAACAATGTACATTATGTAAAGTCAATGCGGAAGCAGTGAACAGGATGTGCCAGTTTTGCTGGACTTCCTTTACTTTGAACTTCCCTCTTCCACTTTGTTGTTTGTGTATAACTATTTTTCGATGATGCTGAAATAGCAAAAAGTTATTCTTCTTTATGTAAAATGTTGATTCCTTTTACTGTTGTGTGCTGTTTACACCACACATAGACTGTTTATGAAGAATTTTTTGATGGCAGACGGGTGTGACTTGAAACTCAGCCAGGAAGCAACATAATATCCTGTATCTCTTCATATTGCTACATAAAGTTGTACCAAGTAAATTTAAGGGATTTTGTAGAGTCTACAATCTATACACCCTTGTCAAATACCAATTCAAAGTTTCTCATTTTCTAAAAATAATTTCGTCAGTCTTATTTAAGAGTATTTCATTATTTGTATATAAATTATGATTCCACCGCTCAAATTTGGCTGTTTTTCAGGGACTCAAAAGAGTTTCCTTAACGAATGACGATTGTTCCTTACCTTATAAAAGTGATAAGAGCAGCAGGAGAGAAAGTTTCATCAAAATGGCATCTTTTAACAATTTAACAAAGCGCATTTTCACCAGCGGATGACATATTGAGGGTATAGGGTAATCAGGACCCGAAGTTTCACCAAAATCCCAAAACTACATTTCATCTTAATGAACATTATATGGTTGGGCATTGTAGAATACTGATGGTCTCGTTAATAAAATAGCAACAATATAATTCTTTGTCGTAAATGACTTGCTGTACAATTCAGCTGAGGTTTTTGCAAGAGCTCATCAGAAGGATTTTGTTCAGCGAATGAATGCAACATACAGAATCAAAGGCGCCACTAATAATCTTGAAGACAGAGACCGTGTGGAGTGTTCCCATTAAAGCACTTCAACTTTCAACAAGGCAGTAGCGGGAGAATTCCCCAGATAGAATCAACGGTGGTGTCTACGGTTCCAGTCTGGCTGAATTACTAAGTGAACACCTTGAAACTTGAGTCCAATAAAGCTGCTGGAGCTGATGGCCTTGCGGTCGAGCTATTTAAAGCGGCTGTGGTGATGAATTTGTTAGGAGTAAGCACAACCTCATCTGCGAAATATGGTCGGAAGATAAAATGCCCGATGAATTAAATCTCAGCATTGTTTGCCCGATCCTGAAAGAAGGTTATCCTCCGGACGGCACCAACTACAGAAGAACATAAGTCTGCTTAACATCGCATGCAAAATCTTCTCTGCCGTACTTCAAAAACACCTGAAGCTATTCGTCAACAACCTGATAGGTCCATAGACCAGGAAAGTCCACCATATTGATCGACTAAATATTTGCACTTGGGCAGATCTGCCAAAAGACAATTCCTGGATCATATCGATACCCACCACATTTGCATAAATTTCAAGGCCGCGTGTGTGGTGACCTTTTTGTTTGTTAGTAATTGTGTGGTTCCATGAAACCCATTCAACCAACTATTATACAGGGTGTCCCGTACCTGAGTGGAAGTATTTTGGGGTATGATTCTTGGGGTTATTCTAAGAAATGTATGTTATGTATCTCCCCTCCCTGAGGCAGGGGGGCAGTTTCTGAAACATTGACTTTAAATGCAAAA
This sequence comes from Dasysyrphus tricinctus, assembly GCA_963921185.1. NCBI lineage: Eukaryota > Metazoa > Arthropoda > Insecta > Diptera > Syrphidae > Dasysyrphus > Dasysyrphus tricinctus. Next base: position 53,082,152 of record OY992530.1, on the reverse strand, counting down.
GAAAAAGTTGTTTAAGCGAAAAGTTTTTGAAAAATTAAATTTCAAAGTCAAAATTTAAAACAAAAATATGATTTTTTTTTCTTAAGTCGATATTTTTCAAAATTTAACGTAATTAAGTGCATTTTTTGTGTTCAATATTCAATGCTCTCATTATTTTTTAGTCCATTACCGAAAACCAAACGTAAAAATCTTTCTTAGTTTTTGAGAAATTAAGAAAAAACAAAAGGTACTTTTACCAAAAAAGCCAGAAAAAAGGGTTAAATTATGGATAATTCATGAATAAATTAATTTTTTTGGGGCTTTTTTGGTACAAGTACCTTTAGTTTTTTCTTAATTTTTCAAAAACTAAGAAAGATTTTTACATTTGGTTTTCAGTTATGGACTAAATAATAATGAGGGCATTAAATATTGAACAGAAAAAATACACTTAATTACGTACAATTTTGAAAAATATCGACTTAAGAAAAAAAAATCACATTTTTGTTTTAAATTTTGACTTTGAAATTCAATTTTTCAAAAACTATTCGCTTAAACAACTTGATTTAAAAACCAAATGCAAGAATGAAGTATAAGCTTTCAAAAAAATTATAGCACATTATTAGATGTGTTTTCGTTGATTTTAAATGTTTTGTTTTACATTTAAAGTCAATGATGTTTCAGAAACTACCCCCCCTGCAGGGGAGATACAACTTTCCCCCCATACATTTTTTTTCTTAGAATAACCCCAAAAATCATATCCTAAAATACTTCCACTCAGGTACGGGACACCCTGTATATAGAGCAATGTCTTGTTTTATAGAAACGCTGCTCTAGGTTGGCAGTGACCTCACCGACACCCTTGATGTCAAAAAAGATTTTATAGGCGCTGCTATGCGACTTCATCAACATCGATCTTGAAAGAATAATGCAAAACTCTCATGTCAACACCAGAAGCACCATCTTTCAAAAGTCCGTCCATCAAGTACTCGCTTAGGCGGACATAATCGAACGAAAAAAGCGGGATGTCAGTAGAGCTTTCGTAAATATTGTCAAGGAAGCCAAGCATATGGTTTAGACGGTGAATAAAGGCAAGACCAAACACATGTTATGTCAACAAGAAAGGACACCCAACACCGAAGGCTCGGGTAGAACATCACCGTAGACCGCTATAATTTCGAGGCGTTAAAGACTTTTACCACAGATACTATAGTTACATAGATATCGCACGCAGAGCAAATAAAAATGACTACTTTTTTATCGTGGGACGTAGAGCTACATCCCAGTTATATCAATAGTGTGTGAGTTATTGGCCACGTATGATGTTTTTTTTTTTTCATTTCATTTCTTTATTCAGCAATTTAGCTATTTGTATAAACATCATTATTATAATTATAAATAAACTTATCGCTAGACATATTTTGTTTTTACATAACTAACTAGTTTCTTCTTAAACATTTTCAAATTTAGTTCAAGTTTTAAATCGTTAGGCAATTCATTAAATAGTTTAAGACCATTGTGTATAAGCATATTTTGTGCAGATCGTGTTCTTAAAAATGGAAGACGAATATCATATCTATTTCTCACATTATAACTATGTATTTCGCTAACATATGTTATTCTCTCACATAAATAATTAGGAACTAATCCATACCTCATTTTAAAGACATAGATTAACACATTCATAATAGTTCTTTGGTTTACACTTAGCCATTTTAACATATTTAACATGGTAACAATTGGTGTTAGCCAATGACATTTAAGTATTATTCTCATGGCCCTATTCTGTAATTTTTGCAACCTATCAATCATTGTTATGTTACCGAGATATATTATAGTGGAACAATATTCAAAATGGGGTTTAATTATAGTGTTATATACATTTATTGCACACAAAATTGACATTCTTTTCCTAATTCTCGAAAAAAAAACCTATCTTTTTCCAATTTTCTTTGAAATATAATCAATGTGAGAGTTAAATTCTAACTTTTCGTCAAACATTATTCCCAAATACTTTATTTTGTCCACTACTTCTATTACCTGGTTTTCGATTTTAACTTCTACATCAGTTTCTCCGTTTATCATCATACACTTTGTTTTCCCTATATTCAAACTTAATTTGTTCATACGGAAACATTTGCTTAATTGTATTAAATCAAAGTTAATTTTCTCCACACATTCGTTTATATTTTTTCCTACTACATACAACAAGCCGTCATCAGCAAATAGTTTTAAAAAAGAATATTTTACAACTTTAGGCATTTCATTTACATATATTATGAATAACAACGTTCCTAAAACAGATCCTTGCGGAACACCCAAATTCACATTAATAGAATCAGAAATAGCTTCTTCCACTCTCGTTCTCTGCGTTCTCCTCAGCAAGTATGATTTAAACCATCTTAACTCTTTACCATTCCTCGCGTTCCAATGTTTATTCGCTATGCTATCTAGCTATCCCAAAAATTTGAGATAACTTGAGTTGTTGTTGCGTCAGCTGTTATCAGCTGTTTTTTAACAAGGGATTACAACAACACAAAGCTATCCGGATAACTGAGAATAGCCAGCGGAACGTGCCCATTGACTCCATATCTACTCAGCTTTTTCAAAAGAATTTCTCGATCCACTGTTTCAAACGCTCTCCTCAGATCCACAAACACGGCAACAATTTTCATTTTCAGGTTTATTTCTGTCTTCCAATCAGCAATTACTAAGTTAATCAGAGATTCGCAACTGTGTCCTTCCCTGAATCCTGATTGACATTCCACGAAAAGTTGACTTTCTTTCATAAATGTTTGAAGTTGTTTTTGAACAATTTTTTCTAAAATTTTTCCATCATTTGGCAACATATTAATCGGTCGGTATTCCTCTGGACCTCCTGGATTGGTACTTTTTGCTATGGGAACCACTAAAGATTCTTTCCAACAATCTGGAAAAACACCTTCTTTCAAGGAATCATTTATTATTTTGCACAAGTGACCCCCAATAATGTGAAACGAATCACTGATCATGCTAACCGACAGCATGTTCTGATCTTTTTTATTTTTCATGCCTTTGATAAATGATTTTAGTTCATCAAACGTCACAAACTGAAACTCAAACGTCTTATCATTGTCATCAATATAATCAAAATAGTTTTCTTTTGGTATCACTCTATTAATTTCTATGACACTCTTAACAAAAAACTCATTAAGTTTCCCCGCTAACAGTTCTCTGTCACTTATTACTATGTTTTCAAAAGTAATACTTTTTATTGCACTTTTCTTCTGTTTTAAAACAAGTGATTTTATCACACGCCACATTGTCTTTGGGTCCTTGGCCCCTTGAACTTTGTTAGAAATATACATGTTCTTCGCCTTATTAATTTCAGATTTCAACCTGTTACGTGCAAGCCTATAACTGTCCCAATCATGACTACTATTCGACCAAATAGCTAGATTATATTTTGTAATTTTACTTTGTCTTAGTCTTCTTAGTTCAGCATTGAACCATTCGTTTTTATCACAAGTGCTCACTGTTTTGATAACCTTGAGAGAATTAACTGCGCGGGCAATCACAGTACTAAAGTTTTCAGCCATTGAATTAATTATCACAGTCAAAGATACTATTTAATAAATCTAAATTATCACGTATTTTATCGCAAAATTTAAACTTATTGTATTTTAATATTTGCATTTGTCTTTGTTTTATAACCGCCTGTACATCGTTTTTGGTTTCCATAGTTATTTCGATGCTCTCATGATCACTAATTTTCCAATCCCTAACCACTTCTGCTGTTACATTTAAATTGTTTGTAATCACATAATCAATTAAAGTACGTGACGTAGGAGATATCCTTGTTGGTTGAGATATTAATTGTTTGCATGCATTATCAGAAATTACCTGTTCGATGTTGAAAAAAGATAGATTTACATACATAGACATATATATAAAACGTCAACAAGAAGTCAGCTGTAGTTTGATCAACCGATTCGATTTTTGAGGACGAAACAAAAGAGCTTGCAATCACAAAATATTGAAAAAATGGTAATTTTTATTTGTACTGGATGTGATATCTATGTAACTCTAGTATTAGTACAGGTAAAATAGTGCGAAAAGTCTTTCGAATAAAAAAAAAATTGGTACCACCATGAAACTTGGAGAAAACATTTCATGTACCATGGGAATGAAGAATCAAAAGAGTCTATAAAAATATTTCATATGGAAGGGTGTTTTTTTGAGAGGGAGAGGGGGGGAAATTGTGGTGTATCAAACGGAAAAAATTACCTTGGTACAACATAAGCATATGACACATGATTTCAAAGTAAAAACCAAGTCGATATGACCTCTGCGAAAAAAGTTATTGTCATTTTTATGGTAAGATGACTATATGCTCAGTATAAAAGTAAAATATTACCGAAAACTGGTTGAAAATAATGGTCCATCTATGAAACTTGGCATCAGTGGTTCATTTGTCATGAAAATCAATAATAAGAAGAGTCTATAAAAATATTTGTGGTTAAAGGGTGTTTTTTTGGTGAGTTGGGGTAGTGGTGGGAGTAATACCATAAGACCAGTGACAAAAATGGTACCCCCATGAGATTTTGGAAAAATGTGCTATTAACTTACAGAATGAAGAATTAAAAGAGTCTATAGAAATATTTTGCATGGAAGGGTGTGTTTTTTGAAGATAGGGGAAGTGTGCGGTTATTTTTCAAAAAAATGGAAAACGATGGTAACTCTCAAGAAACTTGGTAAAAGTGTTTCATTTACTACGAGAATGAAGAATTTACGGAATTTACAAAAATATAAAGGAAAAAAGGGTGTTTTTGTGAGCTTGGGTAAAGGGTGTTATTTGATTTTGGAAACAATTTTAGTTTTTCGAAAAAGTTGTATACATTCCTTCACCCATAGAGAACATCCTTCTGCCATATAGATATTTTTATAGACTCTTTTGATTCTTCATTCTGGTAGTTCATACCACATTTTAATAAAGTTTTATGAGGGTACCATTTTTGTAACAGGTTCTATGGTAATAGTCCCACCATAACCCCAAAGCTCACCCCAACCCTCAAAAAACACCCTTTAACCACAGATATTTTTATAGACTCTTCTTATTATTGCTTTTCATGATAAATGAACCATTGATGCCAAGTTTCATCGACGGACCATTATTTTCAACTGGTTTCCGGTAATATTTTACTTTTATACTGAAAATATAGTCATCCTTACATAAAAATGACAATAACTTTTTCCACGGAGGCCGTATCGACTTGCTTTTGGTGTCATTGGATTCAGCATTTAAAACTACCTTAGAAACATGTGTCATACAATAATGTTGCACCAGAGTTAATTTTTCTATTTGATAGACCACAACTTTCCCCCCTCTCCCCCTCAAAAAAACACCCTTCCATGTGAAATATTTTTATAGACTCTTTTGATTTTTCATTCTTATAGTACATGAAACGTTTTCACCAAGTTTCATGATGGTACTAATTTTTTTGTTTTATTTATTCTATTTTACCTGTACTATATCTGTGTTTTCGCTGTTTACTCGGCTTATAACAACAGCCCTAAGTTGCTGCTTCTTGGGGCTTAGAAGGCAATTGAGATGTAAATCTCTGTCCCGAGCAACTAAGGTGTTCTTGTATAAGAAACTTATCATCCCGACTTTCCCTTCATTTTCCGTTTTCACAAAATCTGATAGTATTGCCCCGTAGCGGTTCTTCTCAAAAGTTACCTTATGCAATGGACTATTACATATTAAAAAAAACTCAGTCCGTCAGGTTGTAATGTAGGGCTGGTTTCACTAATAGATTCACTTTGATAGTGACACTTTTTAAAAGTTTTATCAGGACATTACTGTACTGAAACTAAACACGTCAGGTCAAAATGAAAGTTTGGTCTCACTAAAAGCCCCACCATATACATTCGCGTTCTAAAAACTTTTCATATTTTCTTTCATAGAAATCTCAATGCTTCCACTTTTATTTCTCCACGAATCCGTTATTTACCCTTACATCACCTTAACAAAAAAAAAAACAATTATAACATCATATCCACGTGTCATTAGCGTTGCAAAATCCATAATCCGTTGAAAGCTGCTAAAGAACTTCTATACTCCTCCGGTCCAATGATATTTGGCTTACGAAAAGAAGAGATCACAAAAAAAAGAAAAATACATTGAAACACACACTCATATAGGAACGTTTCCTTGAAACTTTTATCCATCCTGATTCCTGATGGTGAACATAATACACACTTTTTTAGCTCTTCAGTCTCTTCTGGCTCTGGTTGTGGCTCGCAGCTTTAAGTGGACCAAAATACCATACGGGCGGAGAGCTATTAAATTTGTATACGTACTCAACTCATATCAGCTACAGAACTGACGACTCCAACGGTGTCAACGACGGTGATGATTACGAAAAATCTTCCCTGGGCTTCAGATCCCAAAGGCTGTCGCAGAAATATCTCACTATTTGCTCTGCGGATTGTCATCGTATGTATGTATGTACTGTGTAATTTGATTACGGTATTAGGAACGTGCAAATGGGTGTGAAGCGGATTCCAGAGTTGTAGTATTTGTCGAGCAAGAATGAGAATAGCACTCTCGCTTATGACACTCATCCGCCACCACCGCTTATTTCATGAGTTTCACTCGGGTTAATCTGTTCACATAAGCCGATGATGTACACAGTGGCTTCTCTTTCCACTTTTTTTTTTGTAAGTTTCCATGGTATTCTCACATCTTCTTATGACCACCACCTAAAACCCGGATCAAAATCACATTCACGTAGATACCTTTATGAGAAGTGAACCACAACCATCATACACTGAATTGTGTGAGTTTATTCTTTTAACACACAAAATGTTTTCATCAGAAAAGATTTAAAAAGCTAAAAGACCGTCATACGGTTGGAGTTAATGGTCTTTAATGCCAAACATTAAGATGGATAGTACCTATTACGCAACGATAATAACGAAGTCGAAAGATTAAGGAATTTACTTTTTCTGTTAACATAGTTCTGAAGCTAGGTTTCTATGGAAGTTGGTAATGGGACTGCATTTGGAAATCTATAATTTTTCCTTTGGTTTACATTCGATGAGAAGTAATCATTTATTTTATACATCGAAAGTTCTTGAAAAGAAACTTAATGACTTTTGGAGGTGGTCTAATAATTAAAGCAAGGGATTAAATATGTGGGGATCATGAATAGCTAGGTGGTTGTTAGGAAATCTTAGCAATTTCAAGAGAATGTAGCTTTAATGTGTAGTGCCATTTCCTAACTCTTGAAATATTGCGTCATAAACCTTTTTCAGTATGAACAACATTTTCAGCCAGTCGAATACGAACATGGAACTATTTCCGGTTCAATATCAGCAAACCATTTTGATGAATCTTTTCACGTTTAGCAGCTGCAGTATTGCTGCTGCATTATTTTAATTGAAATTTCTACTCGAAATGCAAACTATTTCGGCAGCACGCAGCTTTGACTCTGGAATAAATTTGCAACAATATTTTTTTCTCCATCTTCAAAACTTGACGAGCTGCGAGTTTAAATCTGGGATTTTCAACTGATCTTTTTTCACATCCAATTGGGCGACCTGCATCGTGCCTGATCGGGAAACTCAGATCTTCGTATGGGCCAGTAGTGCAATAATCAGTCACGATGAAGTGGATGTTTTACCTCCCCTTGATCGTCCGCGGGCAACTATCTGCGTATCCCAATATACGTAAATATTCTAAAATTTCAAGTGCAAAAGGCCTAGCTTTCTAGGATAGGCCTTGGAAGTTAGAATTCTTCGTAACTGAAATAAAACCCCTATCAAAACCACCACTACTGCTCGGATATTGTTATCGGACAAAGATTGGTCTCGGGAATGTTTTTCAGATTCCTGAAAGCTATAGGTTTCGGACTAGAATACACGTCGCATCAGCATCATACAGTTTTACGTCCCAACGGAACTCTCCCCTCTTGAGAAAAAGGTCACCTTTTATAACTCGTTGAGTGCCGCTGAGTGGTTGGATGTTGTAGGAACTGGGGGCCTCGAGCTGTATCTTTTCCTACACATCAAGTTCTTACAATACCTCCACGTTGGTGGCCGCCGGATACTGGTCTTGGCTTTATGCCAGGACTTGCTAAACTTGTAAGTGCGAATGTTGATCAAGGAAAGAATTGCAACATTAAAGCCATGGCCCTACAGATTGGAAGTTAGTGCGTTGGGCTTACGACCCGACCACAGTAAAAAAGCCAATTGTTATGAGAGAGACGCGAGAAGCCTCGGATAACGACCCCCCTCAAATGGCAACCAGACCCGGAACGAAAATGGACTATGACATACGAGTATGCACCTGGAATGTAAGGACACTCTATACACCAGGTGCTACTCAAAAACTTGAATCTGTCCTCTCGCGGTACAAGGCAGATATTACCGCGATCCAGGAGATACGATGGATAGGATCAGGTATAACGAAAAGAAAAGATTGCGACATTTATTACAGCTGCCATCAAAGACTGCACATGTAAGGATGCGGATTCGTCGTGGGAAATCGACTCAGATCGAAAGTCATCGATTTTAAGCCGATAGCGATCGCCTGGCTGTGATCCGCATCAAAGCTACCTTCCAAAACATCAGCCTAATATGTGCACACGCCCCTATCGATGAAGTTGAGGAGTCTAACAAGGAGGAGTTTTACGACCTCCTGGACGGAGCCTGTCCGGAGTACGATGTCAAAGTCGTACTCGGAGACTTCAATGCTAAAGTCGGAAAGGAAAACATCTTTGGCGGATTAGTTGGAAAGCACAGCCTCCACGAAACGACTTTCCTGCAGCTCGTAATACGTTGATAAGTAGCACTAGGTTCCCCAGGCGAAGGATACACACAGCAACCTGGCGATCTCCAAATGGTCGAACCGCCAACCAAATCGACCACGTGCTAATTGGCGCAAGGTATGCATCGAACATCTTGGACGTGCTAACTTTCCGAGGCGCAAACGTGGACTCTGACCACTTTCTTGTTGTGACAAAGTTCAGAGCCCGACTGTCCAACGAAAAGAAAACGAAGACCGCCCAAAGGAAGAAATTCAACATTGCATGCCTTAGCACATCTGAGAAAGCCAGAGACTACAGTGAGCAATTGACCGGGAAACTCTCTGCCGTAAACCCAGTCACAAGCGTCAACAACCAGTGGAACCAATATCGCGACATCATTAAGGAGACAGCCGAGACCACCATAGGCTATCAACCACCCAGAAAAAAGAACCCGTGGTAGGACGATGAATGCGCGGTATTGAAGCAGGAGACGGAAAATGCACGAATGCAAATGCTGCGACCTGCGACGGAAAACAAGAGCAGCAAGAGAGGAGAACCGTGAAAAGAGAAGGAAAGAGAAAAACCCTGCGCAGAAAGAACAGAGCATCCGCAGCCTCTCAGCTCAAGTATCTCGAAGAGTCCAGCACCGCCACCAAGCAACTGGCAGCTGGTTATAGGACTGGCACGCAAGCTCTTCGAAACAGCGAAGGGAATATAGTCACCGAAGCACAGGGAATTGAAGACGTGTTTTAGCAGCATTTCCAGCAGCTGCGTAGTCGGCATTATGTAGAGGAGACAACAAGGGAACAAAGAAGCATGAGACCAGTCAATGAAGATCCAGTCCCAGCGCCCAGTACTGAAGAGGTTAAGAAAGCCATCATCAAGCTTAAGAACAATAAATCCGCTGGCTCGGATGGCCTACCTGCGGAACTCTTTAAGTATGGGGGAGATGTCCTGGTAGGGTGCATGCACCAGCTCATCAACCAAGTGTGGGAGGAGGAGCTATGTACAAGATCCTATCCAACGTACTCTGTGAGCATCTAAAACCTTTCTGCAACACTATGATCGGCACGTACCAGTGTGGCTTCAGGCCAGGCAGATCAACGATAGACCAAATCTTCACATTGAGGCAAATCCTGGAAAAGACCAACGAATTTCAAGTCGAGACCCACCACCTATTCATCGACTTCAAAGCCGCATATGATAGCATAAGTCGCCAAGAGCTTCTATTGGCGATGTCGGAACTCGGGATCCCGAAAAAACTGATCCAGCTATGCCGCATGGCGTTACAAAATACGCGGTGCAACGTGCAAATGGGTAACAGCTCATCCGAGTTATTCCAGACGTGTACAGGGTTCAGACAAGGAGATGCGCTATCTTGTGATTTCTTCAACTTAGTCCTGGAGCAGATAGTGTGCAAGAGTGGTGTTAACATGGAAGGCACTATCTTCAACAGGTCTTCTGAACTGCTTGGCTATGCGGACGGCATCGACATCATCGGCCGCTCCAAGAGAGCTGTACTTGAAGCATTCACAGCTATTGATGACCAGGCGAAACGCGTTGGTCTTGAAGTGAATGAGGACAAAACAAAGTATATGCTATCAACAAACAAAGCCTCATTTGTCCATCGCCTAGGACAAAACGTCACTGTTGGTAGCAGTAATTTCGAGGTAGTCAAGGAGTTCACCTACCTCGGAACAAACATCAATTCCACGAACGACACCTTTGTGGAAATCCGACGAAGAATTACCCTAGCGAACCGCTGCTACTTTGGTTTGGCCAAGCAAATGGGTTCAAAACTCATTTCCCGAAAGGCAAAGTGCACGCTATACAAAACGCTAATTTTACCAGTTCTACTCTACGGGTGTGGCGCCGAGTGCTGGACTATAAGTAAAAAAGGGGAATTGATACTGGGCACTTTCGAGAGAAAAATTCTTCGGCGGATATTTGGTCCTATATGCGAAGAGGGCGATTGGAGGAGAAGATTCAATCGTGAACTGTACGAGCTGTACCAAGATGTGGATGTTGTGCAAAGAGCCAAAACACGTCGACTACACTGGCTCGGCCACATCGAGCGAATGGACAAGAACGCTCCAGCCAAGAAAATCTTCGAATCCCAGCCCCCAGGTTCGAGACGACCAGGAAGACCGAACCTCCACTATAGGGACCAGGCGGTCACAGACGCAAGAGCGCTTGGTCTCGACGACTGGAGGGAGCGTGTGAGGGACCGCAACCGATGGAAGACCGCAATATCTCAGGCAGAGACCCTTCATGGATCGGGAGCCGGATAAGTAAGTAAGTAAGTGAGTGCCGCTTATGATACTACATTACTTGAAGACATCATTATGGCAATGGGAGACTTGAATGCCAAGATTGGTAATGATAATGATGAGCTCACGCATCTTATGGAAAAGCATTATTGGTGACCACAATGACAATTTTGAACGTTTGGTAACGCCCAAGAGCCCTGTAATAGAAAGGACCACAAGATGTTCAACGAAATCAGTTGGGTGCCGACGAACAGAAAAGCAACTTCCAATCAAATTGATGACTTCGTGATCAGTTGGCTATTTAGAAGCAGTCTTCAAGACGTATAAAACAGAAGGGAAGCAGACATAGGAATGGACCGGTACCACCATCTGACAGTTTCTATCGTTAGATTATGCAAAGCTGCAGATCGGAGATCCCAAGAAAACAGCCTAATTTTAATACTGATAGATTTAAGGATCCCGCAGTCCGCCAACAACTAGGGGACCACCTTTAACAAGGATTGAAAGCAATCAGTAGCACAGATTTGAGCTCCATCGAAACCCTTATTGTGCTCTTATATCCGGAAGGAAAAAAGAGTGACTGGCTTTCTGAAGAATTTTGGGCTAGGCTAGATTGAAGAAATAAAACAGGTCAAAGTTCACATTGCAGTGACTCCAGCAGCACTGAGAATTGAGCTAGAGTCTGTGTATCTCATGAGATGAGAGAAGTTCACCATAGCGTGTGACATGATAAGCTTAGCTACTATATATCAACGTATTGACTACAGAAGCAGAAATGGCCGAAAGTAGTTGTGATATTTGGACCGTCTACAGAATTACCAAAGAGCTAACAGGTGTCCAATGATCTAAACAACATTTGGTTAAAGACTCAGAAGAATATCCGCTAGTTTCGGATATGGACCAGCTAAAAAGGTGGAAGGAGCATTTTTCAGTGGTTTCAAACCACGTTCTCTCCAGTGAAGTGAATCCAACAACCCAATGACCCATCCCTAGTAACGAATTCCCGAAAACGCACTGTAGAGAAGTAATCTTAATCCTAATCAGAGTACTGAAAAACAACAAAGCATTCGAAATTGAAGGTATTCCGGAAGAGCTCTTACGAGCACGGGCAGTGCTAACAGCTTCGAGTGAGCTCCTGCACCCACTCAGCTTGGGAAACAGGGAGTTTTCCTCAAGAGTGGAAAAGATAATCATTGTTAAGCTCCCAAAGAAAGGAGACCTTAAACAGTGCGAAAACTGGAGAGGAATTTGTAAAGGTTTTCCAAGGACTTTGAAATCCAAAGTGGGGTTAGATAAGATAGTATTACCAATACTGTTCTTGTTGGTAATAAGTGATGTACTACATGCAGCTTTGTCAAATACAAATGAAGGAATTGAGTGGAATCTACAGACTTTGTAACAAAGCGTTTCATGTTACTCCACTTCCTTTACTTTTTTATTATCTTAAGCACTCCTGAGAATTGTACCTCATCGTTCGTTCATCACTTATACAGTTCACAATCAGTCTTTCCTGAAAATATAACATGAGGATCTGCTTGGATGAACGAAAATCAGCTTTTCGGTCATAAGCAATATCAAACGACAAAAGTGGGTTTCATTGATCACCTTAAGGCCCATTTCACACATGCCCGGCAGCCGGTTAGCCGGCATCGGTTACCCGGTTTTCAATAAATGAACCGGTTTCGGCATGTGTGAAAGCTTCCATAAGATCCTTAGCTAAACGACCGGTTAGCCGGTACCGGTTACCCGGTTGCCGGCTATGTGTGAAATGGCTCTAACTCCGACTGTAGTCGAGGCGAGACGATCAGGTCATATATGTAGCTTTATTTGATTTCTCGGAGCTTCCCCCACCGCCACCAGTGGTAAAGGGTTTAGTTGAAAGTTTGTTAGGAGAAATTGTCCAGCTTTTTCTTACTAAGTCTTCCCCCCACCAGTGGTAAGGGGCCTTACTTTGAAGTCAAAGGTCCCAGTTGCCACCAGTGAATTTTTTGGCGTCTGATCTACCTGAGCTTCTTAGTCCGCCGTTTTGAGTGTCTACCAGAGGCGTAGTACCTGCTGATGTACCAGAGCATTTAAGCCTTTTGTTTTGCGTACCATCAGAGACGTACTACCTGCTGATGAACCAGAGCATTTAAGTCTGCTGTTTTGAGTGGAACCAGGGGCGTTGTACCTGCTGATGTATACCAGAGTGTTACAGCTTGCTGCTTTGACTGCCACCAGGGGCTTAGTACCTACTGATGTAACAGATCGTTTTAGCCTGCTGTTTTTTTAAAAACGCTCAAAGCGTAATACTGTCTGATCCCTTCCCACATCTGACCTCAGAATAATGGGAGTTTTAAAGGCCCAATCATCAGAAGCCACATGTCCCGTGACCAAACACCAGGACCAGGGCTGAATCATCAGACACCAGTGTGACTGATACGAGACAGCAAGCTTAGAATCCAGAATCGCAAGTGAATTGTTCTAGTGCCAGAAATAACCGAAGCAAAGAGACCAAACTAGATATAATCAGACTAGCCGGGATCTAGGATACAGAGAAACAACTCGATTAGCCTAAAGAACAAGGAACATCTGTTCCACTCCAGTGTTGAATCCGTGCTCCTTTATGGGAAGGCAAGGAAAATGAGTACGGGTCGACCTAGAAGTATTTGGCGAAGAATGGTAGAAGGAATCAGCTAAACTGGGAAGAATTGGAGAGATGGTGCGTAGGAGTAGTGGTTGCCATATGTCCCACAAAGGGGAACCTCACGGACGTACAGTTCCAACCATCTAAGTTAGTAAGTAAGTAAGTAAGTTATTGTGATCGGGCTTAGTAAAAAATAATGAAACGCGTTTAAGGTTGTTTCTTTTTTCGGTAGTACATAAATTCAATTGTTTAACTTTGCATACATTCAGTTCATTTGTCATTTTTTATTGTTCACTCTAATTGCAGCAGAGAAAGCCAGTGGCAAAAGAAATATTACCATACAAAAGGACGCAAAAGCTTTTCCCAGAAACAATATACTTTTACATAATATTTTAAATGCAAAGTTAAATATTCAAAAGGGAAATATTTCCTTCAAGACTTTTTAAGACTTGCTTCTAAATTTTAAATTTGAATTGTCATCAAAAAGGACATTCAAAGGAGCAACACAAAAAAAAACCATCGTCCTGTGTATATGTTTATGTATATTTTCCAAGAAAATTGTAACATTTAGACTTTTAGACTTTCATTTTGAATTCCTTTTAAACTGACACCAAACAAAACGAAAGGAAATGTATACATTTGAATGACAATATCCAACAGAGCGTTCTTCACGATGATTTCCATAGTTTTACCACCATTGTCAGGACGAAAAGAGCAATGCAATCAAAATGATCCAAAAGCGGCCATGAAGTTGGAGCTATATGTAGATATATATGGCAAGAGGAATGTGCAATAAGTTGTCTTTGATGTGTCACAACTCACACAAGCCAAGTCTTCAACCAAAAAGGACATCGGACAGTTAGGTGTCAAGTATTTTGTTTATTTGAAATCATCCCAGGATCTGTCTGTCTGTCTGATGCCTGCGTTTGGATATTCTACTGTAATACCTACATATACATACACATAATACATATTAAAGTTGTTCTATTACGTTTGTCCTCGTTCTCGATTGAAGATGATGGAGTGTGAAAAGTAGAAGAGCGATTACAAAAGGATTTGTCATTTTGTGATAACAACGATAAATAACTGTGACACCTGATACGGAAGCCTTTGTATATTGTGATGGATGGTTGATGGTGCCAGTTATATGCTTTGCTCAGGAAAACGCTACTTCACAACCAACCATCAGGACCATCAGGGATGAAGAAAGTAAGACAGAGATATTCATTTTGTGTCAAGTATTATTTTAAGTTGAGACTGGCAAAGAGAAAGTGGTTTGCCTTTTGGTAATATGAATAGATTTGTGTTTGTGGGTTGATATTACGTGTAATTCTATCCGTATCTATCTCAATGGAGTAAATATTTTATATTTATAACAGAAAGGTATACAATTTACTGCGATGGAGATTCTAATTGACAAGTTGACTGATTGGAACGGGAATTTTGAACAAAAAAAAAATAACTTGTTGAATAGAATAAATACAAGGACCTTGTCATAAATTTGTTTGCAAAGTAGGTATTCATAAATTCTCTTCATGAGCCGTTTTCATTGATTTATTAGATGGGATGGCTTGGATTTCTACGGAAATCTGCAAAAGCTATTTAAATTAGTTCTTGGGTGGGGAGCGACAAATTTGGGTTATGAATTTCGTACTCCAAAATTACGTTGGAACATTGAATAATTACTTTAACTACGCGTAAAAAATAATTAAACAAATAAATGGAACTTATTTTAGTGTTCTACTAAAAAATAAAAAATTTCTATAATTTTTCTCCGATCTTTGTATAGCTAATAATTCGAATAACTTTTGTGTACAATGGATGAGCCGTTGTTAAGATACCTTTTAAAACGCGTCTTCAGCACTACATATCTTTTTCTCCCAAAAATCCGAAACGTTGAGCTTATATATAGAGGGGCTAGGACCTTATCCAATTTACGCATGTATCTTTCTACAGTAATTATTATTCTACTCGTGGTGCTATGATGAATTTATTACTTAGGTCCTCGAACCTTTTTCGTCCGTGAGGTTCCCCTTGCTGAAAAAATAGCATCCACTACTCCTAATCGCCATAGTATACGGTTTCTTGAGTTGTACCTCAGCTCTCTCTTCTCCAGTTGTGCTGATTCCTTTTCGACGGTTTTTGACCTACTTCTAGGTCATCCCACTCCTTAACCTCGCTGTGTGATAGGGTTCCATTGTATCGCTTGGCTCGCAATGTACTCTTGACCTTTTCGAAGCGTATGTCCAATCCATTGCCACTTACGTTTTTGTATTATAGAGTCGATGGTTTCCTGACCTGTCCTCACATGAAGTTCATCATTGGAGATACCTTTAGGTCAGAAAATTTTCAAGATGTTTCGCAGTAATCTATTCACAAACGTTTGCAGCTTTTTTGTGACAGTATGGGTGTTAATTTCCAAGTGCTGAATCCATAAGGAAGCACGGATCCAAAACTGGATCGAAGCAGTCGTAGCTTGGTCTTTAGGTTTATAGAGTTGTTTTTCCATATTTTGGACAGCATTTCGAACGCAACCTTTGCTTTCCCGATTCGGCTGATTATGTCTAGCTCGGTCCCGCCATCAGTAGAGAGAATTCTCTCAAGATAAAGGAAATAATCTACCATATCTTTACTGGTTGTCCAGAAATATCTATTTGAGTAGATGAGGAAGTTGCGAGGCTGATCCTCTTTGCCGTATTGATCTTGAGCCCAACAATTTCAGCTTTTGTATCTACCCTTGTTGTGATTTCATGGAGATCCATGATCTTATGAGAGAGTAAGCATACGTCGTCGTCCACGTAGTCGAGATGTTTAAAGTGTGATTGCAGATTCCACTGAATTCCTCCATTTGTAGTCGACAAAGCGGCATGCAGCACATCATTTGTTGCCAATAGAAACAGTATTGGTGACGGTTTACAACCCTGTCTATCCCCACTTTTGATTTTAAACTCCTCTGACAACCAGTCCTTTATGCAAAACGTGACATTCGGATCCATCATATGTAGCCTTAATAATAGCAACCATTTATCCGACATGCTTTTCCTGCTCAAAGCAGGCCAGGAGCCAGATGAATTCTTTATTGAAATTGACCTTTTTGAGGTCAATTAACAGCAAGTGAGGTCGTGATTGATATTCAACGCACTGTTCGATTTTGATCCACAAAGTGTTGATATGGTCCATACAGGAAGATCCAGTTCGGAAGCCTGCTTGTTCAGTACCAAACATGTCTTCGAGGTGGTTTTTCATTCCCTCCAGGATGATTTTTACCATCACTTTGGCTACAGTAGGCAGCCCACAAATTCCTCTCCAGTTTTCGCACTGCGTAAGGTCTCCTTTCATTCAATTATTCTCTTTTTCCACTCCTCTTCTAGAAAGCTTTCTGTTTCCCAAGCTCTCTCAATGAGTGGGTGCAGGAGCTCACTCCATGTTGTTGGTGCTGCT
Source organism: Dasysyrphus tricinctus (assembly GCA_963921185.1). Classification (NCBI taxonomy): domain Eukaryota; kingdom Metazoa; phylum Arthropoda; class Insecta; order Diptera; family Syrphidae; genus Dasysyrphus; species Dasysyrphus tricinctus. Next base: position 53,065,047 of record OY992530.1, on the reverse strand, counting down.
CGTAAGAGATCTGCGAGTATACCGTCAAGCTTTGTTGTTCTTCAGTGCTCTGATTGCAGTTAAGATTTCTTCTCTACTGGGGGATACAGTGCGTAATCGGGAATTTGTTACTACGGATGGGTCATTGTGTGCTGGGTTGACCTCGCTGGTGAAAACGCGTTTTAAAACCCCAGAAAAGTCCGTCTTGCACCTTTTGAGCTGGTGCTCATCCGAAACTAGCAATGATCCGCTTATGTCTTTTACCAGGTGTTATTTAGAAATTTGGGCACCTGTTAGCTCGTTGGTAATTCTGTTGACGGTCCTATACCAGTCACACCTACTTAGGGCCTCTTCTGCTTCTGTTGCCAATGCGTTGACGGTGAACTTCTCTCATGTTCATGCGATACGCAAACTCTAGCTCTTTTCGCCATGCTGCTGGGGTTGCTGCAGTGCGAGCTTTGAGCTGCTTTTTTTCTTCGATCCTAGCCCAAGTTTCTTTGGAAAGTCAGGCACTGTTGCTTCCTTGCGACCGACCGACTACACTTTCAGCACCTGATATAAAAAACATTTTCACAGTACACCAATGTCTTTCGATGGAGGCAGGTTCTTGCCAACTGATTGCTCTCAATCCTTGTGATCCTTAAGTCTAAGTTATGATGAATGCATGCACTTAAAACAGGTACTTAAACATAAAGCAAGAGCAGAAGACCCGATTCTACTACCTACTATAAAAGAGGTAGAGACCTAGGTATAAAATTGCTTTCGAACAACAAGGCAAAATACATAACCAAGCAACGAAATACGCAAGGGGTGTAAGCCGAGCTTGAGCGGAAGATATCCTTGTGCCCCATTTTCAAAAAAAGTGATCCAATGTCTTGTACTAGAGCACGTAAATGTTTATATGGGATAAATCTGTTTTCGCGCTCGTATATAGTTGCCAAGAGTCCTAAAAGATCTTGAAACTGACAAATCCGCAGGTACAGATTGTATTTCCCAATTAGTTGTAGAGAGGTGGGCAAAACCATTACGAAAGCTTTTCTATCTTTTCTACTCATCTGGACTCTTTCCGAGTAGATGGAAAATGGCATTTGTCTAGCCAGTCCCTAAAAATGGTGAATCTTCCTCCCCCTACCGTTTAATTGTCCTTGCACGGAAACGCTGACTAAGTGAAAAAATCAGCTTAAGAAGTATCTTGAAGAACAAAAGCTCTTCAGTGACCAGCAGTACGGCTTTCATAGCAATAGGTCCACTGGTAATCCGATCTCGATGGCATATCTTACCAAAAGGGGAACCAATTATTACATCATTTTGGAGAATTTAGGTTTGTTGCACTAGATATTTCTATAGAATTTGATAAAGTTTGGCACGAAGCTCTCTTATCAAAAGTGCGTGCGTTTGGTATCGATGAGTCTCCTTTCATTACTTTAAAAATAACCAGTTGGACCGTTCAATTCAAGTTGCTTTGGACGGATTCAAGTCTGATATCTATAAAATAAATGCTAGTGTTCCCCAAGGCTCCATTTTGTCTCCGACTATTATATTTTTATATTCATTCTCAGATTCAAAACTCTGCGCTTTGGTTGTGGAACTGAAATGACATCGTATGTTATGCTTAATAAATTCCGTTCTTGACAGAATTATACATATACTTGGGACTGGGTATCTACTACCACGTGAAATTTAATGCTTCAAAAGCACAAAGTTGTCTTCTGTTAGCTAAGCGAAATATACCACCCATATCATTATCCATGAATCCATGAATGGCACTTGTATCAAAGTTACCGAAAGGCTTTCCATTGTCGGTATGTGCATTATTGACCATCGCTTGTGGAATGATCACATATGTATTCAATGTACCCAAAAATCCAGCAAAATGCTTAAGTTTTCTTAAAAGATGGAAGAAATTTGTTTCCACTTCTGATCTGGCTACTATCTATAAAGCATACTACTTACTTACTTATCCGGCTCCCGATCCATGAAGGGTCTCTGCCTGAGATATTGCGGTCTTCCATCGGTTGCGGTCCCTTGCATGCTCCCTCCAGTCGTCGAGACCAAGCGCTCTTGCGTCTGTGACTGCCTGGTCCCTATAGCGGAGGTTCGGTCTTCCTGGTCGTCTCGAACCTTGGGGCTGGGATTCGAAGATTTTCTTGGCTGGAGTGTTGTTGTCCATTCGCTCGATGTGGCCGAGCCAGTGTATTCGACGTGTTTTGGCTCTTTGGACTACATCCACATCTTTGTACAGCTTGCACATTTCACGATTGCCCCCTTCGCATATAGGACCAATTATCCGCCAAAGAATTTTTCTCTCGAAAGTGCCCCGTATCAATTCCCCTTTTTTACTTATCGTCCAGCACTCGGCACCGTAGAGTAGACCTCGTTAAACTAGAGTTTTGTATAGCGTGCACTTTGTCTTTCGAGAAAGGAGTTTTGAGCCCATTTGTTTGGCCAAACCGAAGTAGCAGCGGTTCGCTAGGGTAATTTTTCTTCGGATTTCCACTAAGGTGTCGTTCGTGGAATTGATGTTTGTTCCGAGGTAGGTGAACTCCTTGACTACCTCGAAATTACTGCTACCAACAGTGACGTTTTGTCGTAGGCGATGGACAGATGAGACTTTGTTTGTTGATAGCATATACTTTGTTTTGTCCTCATTCACTTCAAGACCAACGCGTTTCGCCTGTTCATCAATAGCTGTGAATGCTTCAAGTACAGCTCTCTTGGAGCAGCCGATGATGTCGACGTCGTCCGCATAGCCAAGCAGTTGAGAAGACCTGTTAAAGATAGTGCCTTCCATGTTAACACCACTCTTGCAAACTATCTGCTCCAGGACTAGGTTGAAGAAATCACATGATAGCGCATCTCTTTGTCTGAACCCTGTACACGTCTGGAATAACTCGGATGAGCTGTTACCCATTTGCACGTTGCACCGCGTAGGGAACGTCATGTGGCATAGTTGGATTAGTTTTTTTCAGGATCCCAGGGCGGGTGCACTACTGCACCTTTTACACATTTGAGCTAATTGGACAGAATCAAGAACAGAGCCTTTAAACTGTTATTTTTTTTTCTCCCGGCACCGAACAACGAAATAAAACGAGGCCTACCTGCGCGACCATGATGAAAGATGTTTCGAACGTTTTGTCCGATTTTTCAGAACGAGTTCCGTTGGCGAATAAAAAAGGCGTTCAGCACGTTTGATACTGCTACCTCTACTGATCAGCAAACAGCAAGGGTAAGTTCAAAAAAAATATTAAAATACCAAATTTGATAACCTTTTTAGAATTAATTGGTTGATTCAGTTTCTCGCTCCTTTTTCCAATCTGAAAAGAAGAAAAATGGGTACCAGTGATTTTTTTCTTATAAAAGGAAATCTCAAACCTCTGATTTTTTAATTAAAAGAGTAAAATTATGATTATTTATTAATTATTTTTCTTAGGAAACCTTGCAAGTAAAGGGCCTCGACCCTAGATCTTTGTAATCGAATTTAACAACAGTAATATTAGATCAATATGAAATGTTATCTCCTTTTCCCGAAAGAACCAAAGAGGACCTTACTAACGGAGTCGCGAATCCCAATATTTCAAGAAAAAACCAATGGAACAAAAACCAACTGAATTTTAAAAATTGAACAATTTTGTCAAGAGAGTTTGACCTATGACAACAATTGTTCAAAATAGCTAGCTTAATATTTGTTGTATGCACATTTTTCCCTTCGACCAATAGGCCAGTGAAATAAATTGATGTAAAAATTTTACATCAAATTTTACACCTGTTCGACACGTGTTAAGGTAGGCAGACAAACGGTTATTCGTTCAACCCTTTAAAGGCTATTATTGATATGACTTAAAATGTTCCGCAAATGACTTGCCTTTTTATGTCGTTGGCTCTCAGTCTAAATGATCTCTATCTTCAGTCAAGAGGTGCCCTTCCAGATGTTTCAATGTCTGTCCGAACCCTATTTAACTTGCTTCCCCTGTGGACTTCGATCACGTGTAAGCTTTGTTGCTGAACAGGAACACCGTTGACGAAATCCAGCGGTTCTACTTACTCGCATATAAACCCTAGCTTCATCGTGGAATTCACCGATCGGTAATCGGTGGTGTCACTTCTAGGAGGCTGTGAGCACGATGAACGCATTCAGCCATTTCCCCCCTATTTTCTAACTTTTTAAGAGAAATCCCAAAAATCGAAAAAATCGATTTCGAAATTGAAAAACCAAATTTCTAAAAACAGAGCAGAGAACAGTAAAAAACAAAAACAGAACTCCAGTGAGAAGAGAAGACCAACAACTAGTAACTTAAATGTGAGAAGATAAATTGGAAATGATGCTCTACTCGTGATAAAAAAGTATAACCTACTGCGGTGAGTTTTTGCTAGATTTGGGGGAGTTAGGGAGAAGTCGATAAAGTTTTTTTCTTTTAAAGTTAAAATTGTGTCAGGCACTAAGCCATTCTCAAAAACAGTCACATCTAGCAGACGGGGACCAAACATCAACCGCGCTTCTTTGAGTAATTTGGATTCGAACGTACCCTTTGCTGTCTGGGTAAATGAACAGACTGTTAAATAAATAAAATAAACTGTTATCGACACCTCTTGGTTTTTGAATACATTTCTGTTGTTTTGTAGGATAGTGGCCTGCTCTTCCACTTTAAGAGCTATAGTTACGTCAATTATCTTGTATCTTCAAGATCCTGGGATAGGGTACTAATCGCTAATGGACCCTTGTTTTTGTACTCTCTCCCAGTATATTGAAAGGAGCACACTCAGTTTTTGTAACAGTAAATTTTACCTTGACAAATTTTATAGGTGATTTAACCATTACGGAAACTTATGATACACTAGACTAGATCACCATCGTGATGTCTCCTGTCTCACTCTGTTCTATTGTTTTTTCTATCAACAATGCTCATACTCAGATGAAGTTGCCAGTTAAGTTCCGCCCCTGAAATGTTTTCACTGTTATACTCGTCAAGCTATGAATGCTCATCTTTACCCTTGAGTCAAACTTCGGACGTCATTGAAGTTCTTTCTTTAGCCGTACTATACTGGAATGTGAAATGCTTTGCCTTACTCGATTTTTCTCCTTCATTGTTATTGACAAGCATCCAAGATCAACGTGCATCGGCATCCCCTATTACACCCTCTCTACTTTCCTAAACGCTCGGGCTACGCTACGTGGTTACATTATAAGGCTATTCATAATCCTTTGAGTGTGTTCAAATTATTAAAAAGAAAATCATCACTGAGGCGAATTCGCTGGAAAAGATCAAAAAATTTCAAAGCCTACTATCTTTTTACTCGCCTCAAAGCCAAATATGGTTACATTTATCGTCAGAGATTCTGTATAAGGCCATAGCCTAACTCGGGATCGGGAAAGCTAATCCCGCTGTATAGCATGTGTTGAAAAATACTGAGAAAAACTGAGGAATAGCTCTTCAGACCTATGCCAATTAACATGCACGCACAAAGTTTTGGGGAAGAGATGCTGTATCATGTGATTCCTTCAATCTTATTCTGGAGCAGATATTGCGCAGGGCAGGCCTTAACCCGTCAAATCGATCCAACGACCAGGGGATGCTGACGATATTGACGTCATCGGTCTTTCACCTTAGAAAAGATCCGACGAAGAATTTCTCTAGGAAACCCCTGCTCTTTTGGTTCGACGAAACAAATGGGTTGAAAATACTCATGTGTTAGATGAAACGCACGCTTTAATAAACTCTTAGGTAAGGCTAGAAGGGGTGATGATACTGCAAGCCGTAACATCTCACTCGGATTTCAAAGTATCCAATGTGCTCCCCAGTATGGGAGTATGTGAGTAATGTAGAAATAGGAGGGGTAAGAGGAGGGATTCAGTGAATGTTTTGAAAATGGGGTGCCTCCCTGAACCATTCAGTGCTTTGAATGAAGTTCAAGATGTTTCTTAGTGGCAAAAAAGAGTCCTCGTCCAGCTCGTCGAAAAATATTCTCCAAGGGCTGCTTTTCTTGTTCTGACTGTGCTGGGGCATTCACAGAGGAAGTGCGAAGAGCCCTCCTCCACCTCTTCGTCCTGACACCCTCTGCCTAAATCAGATATGCTGATGCCCATTCTGCTAATGTGGGTTCGCATTGAGTTGTGACCCGTAAGGACTCCCACCAAGAGAGACAATTGAAGTCTACTTAGCGTAAGTAAATACTCCGTTTTGTTCTTTGAAATATTTGGCCAAAGATTCCTTGATATCCGATAGGTGTCAATTTTTGACCATCTGTCGTTAGCGGCCTTGGGGAAACTTTGGTGAATTCTACTCTTTTCCTGATCCAGTGGCATAAGTACCTAAGGTACAGTTTGGCTCGGTTCAAGTAGTGAACCGTTTTTGGCCAGTTCATACGCAATTTCATTGCCATAAATGTCACGGTGACCCAGCACCCACCGAAGGGTGATCAAATTCGATTCGCCAATAATTTTAGTATAAGAGCTACTCTGTGGTGATAGTGGTTGCGGTAAGAATTGAAGTGAAGTACCCATTGAACCTAATGTGGATACCTTTCTATTTTAATAAGCGGGAAAAAGCAAGTTCGGGAAAGTATTCCATACTTACGCTACGTGTTGTATGGCTACAGAACGAATATCTGCGATACTCTTTACCTGAAGGTTTATAATAGACATCAGCACATGAAAAGTTCAAGGTCATTAAAATTGCAGCGGGACTTTGCCAAGACCCAGCGATATTGTGACTGGTATTTAAAATTAAACTTTCAGAAATGGAAAACAATCTTGTTTAGAACTTCGTTTAATGGAGCAACAAGGGATACGATAAAGAACTGGTGCAAGCTGGTGTTTGTAGGACCAAATGGATACCCAATGGTGAGTAAAAGTGTGGTAAAGTATCTTGGCATCTGGTTGGATCAGAAGGTATTCGAATTTCGACAGAAAAATAAATTCTGCTCTGACCAGGGCGAGTGGAGCGTTTGCCCTGATGAAACGGTTGGTTGATAGCAGAGTGCAGGTAATTTTCTACATGAGAGATAATTTCTTATTCTTAAAGTTGTTCTAGTTTGTAGCTTTAAGATAGTTTTAAGAAAATGGAAAAATAAAAATGATTACAAAAAAAACCTATGAACAATTCAATATAAAAAAGTATTCTCTAAAAACGTTTAATTAAAATTCAAAACATTATTTATTCATTTTTCACTTTTAGGATATTTCAAATTACCAGTCATGTTTTCGACAAAAATAATTTAATGAGAAATATTTCTATTAACCATTAAACTTACATCAGCAACAACTCTCGAAATCAACCTTTTATGGAAAATGATAAAATCTTAAGTGACGACTATTCTTTGTTCATCCTTTGTTACCCTTAGTATCCTGTGGGGACTCTCCAAATGCATTTTAGATAACATTTATTACAGGGAGGAATCAAAACGTTTGAAGTCCCTTATCATGAATGTTACATGAGCCGTTTCATTTTGTACAAATAGACAACATCATGCAGCACACACACAGGATATTGTCATTATCCAAGCGGAACTTGTATTTTCCCCGTTTGCTGGATGTATAAACTGTGTTGACATAAGTTTACATGGGGATACCTTTCAGTTTTTTTTTTGTCTCTATCTAAAATGAACAAAAGTGAATGATTGATGAGCCTAAGACAATGCCATGAATAATTTAACTGCATGCTTGTTAAAATAAAAGGCCACTCTGACTCTAAGGAAACTTTAAATTTTATTATGATATGAGTTTAAGTGGAAGGGTATATATATCATTGTTATCTTATTTTGCTTCAAAAGCTACCTTCATAAAATAAAAAGACGAATATAAAAATATTTCTGGATGACTGACTTCCAGTTAAGTTTTTATATCTCTTCTGCTATAAGTCTTTGATATATGCTCTTAGATTGACTGAAGGAAGGAGTTTTGATCAATAAATTAAAATAGAAAAAGCTTTAACATTTTTGTTTTACTATGTTTACTTACATTAGGTGCCTCTATAAAAAAAATATGCATAGTTTATTTACAACAGAAAACAAAGGAGTACCATGACGGATTTCCTATCAGATAAAAGTGTTCTGGTTTTTGTTTAAACTCTTTAATCTGAAATTTTCCCTTCGAAAAATGGTAGTGTTTCCAATAGATACTACAAGTAATTGTGATATGCGTGATCCACGGATATATTACTACACGGCATCGGATATAAATGGTTGGCAGACTATAGTAACTCAAACCAAGAAATATATCTGGCTTCATAAGCTTCACTGATATCCTCTTGTCATGTGGAGTGAGCAGATAAAGGCTCTCTGGAATTGTCACACCAAAACATGGAACTGGACAACTCCTTCTAGAGATCGTATGCGTTGATAGACCATGCTTTAAAAAACCTAGTTTAGTGTGTTGCAATCGAAATCAAGTGAACAAGATGATCATTAAGACGCATTTTCACATATCCCGTTAACTCTACCTCACTTTCATTTACACTTTAATCAGTTGCAAAATTATCCATTATTTACAGGACACCCTGTATAGGTAATGTACACTAGTTGTTTGTTATAAATGTCTTAAATGAAGTTTGAGTATTAATTTTTGTTTACAAAATTTGAATGATTTAGCAAGGCCGATCGCATTTTGATTCAATGCGGTGAATTGCATGAAAATGTTTAAAGTAAAGCTTTAAGCAATTTTAGCCCTATTGTAGAGAGCTACAGAGCCGTGACATGAAAATAATAGTGATATGAAAACGAGTGAAAATTTAATGAGCTACATTTTTTAGAAAAAATATACCTATGGTTTATTCATAATATCGAAAAAAAAACCATTGCAGACACCTTCAATTTAGTTTTCGAACACTGACAACTTTTATAACTTTTAAATTTTGTAAAAATTCTCGAACAAAAGTTGTTGAAAAATTTGTCGCTTACAATTTTCGTATCACAAGTTTTTACGTAAGATCAATACTTTCTGAGATAATTAGCTTTGATGATATGCATTTCAATAGAAGAAATACACAGTTCCCTTATTTTCATGAATTTTTAAGACGGCCTTCGTTGTAAGTTATGGGTGTAAGACCTACTAATTTTTATTTGTTAAGATGCCAACCATAAATTAAAATTGGTTTCATCCTTGAGAAAATGAGTTGATCTTTAGCTTTTTTTGGCGGGTTTAAGGTGGTTTTAAGACGACCTTTGTTTGCTTGGCCTATAAGCATTATTAAAACCGAAAATTCTACAAAATTCACCCATGCGTTTCTGAGAGAATGGTCACACTGGCCACTTATCAATATTTTTGGTATAACTCGGAAACTAAGCTAGATTTGCCACTTATAACTTTTTGTTTAAAATTAAATTTTCTATCAAAGTGGATAGTTTAAAAAATTTTATAAAAAAAATTAGGCAGAAAAAGTTAACAAAAACAAAAAAAAAATCGAAAAATCAAAGATTTTAAATCTTTGTTCTAAATAGGGCATCATTTTTTTTTTGGAGCAAAGATACGCTCAAGAAATACTTATTCAAAGCAAAGTAGATTTTTAAGGCCTTAATATGATGTGTTAAAATATCCATATTATTTGAAAACTGACAGAGATATAGCCATTCAAACCAAAATGCCCGGAAGGCTATTTTTAGTACTATATGACAAATTAAACATTCCTAGAACCTTGTTCTAATCTTATATTAATCGGACCAGGCGTTCAGTCTGTAGGTCTGAAAGCATTTAAAAACTGCTTTAAAACAAAATTGCTAACGTACATACTTTTTTAATATTCTCTATAGTTCTAATGTCATATTATATCAAAATCTTGATTTCGAACATTTTTGCGAATGTGAAAGTTGCCATATTTTACCGAAAAAGGGACTTTCGGGCCAAAGTTGTGAGAAATTATAAGAAATGGTTAAGTTTGAATGGCCATATCTCTGTTAATTTTGAACAAAAATTACTTTTTGAACAAGCCATATTAATGCCCTTTATCTCTACTTTATTTTGTCTATGCATGGCTTGACCCTTCCTTTGCTTGAAAAAAAGTTATGCACATTTCATTAAAAAATTTAGAAATTTTTTTAGGTTGGTTTTTGTTTACTTTTCCTGCTTTAACTTTTACTTGCGATATAGGTACTATAGGGCAAGTTTTGGATTCGTGCAAAAAAAAAATTTCGAGATAACAATCAAACTTAACATTACGATGATAGAGAACACGAAATAAAATGCACGACTGGGTCACACGTACTTGCTCTTATGTTGGAGACACCGTGGGTTTAAGAAAATTGTATATAAAAACATACAAATTCGGAGAAAAAATGTAGAGAAGCATGAAAAACGGCATTTAAATTGGCTAAAACAACTCCTTTGACAGTTTGAGCTGAACAAAAAGTACGCCATCTTAATTCGTGATTGAATATGATTGTCTGGGAAAAAAAAATTTAAATCGTTGGAGCGGTTTTTTAAATAATTAATTTTTAATATATAAAATTCTTAAAACATTTTTAAGAACAAATTTTGGAATGCAAATCTAAAGTATATATTTATGTGTATATAAAAACAAAATTTGAAAACAAATTGTCAACCCGTTTTTGAGATATCGAATTTTCAAAAAAAAATTTTGAAACTTTTTTTAAAAATTCAAAAACTTTTTTTTTGAAAATTTTGATATGCAATATTATTAAATCTTATCTGAAATTTGTATATAAAAAATTCACCGAAATCCGTTTAGCCGATAACGAGAAAATTCAAAATAAAAAAAAGGTTCTATGACAGCTACTATTAATAGTTGCTAAGTGTAAAATTTTATAATTTTTAGCATATAGCATATAAAAAGTTTAATCAAAACCGTAGGAGTCGTTTTTGAGACAAAAAATATTTTCCTTTGCGGTTTTTTAACTTTTGTAAGGAAGGTACCGTTATTTTTTCACAAATATAAAATTTTTTCTAAAACTATTTTAGAGAGTACTTAAAAACTCTCAAGTATCAAGTTTCAAAAAAATTGATCTTATAGTTTTCAAAATATTTGATTTTCCAAAAAAAAATTTTGAAACATTTTTTAAAAATCCAAAAAATATTTTTTTTTAATTTTTGTACACAAAACTATTTATATTTCTGAGAAGCTTCTGTACAAAAAAATAGTTGAAATCGGTTGAACCGTTTTGAAGAAAATTAAAAATTAAAAAAATTGTTCCTTGGGAGGTACCATTAATAACCATTTTTGAAAAATGGTTTTCCACCCAAAGGAAGCCATTACTAAAATAAATTTATTAAATTTTTTTTTAAGAAAAGTTGTCGAGCCGTTTTTGAGAAAAATACGATTATGTAAAATTGCTAAAAAAATTTGTACGGCAGGTACCGTTATTTTTGGTTCTAAAAAAAAAATGAAAAAAACGTGTCGGCAGAATCACCAAAAACCACTATGTACCAAGTTTGAAGAAAATCAATCGAGCCGTTTAGGCTGTAGACGAACAGACAGACAGACAGACAGACAGAATTGTGCCACCCACTTTTTTAGTGTTCTCTATCATCGTAATATAATGTTTGATTGTTATCTCAAAATTTTTTTCTGCACGAATCCAAAACTTGCCTTATAGTACCTATAATCGAAATTAAATAGTGGGTGGCAAAATTCTGTCTGTCTGTCTGTACCTCAACCTACAGCCTAAACCACTGAAGCGATTTTCTTCAAATTTTGAACTTAAGGTTTTTTTGTAACTCTCCAGAGGGGAAATTGAAATTTTTTTTAGCTCGAAAAATAACGGTACTTGCCATACAACCGTTAAGGAGAAGCTTATTTATCTCAAGAACGGCCCCAACGATTTTTATAAAAAAAAATCAGTGTATTATTGTAGATATGATTTACCTTTTAGTAAGAAAAAAAAATCACCAAAAACATTTATTAACGGTACCTGCCATATAAGGGTTTTTTTATTTTTGATTTTCTCATTAACCGCTCATGCTATTTCAATGAAATTTTTTGCACAAGAGCTTTGTTGAAATATAAATAATACTGCATACCAAAATTTTTGAAAAAATAAATTTTCGATTTTTAAAAAAAGATTCAAAATTTTTTTTTTGAAAATAAAATTCAATATTTCAAAAACGGGTTGATGAATTATTTTGAAATTTCAGTTTTAAATGTATATTAATATATACTCAAAATTGGCATACCTAATTTTCTTTGGAAAAATGTTGCAAACATTTTATATATAAAAAATTAATTTTTAAGAAAACGGCTCCAACGATTTTAAATTTTTTTTTTGCATATGGGTCAATATTTCAAAATATTAATATTTTAGTCTCCTTCATTTTTGAACCAAAGTACAAAGTTTTATTATAAGTTTTTTAATTGGATGGCTTGAAACAAACGGGTTCTAATATTCGCTCTAGAAAAAATAAAGTTAAAAAAAATATCATACCCGCTATCTCCATTTAAACACCCAAAATGTCATTCCCCTGACGTGTCCCCAGGCCTACTTACTACACTCTCTGAGTTTTAGCATCGAAACTAAAAAAGGTACAAAAAATCTAATGATGCCAGTCTTCTTAATAATATATGCATCCTAACTAAAAAATATTTAAATGATTTTTATTTGCTTTATTTTTTTAAATAGGAGCTATTAAGTAAGTATCCCCCATAAATTGCTCATTTCTATCCCACCAATGGAAATTTAAAAAAAAATATTTATAGGCTCAAAATAGAAAACTGATTTATTTGTTCTTTAACGGTACAGAATTTCCCTTTATGAAAATTGAAGTAAGAGTTTCAAAAAAACTTTGTTGTCTTTTTTATTCAAGTTAAGGCAACGATTTTGTTTTTCGTCAAGCAAAATTGTCATTCCTCTAACGCGTGTTTTTTACTAAACCGTGTGGTATAAAAATTAAAAAGTTTTACTCATCTGTGTCTTTTACAAGGGCCTACGTGAAAAATAATATAAAACATCTAATTTTCTAATAACTTCCATTTAATTCTCATAAAACACCCTTCGGAGTCATTCCCCTAACATCATTTTTTGTGTCATTCCCCTGACTTTCAAGTTTTCATTATAATGATTGATTGCGTTTTGGTAACTCTAGAAGAATCAATTATATTACATTTAAACATATTTACAGTATTTTTAGTAGTTTTGAATTTTTTCACATTTTCTCGGTCAAAATATCATAAAAAAATACGATTATTATTACTATTAAATGTTTAGTCTCGCAAATTCCTTGAATCATGAGAGCAAGTTCGTGCAACATAGTCGTGGATGCTATTTTTCATGTTAGAATTTGTTTTTTTCCTTTTTTCTTTAGACTCATGAAACCATTCGCAAAATTAAATATGCATCTAATCAACGGAGTAAATATAAACTTTTGTCATTCCCCTGATACAAGTATCATTTCTCTGACTTAAATAACCGTTAGATTTGATCAAATGTTATGACTCCTTGTTTTAAAGTGGTTATTATAGAGTTATAAAGAGACATAATTGTTCGTCTACCAAAATAGGTTCTTTTCAGCGAGGGTCCACTTTGGAGTGAAAAATATTAATGTTTTGAAATATTGACCCATATATGTATTCATATTTTTTCAAGTAATCAAATGGCATACTTTTTTTTGAGCTTTAAGTTATTTATCAGGCTGTTTATACAATTAAAAGAACGATTTAAATGCTTTTTATACTTTTTCTATAATTACTTGAATATTTTTTAAAGTTCTTAAGCCCCACACAACTTGAACATAAGAGCAAGTACGTGCGATCCAGTCGTGCATTTTATTTTTATAAAATTCTACTATAAACTATCAATTCCAATTCCATAGGAAATCTAATTTTGAAAGAAAAGTTTTGAGTGTAAAATTGTCAAGTTCGGCTTAGTACCCACATTTACCAAACATATTGAAAAGTGGCCAGTGTGACCATTCTCTCGGAAGTGAATGGTGAATTTAGTAGCATTTTCGGTTTTAAAACATGTTTCGAGATTAAGATTCATATTTATAAGTATTTGATTTAATTTCTTTTTGTATTGTTAAGTTATATTTATGGGATGGGATTACTGCTAAATATTTTTCCATTCTTAGCTCCATTCATAGAGTGAAATGGGTAGAAACAAAAAGAAGAAAATATAAATAAAGAAAGCATACATTTAAATACATAAACTTAAGGGCTAGATATTTTCAAGATTTAAATATTATAGGGTGAAATTGGGTAAACAAAATACAATGTCACGTTTTGAACAAACTTTTTGTGCTTGGAAAGTAGGTATATGTATTTAGAGTATATGCTTCGAATTCACTAACGCATTATTTTTTAAAAAAAGAGATTTCGAACTCAATAAATATTTGTATTTTTGAAACGTTAGTTTTAGAGCTTGGCCTAAAGGCTATATGTTCTTCAAAATTGAGTGTTATATGTTAGGATGAAATAGGTAAAAAAGGGTCCGATTAAAGAAATTCTTTTTGTTCTAAAGATTACACTGATAAGATGGGCTTAAAGGTGAACTGTACTATTATTATTATAATATTATAAATACTTTTTACGTTGAAAAGGTCATTCTTCAATGACAGTTTAAGGGCTTAATACTTTTGAAAGTTTTGCTCTTAATAGGGTGAAATGGGGTTAATAAAATATGGAATCCAATTTTGAAACGTGTTTCTCTGTGTTTGAAAGGTTATAATTGAGGATATTCTTCCAGGACCACTGGCTGGATGTTTTCAAAATTAAATTGATAAAGCGGTAAAACAAGGTAAAAGCAAAAAATAGTAGAATTTGAAAATGTATTTTTGTGTTTAATGAGTTGTCTTTCTACCAAGATCAAATGGGTGAAAGTCTTGAGTAATATCATATTTTTTAGTATGGATGGTGGTGGGCACATAGAAGTGCGGCTGGGTAGAGCCATACAAGATTAAATCAAACTACGACTTGATTATTTATTGACGTTTATTTTAATTTTAATGCAAATACGAATATATCCGCTAAAACAAATTTCCACAAATAAATACACAAATAATTTCGTTTATTTAACGGTGGTAAACATGACCGCGCATGAACTTAGTGGATATAAGAACATAGTTCTAACTATTCGTCATAAATGATACTGGTAAAAGAGTTCCTTTCGTTCATTTTTACTTTAAACGAAGAAATTCGTACAAAAAACACACATATTGCTCGGTGCAGGGAATTAACTTCACGGGAACTATCTTCACATGGGAATTTACTTCACCAGTAGTGGGAATTAATTTCACCTTTTTTTTGTGAAGTAATTTCCCCCTAAAGGTGGGAAATAATTTCATCCGAAAATTGTGTGAAGTTATTTCCCACCTATGATATGACAGAAATTACAAAAATGTAAAATAGTGTGTCCTTAAATCCCGATTCTTTAAATGCAAAAGAAATTCGCATACACCCAGCCCCGCACCTACCCCAAATCCTATAATGGGCCCAAGCAGGGGGGTTGCAGGGGGGCAGCATGCCCCCCGAAACATACCTCACTGCCTATTCGCCGTAATGCTTGCTGCTAGCATAAATACAGTGCTCTCAGCAAGCATAAATACAGTGCTAGCAGCAAGCATTACGGCGAATAAACAGTGAGATATGTATGGGGGGCATGCTGCCCCCCTGCAACCCCCCTGCTTGGCCTATATAGGATTTGGGGTGGGTGCGAGGCTGGGTGTATGCAAAGTTTCTTTTGCATTTAATGAATCTGGACTTAAAGAAACGCACATTAAAGTGAAATTAATTCCCACAAAAAAGTGAAATTATTACTCACTTTCAGTGGGAAGTAATTAAATTTCAAAAAAGTGAAATTAATTCCCATTAGTGGTGAAGTTAATTCCCTTGTGAAGGTAGTTCCCGTGAAGTTAATTCCCTGCACCATATTGCTCACCTAATGCATGATTCGTAGGTTCTGTTAGATTATTTTAATAATTTTGTTTTGACTACGTTTTTCAAAACTCTTCTCTACCCGAGCGAGGACGGAGTGCGCCAGCTAGTTTATATTATACTTGTGATTCCCTAGAGTAGAAATTAGAATGGATAACTCCTGGTCTTACATGTGATTTGGTACACACTTTTGGATGTTTTAAATATAGTGAAGCATTATTAGTACCTTTTCCACCTAGATGATGGCAACGAGTTTTTCAATTCTAAATTATTCAATATAAATTGATGTATAACTCGCAGCAAGAACTGCACATGTGTGGATTTCCATTATAATAATTTAATTCTACAACCAACAGCTCCGTCAAGAGTCACCACAACCAGTCACTACTTGTAAACTATGCCTCTAAGCTATTTTTGTTGAATTCCCAACCCGGAAAACAATTGAGTAGGTATATCAATGTTTTACTTTCATCTAAAATTTTAAAATTCATCTATTCAGAAATTAGTAAACAGAACTCAATAATGTTATTTGATCGTCATTGAGGCCCAAAATTCTGAACCAATACTCCCATTATTCGATTATTTAATCCTCAAGAGAAATCAAGTTCTTAGTTTTCCAAAATAGACAACAACACATTTGATCACACACAACTATTACAACTGCAAAGATTATCACTTCCAGGGTGAACTTTGGTCAGATGAAGAAGAAGTCCCTGCTGCGTTTCTTATATTTTCCAAAAAAAAAACTTCTATTAACAAGAATAGCCTATCAACCCTGTCAACCACAGCAACATGCAATAAATATAAAGAGATTATCCCTTGTGCATCTAAGCCAATCGATGCCCTGCAAAATAACCTTTGTTATCCCATGGCGCATTACCAACAACGCACGTCATCATCATCATCATAAGTATCAACATCAGTACCAACATCATCATCATCATCATAAGGTAACAATATAGCACCAACCATCAAAAGCATTATTCCAGGCTCCAATATCTCAACCGATTATTCCTTGTTAATTTGAATCTACCCGAAAACGACACATAACAGAGATTTCCACCTGCAATTGACCCCCAAATCCGGAACAGAATAGAAGAGAGCGGCACCCTATTGCTATAAGCACTATAGGATACTGTCAGAGTTGTTCAGAGCTTTTAATGTATGCAGAGCGTGTGTAGCCCCTAAAGAGAAGTTAAAACCTTACTTGGAATTGAATATGAAGAGGGAAAAACTCTATGTTATACCCCAAAAGGGATAAATGAACCTACCACAGGGAATTGGCATACAAACAAACACATAAGGAGGGTATTTTTATTATAGATACCTTTGTGTGTCTGTGTATATATGATAGAGCGAAGAACAACCCTTTTGGGCAACAAAACATATCTTAGCAATAGTTGACTTGTGGTCAACCACTTGCCAAACATAGTAACAAGTCATTTTATGCACCATTAACAAGCGCAAAATTTACAGAAACCCCAAAAACCCATTACCATCACCACTTTAAACCCAGAAAGGCCAGCCTCTCACCCTTTGGGACTTATACTGACCAAACTAAGCTGAATCCCCCTACACTCCTCCCTCCAGCTCAGCATTTGCCGCTCCAATCCTTTGGGTTGGCTTAATCTCTTGATTTTCATTCAGGATATTATGTGCAGTAAAGTCATCAGGGCTACACCCTAAAGTGCCTCTTTGTACACACAATGGCATTGGGTGATTGTGCAATGTTGAGAATGGGGAAACGTATACTCATATACAGATACTCGTACACAGGAATTATATATAGAAAGAGAAATGCAAGAAGGCTTCCACTTGATTTCTGGATTTTGTTTGAAAGCAACACATACATACAGTCTGTTTTAGATTTTGATTTAAAAAGCTTATAATGTAGGTTAATAACAGTAAATAACTTTAGGGAATTATCCTTAAACATTTAAGTGCTTGCAGAAAATAATTAAACCTTTTTTCTTGTATTAAAAATCTTCATAGAAATTTAATTACGGCATCGATTGGAAAATAGTTTAGTTCTTGAGTTTCAAGCTTTTCTATGAATAATTGCATAATTTTGGCAAAATAGCTCATAGAGCTCCAGGGCCTATGGACTTCGAACTGTTCTTGTGTAGCTCTTAAAGATCCTTTTTTTTTTTAATTTGAAGAAAATCTGAAAACAATATTCCTGTGTTTAAGTGGAGCTCTTAAAGATCATTTAATCTGGTTATCGATGGGGAAGATTTTTAGAAAGATTGAAATTCGGGCATAAAAACGCTAACAAATCGCTTTCTCAGGTGGTTATTTCTCCAATCACTCGAGCTATCCATTTCCATATTTATATTCATACTCTCCGTAGTATTTACGCCACATCTACATCCGTATTTTTACCCGTTTCCTTACCCCTCAAATTTTGTATCTATTGTGGACTCTGTGGCGTATACTTGTTTTTTTTTTTGTATTTAATCAACTTGATAAATTTGACAATTCTTTGCAAATAACTTGTTTGACAGACTGTTTATTTGGTGTTCACAAGGCTACTTTCGATGCTTGTCCATAAATAGCAGTGAGGTTAAAAGCATTTTCACGCTAAGTGGAAAACAATTTACAACCCATGCACTGCAGCAATATTCATCTCGATATACGTACTCTTGTACTTTGAATGTATCCGCACCCGTTGCAGCGCAGCGAACAGCCCTATGTGTGTGCGGTGTGATATTTGTCGCACCGCAATGTAGAATTGGAGGTGTGGCGGGGGTCAAACGCAATTTCATAAGCCCCGTTATTGAAGCAAGCTTTATTCAGAGATGGCAGAGAGTTCATAAAGTATAAATTCTGAAAACCGAATCGATTGAAAATTTGGTCAGGCTTGAGTGTTTTTGGTTAATAACAGCCGATTGCATTCAGCCATTAGGTTAATTTGCCTTCGAGTTAAGGTGGCATTGCTGCGTGTCTATCACAGAAGCACTCTTTTTACTGTTATGCAAAAACTATTCACACACATACATATAGGTATATATGAACTCGACATATGCTATAAGTTCGCCATTGGATTCTATTTCATTGAAATGCGGCTGCTATGCGTTAATAGTTTAATGCAACCGATTTGGATTCTCACAGCATGGTAGTTGAAAGGCTGGAATTCACTTTGGCTTTGTGGAATTGTAGGAAACTTTTATGCATTCTATGAAAATAGAGGAGTAAATTGTACAAACAAATGCATGTGGAAAGCAATGCTTTTAAAATTTGTAAACTGAAGGATATTTCCCACTGTATATACATATTTGAGGGGGTGCCACATAGATGTAACTGACATAAAAAAAAGAAACCCAAAATGCATCAGTGAGACCACTGAAGTTAGTGCATTAAGGTTTTGTTATGGTAAATTAAGCTTCTGATGATGGGTATAGTGAATATTTCCTGGCAAGTAGTAAAAAAATTAGTTTAATTTTGTACGTATTTTGTATTACTGTAGAAAAATATTTTTGTTCTTAAATTCAATATATTATATATTCAGTAATGGCTACTATAAGGTAAACAATGTTTCAAGGTCATAGCAATTTCTCATTTCAGGGATACAAGCTAAAAATACTTGCCATAAAAAACCACTCAATCCCTATACAAAATGAGCTAGTTGCTTCAGCCATAGAGAATTGAATATCTTTAAAAAAAATCATGGTCACAGTAAAATTAGTGTAACCTTGACCTTTGAGAATATGAAATCAAATTAAATTTTGTTTGAGTTGATATACATTTAGCTCAGAAAGCTAAGAGCAAAATACCTGTGATTACAGACATTTCAATGAGATTCGTGTTTATCTAACGTTGGTTTTCTTGGGTGAATTTAGAGTAGAGTTAAGGGAGAGTATATTGGTAAAATTTCACACCTTTAAATGACTTGAAAATAAAAAATTATATTAAAATTTCTTAGAAACTATTCACTTAATGAACTTGAAACCAAAGCATATCAAAATATGGAAAATTAACTTTCAAAAAACCAATAACACATCACTTTACGTATTTATGTAGATTCTTAATTATTTTGTCAACATTTAAGTCAATGTTTCAGAAAATTGCCCCTCCCCGTTCAAACAGGGGCAGAAAAGAACTACCTCTCATAAAATTTTTGTCTTGTCTCAAAATGGAAGACAATTATTTTATGTGCTTGTTTTAATCTTAAAAATTTCTTTTTTTTTAATTTTATGTTTCTGAAATATCTATAAAAAAATTAAATTAAATAAACTAAAAAAGTATGTAATACACAAATAAATTTTCATTAGAAAACTTCATTTAACTTCAATTTTTAAGACAAACTTTATAAGGCCATTGAGAGCGTTAGGACATAGCGCCCAAATCGATTTGGAAACATTGCCCAAAAAAGTTTTCATCACCCAAAAGCCAAGAAGAAATTGGAAATATTCCCCAAATCAACTTTGAACCCAAATAATAAAATGGAAATATCGCCCAAATATTTTGCATGTAAATTGTTTTTGTAGAATTTAAGCGATATTTCCTAAATTTTGGGTGGTATTTCCAAACTTTATTTCAATGACTACGCAGTCTTTAGGAATTTTTGTGATGGTAATATTTGTTTAAGATCTCAAAATGATACAGTTACCATTATTGTTAGATATATGTACCCATGTAGGTATAGGATAAATTTAAAGTTTCTTTAATAGCCTATTGAATAGACCGGAAAATGAGGGGTATAAAGGAACAATTAAGTGCAAGGGTTTTTATTTTCGAATATGTTTGTTTGGCCCATAAGCATTCTTAAAACCGAACATGCTACTAAATTCACCCATGCGTTTCTGAGAGAATGATCACACTGGCCATTTTTCAGTATTTTTGATATAACTCGAAAACTAAGCCGAATTTGACAATTTTACATATAATTCTTTTTGTTCAAAATTAAATTTTCTATTGAAATGGATAGTTTGAAAAATTTCTTAAAAAAATTTCAGCAGGAAAAGTTAACAAAAACCAACCTAAAAAAAATCAAGGATATCTAAATTTTTTAATAAATTGTGCATAACTTTTTCTGAAGCAAAGATAGGGTCAAGACATGAAGAGACAAAATAATGTTGAGACTAAAGGCTTTAATATAGATTGTTCAAAAATTAATATTTGTTCAAAATTGACAGAGATATTCACATTCAAACCTTATCATTTTTATAATTTTTCGCAGTTTTGGCCCAAAAGTCCCTTTTTCGGGATAATATTGCAAATTTCACATTCGTAAAAATGTTCGAAATCAAAATTTTGATATAATATGACATTAAAACTATAGGGATTTTTTAAAAAGTATGTAAGTTCGCAATTTCGGTTTTTGGCTATTTTTAAATGCTTTCAGACATGCAGGCCGGACGGCTAGTCCGATTAACATAAGATTTGGTACTAGGCGCTAAGAGCGTTAAATTTGTCATTAAGTACCAAAAAATTGGCTTTCGGCCAAAAACTGGGAAAAATGATAAGAAGTGATAAAGTTTGAATGGCTATATCTATGTCAATTTTCAAATAATATGGCTTTTTTAACATGTCATATTAGGGCCTTAAGACTCTAGTTTACTTTGTTCATGCATGTCTTATCTTTGCTCCGAAAAAAAGTTATGCGCAATTTAGAAAAAATTTAAAAATCTTTGATTTTTCGATTTTTATGTTGGTTTTTGTTTACTTTTCCTGCTTAAATTTTTTTAAGAAATTTTCCAAACTATCCATTTCGATAGAAAATTTAATATTGAACAAAAAGTTTGAAGTGTAAAATAGTCAAATTCGGCTTAGTTTTCGAGTTATACCAAAAATACTGAAAAATGGCCAGTGTGACAGTTCTCTCAGAAACGCATGGGTGAATTTAGTAGCATGTTCGGTTTTAAGAATGCTTATGGGCCAAACAAACATATTCAAAAATAAAAACCCTGGCACGTAAGTGTTCTTTTTTAAAAAGTTTATTCAATAGGCTTTAAGTCCAGATTCTTTAAATGCAAAAGAAACTTTGCATACACCGAACCTTGCACCCACTCCAAATCATATAGCGAACCCAAGCAGCGGAGCTGCAGGGGTCAGCATGCCCCCCCCCCCCCCAATACATAGCTCACATTTAATTCGTGACATTGTATAGCTACATTTCACAAACCTTATAAATATAAATGTGAAATTTAAAAACTCACCTATAAACAGTGAGGTATGTATGCAACCCCCCTGTTTAAGGTCGTTATAGGATTTTGGGTGGGTGCGATGTTGGGTGTAAGTTTTTTGGGCGCTATTTCCTAACGCCGCCATTGAGAAGTCTGAAAACCAACGAATATTCTTAGAATGATCTGAAGTAGCATATAGTTTGCTTCCCTTTTTTCTTAAAACTACATGTGAAAAAAGAGCACTCTGTGTTTGCATATAGTTTGCTCTACAAAGCTGTTTAATTTAGTGAGCAATAAATGATTCCACACAGACCAAGTGTGTATGGGTTGATATACATTTTGGCAATACGCACCCAGGATCTTTCACATAGAAGTCAAAACAACTCAAATTAAGTGGGGTTTGTGTGTAAATGGAAATCCACCCAAGTGCAGCCAGCGTTGCCATTAGTGCAGAAAAATCTGCACCGCAGATTATGTCTGCACTCGTACCAACCTTAATATTTTGTCCTTATTTTTGTCTCTTCAAACTAATCTTCAATAATTTCGCTGTATTTTTTTTAACACTTCAGATTCTTTGTTGTAGTGAAGTTAGAGCAAGCTGTAGTGATTAGTAAAATAATGCGAGCTAACACATGCATTACAATAAATTTATACATTTAGAAAACAAAACAAATAAACATAATTAAACAATACATAAACAATTAAAACATTTAAATTTAATATAATCAAAAACTAAAAAAAAACAATCACGAAAGTGGAGAACTGGTTCGAAACAATTTTTTTAATTCCCATCTTACTAATGTTAAATTCAACAGAGGAGCCATTTAAATTAAAGATCTTGCACATACGGTTAAGAGGCTCATGTATACTGTAGTTAGTTCTATGGAAATTTACATGTAAAAGTTCAAATCTTCGCAGATGGTGAGATCCTCAACGGTAATTTATGCCAATACAGGCTAACAAGTCAGGAGCATCAATTTGACCATTTATAAGTTGGTGTAGAAATATTAGATCATTATTAACCCGCCTTTGATGTAAGGTTTGAACCTGCAGTAGCTGGATCCTATGTTCATAAGGTGGGAAGGTTGAATGGATCAGCCCAAGGAAGACCTTTTCAGAGCAAAACGAATGAATTTATGTTGTATTGCTTCAATACGATTTTTATGAATTTCATAGAAGGGAGATCATACTTGAGAGGCGTACTCTAGGTGAGGTCGTACATAACAATTGTATAAGGAAAGAGTAACCTACGGATTGTCAAATTCCTTTGCCCAACGTTTTATAAACCCAAGCATTGAGCTTTATTAACAATGTAGTTAATGTGTTCAGTGAATTCTAAATTTGAGCTAAAGTTAACACCTAAGTCCTTGAAACTAATGACTCGACAGACTTTGTGTTGTGAAATAGAATAATTAAAAGCATTTGCAAGTCGCTTTCTTGAGAAAGTAATTGTTTGGCATTTGGCAGGGTTAAGAAAAAGACCGTTTTTATCACACCAAAGAGCGAAACTGTCAATATCGGCTTGCAAAAGAAAGTGGTCGTGGTTAGCTTTTATTGTCTTAAAAATCTTCATATCATCAGCAAATATAAGAATATCACTTGAACGTATATACATGAGACTACATTATTTATAGCAAGAATTAATAGAAATAGGCCTAGGTGGCTTCCCTGGGGCACACCGGAGTGAGCCTTGAATGAGTGTGAAAGACAGTTTCTAAATTTGACCTAGTAGGATCTATTTTCAACATATGATTTTTTCCAGGTGATAAAAAATGTTGAAAACCCTAAAGATTTTAGTTTGAAAATAATAATGTTTTGACTAAGTTGGTCGAACGCTTTAGAGAAATCAGTGTATATACAATCCATTTCACTTCCATTTTCCAACGCGTTAGAACATTTATGCAAGAAATGTAAATAGGTTTGTTACTGTTGATTTTCTTCTCACAAACCCATGCTGTTGTTCACATAGTATATTCTTGGTAAGGAATCATAAAGTCTCGCACACAACTTGTTCAAAGAGCTTTGGAATACATGATAGTTTGGATATAGGTCTATAATTCGAAATATCAGTTTTATCACCTTTTTTAAAAACTGGAGTTAGAAATGAAGTTTTCCATAAACAGGGAAATTTCCCTGATTTAAAAGAAAACTCAAATAAAAATTGAAGGGGCTCAGCCAGTATATGTCTGCACTTTTTCAATAATATTGGAGGAATTCGATCTGGTCCAGATGAAAAATCATCATTTAACGATGAGAGAAAGTCTAAAACAGTTCTCTGTTGCACAGCAAAATTGTTGCAACTCGCTTGCGCATAGGAATGTAAATTTCTGAAATAATCTTTATCAACATCAAGAGGTGTGTCCACAAAAGAGTTATGGAAATTGTTTGCAAAGGCGTTGCAAATATCAATAGTCTCTTTTAACACACAATTTTCATATATGAAATTTGCGGGGTAACCATCCGAATTTTTCTTCGAGTTTACAAAAATTCCAAAATGCTTTAGGGTCTTCTTTAAGGGAGCTTCCCTTTCGTATACATGATTAGTGTACAGAGACTTAGAAAGAGATTTAAATTCTTCAAAAAGGGCAATGTAAGAGTTGTGGTCAACTGAAGAAAGAGTTTTTAAATATATTTTCCATGCTCTATTTCTTCTATTTCGCAGTGACCTTAACTCTTTCGTATACCAGGAGTGGCAAAAGCTCGTATTTTTTAATATTTTTATAGGGATAGTATTATTTATGCAATTAATAAGTATGGTATTAAAGTTACTAACTGCTTTGTCAATATTACTAGATACTGATATACTATCAATACCAGATGTAACTAATTCTTCTGAGACCAACTGAAAGTTTGCCTTTCTTAAGTCAAAAGTATATGAGCGATCATAAGCGTTGCTATTTTTTATAATATGACTGCTCAAGTCAAGAACAATATCCAAAGGAGAATGATAACCATCGATATTAGTCATTCCAGAACTAGATTCTAGAACAAGAGTACTAATAGCTTCGGATGAAAATACTAAATCGAGAATTCGATTTTTTGAATTTTGAATACAGCTTACTTGCTGTAAGTCAGTTGCAGTAATTCTATCCAAAAGCTGGAGCTCAGTCTGTGAAGAAGTTAAAGATGCTTCCTGAAAACATTCATCTTCAGAAGGAATCCACTCTACAGACGGTAAATTAAAGTCTCCGAGAAGTAAAATGTTGCTGTTGGAGCAAGACAATTCAATAACAAAATCTAGAGCCTTAGAGAGTTCGACATAAACTGAGTCCGAGCTCTTTGGAGGAATGTATGCATTTCCAACTAACAAAATTTTTTCGCATTTCAGACATTATAGCGTTATTTGTTTCTATAGCACTCCTATTACCCCTTTGGCGGAAAGTAAATACCTTATTGGAGCATTACTGATTCCTTAAATATTTTCTGGTACAAATTATATCAGCTTGATAGAAGCGATATACCAATGTTACTTTAATCTCTCTATATTGCTTTTATGAAATGACGGCGAAGCTTTAGCTTCTATAATCATCCTGTAAAATTATTATACAGTTTCTGTTACTTGCTAAGTACAGCCACAAACCATTTCTGCTGTACTAGTAAAAACACAAACCATTTCTGGTATACTAAAGAGTTTAATCACAAACCAGTAGTGTGAAGAAAGGGCATACATTTTTTTCATCGTAAATGTATTCTTCCATGGCCGAGTGGTTAGCGTGGTGGACTTCAGTGCGAGAGGACCATGGTTCGAATCTTACAGAGACCTTATAATTTTTATAGCTTAAATAATATCTAATAAATTCTTAGCTTGCATTTCAGATAAAAACTTTCAAATAAAATATCAGAAAATAAATGAAATAAAATAAAAATATAAATAAATATAAATCAACTGTGAAATATTTTTTTTTTATTTTTCCACCTTCTTCTATAAGACTTCTAAATTGAGTCCAGTAAGTGCTTTTCGGAGCAGCTGAATTCAGTCCATAAAGGTCCAATAGGAGCTTAAAAAGGCCGCTCTTTTAATTCTATGGACTATTATATAATGATTATATGATTGCAAGAAATGATTATGGGAAGCTTCATTTGATGATTATAGGGCCAAAATTGTCAGTTGGGAAGATATGAGTGCCGTGTGCTTACTGTCTGCACCACCGTCTTAAGCAAAATTATTAACTCAAATAACATACAAAATATATGGATAAGGATAGGATTAAAGTTTATATAGAATATGAACAGAAAGGGACAAAAACTGTCAATCAAGTTAAGCAGAAAGCTTAGGCTAAGGGAAAGCAAGTAGGGGAAATATTACTAAAAATATAAAAAGCACGATTGGACACAAATACATGGATATACGCTGATCAGAAAAAACTTAAAGCTCAATAAAATAGAGGAACACAAATTAAAATTACAAAAAAAACACACTCTTACCAAGCGGAATGTTTAAATGAAAATTATAATTTTAGCACAACTAAACACAAATTAGGCGAAGGTAAAGATAAAATTAAGTAAACTTTTCACTTATGCAGCGAATAAAGTCAAATACACAATTTAAGTCAACGAAAAATGTACTTATAAAAAAATGTTAAAACACAAAAGCGACATGACTACACAACAAACTAAAGCAAACCAGTGCTGTATACTGTCATCTTTATATAAAGTTCTATTCCATGAAATTAAATCATTACAACTGCACTGACTTTAAAGTAAAATATGAAATGCTTTAAGAATTTAGGTAACTCTGCTATTCGGGAATACAAAAACAAGACACAATGTTATTTTTAATAATTGAATTCATTTATGTTATTTTTAATAATTGAATTCATTTATGTTATTTTATTTTAACATTTTTATAAACATTTCTATTTATGAAGACATATTTTTTCTTTATTAGAATTCTTTAGAAATCTGCATTGCAGATTTTTTTCGTCATTATCGCAGATTTCCGAAAAAAATTTAATGGCAACACTGCATGCTGCGAATTATACATCAATTTATATTGAATAATTTTGAATGAACAACAACAACTTGCGTATGTTACCACCAAGTATATAGGCTGGAATTATAGATATTCTACGAGAGCCACCTCGATCATCAGACTCCTTTAGTGGTGCTTAGTCTAATCATGCTCGTATTAATTGAAAAACTCTTTGCCGTCATCTGGGAGCGAACTATGAACCTTGCAATTCAGAGGCCAATGCTCTACACACCGCACCACTGAAGCCACCATGTTCTGCTCAATCCCAATGCAGGTTTCGTTGTTTATCAATTGCAACAGCGATTCGAATTTTTATAAACACACACAAGCTTGCTATTGTTCAATAACTTTTTGTTGGGAAGAGGTAGATATCAAAATTTTTGTAAACAAAAGTTGTAGAAGATATTCTTACGTACAAAATAAACAAAAATATAACTGTAATGGCCGATTTCACGAAAGGCCGATTTCACGAAAGGCTTTTAAATATTTAAAAAGCCTTTAAATTATGTTTTTTGGTTTCACCAAATGCTTATATATTTAAAAGATTTTAAATGCCCTTATAAGCTAAAAGCTCGTTTTTGTCTCATTAAATTTAAAAAGTCTTTTTTGTTAATCCATTCCAGTCAACAACAGCTGATATTTTTCTGTCAGAATAATTGTCCCTCATCCATAATGCCTTTTCACTTTTTCTCATAGACTTCACATGTGCTAGGGAAACAACCTCTTTTTTTGAATACAGGTATGTGAGCAAACTCAGTCAAATAAAAATATCCTTTAAATATCCCTTTTCTACATTGGTGAAACTGGAAAATTTTAAATGTCTGATAAGATTTAGAAGGACTTTAGATAAAAGCAATTTTAGTGTTTGTTTATGAAATTGGCCATAAGTCTTTTTTTGTTAAGCCATTCCAGTCAACAACAGCTGATATTTTGCTGTCAGAATAATTGTCCCTCATCCATAATTTTCACTTTTTCTCATAGACTTTGCATATGCGAGGGAAAAAACCTCTTTTTTTGAATCCAGGGATGTGAGCAAACTCAGTGAAATTAAAATATCCCTAAAATATCCCTTTTCTTCATTGGTGAAACTTTAAATGTCTGATAAAATTTAGAAGGAGTTTAGATAAAAGTTAGTTCAGTGTTTGTTTATGAAATTGGCCATAAGTGTGATAGGAGCCGAGAAAATCAAATTCACGTTTTTCAAAGCTTTTTTTCAAAATGGCGGAAATGCATGGGTGCTGTTTGTTTGAGCCTTGTGGAATTACACTCTCCACTAAGAGTATTTCAAAAACAAAACAAAACAAAGTATTTTGGTATACAAAATATGAATTTGACTGGGCTACAAGTGTTTTGAGAGAACGGGAATTTGTTTTTATAAGGTTTTTTTTATTTAAGGCGAACATTTTATTTTATCCCTATTTATTATTACATTTTTCAAGATTTTTTAGAAAGTAAAACTTCTCTTCTTAAAGAGTTTATATTAAAAAAATAAAGAATACAAAACAAACACACTCACATCCAGTATAATCCAGTCTGTTGTGTGTCGGTCTTTTACGCCAATGCACTCCTTGTGGGCAATTTAAAACCCCATTCACGCGATGCAACGCCAGCAGCGGTTTGTTTTCAACTAAAATCCTATTTCCGAGCTAAATTAAAAAAGAATAAAAAAAAACTCTCACATTCATTCGCATTAGAATGGGTGACAGTTTTGTGTTCAAAAACTTTTCATTTTCCCCAAATGTGAAGTGATGAGTTTTAAGACCCATCCCTACGTATGTATATCCATCCAATAGACATCTGACCAAACTAAAAATTCCATTAAACCAAGCATAACACCCCCGCGCTGACGTATGTGTCGTGTATGGTGGTGACCTAAAATGTTTTTGCAAATTTTATTTCCAATTTTAGCAATTTTATTTTACATTCTAAATGGGCAGTTGAATACCACTAACACTGTTCTCTATAGTATCTGTTTTGTCTTTATCCCTTTTTTCAGTTTTTTTTTTTTTTTATTAAAGAATAGGACACCTAAATGTCATCAGATTCCTAAAGCTTTAGGATACTCTGTTCCAGCAATGCGAATACAGTGTCGCACACAATACACCACAATCGATTTCTAGATACTTTATTGCAGTTCAATTGCGGACTATGCATTAAAATAATTCTATTTATTTTATTTGAAAGGACACAAAAAATTGAAACACCATAGAAAAACACATTTTTGGTAGTGTTTTTGGTGGTATGTATTTCAGATGCACAGACAAACTGAATGACAAAAAAAGACAACACAACCAAAGCATTGCATCTATAAAATGTAAATTTTCATCCTCAAACCTATTTGGCGGGAATATAGAGATGATGCAGCGAACATGAGAGTGTATAAATGTTGTTGCAATTGGAATTCAATTAATATATTCTATTTTTTATGTTATATGTGTTTTTGTGTATGTAATCCAACTCCAGCCATTGGAGCTTAAACTCATTGTGTCGTTTGACGTATTGTGTGTGGGCGTGGTGGTTGATTTGTTTTTAGTTTTTTTTTTTTAATAGTGGACAATTTTCTTCCTTTTTTTTACTACAATATACCGACAAAAAAAACAAACTGTTATTGAAATGAGCACTTGGATGTTGGTAGTTGATTTCTGATATGAATGCTTCTCATACATATTCATGCAAACGTAACGCTTTTTTACGTTTTGCAATGTTCAGGATCGGATTTAACAATAGCATCTATTAAAGGTAATTTAAAATGTATGAAATTGTTTGAGTTGGAAAATTCTTTGTAACCTGTTGTTTTTATCATGTAATTTTCAAAGCAAAAAAATTATTTTATTTGATGGAAATAACAATGACAAATGTTTCTGGGAAGTTTTAGAAAATTCATGAAAACAAAGAATTTTAGCCAATCAAACAATATTGGCTGATACATAGTGATTTCGTTAATTAAAAACTCAAACACTGAGCAAAATTGTGGTTAACAAGCACATTCGCATATCCACCAGCCAATGGTTGTTGAGTGCTAGTTAATTGGTAACTAATAACGCAAAATAAAATAGTTACTCTTTAGGTTCGAAAAATTGAAGCTAAACGATCCTAAAAAAGTTGATTGCTGAGTACTAATTACATAATTCTAATTTAGCGCAAGTAAAATCAACTATGTAGAACATAAGCAATTTTTATTTAATTTTTTTAGTTAATTTTAATTTTTTTATTTTTTTCAAAATTTTGTTTATTATTTTTCAAACTCTGTTGGTATAGCTGGAAAACTATGCTGAACAGGGCCGTGTCGAGGGGTGTGGCAATGAGGCAGTTGCCGCACAGTGGGGAAAACGTGGACAAAATTAATTTTTGAAAGTCAATTTTTATTATTCATTATATTCATGATAACCTTTTGCAAATAAAATATATGTAAATCGGGAGTTTATCGCCCAAAGTTGAAAACTAAGGAGAAAAAGATAAAACCATAGGTAGTTTTTAAACGAGCCGTTTTAACTAAATTCTGAACTTTTTTTATTATTCTTCTATTTATGGGATAGAGATATATCAGTTAGTAATTTCAATACATTTATTGAGCATTAGATAAAAAATATTTGAAGAAAAAACGCTCAATATTAGCGGTTATTTTTAGTCTCGTAAGGTTTTGAGTATTAGAGCCATTTGGCGCAGCTGTCCCGTTGCTTTTGATGGATAGTGTAAGGTGTAAGGAACAATTTCCAAGAAAGATCGCATCCGAAACCGTCCGGATTCGATTTTCAGGGAAATTTTAAGTGGGAAAATCATGCACTGCAAACTAAAAATTTAAGTAAAAATAAAAATTTTGATGTCGTAACCTGCTCTGACTTGCATTTTTGGAAAACATAAAATATTTTATTTTATATTTTACTGTTACCAATCCATTTTTAACGGCTTTTCATCATAATATTAACCAGATAACAACAATTTCAAAAGTTGCGATGTGACATCGTAATATTTATTCAAGAGACATCACATAATGCTATGCTGTCTATGTGTAATGTGATAAGCAGTAATATTTTATCATTAATATTCACTGTGTCACATCGCTAAAATTACATTTTTGCAATATTTTGTGGTAAAAATTACGATATTACAAATTTAAATGTAAATATTTATTTATTATTGTACCTGCTTCACCACAGACTCTAGCGTTGACATACCTAAGTAAGAAGGTAAATGGTGGGCAAATATAAATATATTTTTGAAGTGTACGTAACACTTTTCAAATAAAATACTTATCACAACAAAAACATAAATGTTAAAAAAAGAGCCAAGTTCTAATATGTACAAGAAACCCGTGTGTAAAAAGTCAGCCAAAAAAAGTAATGATATCTAAAATATATGCCAAGTTTTAAGTTCATGAAGTTTAATATCAAATATCTTAAGTAGAGTAATATCGAAACAATTCCAAATCATGACAGAAATTTGGTATTTAATGATTACTGATTAAAATTTGGTGGGTTCACTGGTCAAGTTTTCATACATTTTAAATAAGTAAGTAATTAAGAGAAAACTTGCCAAGTAAATCCACCAAATTTTAATCAGTAATCATTAAATACCAAATTTCTGTCATGATTTGGAATTGTTTCGATATTACTCTACTTAAGATATTTGATATTAAACTTCATGAACTTAAAACTTGGCATATATTTTAGATATCATTACTTTTTTTGGCTGACTTTTTACACACGGGTTTCTTGTACATATTAGAACTTGGCTCTTTTTTTAACATTTATGTTTTTGTTGTGATTTCACTCCTTTTTGCAAAGATCTATTTTGCCAGGTAAAAATCAATCCCTACCGCTCTACAAAGTTTCATAATTCTACGACACCCGAAAGTGCTCCATATAAATAATAGCAATTCTGATAAAAAGGGTGGATGGCACGCCCCCTGAATGGAAAATTCCAATTTTTCGATTTTTTTTCTTTCAAAGTACTTAAAGCCCTACCGACCTACAAATTGTCATCGTTCTACAACATACGGAAGTAATCCATATAATTTATTAGAATTTTTAAAGAAGTAGGTGGATGCCACGCCCCCTGAATTGAAAATTCCAATTTTTCAATTTTTTTCTTTTTAAGTACTACAAGCCCTACCGACCTACTAATTTCCATCGTTCTACAGCAATCGGAAGTGCTCCATATAATTTATAAGGATTTTTAAGAATGTGGGTGGATGCCACGCCCCCTGAGTGGAAAATTCCAATTTTTCAATTTTTGTCTTTCTTAGTACTTCAAGCCCTACCGACCTACCAATTTTCATCGTTCTACAACATACGGAAGTGCTCCATATAATTATTTATAATTTTTAAGAAAGTGGGAGGATGCCACGCCCCCTGAATAGAAAATTGCGGATTTTCGATTTTTTCCTTTGTATGCACTACAAGGCCTACCGTTGTGCGAAATTTCAAGTTTCTACGATGCCGGGAAGTGCTCCATAATTTTGATGATCTGTCAGTGAGTCAGTGAGTCAGTGAGTCAGTGAGTCAGTGAGTCAGTGAGTCAGTGAGTCAGTGAGTCAGTGAATCAGTCAGTCAGTTACGGTTTTTGCGATTTTTAAAGTCCTATATCTCCGGAATCACTTATGCTAAAAATCTGAAATTTGGTGAGCCACCTGTGTTTGATCGGCTCAGCTAATACTGCGAATTTGAAGTTTGTGACTTTATTGTTACTGACATAGGGGGCTTGAAAATCGCCTGAGTTTGTTCCTGTAAAAAGGGTGTAGTGCCGCGAACTTGGCTGGGCACTACCGTGCCCTTTGATTCCGTTAATTCAGAAAACAATAAGCTATAGGATGCAAAGAGCAGGTTACAGCTGTCAGTCTGACATCTGTCATTTTGACAGCCACATAAGAAAAATATTGAGGCAAAAAATATAGATAATTGAAAGGTCTACTTACAACTTTTATTTCGACATTTATTTGTTCATGATAAATTGAAAAGAAACTTTTTTTTTTAACAAAATTCAGTACCATTTTGAAAAAAGTACTTATCGAAAAAAATTACAAGAAACATTTTGTAGAAAATTAAATGTTCTACAACTTTTTTGTCTGGCATAAACAAAAAGTGAGTAACGTGCGAAGGAATAAAAACGTTAAAAACAAAATGGTGGCTAAATGGCTCTAGGGACAGTTGTGAAGAATGATGTTTTCGGGTCGAGAACTAATTTACTTTCGAGCCTCGAGTTTTCTATTTGCCAGCGGAAGTCAAGTAGTTAAAAATATATGATTCTATACAGTTCTCTACTACTAATATGCGCTATAGGGCGAGAACCGTAAGCCGCATAACAAAACTGTTAAGGCACACAATTTAGATAATTGAAGGGACTATAACTTTTATTTCGACATTTTTTTTTTTTAGAACAAAAAAAAATAAGATATGATGAATATACCAAAATCAACCCCTACTTTTTTTAAGAAAATGCAGTATAACTTTTAAAAAAAGCACTTATCGAAACATATTCTGTAGACAGTTAAATTTTCTGTAAGTTTGTCTCACAATTTTTTTTCGTAGCGTCAAAAATGCGTGAGTTACGTCTGATAACAAAAAAAAACCGTTAAAAAGAAAATGGCGACCAAATGACTCTAGGTGCAATTGTGAAAAATGTGGTTTTCGACTCGTGTACTAATACCCTTTCGAATATCGAAGTCAAACTGCATGTTTGAATTATTACCCAGAGCTCCATATAATGAAATCTAAGTACCCCGTACTATTATTGTTCAAGCTGGAAAACAACCCTCGACCGTAAATAACTACATACTTAATTTGTTCAGATGTCTTAATTAAAATATATTTTTGTAAGATAATTATATGTATAGATACTTTAGGCCTTGATATACTCAAATACGGTTCTGTGAATTAGCCAAACTTTCTGCAATACGTTAGATTTCGGATATAACAGTAATGTAATGGGCTGACATTGTCTGCACAAGTGTATGGACTTTGGAATGAGAATAGACCAATATAAAATATTTAGAGATTTTACACAAAATACATTATTAATTCGAATTTTTGTGATAAGGGCCATTTTCTGCATGAGAGATTGAAAAATTAATTTTTGCGGCAACCCAGTCAGATTTGTATATATTTAAATATCTACATACATATGTATATAAAGCATTTGTATGCAAAACGTTGCATATGTGTTAAGGATTTTTGTATTTAGAGATTATTGTTTTAATGAATAAAATTTCAATTTATTTGCGGTGTGATTTTGCACTTTAAATAGGTTTTTTTTTTATTTTGTTAGTAGGCAGGTATTTTTAATGAATATATGAAGAAGGTGATATATTACACACATTGTGCAGGCAACCGCTTTGAATTGTCCAAAAATTAAAATTCATGGGAGATTTAGATGGTTAGACATCAAAGCAGGTGGTCGATACATGTAATTATACATAGTTCCTAGTTTGAAACCAAACAATTATTTTAAGTGTTAAAAACTATGGGCTAATTCATCTGTCAACGTGTGGTTTAGCATTTGAAGGTAATTAATGGTTTTCGGGGAAAATTTCCTCCGCAGGATTTGAGAGCTTTAAGTGTCAACCATGGTGATTTTGATTATATTTTACACCACCACGATTTAGGAATACATATATGAATGAATATTTCGAGTAGGTACTAAGTATTAAATGAAAATAAAAATTATAATAGAATTCAACTTTTGCAGTGCAGGTATATATAAGTTTTTGCTCTGAATGAAACTAGTAGATAGATTAACATCACCATGTTACGAAGCAGGAGTAAAATGACAAGCACTATTTGTCCTGAACATCAATCCATCTATTTTAAAATTACTCTTTTCAGTGTAACCACTTTAAAGCATTGAAGAAAAAAAAATTGAATAAGAGGAAAAATTTGTTTCTATTTTCTTGTAAAAGGCCCTATCAGATTGTTCAATCATTGTTATATCTTACACAGAGGATTGCGTACCTTAAAATCCAGCAGTAGGTGACCAAAACATTATTATGAACGAGTTTCCGGTTTAGTTTTTACTTTAAAAAATTCTATTTCGTATTTATTATTCTTAGAACCAAAAATAAAACCAAACAAATGCCAGAAGTTTTCAGAAAACATCTTAAGATATTGACAAAGTCATGTTATATTCAAATAAAATACCAGGTAAAATATTTGTCCAACGTAGATGTACATACATACTGTCTTCTGCAAGAATAATAGGAAGTTTATTATGCATGTTAAGTTGTTTTGTTTTTCTTTGTCGATTTAATCTTTTTATAGATAGATTCTTGAGAACTGTCAAGAACACACTATTATGATTATTTACACAAATATTTACCTACGAGGAAATCATTACAATTTAGTCATTGAAGCACATTATTAGACAATAAGGAAATCTGTTAAAACAGAAATCTGAACTATTAGATAATCTTATTTGCTATATGAAAGGGGTAGAAATATTGAACAGGATATGCTGCAATAACAGTAAACAAAAAACACCGATTATAAAAAGAACCGAGCTTATTCTATTGCTTATGTATAATTTTTTTCCTTGCAAGTTGATGACATTTCCAAATTTTTTGTATTGAAAGGCTAATATGACATTAGAAACAATCCAACAAGTTTGTGGGGTTTTAAAATTTTTCACAACAAGATCATTTTTCTTCATAATAAACATGGAAAACATTGGCTGTTTCATAAATAAAAGGTGTTTTTTTAGACATGTGGTCTTCAATCTGACAATACTCTTTTCGGAGATGGTCTTTTTGACAGCTGTTACTCACGGCCGTAGCCAGGCCTACGCTAGGGTGAGCTCAGCTCCACCAAAAAAATGTTGAGCTCACCCAAACAATTGTGGGACATTTTAAGATCTTGGACATCTTTAACATAAATCAAAATATTGCTTCAAAATTAAATTTTACATAAATGTACACCAACTGAAAAATATTGATCAATTACCTCATTATTCGAAGACGATTAAGAATGCATCAAAAACAATCTTAATGCAGTGGATATGGAGAGAGCTCTGTTGGTATACATAATTGAGAACAATTTTGTAGCTGGAACTTTTTTTTAATCATTGCAAATCAAAAAAATAACAGAGTTAGAAAACAACTTCAAATGTTATATTTTTTCAACATATTAAAGTTGGGTTTTGAAGCAATCGATACATTAGGGATCAGCACATCTACGAAATGAGACATCATTTTCAGCACTTTTGCAAATAGAAGCTATACGATGGAGATGGTGATCAATGACCGATCAAAGCCTGTGCAGTCTTTATTTTCTTGCATTCGAAAATACACGATTGAATTTATGAAAATGGATGATACTTTGGGTAGATTTGACGAAAAAAACACTGAGCCCAACTTTTTCACATACTTTTTACTCATATTTGTGATTTTGTGTATATTTGTAATCAGGTACATTAGTGCAGGCTTTTTACACATTTATAAAAAAAAAATTTTACCAGCAGTTTAACGACTGAAAATGGTGATCCTTAGTAACCATAATTTTTTTTTCAAGCAAAACCATCGATCAGTTTTTGAGATATTCAATTTTGTGTGGAAAAAAATCCTTTTTTTCAAATGAAAAAAAAATGTACTTCAGAAAATCATCGTACAGAGTTCATTTAAGGATCATTAGTTTTGTTTTAAAATTAACTTTTATGAAAAATGTATAAAACTCAAGATATAACCATTTAATGCGGACCTTATCACCCCTTTTTTAAAATAATTCAAACAAAACAAAAAGCAACAAAAAAAAGTCTTCAAAAAATGCCGGTAAGGTTTGCTTAAAAAGCTAATATCATGGGTCCTATTGATAGAATCATCAAGGTTAAAGTCTTCAGACCAAGAGAAAATGACAGAGCATCATTTCCTATTTTTTTAAAGTGCATTGAAGAGATATTGACCATAACATTAAAATAGGAAACCAAGTTGGTTTTTAACCCCCATCCCACCAAAGTCTGAGAAAAAACCTGCCAAACTTTGGTATTTGATATCGGAATACATGTACCTATAACATGTTGTTGGTTGAAACTGGTCTCCCTCCACTATTTATGGATACATTGAAGCTTCATTTTAATTACATTTTGAGATGCTTATCTTTGAACGGTGATAGATTGATCAAACGAATAGCAAATCACATTATAGAGACGAAAATATTGTTCTATGAGGAATGGAAATCCTTAGCAGAGTTCTGTGGATACAACTTAAGAATAAACACGGAAAACATAAGTCAATTGAAAGAAGAGTTCCACCATTTGCTCTCTGCAGTCGATGAGAAAATGCTTATTAACAGCATTCAGCATGTCAAGGATTCAGCACACAGAGAAATATATGCAAGTCTAGATCACAATCTATGTGAAAAAAATTACTTCAACGAAAGGTACTCTAACGATACGATTTCTACAGTTTTTAAAGCCAGAGGTGAAATTATGGACTTGAACTTTATCCCACATAGGGAGGATTTACCTATCATTTGCTCTCTATGCAACCTACACGAAAGAGAGAACGTTTACCATTTTTTAGGAAGGTGTCCTGTACATACTAAGAGAGTTCAGACTTCGGTATTTTGGAAAACAAGTGTTAGATGAATTGGAAATGAGAATCATTCTGAATGGCAATGACTGGAATATACTGTATACCTACTGTCAAAAAGCATCAAAATATAGAAAAGCGATAATTGAAGAATCTTTTTAAATACTTTTATAGACTTCGTCAAACTCGGGCAGACGGCTTTAAGCCATGTCTTAAAATTATGTATTAAACTGATTGTTAATTAATTTGAAAAGGATCAATAAATCTTATCTATCTATCTATCTATCTAAAAAAAAAAAAAAAAAAAAAATTTCCTATAAACTTTCATACTCAGATTCTGGTTAAAATCCACTCCCAAAATTTGGTGTCGGCTCTTGTACTATTATTTTAGTTTTTCATTTAAAACTGTAGGTATTGAAATGAATATTTCTAGCAATATCATTGCGGCATCGGCAAAACTTATGTCTCGGGTCAGATAATAAAATACTGTTTATGTATTTTTTCCGTAAGCTTTCTGATTATGCTTTTTCGCATTTTTGTACTTGGTTACTATATGTTATCATTATTTCATATAGAAATAAATGTAAAAACAAAACTAACGACTATTGAATGAACTCTGTGCGCTGATTTTCTGATTTTGTATTTAAAAAAAAGTATTATTTTCCAAAAAAAATGAATGTCTCAAAAACTTATCAATGGTTTTGCTTGAAAAAAATTGTGGTTATTAAGGACACAACAAGATATTTTCTCACAAAGTTTCATTTAAATTCAACAATTTTTGGGAAAATGAAAAATAAAAAACAAGAACTAACAAAAATACGGGTTTTCTCCAATATCTCGTAAATTTTGAGGTAACGTTAAAAAATGATTTATATAAAAGTTGTAGATTTTTGTGTGATCTGCAACATTTCTATTGAACACATTCTATTTTGGGGTCAACTTTAGTCGGAAAACGCAATACGGCCATTCCAAAAATTTCGAAACCAAGCAACTCAGTTTCAAATTAAGGAAAAAAATATATTTAAATATGCCAATATTTACAGTATATATTAGAGTTAACAAAAAAATTGTAAATATAAAATTTTACTTGTTGTTGTAAAATAGGCAAGTGATCAAAAAAGCTCATACTTTATTTTTCGTATCTGGGCATTTTTCGGCATTTTTGTCGCTATCAGTTCTCTATAAATTGTGATGCAAATGGCGATGTGCAGTTGGGTTTTTATAAGTGTTTTAAATACACTACTTAAATTCGGAACTATTTTTCTGATAGGAGTGCTGTAAAAATAGTATAACGCCTCAAAATGACTGAACATTTCATGTCTTCTCCGTTACCGAAAAATGACTAAAGTTGGTATAAATGGTGAACTATATTAGTGTTTGTAAAATTATTCCGCATACAAAGCAAGACTTGAAAAAGAATTATGGTGGATTTTTATAGATTTTTAAATCATGTCTTACTGTCTAAAACAGGGTAACGGAGAAGACAAAATTGCACTTTCTCATCCAAATTTCAACGACTCACAGGCACTTTTTTTTTAAATTTGAATTTCTTTGATCGCTTTGCTTAAAATGGATCAAGGTAACTAAAAAAAATATGTGTTAAATTTCATTGAAATTGGTTGACGTTTACACGTGCTAGCGTGCACTTGAAGTTTTTCATATTAAAAACAGACAGTCTTTTACTCAAAGGGCCCGTAAAAGTGTAAACGTTGATGGAAAAACTTTAAACTTGGCAAATATGCTTAATACCATAACGAGTATACAAATATATTTTTTATTTTTGTAAACAACAGTTACTCCATTTAAAATAGCAACAAATGCACAAAAACGACGATTTTTAATTAAATTTTTTGATGGGGTTAATATTATGCAAAACTATTGAAAATATTTTTCTTTTTGATACTCTTAACAGTAGTTAATTTATGTGCCAAGTTTAAAGATTTTCCATAAACTTCTACAATTTTGCTGATATTTTAAGTAAAAACTGTGAAAACCCCATGTGTTTTGAATGAAAAATTTCAAGTGTTCGCTAGCACGTGTTAACGTTAACCAATTTCAATGAAATTTTACACACATTTTTCAATTGCCTGAATCACTTTTATCATTGATGAGAATAATTTAAAAATACGAATTTCAATATAACTGAACAAAAAAGAAATCTTTAATCGTACGTGTCTTCTCCGTTACCATTAGCTTTCTTCTCCGTTACCATCTTTCATTTTTTTTTCTGTTAGTAAAATGAAACTTGGCATTAAACCAAGGATGGTTTTTGATAAATGTTGGTATTATGAAAGTGTGCAAAAAAATCAACTTCATATCTTAATGGACGGTGCAGAATTTTAAACTTCAAGGCAATGGTCGGAAATCTCTAAATCGTACGTGTCTTCTCCGTTACCGTCTATTTTTTTGAATAAACTTACTAAATTTCATAATTTTTTGGTGAAACTTCTGTGTCGTGTACTTTGTGATGAATTCTTAAAAACCACTGAGTTTCATAAAAAAATATTAATTTCTTAACAAGAAAAACTTTACTACAAGCGTCCGATTGTCTTCGCCGTTACTTTGGAATGGCCGAATAATGAAATTCCGCCCTCATTTTCACCCCCCAAATCACACCCCCAACTCCGCTGCTGGGAAATAGATTTTTCTTACATTCCTTATAACCCCCTTCACCATTTTCAATCGTTTAACTGTTGTTATCAATTTTTCTTTTTTCGAGTAAAAATATGTTAATAAGCCTGCACTACATGTGGTATTGTGTCAACACAATTTGTGCATTTTATAGACAATATGTAGATATTATGATATTAGTTAAAAAATGTCAGCTCACCCAAAAATACGTTGAGCTCACCCATACGATTGATCCTGGCTACGGCCGTGCTGTTACTTGATTTATGCTCAGTTTGGTTTGCCATTTTATATTTTCCTAAACGCATTACTATAATATATTTATATAATTACTATAATATATAAAATACGAAAACCTTTCTACATGCTTGATTGCTTTCAGCCTCATTGGACCCACTTCGCTAAGGCATTGAATGTCAGAACTGAAAAAGATCTCAAAAAAATATATACTCTAGAGATGCTTTGTATTAGCCTAGAATTCTAGATGAACTCTGATGTGCCAAAAAAAACATTTAAAAAAGTGGATTTTCTAAATTTTATTCCACTGTTTCATTCGAATTAGTTTTGAAAAACTCCGTTGTTATACTTATGTCTTTAAGGTGTGATTTTTATTTGAAGTTTAATACTTTTTTTTACCGTAAAAAACCTTTTTTTTTAGATTCTTAAACACCCAGTAAAAATTGTTTCTCAAATTTTATTAATTTTATCGCATTGGAAATTCATGTAAGTAGTTTTACATCTTTTCTCCATAGCCTGACGTAAAATTTGTCACTGACCTAGTTTATTTGCACTCTGATGATGCCATAAATTAGTTTAAATTTCGATAGTGAAAGGCGATAGAGTGTGATATCTACAGAGCAGGGATGCCACTTTGCTGCAATTGCAGTAGATCTACTGCACTTTGCGCAAAAAATAAATCTACTCCCTTAAATCCAATCTACTGCAATTTTTGTTTCATAACTCTTCTCTCGAGCAGATGTATTTAAGAATGCTTTCAATTTACCGATTGCAATAAAGAAATGTACCTTACCAGTGGGGGTCCTTACTATAGAACCAAGACATTTTATGTTTTTTAGAGTTTAGACTGTTCAAGATTTTGGTTTGATTTACTCGATACAAAAACCTGTCTTGGGGAAAATTTGTGTCGAACTTTTCGAGTATAATGTTGATTTTCTGTTCACTCCCTCTATATTACAAAAGATATTAAATGTGAATACTCTGGAAAATTTAGTTTTGTGTTAGGAAATGAATTGCAGCAACAGTTGTTGGACAACGTCAGACTCTGCTCAACTTTCCTTTACGACATCCCGAATTTTGACACGCGGATAGTCTCATTCGATAGATATTCACTAAAAAACACCAAATATCACAATTTTAGGGTGAGGAAATATTTATAAGTATTTTTAATTAATTTTTAAAGTTCCACTTTTTCCATACAAAATTCATGGAAAATTAATAAAGAAGACCAAGATGGCATGCTAAGTGTTGCCAGATGTACACTTTGGTTTTGGGATATTTTTTTCCGATTTCTGGGAAAACTTTGCCCCACCCCAAATCAAATATTGAGCCCAAGCAGGGGGGTTGCTGTTTACCTCACTGTTTATCCGTAGTATATTGCTGGGTGCTTGTATTTATACAAGCAAGTTTTAAATTTCCCGCAAAATTTCCCGAAATAAAAACACAAGGGAAAAAAATACGTGCCTGGCAGTACTAAACAGACCATATGACATTTCTTTGATTTGTAATTGAAATGGAGTATTATTTTCAAATCCTTTTTTTTGCAAAACAAAAAGTTCTTAAATTAATTAAAAATACTTACAAATGTTTCCTTGCCTTAAAATTGAGATATTTAGTGTTTTATAGTGATAATCTATCGAATGAGAATATCCGCGTTACCGAATTCCGGGTGTAAAAAGTGCAATTCGGTAAAAAAAAATACCCGATTTTCAAAATTTTAAACATTTCTTAATTGCATTTAGGGAGGTTTTCTCACCTTAAGATTTGAAAAATTTTCTATTGAGATACCTACCTACCCCTAAAAAAAAATCAACTTCGAAATCGGGATGTCGTAAAGGAAAGTCGCCTCTCAGACTCTCCTGGGCTTCTAGAGTTCTTTCAAAATTTTAATTTCACCGATTGACAAAGACTATTTAGATTAAGATTAAGAAGTTTTGAGAAACCGATTATTGTTTTTTTTTATTTTTTATTTTTGGCAAAAATAAAATCTACTGCGGAAAAATTGAATCTACTGCAGTTTTTTAAAGAATCTACTGCGCTCAACTTTAATTGAAGTGGCAACCCTGCTACAGAGTCGCACATCCATTTCGATAGAATTTTGGGAACTGAAAAATATAGTGAATTCCCAACTAAAAATCTGTTTCTGAGTTTACTCAGGGTTGATTTATTGATAAGAGCCACTGTAAGGCATCATGATGAAAACTACTTTGTCATTTGAAAGTTGGATTGGATTAATGTAAGATCGATTGATGTGAAACTAATACTTCCCTAATACTTGCCAGTAAGTAAAAATTTGATACCGTGTAGGTACCTTTAAGCCATTAAAGTTCATATTATAGGTGGCAAGTTATTTTAGAAAATCAATAAATTCTCGAACTCGAACACCTCTATAGAAATTGGCCAAATGTAGAAACCATTAAGCAAAATATTTGCTGCCCTTCCTCTTACAGTCATGCTGTGTTAAGATTCTTATCTCCATCAGAAGCTTACTTTTTTCCACTCTTAAACAAAATAAAATAAAATCGCGTGTACCAACATTTTTGAATGAAAAGTTAATGAATTCCATTAAAAATCATTTACCCATACAGAGCAAATCCTTTGTTTCCAAAAATTCTTCACAACATTTCTCAGGGCTCAACAATTCCTCAACTTACAGGCAAACGCACTTTAAGCACACCTCTAACAGACACACCCCCTTTGCCCTGTATACAGTATACAAAGCATTCTCCTGACATAGAATGAGAGATTTGGTTACAAAACTGGAATAAAGTGTACTGAAACTTACATGTAGTGATTATGATGTAATTCTTGGAAGTCAGCAGCTTAGCGAATGCCAAAGTCAAGCTAATAGCAACTAACTTGACGTGAATGTATTTTTTGGGATATTTTGCTACCCTTCTCTAGGTGAAGGTTAGTTAAGGTTATACCTGATGGGTGGTATAGGTATAAAGATGGTGAGGCAAAATGTCGGTTGGTATATATACTCTAAATAAATTAGCAACAGCAGGGAGCTCAGTAAATATTCATGTGAAAGTTCTTATGAAATCCTTTTTCAATTTCCCTTGGGGTATTTCGATCAAAGAGGAAGTGCTTAGAATATATGTTGTTTATGCTTTCCTCTCGTATAAATGTATTTATGGGTGTTTCCTGGTTCGCTTTAGGTGAAATATTTAAACCAATACTTCATCTTTCAGGAACCCAACAGGATGTCTACCTGAGCATTTTATCTGTTTTTTTAGGCTTCAAGTATGCAACCTCTAGAAATTGTTGCTTCTGGCAGTGTGGATGTGGGAGGAGGCTTCCTCCTCAGAAAGAATGTTCATACTTACAATTCAACCCATTGGCAATGTGGGTCTTCATCATCATATCGGTGGCGCGGCGGCGGGCGTAAGGCGAAAGTTAACAAATTCGTGATTGATAAATATTTAAAGGATACCTACCAACAAAACGAAATAATTGAAATAAGTGAAGCGTTCCATTGCTGCTTGCTTTCATTAGCATTGCTTCTGGGAATACGACAAGGCATAGGGTGTGAGTTTCTTTTTGTTTAGCGGAAGCAATGATGCGAATCATGTCCTCGTTTTTGAAATGAAAAGTTACAACGCACTTGAGACAGTGACAGAGGTCGACATTTAAAATGGAGGGGTTCCTTAAATTAAGGGTGCTTTGACGGAAGGTTTGACGACTTGAAAGTTGTCCCTACGGTGGTGTTAGTTTAGTTTATATTTCCCATCATGAATATATACTTGATTTTGTTGTTTAAATTTTTAATTTAAGATTTCATGTCTGTTTGAATAAAACCTTTTGTTAAATGATGAGGGTAAAGTTTAAGTGTATAAAATGTTCTGTTAAAATTAGGGAAGTCATATTTGTGCTATCAGATCACCAACAAATCACTAACTGATATAAGAACCTTTTACAATTTGTTACAAATATTGTGACCTTGGATGACTGCCCTTGATGGTGGCCCTATTATGAAAAAAAAATTACTCCTGTAATGTTAAGATATAAGTGCATATGTATGCCTGCTTATGGTACATATATACAAATGCAGCACAAAAATACATTTACATATTTGTGAATTAGATCACATGCAAGTTCAAAACAGCTGTGAACACGGGAATTGCGTTGTCTCCTATAATTGCTTGCCTGTATTGGACCACATTTCTCAAACTTAAGTGAACGAAACTGAGAGAAATTGAATGAATTGGAACTGTACTCCATTGAGTTAATTGCA
The DNA here is from genome assembly GCA_963921185.1 of Dasysyrphus tricinctus. NCBI lineage: Eukaryota > Metazoa > Arthropoda > Insecta > Diptera > Syrphidae > Dasysyrphus > Dasysyrphus tricinctus. Next base: position 53,020,547 of record OY992530.1, on the reverse strand, counting down.
AAAGCATTGTGTTCATTTGATCGTTTACTTTTGCGTTCATAACTCACATGTCACCATACAATTGAGCGCTTGGAAGTCAAAAATTATTCAAGAAATAGGTATAACCAGATGTTCTGCAAAGATTTTGTGAAAATTGGAGCTCCAGATTACGCCATGTATCATGGCCCCCAATAAGCCCCGGATCTATGATTTTTCTGAACCGGGCAAAATGTTGATTTTGATACCCTTATAAATTTTGAGAGCAATGCAAAAAAGAAGCTCGGTTTACTTGATTGGATATTTTCCAACCGGGGGAATACATTTTTTAAATAAATTCGCACAAATGTATTTGTTGCAATGCAATTGAAACATTGCGAGATATTTCACCTTCTGCCAAATTATGTAAATCTTTTAGACCACATCGTTATTTGTCCAATTGTTACTGTTTATTTATAGTTCAACTTTTCAAGACAGCAAGAGAGAATATAGAGATTGAATATCCCGTTGTTTTCAGAGCTTTGTTAATCTCTCTGTCATCAATACCTAAACAGAATGAAAATCAGCATCATATCTGACCCAAAAAGTTTTTTCCCTTTATCAATGCAAAAAGAAAATCTTATTTGCAAATTCTTTTGTCAATCATTTTCAGTCGAAACTTCCCTTCCTGATTTTGAATAATTCTCTTACTTGGATTCAAGCAACCAAACTTATTTAACTTCCATCGTAATACCATCTGCAACTATTGAAGAAAGAATTAATATTCTGAAGGATGATTACTCATCAGGCCCTGACGGGATTCCTGCTATAATCTTCAAAAAATGCTCCTCAAATTTAATCGAACCTCTAGTACACCTATTTCAACACTCAATTTCGAAAGGCGTTTTTCCTTCTCTCTGGAAAAACTCTTTTACTATCCCAATCCATACAAAAGGTCCCAAAAAAGATATCTCCAACTACCGCCCTATTGCTTAACTCTCTTGCATTCCCAAACTTTTTGAGAGTTTTGTTTATGACATAATGACTTTGAACTGTAAGCAAATAGTCTCCCTTAAACAACATGGTTTCCTCAAAGGAAGATAAACAACCACCAACTTAGTTGAATTTGTATCTGAAACCTTATGTGATGGTAAAAAAGTAGATGTAATTGCAACCGACCTAAGCAAAGCCTTCGATAAAATCTCTCAATCTCTGATTCTTTTCAAACTAAGGGCCCTGGAATTTCAAGCAATATTTATTGCATGGATTGAATCTTATTTAAAAGATCGCTTTTATAAAGTTATCTTCAGAGCCACTTAATCTGACCCTATCCATGCAACCTCCGGTGTTCCACAAGGTAGCTATCTCGGCCCTTTGACTTTCATTTTGACAATCAATGATGTGGAATGTGTTATTAAGGACTTATTGATATCAATTTATGCCGACGACAAAAAATCTATAGGCTAGTATCTTCTCCTGACCGAAACTCAAATATCGAAAAACCCATACATATTTGTATGGGAAAAGTTATCGAAATATTTTTTTTTTGCATACACTTTTGATTTGGGGGGTGTCTGCTATGTAAAATAAATTTTGGTAAATAACGGACACACTAAAGTTAACTAATAGCGTGCAAAGCTCCTTTGATTTCCACTTAAGTAAAGAAAACCTTAAAACTTTACTTTATGGTGCGTGCGTACCTAACTTGAATCTCCGCCAACAATTATCTTAGCCTCCAAGCCCCCTGTGTCCTTCATTTATTTGTTTTTTAGTTTATTTTATGTAAAAAACTGGTTTGTGGGCCTATAGACCCAGATCAATAATAAAATAAAATACAATAAAATAAAATAAAATAAAATAAAATAAAATAAAATAAAATAAAATAAAATTAAATTAAATTAAATTAAATAAAATAAAATAAAATAAAATAAAATAAAATAAAATAAAATAAAATAAAATAAAATAAAATAAAATAAAATAAAATAAAATAAAATAAAATAAAATAAAATAAAATAAAATAAAATAAAATAAAATAAAATAAAATAAAGTAAAGTAAAGTAAAATAAAATAAAATAAAATAAAATAAAATAAAATAAAATAAAATAAAATAAAATAAAATAAAATAAAATAAAATAAAATAAAAATAAAATAAAATAAAATAAAATAAAATAAAATAAAATAAATAAAATAAAATAAAATAAAATAAAATAAAATAAAATAAAATAAAATAAAATAAAATAAAATAAAATAAAATAAAATAAAATAAAAAAAAAAAACAAAAAACCCACCGTAAATTTAAGTTAAGATTTAATTGCACGCTTGTATTATGCTAAATAAAAAAATAAAATAAATATGTGTTATGTGAAAATTTTATTATTCGTATGTAATTGGCCTTGAATTAAAAAATATTTTTAGTTCCATAAATAACTTTGTGAAGACAAAAATTGAATTCTTTGTGAAGCATTGCTGAACACATTTCACTTGCTGTAAAATACAAATACATAATTCAAAAATTAGAAATAAATCTTTTTTTTCTAAAAACAAAATTTATATTTTGTTTCTATTTTTTGTTTTTTTTTTAATAGAGAAATAAGTTTTTAGTTACATTCTTGAACTGTTTTTGGGTTTTTATTTTCGTAGGATTTATTTTATTTCAGTGCGAAACCCAGAGCGATTCGTTTGCGAGATTTTAAATTGCGAAATTTTAATTTGCGAAATTTTGATTGAAATATGCGAGATTTTTGGGTGCGATATGTTACAGCGAGATTTAGTAATTACAAGATTATAAAAACATGATTTTTAGTTTGAAAAAAAATCAATTTTTGTTACCAAAAGAAAACCCCATTAAAAAAAAGCCCGATTTCATTATTTTAGATTTTAATTTGCGGGATATCGTAATGCTCCTAAGCAAAATCAAGTGAATGTGGATTGGCTACGAAATCTCGCAAATCAAAATCTTGCATTCGAAATCTCGCATAACGAAATCTTGCTTTTCATAATCCCGCAATTACAAAATCCCGCTTTTCATAATCTCGCAATAACGAAATCCCGCAAACTAAAATCTCGCATATCAAAATCTCGCAAAATTGAATTGCATTGCAACAAATACATATTTTTAATCAAAATCTCGCAAATTAAAATCTCGCGCGAGATTTTGATTAAAAAAATGTATTTGTTTCAACGCAATTCAATTTTGCGAGATATCCTACCTGCTGCAAAATATATAAGTGTCTGGGTACTTTAAGACCACACTGTTATTAATTAGTTTAAACTTTTGATTTTTCAAGAACAGGAAGGAGAGAGAACATATAGATGGTATATCCAGTTGTAAAGGGTCATGAGTGCAAATCGCATTACTCGTATTTGGCCTTGAAATAGAAAATACTTTTAGTTCCATTATAAACGCGTAAAAGACAACCAAAATGATTATAGAGGTTATTAACAGTAATAAAGGATGCACAAATTTTTTTATTGACGGGTATAGTTATTAGTTGGAAAGAAAAATTATCCAAAGTGCTCTTGGGTAGGTATATTCTCAAAAAAAAAAAAAGACAAATTTTTCTAAAAGCCATGTGCGATTCGTTGCTGTGAAATTTGAAGTTGCGAGATTTTGATTTGCGAGATTTTTAGGTTCAAGATGTAAATGCGAGATTGTAAAAAGCGAGATTTTGTAATTGCGAGATTATGAAAAACAAGATTTTTAATTTGCGAGATTTCGTTATTAGAGATTTTTAAAAAATGCGAGATTTCGTTATTCGAGATTTTGGTTTGCGGGATATCGTAGTGCTCCCGGTGAATTTTGGGTACGATTATTTAATCAAACATTTAAAATTTTTAAGGATTATTCTGGGACACTGATTTATCAAACCCCACTCATCCACCCACTGTTTCACCTCACCTATAATACCCTTTATAGAATCTCCTTTCTGACCATTTATTGGTAGCAAATCAAATTAAATATAAAGTTGATTATTCACCTATAATTCAAAAGCTGAAAAATAAGCTTTATAATTGAAATCACTTTATAAACGTAATTCCCGAGTTCCCCCGACCTGAATAATCATTTTTGAACATACGCCAATCGTTAAAAATTGAATTTATTAAAATTATTCCGGATCCCAACTAATGGACTGACTAAATCAAATTTTGCAAAAAATGTAAATATTTAATGCTGTTGCTTTTTTCATTATGAAACGAATTTTGGCTTTTTTTTCCGTTGCTATAAGTAAATAAAGCGACAAAAGGCCAAATTTAGCCCGGGTGCCATGACCAACCACCAGCGTGTGTTTGCTCACTCATATCATAAATTGAATTCTCTCTCTATAATGTAAAGATAAAGTCACATCAGACACTTTGACTTTAAACATTTTCCCAACTGCAGGGAACAGTTTGATCAGTTCTTCGATTCTAACATGAAGTTTTTTGCCTCATAAATACCAAATCGAGAAGTCCTCCAGGAGAAGAAAACTTTTATAGAGATCAATTTAAATCCTACTGGCTCAGCTTCGTGGTCAACCCATTTATCAAAAATGTTATTATAACGTAATTATATACAATTTTAAACTTATATGATATGCACATAAATTAAACTGCTCGCACTCACCACACCATTATAAACCTAACTTTTTGTCTTTTCTTAAAAAATCTTAGCGCATTTAATGTTTGGAATTTTTCACTTAAAAATTAATTAAAAAACTTGCACTGTACCACCTAACTACCTATACGTACCCACAAAAGTTCCAAAAAACAAAAATGCCATTTAATCCTTACCTAGACCGCACACTTCCTCACTAATGAATGAATATGAGCGTAATTTTCATCTTCACGGTTCGCATAAATGGAAACTTAATGCTTAATGAAAACTTTTTTCAATGCTGCCACCGCAGTCGAATCGCCGCCGCCGCCGTCGTCACCAATACCAACACAAAACGACTTAAAAACTTTCAACTTTCGAAATGGCGAACAATGATGGCATTTTATCTGACCCGAATTCTGGAATATAAAAATGCAAAAATACAACACACAGCTTCATAATATATGCGAACACAAACCGATTAACGCCTTTTTAGCATGAAACCTTTATACTTTGTAATGTGAAAAAAGTCCTTCCCTTCCCAACGACGCGACGCGACGCGACGGACGGTCTTGGTTCAGGTCTTACAACAAAGACCGCATAATTAAGAAAGAATTTTCTCGTCTCGTGTACTTATATTCTTTTTGAGTCTATCTTCATGTGAATTCTCATTAGGGGATTTGCAAATACCAAAAATTACCTTAGCTATCTGGTGTGGCTTGAAGAGGAACAAAATGGCTGTCTGTCGCTGCAAGGTGTGTAATGATTCGACCTTTGCCATTGAACAAAACAACCGCCTGTCTCTAGATTTTCGGTTTATCCATTTAAACCACTTCTTCACAGAACAGCACAAATAGAGGCAGCGGCGAACGGCAGGATGCCTTCAAATTTAACGAAGTGCAGTTCGAGTGGTTTCCTTCATTGGTTTTCCGGATTTAACCCCAAAGCTAGAATACCCAATAACAACAGGCAGGGCCGCATTCAAGCGATTCTGTTTAGTATTTGAACTAATCCTACAGTATGATGAAGAGACATGGAAACTTAAAGATGGGATGATAACGCTGTAGACTGTTTTGAGAGGATAATTTACGATTTTCAGAAGATGCAACTACGAGCTGTACGGGCTCTACAACGACTCCAACCTAGCCAAAGACTTTAAAGGGTATTAGGAGCGGATGGACATCAGTCCAAAGTTATATCTCTGGAAAGAAGAGCACTGACTTAATCGGGTTGAAACTTCCTTAAAAATATCCACTGCTAGAGCAATTGTGTCAATATGGGTGTTTTTTGTAAAACTGACAATGGCAACGCTAAGGGCCAATTTGGTCACATTGGGTTTCATCTGAAACATGTTCTTCACAGTCTCTGCTTAAATGGAGCTAATCACCAATATTGACTGATTAGCGATTTCGATAATCATGGACTCACTACCATTGTAACTAACAAGCTCATACGCAGGTATAGCAGTCACAATAATTATTGATTAAAGATGATTAGTTGACAACTAAAATGGCTCTTAGTCTAAGACAAAATCATGAGTGTCAAGCTCGCAAAGCAACTTTGACGAATCGAAAAATGGTTAGTTGAATAATTTGCCGTTAATTAGTTGTGACAATTTCGAATTTGTTGTTCAATGTTTTCTATCTTTTTTTGGGTGCTTTGCTAACTTGACACTACTCAAAAAGTGTGAAAAACTTCTTATACTTAATGTTTTATGGCTTTATAATTTGCCGTTAATCAGTCATTAATTAGTGAAAAATTGAATTCAATCGTGCAATGTTTTCTATGTTTTTTAGATTCTTATTTAGTTAAGGGATTTAAACTGCTAATAATGAACTGTTTATGGCTTAATAGTTCGCCACTAACTAGTCTTCAATTAGTTGTGACAATTTTGAATTTGTCATGCAGTGTTTTCTATGTTTTTGGGTTCTTTGGTAGCTTGACATCAAGTTGGCAAAGAACTACCTGAAAATGCGGTAAAAACTGTTTATACTAGATGGTTTATGGCTGAATAATTAACCATTAACTAGCCGTTAACTATTTGTGATAATTTTTAATTTGTCGTTCTATGTTTTCTATGTTTTTGTCAAAAAGTGGTAAAAGCTTCCAAAACTTAATATGTTATTCCTTGATAATTTGCCATAAATTAGTCGTTAATTAGTTGTGAAAAATTCAATTTTGTCATGCGATGTTTTCTTTGTAATTTTGGGTAACTTGTTTAGTATTAGAATTAACGGAAATTATTAAAGACGGCAAATTGTCCACCTACCCATTTTTCGATGAGTGAAAATTGATGTAACTTGACGCTCATAGAAAACAAATCACCATAAATTACATGGAAAACATCGCATGACAAAATTGAATTTTTCACAACTAATTAACGACTAATTAATGGTAAATTATTAAGGAATAACATATTAATCTTTGGAAGTTTTTAACACTTTTCGAAAAAAACATAGAAAATATTGAACGAAAAATTCGAAATTGTCACAACTAATTAACGACTTATTAATAGCAAATTATCCCCCTATCCATTTTTCGATTCGCCAAAGTTGCTTTGCTAACTTACACTCATAGAAAACAAATAACTCAAAAGCTCATAGAAAACATCGCACGACAAAATTGGGTTTTTCACAACTTATTAACGACTAATTAACGGAAAATTATTATGCACTAAAATATTAAATTTGAGAAGTTTCTAGCACTTTACAAAACAAAACATAGAAAACATAGAACGACAAATTCAAAATTTTCACAACTAACTAACGACTAGTTAACGACAAACTATGCACCTATCCATTTTTCGATCCGTGAGAGTCGCTTTGCTAACTTGTTAGCAAAGCACCCAAAAAAACATAGAAAACATTGCATGATCATATTTAATTTGTCACAACTAATTAACAGCAAATTATTAAGCTATAAACCATCAGGTATAAGAATTATTTACTGATTTTCGACAGGGTGCTTTGCTAACTTTACTGATTTTCGACAGGGTGCTTTGCTAACTTGATATCAAGTCAGCAAAGCACCAACAAAAACATTGAACGACAAATTCGAAATTGTCACAACTAATTAACGACTAATTAACGGCAAATTATCCAACTTATCATTTTTCGATTCGTCAAAGTTGCTTTGCTAACTTGACACTCATGACAAAATCAGCAAACAAAACTTGAAGAATTATAAGTCTGTTCATTTGTGTGAATTTTAGTCCAAAGTACTTTCGAAATTCATATACAAAATTAATTGACAGAAGTTTGAACTAAAAATGACAGAAATTCAAAATAAAGGAACGGGCTTTATTGCACGTTTGAGAACGTGACAAAAGTTTAATATAAATCTTAATATGAAAATAACTTTGACTTTGAAACTTCAATGTAACTATGCTTTTGCGCCCTAGTTGAAAGTATTAATGCACTCCTGAACCTCATCATACTCACCAACTTTTGTGCTTACCATCAAGCTGTTAAGAAAAGGTTTTATAAAAAAAAAGAATCCCTGTATCTGCGAGCTTTAAATAGAAAATAATTTGCTATGGGTCCATTCCATTGCACTGTACCTACAACCTACCTATACATACTGCGAGGTTGTTTCTGTCCATTCGGCCAGACACGAACCTGAATCTCAGCCACACCATTACGGGTACAGTTACCTTAGCTACACAAATGAGAAAATAATAGGGATGTCGCATTAGGGACGCAACATAAAATGGAACAATGGCATGTATTCTAATTAAAAATTCCCATAAAGAGGTGAAACGTGGAGGACACAAAAAATGTTTGAAAAAAAAAAATAATAAAAAAGTTTAAATAGAAAACCAAATGAGAAAAAATGTTTCCAAAAAGGGGTTCAAAACGGGGTGTGGATGTGGGTTATTCAAGGAACTCTATAATTAACATACATTAGCACTTGGAATGCAAATTTGCAGCTTTTGGCTGCTAAAGTTTTTCGGGCAAGGATTTCTATTCGTCAGGACTCAGGACCATACCACCATTGGCAAACCTGTGTGTAGAGTGTAGAGTGTAGTTTTGGTGCTACATATATTCCATAGAAGTCTCTGGGGTTTGAGAAATGAAAAATGAGAATTTTTCTATATAGCATTGCAGAGTTGGGATAAGAACAGTGCTACTTCTACTTGCCAAATGCCGCATAATGTCAACTCCCAATATACCTCGCTGGAATGGGTTTTTATGGTATACCGTATACTAAAGGTGCCAGTAGTGGGAATTGCTGTTGTTTTTATTTAAATTTTTTCACTGTTTTTTTTTTTTTTTTTGCTTTTATTTCGTAAGACTCAAAGTGCATTCTGTAATTACAAGTTAAAGAACAAAATTATAACTCATCTCTGAAAATAAGGAAGACCAAGAGAAAAGCTCTTTACCAACAACTAACTGTACGGAGCTCAGGGACTGCTGGGATCATTATGCTAAACTCTGAAGTTTTAATGTATCAAAATGAGTTATGTTTATTTGCAAAAAGGAGAATTCAGAGTGTTTATAAGTTGAAAGGGTTACCTTCCTGATGGTTTTGCAAAGAGAAAAAACTAACTTGCAGAATTAATGAAGTAAACAGGGGCAGTAGGTCGTTGAAGTCGTATTATAGCTCAACATCTTTGAACTAGGATTTTTGAAACCCTTTTATTTAACATTTGCTTACATTCGTTGAAACAGAACAGAACTATAAGGCCTGGTTTCTATTAGAGCAAAATAAAAAGGCAATATGTGTCTCAAAATTCTTCTTCCGTCAAAAAAGTTTTCATACAGACTTAGATCAAGCAAGTTTGTGTTTAGAAAGATTTGTTATAAGGTATTGGTTTGTTCAAAAACCTCTAGGTAGGTAAGTAGAAATGTAGGCATGAGCGTTACACTCGCTTGGTGCCAAATAAGCGCCGAGTTGCACAGTTTTGATACCATACATAACTCGCTTGAAAGCGGAATGAATTGAGCATTTGTGGATCTCAAAACCTCGTTGCTAGGTTAAAACTGTAGGAAACTCTAATAAAAAATGTATTGGTATTCGTGTGAAGGTACCTTTAGCCACCAATTAATTAAGAATAGGTACCAATTCCCAATTGTTCCTTTTTCTATGTAAAATATGTCGCGAAGGAAACCTTAACTTCGATATTTATAAAACGCTGAGTAGGACTAGGTTAAAAATAAAGTAAACAGAAAAAAATGTCAGCTATTGAGACTACTATGCAGCATACATTTTGAAACAGCTTAACATGACACCTTTGCTATAATTTTTTTAATTTATTTGAGCTCTGAATTTATTCATTGCCATAAGCCACAAGTAAAGCGTAACACAAATAGTAATTGTGTTCGCACCTTAACTTTAATTAATCGGAACAAAAAGAGAATAAGGCGCCAGTTATAGCTATCATTGAAACTCATCATTGAAATTTTTAATGATTGAATTTGAGACGTTTAGGAAGTGAAATCGTTTATTATTTTGATGGAAAAATAAACCTTAAGACTTAATTAATATTTGTAGCCAAAAAAATTGTTCAAATAGGCCCAACTTTCCACATAAAAAGACTTTTCTTATTTCAATGATTGAACTACCTTACCAATGATCATTGAAAAATTAAAAGTCAATTTTTGAGGAAAGTTGGGCCTATTATAAAAATTTTTTTGACTATAAATATTAAATAAGTCTTGAGCTTTGATCGTCCATCAAAATAATAAATGATTTTACCTCCTAAACGTTTCAAAACCAATCATTAAAATTTTCAATGATGAGTTTCAATGATAGCTATAACTGGCACCTAAAAAGCCTAATTCAGCTAAATCTGTTCTTCAGCCTAGGCAGTCCATTTCCAAAATGTATTTCTCTAGTGCGAATGTACACCTATGGCCTCGTGGTTCCATGGATAAGGTTAGACATTCTTTTTCTGGGCTTAGTCGTCACTTGGTACAGTCATCATCGTGTCCTGTAACCCCGGCTGGGGCATAGGGCGTCAACAAAACGTCTCCATCCTTCACGGTCTGCTGCAAGGTACTTTAGCTGTGGCCAAGTCTTTCTCTGGGATTCAGCTTCCGCTAAGACAGTTGATTTCCATGTTGTTCTTGGTCTTCCAACCCGCCGTGCACCCTGAGGATTCCATTCAAAGGACTGCTGTGCAATTTCATCATTTGGTTTCCTCAGTATGTGACCAATCCAACGCCATTTACGCTTTCTTATGTCGACGTCCAGCCGCTCTTGACTTGTCCTGCGCCACAATTCCTCATTTGATATTATTTGTGGCCAGCGAATCTTTAGGATGTGGCGAAGACAGCGATTCACAAAAGCCTGCATTTTCTTCGAAATAGTAGACGTGATTTTCCAGGTTTCACTAGCATATAACAGCACGGATTTGACATTGGAGTCGAAGAATCTCAACTTAGTGCGTAAGGAGATTTGACTGGATTTCCAAATTGGGGACAGGGTACCGAAGGCAGCACGAGCTTTATTCATTCTACTTTTAACGTCCAGATCCGTACCACCGTTTGCAGAAACAATACTGCCAAGGTAGTTGAACTGTTCCACTACTTCAACTGGCGTCTCCTGTAGAATATTACGCTGCTGTGTGGAGCGGCCTGTGAGCATTATTTTTGTCTTTTTGCTGTTTATTCTAAGACCACTCGACTCTCCCTTCACTTGCAGCGTTTGGCACATCCCGTTCAGCCCACTGATGTTATTTGCCAGTAGACATATGTCATCGGCATAGTCTAAATGACTGAGCCTTTCGAACGGTCTCCACTGAATGCCCTGTCGCTCAGCTGTACCAACACTGGCCGTCAATACGTCGTCCATCGCCAGCAGGAAGAGAATTGGCGATAAAACATCCCCTTGTCTCACACCCTGTTGCACTACGAAGGAGTCGGATAGCTGCCCATTGTGTAAAACAAAACACCTTGCGTTGTTGTAGGACTCTTTAATAATGGCAACAATTTTTGGTGGCATTCCTCTACCAAGCAACGATCTCCATATACATTCTCGGTTAATTCGATCAAAGGCTTTCTCAAAATCCACGAACATGACGATACGCAGGGTGTTGATATGGTCGACACACGATCGACCACTGCGGAAGCCAGCTTGATGCCTCTTGAGTGTAGACTCGATTCTATCCTTTATTCGCTCGAGAATGATGGTTGCCATTAGTTTTGGGAAAACGGACAAAACGGTGATACCACGCCAATTGTTGTAATTCTTTAAGTCACCTTTCTTTGGCAACTTAACAATCACACCATCCTTCCAATCCCTGGGATAGCATTCGTTTTCCCAAATGCTTTGTATCAACGGATGTAAAATACTAGCCGCTGTTACGGGATCGGCTTTCAGGAATTCAGCTGGTATTCCGTCCAGTCCAGCTGCCTTGTTGTTTTGGAGGAGATTTATTGATGTAAAGATTTCCGATTCTGACGGGGGTTCGATGTCAATACCCCTATAGGACCTGCGCATCTCGTTTAGTTGGGGCACTTCAGCACTCTGCTCAACTGAATCCTCATTTAGCAGGGCACAAAAATGGTCCTTCCATCTACGAAGCTGATCCTCAATTGATACCAAAAGTGTGCCATCCACATCCATTACAGGATAATTGGTGTTGCTTTTTTTCCCGATCACATCTTTGGCTATTTGGTACAATTCCCGGATATCTCCTCTTCTGGCAGCGATTTCCGCATTATCTGCGAGCCCATCTAACCTCACCCTCTAGACCATCTTATGTGCAATGCGGTACTCTCTTCGCAAGTCAGCCTTTCGTTGAATATCAGCTCCGGCATTTATTTGGATTTTCAACGATTTGCGAAGTTCGATCTTATCCCAGGTGTCTTGGGATATCCAAGAGTCTCTACGTCTCGTTCGCTTGGGTACAGTTTCGGATCCAGCCTCCATAAAACACTTTTAATTTCACCCCACATCTCATCAATTGTTGAATTCTGGATTCCGTATAATGACGAGGCTCTGTCGTTAAGAGTGGTGACATAGTTTCGACATATTGTGGGGTCATTTAAAGCATTAGTAATGAATTTTGAGCTCCTTGCTGCATCCTGCGCTGGTTTTTGTACGGCAGCGGTTCGTAATTTGAGACTCATCACAACCAAATGGTGGTCGCTTCCCACATCGGCATTTCTTATACTCCGGACATATCACATAGACTTCCTCCATCGCTGCTGAATCATGATATGATCAATTTGGTTTTCGGTTTGACCATCTGGATGCACCCAGGTAATTTTGCTGCACGTCTTATGCTTAAATACAGTCCCACCTATCACAAGACGATTCGCGTTACAAAAATCGACAAGCAAGTCACCATTTTCATTCCGTAACCCCAAGCCATTTCTTCCCATCACGCGTTCCAGTCCGTAATTGTCTGAACCGACTTGGGCATTAAGGTCTCCCATAACGACTATGATGTCGGCTCTCGGAACACTACTGTAAACCAAGTTAAGATGAGTGTAGAACGCGGTTTTGTCTTCCTCTGTCGCTTCATTTGTGGGGGCGTAGCACTGAATTATTGTGACGTTACGAATTTTTGAACGAAACCTTGCTGTCATTAATCTCGCAGAAATGGGCGCCCAGGAGATCAAACTACGCATCGCTTCTTCGTTCAACATAATTCCGACACCATACAGTCTTTAGCCGCCCTCTCTTTCATCTTCCCCGGAATACAGCATTCTCGTCTGTCCAGTGTCTGATCTGTATTCAGCTCTACCTCTCCACTTAGTTTCGCTTATACCCAGGATACTGATCTTTAGGCGAAGCATTTCACGCTCAACTTGCTCGTATCTACCATCGCTGTACAAGGATCAAACGTTCCATGCTCCGATTTTCGTACGTATGCGGTAGCCAAAAGTAACATTTGCGCTTCTTGAAAGATTTCTTCTATTTGTCAACGATTCATTTATTATTATGGCGTCTTGATTGACGCTCGTACATGAAAAACGCCGCACCCGAAGCTGCAGAAGGATTTTCCATAAAAAGATTACCTCTTGGGGACTCATTTCCATTTGTTGTCATAGTTCATGTATTTGCATATATCCTTCCACCATGGTGTTTTCCGAGATATGATTAATATCATACATAAGCTCAGATTTGACAGGCACACCCGCCTTTTGTATGGTCAAACACATAACTGCTCGAGGCCGCCCACTATGGGAAAACAGACGCCTTTTGTAGCCGCCCAATATGGGTTACAGACGCTACCTGCTGCTGCCGTTGGCCTTTTACCAAAAAAAGCTCCTCCGCCACCAGACTATCATGCCGTTGACCGCCACCTGCAGTTCATCCGCCTTAAGGGGGCTTTTAACCATCCCGAGGACAAGTTTGTGCCCTGACCAGCATAGCTGGGTTGTCTGCTTATCCCGGCATCCATTCGGTCCCCCTGCACGTTAGCGTTACCCGCCCTCTACCACGCGGAGGTGTGCATAGGGATTTTCCCATCATTGAGTCTAGGGCCATATGGCGTCCTAGCACTCTCAAGTACTTTTAGAGGGCACTTGGTACAGTATTCCAATAAAATTCGCTTACCGAACCACGTTTGAACCACAAAGGAAGACCTACTTTTTGTAACGGTTGATGAAATTTCCGATTGTTAACCGGAAAATGTAAGTTTGGATAGTTTTTATCCTGATTCAAATAAATAATTAAAAGTTTTCTTAATTTTGGTGCAGTGGGGCGTATACTTAACTACCCAGAATAGATTTATTGGTCAAAAAAAAAGGATCAATTTAGCTTTCATCCTTCCTCGAGGGACATTGAAGTAAAGGGGAAAATTGATTTATCGACGGTAAATTTTTTTTTGGTTGCGTCAATAAAATACCGATGTTAATATCATTAACCCTTTCAATAGTTCACCGATCTTATCAACTATCTGGGTCTGGGGGTCTGTCACACAGACCACCATATAGAAAAAAGGACCCTTTCAAAACAAGATAGGAAAGCAATCTTGCGAGTACTAGGAGGACGTTGGAGGGCAGTAAATTTAAAAATTCCAGAACAGCGACATAAAAAGCGTTCCAAGAAGAGAGGAATAATTTTTCTCCTTCCAGCTATCCATCGAATTTAGAGCGATCGATGAGCTATTCGCAAAGAAAAAAATCGATTCCGCAATCCTACAGTTGATTCCGTTATAACTCGTCTTCCTCATATACTCCTATAGTGAGAATTCGGTGAACGGTATTAGCAATATAGAATAAGAGCAAAACAACCAATGCCAGTTAGTTTTCGTTCACTCTACTCGTTGCAACTATACGCTGGTTTCGATTAATAAACAGGTGCTTCTTCGATTGAAACGAACTTTAAAATCAGAATTATAAAAAAAGTAGTTAAACGCGAAAATCTTAACTTTAAAATATAAATTTGGCGCTCGGAAAGTTTTAGAGTAGAAAATCTAAAATCCGTAAAAAAAAAATATATAAAAAATTCATAAAAGTAAAAAGAAAGAAAAAGAACTTACCTAATGATATTACGAGATATATATATGTACATATAATTGTTCATACAAAAAAGAAAGAAAAATAACGTGGAGAAAGAAAACAGGAGATCTAAAGAAAAAAAAAGAATTAAAGTGAACAATGAAAAAAGAAAGAAGAAATACGATACAAAAATCTGCGTAGAAATGCATACACCTGCGTATAAATGCGTAGATCTGCGAACAATTGCATAGACCTGCGTAAACTGATAGATCTGCGTAGAAATGCGTAGAATTGAGTAGATCAGCATAGAAATTACATCTGCGAAGAAATGCGTAGACCTGCATAGGAATGCGTACATCTGCGTACAAATGCGTAGACCTGCCTATATATGTGTAGATCTGCGTAGAAATGGGTAGGCCTGCGTAGAAATACGTAGATCTTCGTAGAAATGCGTAGACCTGCGTAGATCTGCGTAGAAATGCGTAGACCTGCGTAGAAATGCGTCGATCTGTGAAGAAATGCGTAGAGTTGCATTAAATTGTGTAAATCTGCGTATAAATGCATAACCTGCGTATAAATGCGTAGACCTGCGTATAAATGCGTAGATCTGCATAGAAATGCGTTGATCTGCATAGAAATGCGTAGAATTGTGTAGATCTGCGTATGAGTGCGTAGACCTGCGTATTAATACGCAGATCTGCGTATAAATGCGTAGGACTCCGTAGAAATGCGTAGACATGCGAATAAATGCGTAGAATTGCGTAGATCTGCGTACAAATGCGTAGACCTGCCTATAAATGCGTAGACCTGCGTATAAATACGTAGACCTGCATAGAAATGCGTCGATCTGCGAAGAAATGCGTAGAGTTTGTTGAATTATGTAGATCTGCGTATAAATGCATAGACCTGCGTATAAATGCGAAGACCAGCCTATAAATGCGTAGATCTGCGTAGAAATGCGTAGATCTGCATAGAAATGCATAGATCTGCGTAGAAATGCGAAGAATTGTGAAGATCTGCGTATGAGTGCGTAGATCTGAGTATAAATGCGTAGACTTGCGTATAAATGCGTAGATCAGCGAAGAAATGCGTAGATCTGCGTAGAGTTGCGTAGAGTTGCGTAGCATTGCGTAGATCTGCGTATAAATGCGTAGACTTGCGTAGAAATGCTTAGACCTGCGTACAAATAAGTTAACCTACAAAGATGTGCGTATAAATGCGTAAACCTGTGCAGAAATGCGTAGGCCTGCGTAGAAATGTGTAGACCTGCGTAGAAAAATGTAGACCTGCGTAGAAATACGTAGATTTGCGTGAAAATGGGTAGATCGATATAAATGCGTGGACCTGCGTAGAAGTGGGATTGAAAATTACTGCTTAAGAAGAAAAAATCCCGACGTGATAGTACAGTCAAACCCACTCATTACGAATTTTGTCAAATCATATTTTTTTTTGTTTTCAAACTGTACATATCCATTAATAAACTTCAATTACCTAAGCATACATGTTTTGCGTATATACATCGCTATAAATGTACATTAAAAGGTTTGGAGTTTACTTAGGTGAAACCATATACCTACATATCTACACATGTACCTACAGTGTACCTAAGTAAATTTATTTTACTTACAAACATAAAAGAATCATAATTTGTTTGTTCATTGAAGGGTGATTAGAAAAAATACTGTTAAATCCTCCCAAAAATATATGATTTACCGATTAAACAGTCAAACCCACTTATTTTAAATCAATTCCATAATTTTCAGCTCCTTAATTTACACCAATCGATTTTAGAGAACTGGAGAAAAAATATATTTTCATAATTTTCATTCTATTCTATTTTCATATGTTTATACTCCCTATGCAGATGATTATATTTTTATATACCACCCTATGTAGGGGAGTATACAAAAATATAATCTTGAAAATTATAATAGTATATTTTTTCTCCAGTTCTCTAAAATCGATTGGTGTAAATTAAGGAACTGAAAATCACGGAATGGAATTCAAATAAGTGGGTTTGACTGTGAAAATCAAAATAAAAAAGAATATTTGTACTTGACAGTACGTCCGATGTTGGACACAATGGTAAGCATTCTCTGTTACGCGAGTTTAACGGTGGATATGAATAAATTTTTGCAGTTCAATACCAAATAATGGAAGTTAGAAGTGCAAAACAAATACATGAGTTAATTAAAACGTGCTTTTGGTGGAGGTTTACTAGTATTTCACCAGTCTTAAAGATCTATTATAAATTCTTTGATTTTAATGGCTTATTGCTCCCTCCTCCTTTGTTATCAACGCAAACAAAAAGGACATGAATACTAACATGGGGTCATTAATATGGGCTTTTAAATAGGGACATAACAATTTTGAATTTTTATTCCAACACACCCCTAAATTTTGTGTATAACAGTCAATAACGTGATGTGTCTTGACCCTTTGAAAGTGATTAATTACCTATCGTCATCAAATTTATGACAACCCTTTTCAATTTTTAGAGTCACTAAGTTAAGGTGCATTACAAATTTGCTCCTTGTACAAATTTCTTCTTATAAGAGAACAATTTTCATTCATCATTTTGTCGCTTAAATTGTCAAAAATGTTATACAAAAATAAATCGAAGAATCATAGAAAATGATATCTATATTTTTATTCCATTCAATAGCTAGAATCTACAAATTCGCTACGAAGTATTATTCAATAAAACATGCAAATTACTAACCTAACCAAGAGCAAAAGCACGTTTTCCCATAATATCAGACGTGCGTATGTCGAAAATCTCTTTAGAATTTACTGTGCATAGGCATTTGGCACGGATTCGTTTTTTTTTTTTTTATTCCGAAGAAATCATTTTTTTTTCCAGTAAAATCCTTTTTATTTGCCAATTCACCTCACCGAATACCATTCTAATGAGTATTACTCAAGGAAGTGATTTGCAAAAAGGAATTTCTTAAAAAAAAGGGAAAAATAAAAATAAATATGAACAAACCGATTCAATGAAAAGTCTTCTTATTTCTAGGTTTTTTATTATTTATCTATGGAACTATGTCCTTTGAAAATGGAGAAACCCCAAAATGCGGCCACAATCTCCGTCCGCATCCTTGCGTATACAAAAGAAAAATATCACAATTGCAGAAAATACGATAAAATATACAATTTTAAGGCATATTATTACCTCGAACAGGAGCACGTGCCTCGAATGCAGCATTGGGCGGTGAAGATATATTTAGGAATTCCCAAGAGGAAGTTGCAATTCAGCTGACGAAGACGACAACGTTCGTCGATGACGAAGACTACGACTATACAAGAATGGGCTGCTGCCAATGATGCTATGTATAAAGCTACATAGAGAAGGAAACGGCTCGCATTAGCGCAGCATAAGGAATTTCTATTGTTGCGCACTCAGGTTCCATTCGGATTGATGTAGTCACGTCGAGATTGAACTTTAATAAATTGAATGCTGCATCATGGATTCTGAAAGAGAATTAGGCTTGCATTTTGCAATATTATTATATTTATTACAAATAAAATACAATAATGAGCTTTAACGACACACAAAATTTGCTTATTTTTTCTTTGGGTAAAAAAAAGGCTCAAAACCTTAACAAAAAAAATAAAAAGGCTACAAAATTTAAGATATCTATTTAATGCAAAAAATTGTCATTTTTCAAAACAATAAATAAAGGGAATGCGAAATTATGTAAATTTATTTATTTATTTATTTATTTATTCAATCTACGATTATAACATCAACAGATTATGCTTTATAGCTTAATATAATATAAAATATACAATAGCTTAGCAAAATATAATATAATCTTTAAACAATAATTTAATAGTATAGTGCATTTTTAAAGTGGATTTTTCAAACTAAATAAAAAGCAAAAATAAAGTCATGAAGTAATTTGAAGTAAACTTAAAACAAGTGTCTTGAACTGATTTCGAGTTAAGAACAAATCCAAATTCTCATAATACAAATTAAATATTTTACAACAGTGAGATATTGGCTCTCGCTGTCCATAATTTGTAGAATGGGGTATTTCAAGAATAAGTTGCCTCATTCTCAAAGCTCTACTTGGTTTGGTGCATAGATATTTATTAGAGAAACCAATTCTGTAGAATCAATATCATTGCAAAGAATGTCACGAACAAATAAAACACTAAACATTCTACGCCTCGTCTCAAGAGTTTGCATTCCAAGCATTAAACATCTACTCTTATAGTTCATGTAACTATTACCGGTCATTGGAAATGCCTTCAATGCGTACCTTAAAAAGTTTTTTTGAATCTTCTCAATCCTGTCTATCAATTTTTTTGAGTCTGGATTCCAAATAATGCAACTATATTCTAGTAATGGACGAACAATTGAGCAGTATAACGTTTTCAGTGTATACGGATCCTTAAATTCGGAAGAATTACGTTTAAGAAAACCAAGCATAGAGTTTGATTTCGAAGCAATATAATTAACATGGGATTCAAAGGATAATTTTTCATCAAATATAACACCCAGGTCTTTTGATTCATTAACCCTACGTAACTTATTTCCATCAATAATATAATCATATATTATTGGATTTAATTTACGGCAAAATGTTAATACAGAACACTTTGATATGCTCAGAAGCAAATCATTTAGTTTACACCAATTCTCGAAATGATATAGGTCTTGTTGGCATGTAAGACAATCATTTACTTTGTTAATTACCTTGAACATTTTAATATCATCTGCGAATAAAAGACTTTCAGATACAGATAAAATTAATGGAAAGTCATTTATAAAAAGATCAAACAGAGGTGGACCCAAATGACTTCCTTCAGGAACACCTGAAAGTACTGTAATTGGAAAAGACTCTAAGTCACCTATTTTCACTATCTGCCTCCTACCAATAAGATAAGACCAAAACCATTTTAGTAAAGTTCCATCAAAACCGTATGCTTTTAATTTTTTAATTAAAATTAGGTGATTTACTCTACTGAAGGCTTTGACAAAATCCGTATACACCACATCCATTTGGCACCGCTTTTCCAATGCATTAAAGCATTTGTTGGAAAAACAAGCTAAATTTGTGGAGGTTGAACGGCCACTGAAGAATCCATGTTGGGAATTAGAAATATGATTTTTAATAATGCAATATAATTTTACTTTTACCATTTTACCCAAAACTTTGGGAATAATAGCCAGTTTGCTAACAGGACGATACTTTATTATATTCCTTTTATCACCGGACTTAAAAATAGGATTGATAAAGGAAATTTTCCACTCACCTAAGAAAACACCACAAGAAAGAGATTGATTATAAATAAATTGAAGCGGAGAACTTAAAGTTTCAAAACAGTGTTTTAAAACAATTGGAAAAATTCCATGGCAATCTGGATAAATCGATGGGTCCAGTTCCCTCAGGGCAGCACTAACATCATCAATATCTAAATAGAGATAACAGCAGTCAGTAATTGGTAATAAATAGCTTGCGTCATAATTACTACCGACAACATGATCAGAGGAGTTGTATAGATATTTTGAAAACTGTCCGCAAACCAATCTACAATTATTTTAAGATCACTAGATGTAACATCATTGTAAATCATTGACGATGGGAAACCAATTGATTTCCATTTTAAATTAATGAAATTCCAAAAGCATTTTGGATTCAACTTGAGATTTTGTTCAGTTTTTTGAACATAACTACTATAACAAAACTTTGACAAGAATACATACTCTTTCCTAAGGCGAGAATAGAAAGTGAAGTCTATTTGGTTTTTAGATAGTTGATACTTTTTAAAAGCATCGCTTTTAGCATTGTTTAACTTGCGCAACCTTACATTAGACCACGGAGGATGCGAGTTTATTCTAGATAAGAAACGCGGGACAGAGGAAGCCAATTCTCTTCCAAAAATATCTAAAAATAATTTAAAATTACTTTCTAAGCTACTATTAGAATTTAATTGCCAATTTAAATTTCGAAATCTTTCATTCAAATTATTTAAATTAATTGTATTGAATTTATATTTAAATTTATCGAGAGCTTGAAAAGCATTATAATTATTAAAGCAAATAGTTTTGATATAAATTGATAGGGCAACATGGTGGATGGAATTTGAAAACAAAGGGATGCACTCAGAAACAATGGATACGTTCTCCTCATTAATGAAGACAAGGTCTAGCATTCTATACAAGGAGTTGTGAATAAAGCACACTTGGTTTAGATTTAACGCAAACAACGAATCAACTAACTCAAATTCTATTTCAGATGAAAGAACTGTAGGCAACACCCTGTTTTCAAATTGCATCCATTTAATTTCACCCAAATTAAAATCTCCAATTACACAAGTAGATAAATTAATATTACTCTCAGAAAAAGTAAATACAATGTTGTCAATATTTGTTAAATGAGAAGAATATAAGGATAACTGAGAATTAGCTGGAATATAACACAAAAAAATCAATAATTTACTTCCAGAATCTCCTTCAATACAAACACATATCTGTTCAACGTTGTTGTCTTCAGGTGATGAGTTGTTTGGATAAATAAGATATGCCACCAGCGGCCGCCGAACAGCAAGAAGAACACCTCCACCCCTTTTACATCCAACATCATGACGATCACGGCGAAATAATGAAAATTCCGACACATTCAATATCTCCTCGTTATACTTATTTCATTAAATAACCATGTCTCCACAAAAGCAAAAATATCATATTCGGTCGAGTCAACAAGAGCAGAGAGGTCCTTGAGTTTACCTCTTATTCCACCCATGTTTTGGTAATACATTGAAATTTTGTTGTTGATTAAGTTAATGCATTCACTCCTTGCACCTGAGCTACTTCCCTCTGTCCTGGAATTTTCACAATTTCTTCGTTTTTTGAATTATCTCTAGGAATGAAATCCCTCACAATAGTATTCCTCGGCCAGTTTGATCCAATCAATGCTAATTTATAGTTGTTAGCTGGAATTCCAACTTTAAAGTTAATAAATTTCAAATTTGTAGCATCTTTTTTCACAAGTTTGAAGCATTTTATGCAGGATTCATCGACACCTATTTTCCCAGCAACATATCTTGACAATGAATGAATGAATGAATTAGTTTAAGGGTGTAAGTGCACTGCGACCTTAAGATCTATTGTGCCCCCTTACTAGAGCTTGATGAGGTTACTCATTCTACAGCTCATCCTCCAAATTGATTTCTTTAAGAAACTTGAGTATTTGGAGTACTTTTAGAGAGGATAGTTCTTTCTCCTCTATCTGGTGATTTCTCAGATGCCTTTGTCTTTGATGCACAAGTGCATCACATCTACCCAATATGTGGTTCGGGGTTTCATCGTGCTCATTGCAAAATCTGCATATGGCACTGTTTTCCAGGCCAAGAATTCGGAGGTGTCTCCTTAACTTGCAGTGGCCTGTGAGGAATCCCGTTATTATTCTAAGTCTATTTCTATTTAAGCTGATGCAGGATTTGAATCGTGCTTGGTTGTAATCCCCAAGTAGAAGTTTGGCCTGCCTCAGCTTAGGGAGCTCTTTCCAGGTTTTTGATCTTTTCTCCCTCTCTGTTGTTTTGATTTTGTTTTTAATCACGTTTTCTCCTAATCCGCAATAAGGCTCTGGCCCCATTATGGGTGACATTGCTCCTTTTTTTGCTAAGGAGTCTGCCTCTTCATTGCCCTGTATGCCAACGTGCCCAGGTACCCAGTGAAGAGTAACATAGTTATTCTTGCCCAGTTCATTTAGCCTGCCCACACACTCCCATACCAGCTTAGAGCTAATGCTAGGCGTTAGGAAATAACGCCCAAGGAAAAAGCGCCCAAATCGATTTGGAAATAACGCCCAAAAAAACACTGAAAAAATTGTTGTTGTAAATTTTTTTCTCATTTTGGGTGATATTTCCTAATTTTGCATTCTTTCATAAAATGAAACAATGCCCAAATTGATAAATTAAAAAAGCAAAATGGGAAATAAAGCCCAAAATAGGAAACAATGCCAAAAACAACTGCAATATAAGGAAATATCGCCCAAATGTAATCGGGGCGATTCTTTAAATGCAAAAGAAACTTTGCATACATTCAACCTCGCACCCACCCCAAATCCTATAACGAGCGCAAGCAGGGGGGTTGCAGGGGGGCAGCATGCCCCCCCATACATACCTCACTGTTTATTCGTGAATTTGTATCTACATTTCACAAACCTAATAAATCCTTTCCTTTATTTGGTTTGTGAAAATTAGAAATTTGCGAATAAACAGTGGGTGAAATGTAGATACAAATTCTCGAATTAACAGTGAGGTATGTATGGGGGGGCATGCTGCCCCCCTGCAACCCCCCTGCTTGGGCTCGTTATAGGATTTGGGGTGGGTGCGAGGTTGGGTGTATGCAAAGTCTCTTTTGCATTTATATCCAACAATAATTGTAACTGTAGATACAAATTCACGAATAAACAGTAAGGTATGTATGGGGGGCATATGCTGCCCCCCTTCAACCCCGCTGCTTGGGCTCGTTATAGGATTTGGGGTGGGTGCGAGGTTGGGTGTATGCAAAGTTTCTTTTGCATTTATATCCAACAATAATTGTAACTGTATCATTTTGAGATCTTAAACAAATTGTATTACCATCACAAAAATTTTTAAAAACTTTGCCTATTCATTGAAATAAAGTTTGGAAATACCACCCAAAATTGAGGAAATATCGCCAAAATTCTACAAAAACAATTTACATGCTAAATATTTGGGCGATATTTCCATTTTATTTTTTGGGTTCAAAGTTGTTTTGGGCAATATTTCCAATTTCTTCTTTGCTTTTGGGTGATAAAAATTTTTTTGGGCGATGTTTCCAAATCGATTTGGGCACTATTTCCTTGGGCGTTATTTCCTAACGCCCTAATGCTATACGAGCTTAGTGCTCTGAGTGCGGCCTGGCTATCTGACATGATAGCAATATTTTGGTTTTTATATTTTCTTTCGAGATTTCTTTCTGCACATTTCCCTATGGCATTAACTTCTGCCTGAAAAATGCTGGTGGACTGTCCCATCGGTATGAAAAGTTTGGTTCTAGGCCCAAAAAATCCAGCCCCAGTCCCCTCAGACGTTCTAGATCCATCAGTATACCATTTGATGGTATTTGCTTTAAGAGTGTAGTTTACGTCTTCGTCTACCCACTCTTTTTTGCTACTTAGCTCCGTATGAAAGTTCTTAACGAAGTTATACTTTTTAATCATGCCATCTCTTGGAATGTCAAGAAGGTTTGATTCTGTGGACGTGCAAATCGAGTGTCTTTCCCTAAGACCAATGATTTTCCCCGTCCCAGTTCCCTCCCTTGCAAATCTCATGATGGCTCCCTTAGCAGCACTATCTATGGCCACGTGTAGTGGGGTCAAGTCCAGAATGACTTCCATAGCTGCTGTAGGGCAAGTTCTCATTGCACCGGTGATGCAAATGCATGCGAGCCTTTGTACCTTATCTAGTGATTTCCTAGCTGTACTAAGTTCGGTTCTTTTGTGCCATGCGACCGCCCCATAGGTAATGATGGGTCTTACCATCATGGTGTACATCCATCTCAGGATATTTGGCTTACAGCCCCATGATTTACCTGCAAGTCTCTTGCATATCATGAGAGCTTTTGTGGCTTTTCCGACAGTTGTCTCGACATGTTTGTTCCAGAGAAGTTTGCTATCTAGTGTAATACCTAGATATTTAACCTCTTTCTGGATGTCGATTTCTTCACCAGCCAACCGGATAGGTTTCATGCGTGGTAGAAGCCTCTTTTTAGTAAAAGGGACTATCGTTGTATTTGTGGGGTTAATGTTCAATCCCACTGATAGACACCATTTTCTTGTTATTGTCAATCCTCTCTGAATAATATCACAGAGAGTTTCTTCGAATTTTCCCAAAGCTGTTATAACAATGTCATCGGCGAAACCGATGCAGCGTATTCCTTGAGAAGATAGACTTTCCAGCAATTCATCTACTACAAGACTCCACAGTAAGGGTGATAGAACCCCTCCCTGTGGACAGCCTCTTGTTATGATGACTGTCTGGACACTATGTCCTGCATAAGCTTCCGCAGTTCTTGTGCCTAGCATACCACTTATCCATCTGATTATAGTGACGGGAACACTCTTCCTTACTAAAGCCCTGTTAACGGCTTCATGTGAGGTGTTGTCAAAGGCGCCCTCAATATCCAAGAACGCACATAAGGCCGTTTCTTTGGAGTCTAAGGCCATACGTAAGGTGTTTGTGAGTTCATACAGGGCGGTTTCTGTAGATCTTCCCGCTCTGTAAGCATGCTGGCGATGGTTTAAAGGTTTGTTTATTAATACTTCTGATCTGATGAAGTTATCAATTACCTTTTCCAAAGTCTTCAGTAAGAAGGATGTTAAACTAATTGGCCTGAAGGACTTTGGATGTGTTGTATCTTTTTTCCCAATTTTTGGGATAAAGATTACCTTGGCTCTTCTCCATAGACTTGGTGTATGCCCAAGTGCAATACTACTTTGAAGTATTTTTATAAGATAAGGCATTAATTCCTCTTTTCCTTTTTGTAAAAGGGCTGGAAAAATACCATCTACACCCGGTGACTTGAAAGGTTGAAAGGTGCTTATTGCCCATTCAATCCTATTGCCTGAACAGATAGTTTTGGCTATTTTCCAGTCTTCCCGGTTTGGTCTGAGAGGTATTCTCTCTATTGTGTTTCCTACCGTTGATGTTGGTAAGCTGCCCGGAAAATGAGTATTTAACAAGAGAGTCGATCTTTGCTCCTCATTTTCTGTAAAACTACCATCAGGGTTGCGAAGTGCCAATGATGTTAGTGTCTTTTCTTTCGCAAGAGCTTTATATAGTCTTGCTGCTGCAGGGGTAGTAGAAATTCCCTCACAGAATTTAGCAAAACTATTCCTTTTGGCATTTCGTATTTCCCTGTTATATTTGGTCATTTCTGCAGAGTAGTTATCCCACTCTCCAGTTCTCTTTGCGGTATTAAAGAGTTTCCTTACCTTGGATCTTAGTTTCGACAAATTATTGTTCCACCAGGGAGCATCTCCTTGTCTTTTAATGGGCCTAAGGGGACAACTGAGTTCATATGCCTCATTTATTGCCCCACTAAACTCATTAACTACGTGTTCTAATTCCAGGTGACTATTTGTCGTCTCAGCTGGACCTAGGTGTTCAAGGTTTGCCTTCAGAACGTTTTTATAAAGATTCCAATTTGTTTTCTTAGGATTCCTTCCAGAGGTATTCTCTGTGAAAAGGTTTTCTAAGGTAAACACTATAATTCTGTGGTCAGACATTGAAGGTTCACTAGAAACTCTCCAATCTCTTACCAAGCAGCTTAGGTTCGGGGTTCCAAACGTTAAGTCTAAGACTTCTTTTCTATTTCTAGTTATAAAGGTAGGGGTATTCCCTACATTAAATATATCTAGATTTTTTTCCATAATAAATTCTAAAAGGTACTCACCCCTTTGATTTATATCGGTACTTCCCCATGATGTATGGTGGGCGTTAGCATCACATCCCACCATAAACGGAAGTCCTTTTGAGTTACAGTACTCCACAAACTTCTTTACTTCGGTTGGTGGAATATTGGCTTCATCACCGGCAAAGTATGCAGATGCCACTACCATCGTTCGGGGACTGCCCTCGATGTAAATTTGGGCCTGTATTGGAACCAGATCCCGCGTCATAAATTCTGAAAGACATATAAAATTTATATTATTTCTTATTTTTATGCATGCTCTGGGAGAGTCGTGTCTCGTATCCCAAATTAATTTAGAGTCCTTACATGTTAGGCCTCTAACTTGGCCCCCGTATATCCAGGGTTCTTGGATCAGTGCTAGTCCCAGGTTATCAGCATTGAATTTTATTGCTATGACAGCTGATGCTGCCTTAGCGTGATGGATATTCACCTGAGCTAGCTTGGTGCTGATCCCGCGTCCAGTCATTTTGTTTTATTATAAGATGGGGGCAAATGCCCCTTCATCTTCAAGTAATCTATCTTCCTCCTCATTGGTCGGAAGCACCTCATTTTTGTCAAATCGGCTTGGAGAGAGGTCTATGCCCTCCATCTCTTCGCTTTTTTGACGTGTCTCCTCGATTGCCAGTGATTTTGCCTGGCTTTGTATTGCAGGTAGGGGAAGGGTTGGGGATTGCTGGGGGGGTTGGGATGTTTGATTGGGTTGGATGTTAGTGGGTGCATCGGGGTTTATGGTGTGGGATATGGGGGATGTAGGAGAGATGGGGAGGTTGTTGAGTTGGGAGGATGTGGCAGGTTTGGGGTCCGGGATATTTGCGGCCATTATGGATTTAGGGAGATTTAGGTTGTTGGATTTCCGAAGACCTGTGACAGGTATCTTCCCGAACTTATAATGTAGCTGGTAATCTGCTTTCATTATAGTCTCAGCTGACTGACCATCGATGCCAATCACAAGAAGCTGCCCCTTGCCCTCGACTTTACTTCTGAGGATCTTCCAGGCATTGATCTTCAAGCCTTCATTTTGGGCCTCAATAAGTGCCAAGGATCTTTTATCATCTTGCCCCGTGCTTCTTGGCAGGAATAGCGTGATTGTGTACATCTTGGGGATATCATCACCCATACACGCCATCAGTTCACTGCCCTTCCAGGTGTTCAATTTTGAGGCTTTCTCTTTCAACCAATCAGCTGTGTCTTGGCCAGCGCAATCAACTAAAAGGAGCCCTGTTCTGAAGTACAGACCGTTGAATATAAGTTTGCACCTCCAACCAAGTGAAACTTCCTCAATAATGGCTTCCTCTAGTGCCGATAATTCATCGGCACTAAGAGAAACCTGAGGGTACTCCCTTGGCAGAACCGCAATCCTCACACTCGACGCTGCACTTGCATAGGAGAGCCCATGCTCGCCGGCTTTACTATTGGCGGTGCTTGGTCCCGCAAATGTTGCCGACGTCCTGTATTTTTTGACATCTTGCCTTAGGGGAGGAGATATGTGGTGACTTTTCCTCTTACCCTGATCTGACTTCCTCTCGTCTACCTTCTTCCTGGCTTCTTGTGGGGACATCCCATCTGATAAAAACCGGAGGTACCATCGTGAGGCCGAACCACTCAGTCCTTTCCTCAGTGGGTCATCCAGGCCTCCTGGTTTTCCCAGCCCCGGAAGTGGACCAGAATATCGGTTTGGCCTTCTTGTTCGATTTTTATGTGGCAGAGAGGTATCTTTTAGTGGTGACTTCCCACTATCGGCGCCTTCTATGGTTTTAGCAATATCTTTTTCCGGCATGGGAGGTATTCTCCCCTTGCTGGAGGTTGATGTACCCGGAGTTGCATCTTCCATTTGTCTGGGAGGTGTTCTCCCCTGGCTAATGTTCGATGGTTCTCCTTGAGCTGCCCGGTTCGGCGAGTTGTTTCCTTGAGGTTTTCTCTTGAGGAAAAAACTGCTTCCCGGTCTCGGATCGTCACCATGAAGGTTTTTCTCCATTCGATCCGCGTATTCGTTCGCGGTGATATCCCGCGGAACGTTAAATTTTGTGTGGTTTTTGTTGTTTTTCTTTTTTATAATTTTTGGCATTTTAATCCCACGAGTAGCTAGAGAAGTAATGGGGTCGAGCCATACCAGAGCTCCGCATGGTATGGTAAGGTCATAGTTACTCTTCAATTCGACCAACATCAAAGAGGTTCCGTTAGAATACAGCCGGTATAACCCCTGGCTGCAAACCATCCAATGGGCACGGGTCACTTAACACCCTGGATTAGGGGGGGCAGTTCTTAGTTCGTTACTCCTCAAAATCACCACTGATTTTAGGTTGCCCCAAAAAGCAGCAGGTCAGATGAATCTTTGAAACTTAAGCCTACGCACCGCGACAAGGTGACTGCCACGCGCAGGTATCTTGACAAACATTCCTCAGTTGTAGAAGCATCAAATTTTGATACGTGAAACCATTTGTGAGTCACAACAACATCAAGGCCTTCGGCAACATCTTGTCCACAAACATGAACATGGTGTTTTTTCTTTTGTTTCTGCTTTCGCTCGCCAGCAATGGACCATGGATTACTACGTTCCGTAGAATTCTCAGTAGTTGTTAGCCGTTTTCCTTTGGAGGTGGCGAAGTACTTACGAGTAGATGAAAACCCTAATCTAGTACTACCAACTGCACATGCTCTCATGCGCGAGTAGATACATTTAACATGTGAAAGCAGTTTGATGTGTTCCATTGAAAAAAGCTGGCAAAGTACTTGCAAGTACTTCGCCACCTCCAAAGGAAAACGCCTGTTATCACTCCCGTTGCCACTCCCGCCGCCACAACCTCAGCCACCGATGCATTATTTAGCAAACCATGCTTAATCGTCTCCACTTGAATATTAGACGAAGGGAACATATTGGAATCGGAACCAGATTTATTAGTTTTGTTACCATTATATGCCCCCCTACCACTGCCACTGGGAGCATCTCCCAACACATCAGAGTGTTTTTCGTTAACGGCCTTAGTTTTGGTTTCCTTTGGCGCAACAACAACAACATCAAGCAATAGTTTTTTTACATCAGCATGAAATGCATCAACAGCACTCATTTTCTGCGTAAGCACATCAACCACTGAAACTAGTTCGTTGACCTTAGCAAGCACATGATTCATAGACAATTTAAACTTTGCACAGTCAGTGCAGCGAAAAACAATGTTTGAATTTTCTTTCAGAATTTCTTTTTGCATATCTTCCGAGATTTTAGCACAGAGCTTATGAAACAAATTGCCACAAAAAAAGCCACAATTTACACCTTAATCCTGAATAGGATTTTTGCAAGCAAAGCACTTTTTAGTATTATTAGACATTATGTAAAAGGAAGACCAAAAAAGAACAACCATGTCCATTAAATATCGAACATTGGTCTTGTCTCAACTGTATCTTGACAATTATTTATAAAGATCTTAGAACGTTTAAAATGTTCTATGTTATTAATGTTCTCCCCAAAAGATTTTCATTTATAATTTGGTTTTTAAGAAAATGACTACTGTAAGCTATAGGGTCATTCAACAAAAAATAATTTTCCAATTTACACTGCCAGTCCAGAAACCGCAGTCAACCGTCACTCTTTTGTAGATGGAAAAATGTTTCCACTATTTCTTCTGGGTTTTCTGGGCCAGATACGACAGTTTGGTTTATTTACGTAGCCGCAAAAAGTGAAATGACCCTCATCACTCAGAATAATTCACTGTAAAATCATGGTCTTGTTCATTCATTTCCAGCACCTAAATAATTTTCAATTTTGTAGTGGGCTGCTCTAATAGGTTCACCCTAGAACAGTGTTCCTCCTAATTCATCGTTGTTGAGAAAAATATCCTGGTTCAGTGTTTCCGTTTTCATTTCGCTTGGCTTGGTTTGGTAGGTCGTGGTTGGGTTGTCTTGTCAACCTTCTAATTAGCTGATTGGGGTGTCTTTCTTACAAACAGTGTTTATGTATGTATCTATATTTATCCAGTGGAATTATCTTCACTTATAAATTAAATAGAGGTGCTTGATTTCATACAGTCTTATTCATAAACGCATCATAGCTTGTGCATAGTGCTATGTACTCGTTATAATTTGTCTGAACGCAAAAACCTTATTCATAAAACTTATGCAACGTTACATAGACTCATTATAAGCTAAACACGTTTGGAGGTTGAATAGTGGCAACATAAGGATATTTTAGTATCAAATGTCACCAACACACACAAAAGTGAAATATTTAGATATATGCCCACATACATATCTATACCTATTATTCCAAATAAAAACTGTGAGCGAATAATGAAATAAAACAACAAAACAAATTATTTTCTCAAAAAATTTAATTTTCTTTTATTTATGCACATAAATGCGTATCTAATATAAACAGTACCCCAACGAAAACTGAATTATAATACAAAAACCAAAATAAAGAAACTAAAAACAATCCAACCGGTGGTGGCGGCAGCGCAGCAGGAAAAATGGGGGTTGTTTTTTTTTTATAAAATTTCACTGGAATATCAAATTATTGCTATGAGTTTTTATCGAAACTTTTATTTATTTTTGCTAAAAATGAGTAGCGACACAAGAACTTCAAAATTATAATTATAAATATAAAAAATGAAAAGACCGAACTGGAAGCATTTTGATTTTATTAATTTTTCACAAGCAGCTGATGTTTGTTTATGTGATTTGGAAGTAAAACGTAATAGATTTCCTCTTTTTGGTACTTTATTTGACACAAGCGTTGCATAACTAAAATGGATGGGGAAATTTTTTATGAATAAGGATTAATGTAACGTTACATAGTGGCTACATAAATCCTTATGCAGTGCATAACTATTCATCTGTTTAGCGCATTCTAATGAATAAGGCTGATAGTGTTTTAACCGCAACAAGTCGAAGTTAATTCTGGCGCATATCCTAACTATTTTCTTCTCAAAAACTGTATACCGGAAGCAGTTTTATGGCTATCTTTTCGGAGATCGGGTACCAAACTAGGAAGCTGAAGCTAGATATTGTAATCAGGAGTTCCTTGCAGACTATTATACTTGTATGTTGGCTTATTTTGGTTCTTCTTATCTCATCAATGCGTACATACGATGGGAAGCGCAACTAATTTGTTTGAATACATTCCTTTGAGAGCGCACGCAATGAATCTCACTTCAGCTGCTGTGTCCGCTGATTAAATGCAGCATTACATCCATCTTCTGGTGGATTGGGTGTACAGCTATATGAAGTTGGTGAAATAAGTGCAGGCTTTTTACATATTTATAAAAAAAAAATTGTTAACAGCAGTTTAACGATTGAATATGGTGAAGGGGGTTAAAAGGAATGTTAAAAGAAATCTATTTTCTAGAAGCGGAGTTGGATTTGTTCGTGATCTACAACATTTCTATTGAATACTTTTCATTTTGGGGTCAACTTTAGTCGGAAAAAGCAATAATACAATTTTCCCCTTCTTTTTCACCACCAAATCCCCCCACCCAACTCCGCTTTTGAGAAATAGATTTTTTTTACATTCCTTATAACCCCCTTCACCAATTCCAATCGTTAAACTGCTTACATTTTAAGAAGAGATTCCTCAAAGAATACAGAATACTAGTACGTCCAGCCTTCGAAACTCGGGTGCTAATATAACACTATCGTCTAGTTGGCAAAATTCTAGAAAATCGTTCAAGAATCGATCATCAAAATGATTCGATTATTTCAATCAATCGATCCAATTTGATCCCAATTTAAAAACAATAAAATTTGGATAGATTAAAAAAGCTAAAAAAAAAAAAAAATTTTTAGTATTTACTGCACCGGAAAAAGGTAATTTTATGTCAATTGGTTGCATTTGGATCGTAATACACTTTTATGTGAAAATAATGTTCGGCCCTTATCCATCAAGACATCAACTGTCAAATTTCATTGACAGATGGCTACGATGTCAATGTATTAAGAAACCTCTGAAAAATCACAAATTTTTGACGAATTTTTACTGCTCCAAAAAAAAAGGTTATTTCAAGGCAGTGGGGTGACATTTTTATATCAAAATATACTTTTATTGTTAAAATATAGTTTGCCCGCTGCATATTTCAAGCCAATTACTGTCAAATTCATTTGAAAAATGGCTACGATGTCAATAGATTAAAAACCCTATAAGAAATCTGAAGTTTTTGAATAATTTTTACTGCTGCATAAAAGGGCGATTTTTAGGCAATTTGGTGACATTATCGAAAGCCTCTTTAAGGCGCAAATTATAGCTATCATTGAAACTCATCATTGAAAATTTTAATGATTGAATTTGAGACGTTTAGGAAGTGAAATCGTTTATTATTTTGATGGAAAAATAAATAAAAATAAAAAAAGTCTTAACTTAATTAATATTTCTAGCCAAAAAAATTGTTCAAATAGGCCCAACTTTCCACATAAAAAGCTTTTTCTTATTTCAATGATTGAACTACCTTACCAATGATCATTGAAAAATTGAGTCAATTTTTGAGGAAAGTTGGGCCTATTAGAAATTTTTTTGACTATAAATATTAATTAAGTCTTGAGCTTTGATCGTCCATCAAAATAATAAATGATTTTGCCTCCGAAACGTCTCAAAACCAATCATTAAAATTTTCAATGATGAGTTTCAATGATAGCTATAACTGGCACCTAAGATCTGAAATTCTTCATGAATTTCGAATGCTCCAGAAAAAAGTGATTTTACGAAAATTGGGGGATATTTGGATAGAAATATACTTTTTTTGTCAAAATAAACTTTGTCCCCTATATTTCAAGCCATCAACAACTGTCAAATTCCATTGACTGATACATTTTTAATGCTGCAGAAAGAGGTGATTTTAAGGCATTTGGGTGACATTAGGTTCAAAATATATTTTTCGGTCAAAATATAGTTTGTCCCCTATATTTCAAGCTATCAATTGTCAAATTCCATTGACGGACGGCTACGATGTTGATGGGTTAAAAAAACTCTAAGAAATCACAATTTTTTGATGAATTTTTACTGTTCCAGAAAAAGTAGATTTTTTTACTGTTCCAGAAAAATTGAATGAAATTGATATTCAGTGGAGCAAAAAGTGACGAAGTTTTATCATAATTGTTAACCGCTTTCGAGAAGATTTGAAAGCAAGAACTAACTACCATCCAATTCAACTATACTTTTGAGCCTTTTAACTGAGCCTTTTTCCGTATGAAAACAGGAAATCAGAATTTGCTCAAACTCCAGGGCCAAATGGTCCGATCGGGCACTTTATGGCAACGCTGACTGGGTACCTCTTGGAGTCAGCATGTTAAGCTAAACGCATAGATTTCTCGGCTCTTAACTTAAAAGCGGATAAAAACTGTACTATCGGCGTGTAGTAGACACTAAAATTTTACTTGTCATCACGTTGACAGCTCGTAGCAAACGTTTGCATAAAATTGGGGAGAAGTGGCATTTGCATTCAATTTATCGATTACAAAGTCATTCGCGCAGGTAGGGGCTAATTAAACGAAGAGAATTATCAGTGCTTAACTTAAATGCGGAGAAAAACTGTGTTACCGATGTGAATAACACAACAAATGTTTTAGTTATAAGCGCATTGACGACTTATAGCTTTTTTGCAAGCGACACTAGGGATTACCGCCATCACAGAAAAAAACATGGAGCTTCCATTCAAACTATTGAGAACATGTATGTATGTAATACATTCCGGTAAGACAGCTTTTTTCCGTGCTTAAGTTTTGCACTGAAAATTCTCCGTAAATTGATGATCACCGACATCGTTTCTTTCATCCAATTCCATTCGGGCTTGCAAAAAACCAGAGCTATTATCGATCACGTATGAGAGACCGCTGACTGCCAGTCGGCCTAGTAAAAAAGTGTGACAATTTAAAGCAAACATTGACTTTTGCATAAAATTTATCCATAGCAAAATAAGCCACGGTATTTGCATACGATTTTTGGATGTACTACAACATTAAGTAAAAATCGCAAGAATAATTGCATCGTTTAAAAGCAGTCTTGAGCGTCGGTCGGGAAGAACTGAACTACTTTTCTACAGCACTGAACGCTGCCATCTAACATTCCATTAACCTTTCCAGTCAGTGCTGGAAAATTGTTTGGTTGGTGGGTGGATATCAAAATCAAAACGTCACCTATTTGTCGGTGACGTTCTGATTTTGTCCAAATAAAAACAAACTGAAAATGAACGTTATTACTAAAAACAAATAAAAACAAATTAAACAAAGGATTAAAACAAAACAAAAGTGTAAGGAAATATATTATCATAATAATAAAAGAGTAAACACAAATCTTAATACCTAAGTGTTGTGAAATTTAAAGTGAAAATGTAAAATTA
Source organism: Dasysyrphus tricinctus (assembly GCA_963921185.1). Lineage (NCBI taxonomy): Eukaryota > Metazoa > Arthropoda > Insecta > Diptera > Syrphidae > Dasysyrphus > Dasysyrphus tricinctus. The sequence goes on along the minus strand of OY992530.1, from coordinate 52,985,849 downwards.
AGTATCGTGATTCGTGAACAAATAGATACTCGGTATCGCTCTGGCTCTCGCTCGCATTTATTTGATCGTTATATAACCTCAAAAATAGTGAAACTAAACTAAGGATATCTCGGTGAGTACCAAGGATATTAAAAAGAATTTAACCAAATTTTAAAGAAAAGGATTAGTGCTTTGAGGGATCATTACTAACTTTATTGAAAAAAATTACCTCTCTCTTTTGCATAACCTCAAACATGGTGAAAAGGATTAATTCTCAATTTTACAACGGTAATATCTCGAAACCCCCAGCTGAAAGCGGAAAATGGTTGACGGATTTGAGCTCAGCGCCCAAAAGTATGCCTAAAACATTCTTCACTTGTCGTGTCATAAAGTTAGGTGATGGATATATTGTACATATATAAGCTTGCGTTATTTGTAATGCATCCTGGTCATGGTTTAAATGCTTGAAGAGTCTCCTGGCACTAACCACTGAATATTATTGAACTGTTTAATGGAACTTTGGAGAATGATATTGAGACCTTGAAACGCGCTCCAAATAATCTAATAATAATCTACTACACTTTGAGAATAGTAACGCCACTACTCAAAAAGTAAAAATTGAGTGAGTCTAAAAGTGATATAATCTTAACATCCCAAATATGGCTAATTTCGCCAAAAATCTAACATTTCTTAACATTGTCTTCTTTGACTCGTAATGTTTTACTAAACTCTTCAAAGCAAATTAGTTTTTAGATGAAAATTTGAACACAGCTTTAGCCTTTCCCATATAAGATAGAACAGAAATTTACATCAAAAATCTAGAAATTTTCCAATTTCGGGTTTTTGGAATTTTGGGTTTTCAGGATTTTGGGTTTTCCGTATCTGCGTATTTAGGATTCAGGGCTTTCGAGATTCTGGGTTTTCGATGTTTTGGGATTTCGGTATTGTGAGTTTTCAGGATTTTGGGTTTCAAGATTTTAAATTTTCAAAATTTTGGATTTCGGGATTTCGATTTACGGGATTCTGATCCCAACAATTCAGTTTCTTCTGAATTTCTCTAAAACTATCAGTTTTTTGAAAGAATGAGTCGGTCAAAATAATAATAGTAGCTTATAGTCCTACAAATTGGCGTTTCGTTCGGCTTACTCACTTGAACTCATCAGTGACATAGTGAGGGCTTCAACAAGTCCAATCCTTAATGCTAAGTCTTCAACTTGGCTGATTTATTTCAGTAGTATATAGAATTTGTATTATAAAACCTTCTTATATAGAATAGTAGCTTATGTTATCCTGCACAAGAGAGATTTATATACTAACTCTATAACAGATTTCAAGAAAATCGTGTAAGAACTTCATGGTGAAGCAAATTTTGTCAAAAAGAAATCGTTAAAATGTCATTGATCGCTACATCTTCTAATTATAAGACCAAGTTTTTTTGGGGCCCGGGTCAAGAGGAAGGCCACCATCTTGAAATAGAAAGTGGTTTGGTTTTTATTCAACAACTCGATGAAATTTCTTTTTACAACAAAATCATGGGCTCTGGACCTTTGGCACCTCATATCGTCCCGCTTCTCACGAACTGACGTATCTGCTTTTTAAATATTTTACAGGAGAGCAGTTTTTAGTTTTGTGTCCTCCTTCTTTAAGCGTTACTTCTGTGTTTTACAACGATTTTGGTATTTTTTTTTTTGTAAAATTACAAAAATATGTTAAAGTTTCAAATGATATTAGATTCAATGTAAATGCAATACTTAAAACAGTTACAAATAATCGATCAACCAGATACGTCAGTTCGTGAGAAATTTTAGTGATAAGTTTTGGTGTCGTGACAGTATACACAGACATCACTGTTTTGAAAAAAGCTTAGTAGTGAGACATTTTAGTGTTGTGACAGTATGTACAGGTATTACTGTTTTGAAAAAAGCTCGCCTATAAGCCTTGTATCGACAATTTTTGTTTGACAGAGTATTGTTAACAGGAAGAACCGAATGCAATTTAAATTTAATTTAGTGATAGGTCAGTAGCAACATCTTAGCATAAATTTAAAGCGTTTTTATTTCTACTCACCGATAAATGCACCTAGTACCTGAAACCACTTTATTTACACAATAATTTGCAATAAAACGGAAAACTGCTACCCACATAATTGCAGTAACGTCTGTTCGTGAGAAACTTTTTACCTAAAATTGCAGTTATGCCAACTATGTCATAACGCATTGAACCATGTTCCAGGCATTTTTCAGGGAATCTAATGATGTAGAAATATGCAATCAAGTTAAAAAAGCACATATATGCCCAAATCTCAAAAACGACAATTTGCGAGTTACGTCACTTCGTGAGATGAGGGACGATATGAGGGAAATTTGATATAAAAAAATGCCATCTAATTGGTCGGAAAAGGTCAACTGGTCCCAATCAAAGGTCAACTGTGCGCAATTTAGAAGCTTTTGCCAGGCGCCAGTCTATTTATGTTGAAATGCCAAACCAAACTTCCAATAAATCACTTGACAGCTGACAAAATGGCCACCTTTTAACAATTGAAATTTTATAATGAATATTTGCATGTGAACAAACTTATTACAAATCTAGGCAAGCATCACTGTTTCTCAGCAAAGCCAAAAGGCAACAGTTTTTGTTCGACATTCCTTTCCTCTTTACCATTAGAGACAAATTGTAAATTCTGTTAAAAAACTCTCATAAATAAATTAGACGTTAGTCTAATTGGGTAACAAAGGTTTGCGTAATTGAGAAAGTGCGCATTCCTTTTTTTTTGTAAAAAAAACAGTCAAATCACCACTAATTCCCCTATCTACCATTACCACAACGAAACAGTATAGCAATTAATTTCCTCATCGCACATTACTTCCAAGCCATTTGACATCCAATGGATCTTAACCAAAAATTTCTAAACATGTAAACACGCTCAACCGAATTCAATTAAGACCAATTTCAAGATACCTACCTATACCTACTTACCTTACTACCAACAAAAAAAAAAAACAGACTAAGAATAAGAATAAGAATATGCCAGGGATCGTCTTTCCTGAGCACATTCCTGTGTAGTCCCATAGTCATCCTTCTATGCCAGCCCATTCACCTGTAACAAAGTTTCGGGATTCTAACATCTCCTTTTGTCATGTTTATCGCCCTCATTAGTGAGTGAACCCATCAAGCATTAAGACACAACAGGGATAATTTTAATTGTATCCAACACAGAAATTTACTTAATCTTCTCCCCAACGTGGTAATTTTTCTTCCACTCAACTGAATAAAGGACTATTGTGGCGTTACATGCGGAGTGATATTGTCGTTTGGTGAGAGGAAGGGGACTCTGGTTGTATGTTGTGACCCTTCTCTTGGGGCCCCTTCATATTCCAGTCCGGTAGGTATATACCTTTTGATTATGAGAAAAATACGCCACTTTCCCCACGACAACAACAAAAAAAAATATTTTATTATGTAGAACAAAACAAAAAACCACAAACAAATCCCATTGTTATACGTCTACCTCGTGAATTTTCTCATTATGTCCTTCATACAGAAGCATAGTGGGCTATTGGGATAAGGACAACATAGCAGGCCTATTAGTATCATTGTTCATTGTGACTTCTTGACGTTAAGCAAGTCAACAAAGAGCAATGAGGTGAAGCCTTTTATACAAAAAAGTTATTTTAGAGATTAGGTACAAAGCAGAAATGAAACAATGTAAATGCATAATTTTTGTAGGTTATTGACTAAAACGAGTAGTTTTTTTTTTTCAAAGTACATATTCATTTGAAGAATTCTTTAAATTTATTTAAAGTATTCATAAGTTCCTCTTTCAATTCAGGGTATGACAACACTCCTTAACGGGTCGATTCTGTTTAATCAAGAACTTGCTATCCATTTGACTATAGTGACTCAATTATTTTCTTTGCCTTTGTTAGTTTTTTCAACAGGAAGCCATGATAGAGAGACACACAAGATTAAATCAGAGGCCGCCTTGGATTTACTCTTAGGTCAACTAGGCCCAGGTCTAGTGCACTACGACAGAGGAGGAAGACGAAATGAAGCAACTGAATCTTAATTAACATTAAGATTTCAATTGATTTGTCATATCGTCCCCTGATTGCAAGAAGTACCTACGTAATTTTTTTTTTGTTTTTTTTTTTTGAGGTAGAAACTTTCTTATGACCCTAGCTACCTCGGAACGATTTATACTTATTTTAATTTGTATTTCTTTTTTATTTTATTTTTTCAAATATTCAACACTTTATCATCATCAAGTTCTGTAACTTTGATTGGGGCATAGGGCGCCAACAAATCGTTTCCATCCTTCACGGTCTGCAGCTAGATATTTTAATTGTGGCCACTTCTTGCTGCTGCTTCAGTCTGCTTCTTCTAGAACTGTTGATTTCCATATTGCTCTTAGTCTTCCATTCAAAGGACTGCTTTGCAATTTCACCGTTTGGTTTCCTCAGTGTGTGACCAATCCAACGCCATTTACGCTTTCTTATGTCAAAGCAAAACACATCCAGGAAATGCTGACCGATCTAACAATCATAATGTAAGAACTATGGACTTCACATTAACAAATCGAAAACCAAAGCTATGACAAGTTATATAAGAAATGACATCATATTAGACAATACGAAAATTGAATATGTTGAAGACTACATTTACTTGGGACAGTTAAAATCGTTTAAGGACCAAGAAGAAAAAGAAATAGATAGACGTATTATTAATAGTTGGAAACAATTCTGGAGTTTAAAACAACTTTTATTATCGGACCAGAGCAAAGAAACACAGAAAATACATACTTAACTCCGCTATTCTGCCGGTGATGACTTACGGACTCCAAACTCTAAGTTTAACCTCCAGTTCACTTGACAAATTGAGAATCTGTCAAACCAAGATGGAGAGGAAAATACTTAACATACGACTAATTCAAAAAGTAAGGAACGATGAAATCAGAAGAAGAACAGGTATAATAGACGTAGTCGAAAGAATAAGAAGACTTAAATGGAGTTGGGCAGGACATATATCAAGAATACAGGACCAAATATGGACAAAGATAACTACTAAATGAACGCCACAAGAGATTCGAAGGCCATTAGGAAGACCTAGGAAGAGATGGTCCGACAAAACTGGTACAACATCGCCAAAAATAGGGAACAATGGGCAGCTTTGGGGGAGGTTTATGCCAGAGTTTAATTTAATCTGATGTAACTACACTTAAATAATTTGACTTGTTTTTTATTTTATTATTTGTTATTTATAATAAAAAAATACATACATAGAAGATTATTAATAGATTTAAACAATAATTATGTGAATATTTAAAAATGGCAATAAAAAAGCTTGTATAATAATAATAGTAATGTCAACGTCCATCAGCCGCTCTTGGCTTGTCCTGCGCCACAATTCTTCGTTTGATATAATTTGTGGCCAGCGAATTTTTATAATATGGCGTAGACAGCGGTTCACAAAAGCCAGCAATTTCTTCGAGATTTAAGTCGTGACTTTCCAGGTTTCGCATCAAGCATATAACAGCACGGATTTGACATTAGATTCAAAGAATCTCAACTTAGTACGTGAGGAGATTTGACTGGATTTCAAAATTTGGGACACAGAACCAAAGACTGCGTGAGCTTTATTTATTCTACTTCCAGATCAGTACCACCATTTGCTGAAACAATACTTCTGGCGTCTTCTGTATACAAATACGCTGATGTGTGGAGCGGCCTGTGAGCATTATTTTTGTCTTTTTGCTATTTATTTTAAGACCACTCGACTCTCCTTTCACATTCAGTGCTTGATACATCCCGTTCAGCCCGCTGATGTTATTTGCCAAGAGACATATATCATCGGTATAGTCTAAGTAACTTAGCCTTTCAAACGGTATCCATTGAATGCCCTGTCTCTCTGCTGTTCCAACGCTGGCAGTCAAAACATCATCTATCGCCAGTAGAAAGAGAATTGGCGATAGAGCATCCCCCTGTCTCACACCCTGTCGCACTTCGAAAGATTCGGATAGCTGCCCATTGTGTAAAACAAAACATTTGGCGTTGTTATAGGACTCTCTTATAATGGCAATAATTTTTGGGATAATTCCCCTATCAAGTAGTGATCTCCATATATGTACATTCACGGTTGACTCGGTCAAAGGCCTTCTAAAAATTCACGAACATGAGGTAATGCGGTGATTGAAACTCCAAAGACTGCTCAAGAACGATACGCTGAGTGTAAATATGGTCGGCACATGACTACCCACTGCGGAAAACAGCTTGATGCCTCTTGAGTGTAGACTCGATTCTAACCTTTATCCGCTCCAGATTAATGGTTGCCATTAGTTTTGGAAAAACGGACTAAACTGTAAAACGTCGTCAATTGTTGGAATTTTGAAGATCACCTTTCTTTGGCAACTCAACAATCACACCATCCTTCCAGTCGCTGGGATAGACTTCGTTTTCCCTCACAGCTTGTATCAACGGTTGTAGAATACTAGCCATTCTGACGAGGTTTCAGGAATTCGGCTGGTACTCCGTCAAGTCCAGCTGCCTTTTTGGTTTTGAGAAGATTTATCGAAGATTGAATATCCAGTATAGAGGGTTCGATATCAATTCCCCTATAAGATCTACGCATCTTGTTAAGTTGGGGCACTTCAGCACTCTGCTCAACAGAATCCTCATTAAGCAAGGCACAAAAGTGATCCTTCCACCTGCGTAGCTGATCCTCGATTGATACCAAAAGTGTACCATCCACATCCATTACAGGATGATTGGTGTTGCTTTTTTTCCCGACAACTTCCTTGGATATTTGGTACAATTCCCTCATATATCCTCTTCTTGCAGCATTTTCCGCATTATCTGCGAGTCCATCTAACCTCAACCTCTTGTCACGTCTCACACAGCTTCGCAATTCAGTCTGTCATTGAGCATCTGCTTCGGCATTTATTTGCATCTTCAACGTTTTGCGAAGCTCGATTTTATCCCAGGTGTCTTGGGATATCCAACAGTTTCAGATCCAGCCTCCATATAAATACTTTTTATATCACCCACATCTCATCAATTTTTAAATGTTGAATTCCGTTTAATGACGAAGCTCTGTCGTTAAGGTTGGTGACATGACATAGTAACGACATATGTTGGGATCACTCAAAGCATTTGTATTGAACTTCGAATTCCTTGCTGCATCCTGTGATTGTCGTTGTACAGCTGCAGTTCGTAGCTTGAGACTCATTAGAACCAAATGGTGGTCGCTTCCCATGTCGGCATTTCTAATGCTTCGAACATCGCACATTGACTTTATAGTTGGTCAACTTGGTTTTCAGTTTCACCATCCGGATGCACCCAGGTGATTTTGTTGCAAGTCTTAAGTTCAAACACAGTCCAGGGATGAAAAATCGTGTTTCAGCAATGTATCGAACGATAAAAATAAAGTGTATCGAATTGTACTTTTTGATTTGCTTCATCAAAATAACATTTTGTCCACATTTGCTGTTATATGATCGTATGTTATGTACCTATGTCCAATATAGATTAAATAATTTGTGTAACTGTTTACTGTTTATTATAGACTAAAAGCTGGCAGCAAATTCTGTGGGTGAACGCATAACCAAAATATGAGTATGAAGGTTTGTAGGTGCATGCATCTTTGATATCGAATACAAAAGTCTGGCAGGATTTTTTTGGCGCCCGCAGAGGGGGCGAGAGATTGAAAATCACGGTTTTTCCATATATTATTTCATGGGTACAAACACTTACACTCATTTTTTTTTAAATGGGTAATAAGTCTAAGAAAGTTAAGTCTAGAAACTTCATTTTAAACGATCTGATAGATAATAACTAAGATATAACCATTTTAGGCGCACCATATCAAGAGATATTTGGAGATTTGAAAAAAATTAAAAATCAACAAATAAAAGTCTCCAAAAAAAAGCCGATAAGGTTCGCTTCAAAATGCATATCTTGAGATCGTTGATCATTAAAACGAAAGTTTGTGGACTAAGGAAAAATTACGGAGCATCATTTCTTATTTTTAATAAATGAAGGCAAACCCGCTATTTTCAATCTCTCGTCCCCACTACGGGCGCCAAAAGAATGCAGAAATGGGTGCCCAGGATATAAGACTATGCCTCGCTTCTTCGATCATCATAATTTCGACACCATGCAGCCTTTGGCCACCCTCTCTTTCATTCTCCCCGGAATACAGCATTCTCCTTTGGCCAGAGTCAGAGCTGTATTCGACTCTTTTTTTTTAGCTAAATTTTCTAAGCTGAAACTGTGAACTAAAATTTTCTTGCTTAAGCTGTTCAGCGCCATCTTTTTTTTACTCACATAAAACAAAGTTTAAGCTTGAACTGTCTAGCTTAGGCTTCTAGCAATAGCTATGACTAGCTAGCTATAGCTTCTTCCAAAAAAAGGCTTAACATGAAGCCCAATGTTTGGTACCTGGAATAATAACATGTTACTTTTGTATCTAGTGTACAGGTACCAATTCTTCCGAAACTTCTGGATTTTTAAAGATTGGACTTTAAACATAAATATACCTACGACATGTAAATACCAAACCCTAGTTAATAGCAGAAGTTTTGAGAGTGTGTAACTAAATTATCAAAATGGGACCTTTTGTAAAATTAGACACGGTAATGCATGACTGAATTTATTTCAACTGGTTATTATCTCAATGGAATTCATACAACATCATGTAACGTGTGACAACTTTTTCACATCTGTTCAAACATTGCTCCCAATGAATGAAAGGGTTTGTGCGGAAATTCTTATTTTTTTTTCAAAACCCACCAGTTGAGAGGACAAAACATTAGCGCACATAGTGCAAAATAAAATTTCAAAATACACCACAATTGTATGAACAATAGGAAGGCGCTGGTACATATACTGGAAACTGAACATTGCTTTGATAAAACGTTGGTAGATATATGCATCTCACGTTTTGTTGAACATTAGAACATTCCAGGTCAACAAAAAGGAAGGTTTTTCATTCGAATATACTCCTAAAACCTTCTATATCACTCTATGTACATATAGGAATTTCTTTCTATATCATAATCACACATGAGCTCTACAACACGGAACTCTATGGTCAGCTATTTTTCGAAAAGACCTCATACTGAAGGCATTGCATATATAGCCATCAAACAAAACTCTTCCATCATGCAACTTTTTCTATGAAATGCAAACTACATGAAATTAGGACCTGCCGTTACAATTTCACGCCTCAAGCACCTAAAATTCTCTACACATAGAATACTGACAGCCGGCTTTTCTGAGTTACGATAAACGGGTGAGTGACAACGGAATTCCGTTCTAGGAAAAAAAAAACAAAATATTAACAGAGGTTCACTGCAATTGTGTTTCAATTTTTGTATACTTATGTCCTTCGTGTGGTTTAAACTTTTGTTAAATTTTATAAATTGACAGAGGAACAGAACAAAAACTAATCAAAACTTTCTTTAAAAAAAAAAAAATTATCCTCTTGTTTGACCAAAGTATGATGTAAGACCAAATGAACTTTTAAGAACTGTTCCAGATCTTCGTTTCTGAAAATAATTCATTAACCTACTATATTATTATATACATACATAGGTACATATAAAAAACCAGGGATTCCAAAAAAATAAATCAACATAAATTGTTTTCACTGTCGAAGACCAATATTGCTTGAAAAAGGATTGAGTCTATTCACTTTTGATAGAAGAATTTGAAAAGTTAAAATAAGGTATAAGAGGTTAGCAACAAAACAAAACTCCCAAGTTTATACTTATGTAACTGTACCTATGTAGTTATGCACTTTAATGTTTTTTATTAAAATTAAATTAGAGACATCACGTTTAATAATGAGACTCATGCTAGGTTTTTACTTGGCATTTACCAACTGACGAAAGATGCATTTTTGCCATTTTGTCACAAAATAAAAAGTGGAAACACTTCAAAATTGGTTGTCTTTGAGAGGTGACGTTTTGTGTTCAGTGTGATTTTTTTTTTAAATTCCTGCTTCACTTACTTTCTTGCTTGGGTCCTCGGGCTTGTTACGTCCGTGAGGCTTCAGCTACTCCTATGCGCCATTCTGTACGGCTTCTAGAGATGTACTTAAGCTCTCTCCAACTCTTTCTCTTCCCCAGTAGTGCCAAGTACTTTTGGATCAACTAACTTGTCTGCATCGCCATGTGTGTGAGAGGGTTTGCATCGCTTGGCTCGCAATGAACTCGTGGCCATTTTTAAGCTTATGTCGAATCCACTGCCACTTACGTTTTCGTATGATAGATTCGATGGTTTCATGATCTGTCCTCGGATGAAGTTCATCATTGGAAGTACTGCTAGGCTAGAAAATCTTCAAGATGTCTTGCAGTTTCTATTAACTATCATCGAGACCCACCATCTATTCATAGAATCAAAGAGCTTCTATTGGCGATATCGGAACTCGGGATCCCGAAAAAACTGATCCAGCTATGCCGCATGATGTTAAAAAATACGCGGTACAACGTGCAAATTGGGAACAGCTCATCCGACTTATTCCAGACGTGTACAGGATTAAGACAATGAGATACACTATCATGTGATTTCTTCAACCTAGTCCTGGAACAGATAGTGCGCAAGAATGTTGTTAGCATGGAAGGCACTATCTTCAACATCAACGGCCGTTCCAAGAGAGCTGTACTTGAAGCATTCACAGCTATTGGTGAACAGGCGGAGCAACACGCTATCAACAAACAAAGCCTCGTCTGTCCATCGCTTAGTACAAAATGTCACTGATGGTAGCAGTAATTTCAAGGTAGTCAAGGAGTTCACCCACCCCGGAACAAACATCAATTCCACGAATGACACCTTAGTGGAAATCCGACGAAGAATTACCCTAGCGAACCGCTGCTACTTCGGTTTGGCCAAACAAATGGGTTCAAAACTCCTTTCTCGAAAGACAAAAGTGCACACTATACAAAACGCTAATTTTACCAGTTCTACTCTACGGCGCACAGTGGGGCCGAGGTGGAAAAAAACCTCATATATAAAAGTGCTTAATATGGCATTGTGATACACTTTTCTTTCAGTATTTTTCATGCGGAATGCAGCTGTTATAATGATTTCATAGTAAAAAATTTACTTTTGGAAGAAATAAGGGGCTTAAACGGACCATTGAAATTGTAAGCCTTTAAAACTGATGTTTTCCATGATTCCTCCATCTTACGGACTATTTTTTTAAAATTTTCTTTGAATGTAATGTGTTAATATATACCTTAATGTTTCTGATGAGAAAATAATTTACCCCATTTTTTCGATTGCACCGAAAAATCTAGCCAAAATTTGAACATCGGGTGTACTTCCGGACTTGAGTAGCCATCCAAAAAAAGCTCCACCTTCCTAGGGTCTGTTTCAGCTCATTTCTAGAAGTCCTGGTGGTAATGAAGATATTTATAAAATTTTATCACCAGATTCTACCAGTTTTGGGATCAGTGAATAAAAATTCAATTTAAGAAATAAGATAATTTCTGATTGAATATAACCGTTCAATAAAGACCTGATTGTTTTTTCACAGAAGTCAAAAAGGAATTTGAAAATTCCATTATTCTTTTTCAAAAATAACTTTCAATCATTCCAATCCACCTTTTCTTCTGTGAGATATCGTTATTTACTTTTTAGTTTCCACCTGACCGTGCTTGGTACAAAATATCCCACTATTATGAAAAGTTAAAAATTTCCCCTTAACTCTGATCATAAAACGGATGATACCATTCAATTTAGCGGGTGCAAATACATACGAAATAATACCGCTTAGAGGTTTTTTCCCTAAATCGTGGGTTTGGCTCCACTGTGCGGCGCCGAGTGCTGCTGGACGATAAGTAAATAAAATGTACGACTGGATCGCACGTACTTGCTCTTATGTTCAAGTTGTGTGGGACTTAAGAACTTTAAAAAATATCCAAGTAATTATAGAAAAAGTATAAAAAGCATTTAAATCGTTCTTTTAATTGTATAAACAGCCTGATAAATAACTTAGAGCTCAAAAAAAAGTATGCCATTTGATTACCTGAAAAAATATGAATATATGCAAAAAAAAAATTTTAAATCGTTGGAGCCGTTTTCTTAAAAATTAATTTTTTATATATAAAATTTTTGTAACATTTTTCAAAAAAAAATTTGGTATGCCAATTTTGAGTATATATTAATATACATTTAAAACTGAAATTTCAAAATAATTCATCAACCCGTTTTTGAAATATTGAATTTTCAAAAAAAAAAAAATTTTTTAAATCCAAAATGTATTTCTTCCAAAATTTTGGTATGCAGTATTATTTATATTCCAACAAAGCTTTTGTGCAAAAAATTTCATTGAAATCGGATGAGCGGTTAATGAAAAAATCAAAAATCAAAAAAACCGTTATATGGCAGGTACCGTTAATAAATGTTTTAGGTGATTTTTTTTCTTACTAAAAGGTACATCATATGTACAATAATACACTGATTTTTTTTTTATCAAAATCGTTGGAGCCGTTCTTTAGATAAATAAGCTTTTCCTTAACGGTTGTATGGCAAGTACCGTTATTTTTTGAGCTAAAAAAAAATTTCAATTTCCCCTCTGGAGAGTTACAAAAAAACCTTAAGTTCAAAATTTGAAGAAAATCGCTTCAGTGGTTTAGGCTGTAGGTTGAGGTACAGACAGACAGACAGACAGAATTTTGCCACCCACTTTTTTCGTGTTCTCTATCATCGTAATGTCATGTTTGATTGTTATCTCGAAATTTTTTTTTTGCACGAATCCAAAACTTGCCCTATAGTACCTTTATCGCAAGTAAAAAAGGGAATTGATACTTGGTACATTCGAGAGAAAAATTCTTCGGCGGATATTTGGTCACAGATATATGCGAAGAGGGTGATTGGAGGAGAAGATTCAATCGTGAATTGCACGAGCTGCACTAAGATATGGATGTAGTCCAAAGAGCCAAAACAGCCACATCGAGCGAATGGACAACAACGCTCCAGCCAAGAAAATCTTCGAATCCCTTCCCCCAGGTTGGAGACGACCAAGAAGACCGAACCTTTGCTACAGGAAGCATAGGAGGGATCGCAACCGATGGAAGACCGCAATATCTCAGGCAGAGACCCTTCATCGATCGGGAGCCACATAAGTAAGTAATTAAGTATTTACGAACGTTTGCATCTTTCTTGTGACAGTAACGTCAATTTCCAAGTGCTGCACCCATAGAGAAGAACCGATTCAAGGTTAGAACGAAACAGTCAAAGCTGCCATTTGATTGCGATCCATGATCCTATGAGAAAGTAAGCATACTCGTACGTCTTCCACATAGTTCAAATATTTGAAGCGTGATTGCAGATTCAAGATTCAACCGAACAACCATTTTCAGTCCACAAAGCTGCATGTAGAACATCACCTATCACCAACAGGAACAGCATTGGTGACAGTATACAACCTTGCTTGATCCTTTGATTTCAAACTCATTTGACAGTTGAATCAGACTGAGTGTTGACATTTCGCCGTCTGAGTACTTAAATGCCCCATATCAAAAAAAATTATTCCCCAGAAAACGAATTTTAAGGTTTGAAAAATAATTTCCTTACTTTCTCCTTGAGAAATATGATGTTTGACTTTATATACATTGTTTGAAAATATCTTTGTTGTAATTTGAAGACATGACGTCAAAAGCTGTAACGGTTATTTAAAAAAAAATAAAAGTATGAAAAAAGTCAGAAATGGATATAGGACCCTCTCCCATACGAATGCGAAATCGATGAAAACCAAAGAGAAAATTTCCTATGGATATAGGACTTTTGTGCACTGAAAGGAGGGAATTCAATGTTAGCAAGAAGAACAAAAAATTCAAAAGCACTGGTATTATTTATTTTTTATAGTTTCATTTTTATTGATAAGAACATAAAACAAAAAATACTATCAATTTAGTGGCTATACCTTACTAAAACTCTTATTGGATTATTTCTATGTCAACAAAATAAGTAAGAAAATGCTTAAGTATTTTAATATTTAATTATGAAAAATACTTAAACTAACTTTGGTCCTTAAAATTTTCCTGAAAAATACGTCTTTTTTAATTGGGAATAATTTAAAAAAATTCATCAATATTATTAAACGCTCTATATCCATGGCCCTTTGGTATGGGGCACTTAAGCATTAAATGAATGTTTTAAGAACTCTTCTTCAAAGACTGCCCCACATAGTACAAATTTTGAATGTGCGGCAAATAAGCACTGGGTTTCTGTAACTTCCTTAATAATAAAGATAGAGCAAAGTGGATAGCAGCAAACGATAGAGAAAATTCGAATTAGTATAACTGCATCATTAACTTAGTTTCCCGGAAAGTGGTCTATGGGGCATTTAAGTACTCAGGCGGCGATTTGTACTATGATCCAATCGTCAAAAATAAGCCTGACTCCCTCCGCAGCTCATTCGTTGGATTCTGTAATCAGGGTGCATAGCAATCAATTTATCCAAGATGTATCTCCTGCGCAAAGCAAGCCAGATAAATTCTCTATTGACACTGTCGAATGCTCTTTCAGAGTCAATGAACCGTAGGCGAAAACGTGACTTAGAACCAAAAAAAAAGTGCTCTTGTCACCTTTTGAGCTGATTGAATCAAAACTATGAGAGAACTGTCTGTGTCTTTTACCAGGTGCTGCTTGGAGCTTTGGACACCTGTTCACTTTTTGCTTTGCTTCGGTGAACTTCTCTCATCTCTATGGCGATACGCAGACTATAGCTCGTTTCTCCCAGCTGCTGAAGTAGCTGCAATGCAAGCCTTGAGCTGTGTTCTTTCTTTGCTCCTTGCCCGCAAGGTAATTTGGAAAGCGAGGCACTGATTCGTCCTTGCGACCGACCGACTATATTTTCAGCACCGGTTATGAACAAAATTTTTCACAGCATCTCAATGGTTTTAAATGCTCTCAATTCTTGTGAAAGGCGGTCTCCTAGTTGTTGTTGGACTGTGGGATCCTTAAGTCTGTCGGTATTAATGTTGAACTGCATCTTCGAACTGCAGCTGTGCGTAGTATAACGGTAACCGTTAGATTGTGGACCCAGGCCATTCCCTGCCTTCACCCCTTCTGTTACGGACGTCCTGAAGATAGCTTCTAATCCCCGACTGATCACGAAATTATCAATTTGGTTGTAAGTTGTTTATTATTGTCCTCCAACACCCAATTTTGCAAGTCTTGTGCTCAAACATGGTTCCTCCGATTACAAGGCGATTGGCCTTTCAAAAATCGACAAAACATTTACCATTGTAATTGCGGTCACCAACACCACACTTTCCAATAACAACTATGAGCCCATCATTGTCATATCTAACCTCTTGTCAATTAAGTCTCCCATTACCATTATGATTTCTCCATGTGGTGTACTATATCATAAGCAGGACTCAGCCGATTATAAAAGGACTCGTTCTCCTGGACAGATTAGAGTTTCATTGGGGCGTAACACTGTATGATGGTGACGTGATGTCCTCTAGTGCGGAACATAGCTAGCAGGATCCTGGTTATCTAGAGGCTCCCAGGAAATTATTCTTTTGCGAGGGGCTTTGGAGGAAAACCAGCAATCCAACCTAAGATTCACAATAGCATTCAGGGGCCTTCCCGGAGTAAAGTAGTATAGTGTTACGAGTTGGAGACTTAATAATCCTTGAGCCCAACAATCTAACTTCACTAATCCCTAAGATGTCCAACTTATTCCGCATGAATTCTTTTCTCTAATTGGAGTAATCTGGCATTTTGTTTTTGAGGACCTTCACTTCCGTTGTCAAGAAGCATCCTTACATTCCAGAAACCAATTTCTTATCCGAGGGTAGTGTTTCGTTACCGGTTTTGATTTCAGTTACAAAGAATGCCAGAAATGCCGTAACCTATCGTAGAAAGCTAGGCCTTTCACACATGTAATTTTAGCTTATTTACATATGAAAATTTTGCTGAGAACTCCTATTTACAAGACTGATTTGCCGACGGACGTCTACGAGATCTCATTTTTCTGAACATGCCTACTCGTATTGTCAGTGTCATTTCATATTACACTAATAGCGTTTTCGTTTTTCAGGGCATTCAATGGAGACCGTTCGAAAGGCCCAGTCATTAAGACTATGCGGATGACATATATCTACTGGCAAATAACATCAGTGGGCTGCTGCAAGTGAAGGGAGAGTCGAGTGGTCTAAGAATAAGCAGAAAAAAGACAAAAATAATGCTCACAGGCTGCTCCACACAGCAGCGTATTATTCTACAGAAGACGCCAGTTGAAGTAGTGGAACAGTTTAACTAACTTGGCAGTATTGTTTCTGCAAACGGTGGTACGGATCTGGACGTGAAAAGTAGAATAAATAAAGCTCGTGCTGCCTTCGGTACTATGTCCCCAATTTGAAAATCCAGTCAAATCTCCTTACGCACTAAGCTGAAATTCTTCGAATCCAATGTCAAATCCGTGCTGTTATATGCTTGGGAAACCTAGAAAGTCACGTCTAGCATTTCTAAGAAATTACGGGTTTTTGTGAATCACTGTCTTCGCCACATCCTTAAGATTCGCTGGCCACAAAAAATATCAAATGAGGAATTGTGGCGCAGGACAAGTCAAGAGCAGCTGGACGTCGAAATAAGAAAGCGTAAATGGCGTTGGATTGGCCACACACTGAGGAAACCAAACGATGAAATTTGAAAATTGATTGCGGGTGGCAATGGTGCAGTGGATGTAGTGCTTGACTGCTAACTTAGAGGTGTGGGTTCGAGCCCCATTCTAGGCAGTATTCTTTTCTATATTCTCCCAGCTTAACTGGACGCCACCCGTGGGATTTAATGAGATAATAAACACCTTGATCTCAATCCACTGTGCCAAATCTTTCCTATCCTCCTACTCTTTCTAACTAGTGCCGTGCAATTCAGGTTGCATTTAAAAAAGACCTAAGGTCTTACAGGCATATAGTTAAAATTATTAAAAAAAAAAAAAAAAAAAAATTGCAAAGCAGTCCTTTGAATGGAATCCTCAAGGTGCACGGTGGGTTGGAAGACCAAGAACAACATGGAAATCAACTATCTTAGCGGAAGCAGAATCCCAGAGAAAGACATGGCCGCAGCTAAGGTACCTTGCAGCAGACCGTGAAGGGTGGAGACGTTTTGTTGACGCCCTATGCCCCAGCCGGGTTACAGGACACGATGATGATGATGAACGTTTTCGTATAGTTGTGCTGAAGCATTTCGAATGCTTCTGGAAATGTTCGTTTGGCACTAGATAACAGTTCCTTTTCTGAAAAGAAGAGAAAAACGATTCTGGATTTGATGAAAGAATCAAAACTAGAAGCACGCATACATGCGCACAATTAAAACGTCAAAATTGTCAAAGTTAATTTGTTTGCTATTTAATTTTCGAATTGCGATTGTGCATTATTTAAAATTTGGAGTTGAAACGAAACAATTATTATAACAAAATGAACCTGCCAAACATTTCAATAGTTAATTTGTGTCAGTTAAAGACACATGAGGAAATGAACTGGTAATTTTGAAGTTCATAGACCAAAATCAGGATCTGTTAGAATGTGTGAATTCAAAGACAAGTGGAAAACTAGCACTAAACGAGTCAACTTGCTTCGTTTATTTTCATTATCATGATTCCTCTATGAAACGCTTTTGCAAGTTTTCATCTTCAATTGACCATTAAGAAGAGCTTAGATTTATATTTAAAACTATAGTAGCCCCGTAGTTGCGTTGCTTCACTTTATATTCAAAGTCAAATGTCTGAACGTTAATTTTAAAACAATTCTTTTCGCATAAATTCTTAAACCTCCTAGGTATGTGTCTGTAAAAATTTCCATAAAAAAAAAACAAGGACACATTATAAGTTCCTTAATGAAGTATCGTCTGGTTCATACTTCGATTTACCTCTATACCTACTTGTACTATACCATTCCAAGATGAAAACTTTCAATTTACGACTACGACGCACGTCATCTGAATGAATTATTATCTTAAAAATATTTAACGACTTTGGGATGCTCCCAAGCGATTGGCTCTTAGCGCAGTTCTGCTTCTGCTGCTGCTGCTACTACTACTGCTGCTACCAACTGCTGATGCTGCTTCTGCTTAAAAGTTAAATTAATTTTTAATTAAGTAAAAACTCCAGTTCCCAGGTATTTATATAACATAAAAGGTAGATAAGCCAGCATTGGGATGAGTATTGAATATTATAAGATGAAACTTTACTGCCGTTGTTGGTGCGGTGCTCACACTAATATGTCGTCGCATTGATGTGATTTATATTCCCTTTGCACCCATTCATTGTGAGAGCGTTGTGCGCACGATAACTTTACTTGATGGCGACTAATTTAGATGGAGAATCCTTCTCTAGAATCATATAATATATAATAGTCCTGCGGAAGAATCAACCACCCTTACAGTATTCTGAATCCGACTCCAGCCCCATCCCTATGAGACTCACCAATGTTATATCCAATCCAGCAGCGCCAAAAGAATATTAATTATACAACGTAAGATGTTAATCTTGAAGTTCTGTCTTTTGCACGTTTCATTCGCATCACCGTTATCTTCAATTTCTCGTTCAAAGAGTCAGGAGAGGAACTTCTTCTTCTTCTTCTTGCTTAGATTCCATTTCCCATATCCCATCCCTTTTCCGACACTCTGAGATAAACGAGCGATTAATTTCTATTCACCCACATGTATCCTGAGAATTTTCGTATATATGAAAGGATGGGAAATGATTTAAACAAAAGGTGGTGGTTGCTGGAAAGGGCATCAACTATAACGGCAGCAGTGGTGGTGGCTTTGAAGTGCGGGCAAATGCCATAAACACTGTAGCCACATCGACCGTTACCGCACCAACACATCTCATCTCCAGCCCTAGCTCGACCTCGACTTACGATGATGCAAAACCTGCAAAACCCCAATCTCTCACAATTCATTCTGCCATCCTGTCATCTTGACGAGAGGAATAGATTTTTGTGTACTATGAACTACAACAACAGCCAGTCTTGTCCTGACGGTAGTGGCGACGGAAGCGGACGGCGGCAGCGGTGGCGATGGGTTCTGGTTTTGAGGTGGTGATTCTGACTACCACACGGTAAGGGAATCTCTTAAATTTTGATATGGTTAAATGGAAACATTTTTACATTTGAGCTTGGTCGGATGTTCCCTACTATACGCCTTCTTGTTCATCTTTTTATACTTCCGCTTGGGATTAAGATGTGGCTTCCATCTGATTAAATATATTTGGCTTGCTGCAGTGTTTGCGTTCTTCAATCAGGCTTCTCTCAATGATCTACCCAATAATCAGGGCTGGAATTCATTTTCTTCTGCATGAAGATGAAGGAGAGCAATCCATACTTTTTGCTTATTAATTATTGCGAGTTCGAAATATTGTGTTGAACTGATCTGGACCACTTTATCGAAAACAAAATACCTCAACTTTTTTCACTTTTCTTTTCTGATCAGCTCAGGTTCAAGACACAAAGTTCTCCAACTGAATGTAATTTGTTACCCATAGGAGCATTAAAATGTATGTATGCTCTTGCACTACCATAAAAACGAAAATTCCAAAAACTCACTGTAGTTACTCGGTTTTTAATTGTTCACCATTTTCGAACCATTTAGGGCTGGCCACGATACCAGAAAAGTCTCGTTATCGTTTGGTATCGGTATCAGAAACCCAAACGATACCGAGATGATACCGAACCGATACCGTACTTTTGGGACTGAAATATGCCGAGAATGTCGGTAGTATTGTTTGCTATCGGAAGAAAAATATGGATTTTTATTATTACAAGTAAACAATCCTGGAAACGGCTGTAACGATTTGGATGAAATTTTCAGTGTTTGTTTTTTGTTTAAGCAAAGAGGTCTAGAAAATGATTTTAGTGAAAACCACCTAGTGGCACGCCCATTTTTATCATGCTTTATTTTTCGGATAAAATTTGAAGACTTTTACCTGGGTGAAGTAACTTTAGTAAAAGCCACCCACGAGCCACGCTTGTGGGTTCCAACCTAACAATTTTACCTAACCCATTTCTCAGTAACCAGTACCACCAATAGAACGATTAAAAAAAAAGTCGTAAGTGTTTTGAGCATTTTTTAATTTTTCTTTTAAACTGAAATTTGAAAACAATTCATCAACCAGTTTTTGAAATATTGAATTTTCAAAAAAAAAAAAATTGAAATTGTATTTTTTTTTAAAACCAAAATTTATTTTTTAAGTTGTGAGATATGCCTTTTTTAACATTTTAAAAAGCTTATGTATTTCAAATTATAGAAATCGCCGTTGATGAGAAGATCAAAATGAAAAAAGCGTTATATGGCAGGTACCGTTAATAACAGATTCTTGTAAAAAAGAAGATTATCAAAAAGTACCTACCACTTTTTTCAGTAATTTACCGATCGTTGGAGCCGTTTTTGAGATAAATAAACTTTTCTTTGACGGTGGTATGGAAAGTACCGTTATTTTTGTAGCTAAAAAGAATCAGTTTCTTCTCTAAAAAATTACCAAGAAACTTTAATTCGAAAATTTGAAGAAAATTTCTTCAGTGACTTAGGCTGTGGAAGTAGATCAAGGTACATTTTACTTCCCGAGACAAGACGTCTCAATATTTTGATAGCCTCATTTAAATGAGATTTGGCTTTTTTTTTGCATATGGAAATATCTCAAATGAGAAAGATCTCTAAATTGAGAGAGATCTCCTTTCAAAAAGATTTATCTCAAGTTCATTTTGCATATGAAAGCTAGCAATAGGTCTAAGAAATTAAATATGAGACTGAGATACAGTGTTTCGCATTCCATCCAATGTCTGAGCTTAGTTCTGATTAGTTATCTAACATATTCTATACATGTGACAGTAACAGTGTGAACTGTTTTCCTGTTAACTTATGGCCCTACTTCAATATTTTTTGTGTTGGATCATATTCGAGACTCTACTTAGACATTGTGAAATAACCCCTCAAAAATTATTAAGTCTACAAAAAACTAAGTTAAAAAATAAATCTCTTCTATTAAATCTAAAAAATACTAAACATTTTAAACTACAAGACCTTGGACATGTTAACAAGTCGTGCATTTTTATTTCGATTGACACTAGACCAAAACCAGACGAGACCGATACCGAAACCGATACCGAAACGAGACCTTGTTATACGAGACCGAGACGATACTGACTTATATGAAACCCAGACCGATACCGAGACGATACTGTAAATTTTCGATTTTAACGATACCGAGACGATACTTATAACTTATAAGTATCGTTTGGTTTAGTATCGTGGCCAGCCACGATTATTCATATAGCTTCAAGCAGACATCTGAAGACTGCAGTCTTGATTCTACTCATCTCAGATATGGACATGTTAGGGAGCTAATCCTTTAATTTTTACAATTCTTTTTGAATTTGTTGCATATTGTTTCCAAAGAATTTTTCAAAATAGAACTTAAGAGTATTCCGGACTGAAATGGTGATATAATGAAAAAGATTGTGAAGCGTGTACTTGTCCGATCAAAACGATTAAGGTGTCTATAGACAGATACACTTGTTTTATAGGACATCTTTGGAAACAAAATTTTCATTTTATGCTCTGGTTTTAGGTAAAAGCCTACGCCCCCTGAATGGGAAATTCCAATTTTTCAAATTTGTTCTTTCTAAATACTTTAAGCCCTACCGACCTACAAATTTTCATTGTTCTACAAAAATCGAAAGTGTTCCATATAATTTATAAGAATAATATACAGGGTGTTCAGCACCTGCGTGGAAGTATCTTAGGGTGTGGTTCCTGGGGTTATTCTAAGAAAAAAATTTTATGGGGGGAAAGTTATATCTCCCCTCCCTGAGGCAGGGGGGGCAGTTACTGAAAAATTGACTTAACATGCCAAAAAAAACATCAAAAATCAACGAAAACATATCTAATAATGTGCTATAGTTTTTTTTAAAAGCTAGTGCTCCATTCTTGCATTTGGTTTTTAAATCAAGTTGTTTAAGCGAATAGTTTTTGAGAAATTAAATTTCAAAGTCAAATTTGTTTAAAAAAAATGTTTCGATATTTTTCAAAATTTTACGTAATTAAGTGCTACTTTTGTGTTCGATATTCATTGCCCTTATTATTTTGTAGTTCATTACCCAAAACCAAATGTAAAAATCTTTCTTAGTTTTTGAGAAATTAAGAAAAACAAAAAAGGTACTTTTCCCAAAAAAAACCCGAAAAAATTAATTTATTCATGAATCCATGGTTTAACCCTTTTTTCGGGCTTTTTTGGTAAAAGTACCTTTCGTTTCTTCTTAATTTCTCAAAAACTAAGATAGATTTTAACATTTAGTTTTCGGCAATGGACTAAAAAATAATGAGGGCAATGAATATTGAACACAAAAATAGCACTTAATTACGTAAAATTTCGTTAATTTTTCACAAATGTAAAACATTTAATTTGAATGTATTCCAAAGAGTGATCAAAACCCGTAAGGTAACAAGTGTCAAAAAATATCTTTTTGAAAATTTTGGTTGAGTGAAACCTCGCTGGGGCAGACAGCGACGGACGGTCACAACTCTTTTATCCATCTAAGGGAATTGTCAGTCCAAGAGAAAAATCAAAGAAATAATTTAAAAAAAAAACTTTGTATGTATAAAGAAACATTTTTTAACGCCATAGAATAACAAATATTAAATTATATTAATTGTCCTTAAGACATTCAACTAAATAAATAATGATAAGTTACAAAATACAGAAAACAAGACTTTATTTCACAAGAAAAAATATATTAATTTCAATAAGGAATTTAAAAATTCATTAACAAACGGAAAATAAGTGAAGATACGATAACAGACCACAGCATCAAAAAAAATCCGTTATGCCATTGTTTGTTAGAAATTTCATATTACAAAAAGTTTTCGTCCGCCTAATGGCCAACTTCACGAAAGGCTTTTATATATGTATTTAAGAACCATTTAGCTCACTAAATGCATTTTGCTTAAGAAGATTAAATGCTCTTGTAAACTAAACGCTCGTTTTTGTCTCATCAATTTTAAAAGTCTTTTTTGTTAAGCCATTCCAGTCAACAACAGCTGATATTTTGCTGTCAGACTAATTGACCCTCATCCATAATGCTTTTTCACTTTTTCTCATAGACTTCGCATGTGCGAGGGAAACAACCTCTTTGTTTGTATCCAGAGATGTAAGGCAAACTGAGTTAGATAATTAAAATATCCCTTTTCTACATTGGTGAAACTGAAAAATTTTAAATGTCTGATAAAATTCAGAAGGAGCTTAGATAAAAGCAATTTTAGTGTTTGTTTATGAAATTCGCCATTTGAGAGTTAAATTTTACAAATTACAGCTGATATTCTTGTCCGCATCCGATCAAGGGAGTGACCGCCAGTGTCGGATCCAGAGGGGGGGCTATAGGGGCTGAAGCCCCCCCCCCCCCCCCTCGGCTGATACAGAAGAGAGTTAGACAAACAAAACTTAGATTGGGGCTACAAAATTAACATGTGAGCTGTGTTTTTCCAAGCCCTAGGAAAATTGAATGAGTTCTTGGGCTGAACCGGTGACGTGAAATAACACCAAACGAAATATAGCCAAATTTTGAATTTGGCCTTATTTCCATCCCAAAAACGAAATAACGCCAATTTGGTGTTATTTCTTATGCCCGATGGAAATAACACCAACAAAATAATCGAAATAAAACCAAATCTATTTCAAACAGTTTTTTGGCTTTATTGCAACGCGAACACAGAATTAAGGCCAAATATTTCATGAGAATCGTTATTTCGGCTATATTATTCAAAGTTTCATTAAATACAGATTCTTTAAATGCAAAAGAAATTTTGAATTCACCCAACCTCGCACCCACTCCAAATCCTATATCGAGCCCAAGCAGGGGGGTTGCAGGGGGGCAGCATGCCCCCCCATACATACTTTCCTGTTTATTCGTGAATTTTAAAATTTCACAAACCAAATAAAAGAGAGGATTTAATAGGTTTGTGAGATTTAAAAATTCGCGAATAAACAGTGAGGTATGTATGGGGGGGCATGCTGCCCCCCTGCAACCCCCCTGCTTGGCCTCGCTATAGGGTTTGGGGTGGGTGCGAGGTGAGTGTATGCAAAGTTTCTTTTGTATTGAAATAATCTGGAAACTTCGAATTTATTCTACCAATAAACTTCTTTTCATTATTCTCCTTACGTCAGGAAAAAAAAATTCAGTTTCGACAGAATTATTTGAAAATATGAAATAAGTTGAAAACGAAATAAAGCCAAATTGGTCTTATTTCGGTTTTATAAATGAAATAAAACCAAATTTAAAATTTGGTCTTATTTCGTTTTCGAAAACGTAATAAGACCAAATTTTTTAATTTCGGCTTTATTTCGTTTGGCGTTATTTCACGTCACCGGCTGAACCATATTGTATGCAAACTGTGTTTTTTTTTGGAAGCCCCAAGAGAATTGAATAAAGAGAGACGATTATATAAAAAATAAAATATACCTACGTAGGCTCTATTTATTTCAAGCCTTAAAGATATAAAGACAAAATGTTGAGGCTTGAAGCTAAGCCTTTATGAAGCGTTTTCCTAAGCGTGCAAAGGAATCAGATGAAAACTATAACACTGTTAGGGCTAACTAATTTGCATAATAGCTGTGTTTTTTTCCAGGCATTAAAGAAATCCGAGGAAAGTAAGAGGCAAGAGCTAACAAATTTGCATGGCAGCTGTTGTTTTCCGAAATCCAGGGAAAAAAAAGAGGTTGGGGCTTAACAATTTGTGTGTAAGCTTTGTTTATTCTAAGCCCCAAAGGAATAGGACTAAGCAAATAACAAGTTTGGGGCTAGGAAGTATGCTTACCTAAATGCTGTGTTTTTTCCAAGCCCTTATATTGAAACTAGTGAGGTTGACTTTCATGCTATTATTTTTACCTAGATTTCCTTGTGTATCGATATTTCTTAAAGATCAAATTAAGTTTGACAAAGCGAATGAATGTAAGCTTCTTCTTAAACTCGTCTTGATATTTTTCGGACCTAGCTAAGCCCGGATAACTTTTGGGGCTTAAGTTTAAAAACTCAGTTTCCGGTGTAAAACATCAACCTACAGAATCCGACGAATAAGTCAGGCCCAATTTTGACATTTGGATCATAGTAAAAATGTCAAAATTCAGTCTGATTCGCTCCGCAGTTCATTCAACGGATGCTATAGGTAATCGGTCGGAAAAACTTTCATATGGATAGTTTGCATATATATATTATTATATATTGTTTTAGAAATTGAAACTTTATGTTTTTATATCAGATTGTTTTCGTGTGCCAAAGGATATTTTGATTATTTCAAAGACTGCTTTAAGACGAAGCGATTTTTGATCTTAATTTCTCTTTTGATTTCCTTTGTGATCTAACAAAAGATAAGAATGCTCTTTCCGCGAGCAATATTCATTAAATGAAATAAGAAAGAGTTTCAATTCACTTCGAACTCGTTTTCGAAATGTAAAAATCAGCTGTAACGGCTAGTTTTTGTTTTCCTTAAAAAATGTAATATACATTTTTGTTTTAATATGGACCCAATGCTCATATAACTATAAATAATTGAGCGGAACAAATTTTAAAATTTTAAATCAGATTTTTTTCAAATCTTCGTCAAACTGTAAGATTTGAATTGACAAAAAATATGAAAAGAATTCGCATTAAAATTAATGATCGGAATGTTGAACACGAATTTTTATGTTCGAAATACCAATCCGCATGGACTAAAGTCATTTTAGGTCGAATAGGTACAGAACATCCAAATTCATTTTTTTCCTTAAATTTACAAAAAGTGAATGGAAAAACATGATTTAGCTAATTTCTTGCCCCCTTGCGTACGCTCTTTTGTTTCTTTTTTTTCCATTTAACTTTCGTAC
Source organism: Dasysyrphus tricinctus (assembly GCA_963921185.1). Classification (NCBI taxonomy): domain Eukaryota; kingdom Metazoa; phylum Arthropoda; class Insecta; order Diptera; family Syrphidae; genus Dasysyrphus; species Dasysyrphus tricinctus. The sequence continues at coordinate 52,960,001 of OY992530.1, read as the reverse complement.
GGATCTTACGTTAGTGTCAAAAACGAAAGCAAATTTGCACTGATTTTCTTGGACGGTTTCTTGTTGGAAAGTTTCTCAAAACTTCTCATTAGTTGGAAATATGCTTTATTTAAATATGTAAAAAAAAGTGTCTAGTTAATCAAATCTTGGACAACCAATCTAGGTTAAAAAATTTTAGGACAACAGTAACCTACAAATTTATCAATAACTTTTTGGAGGTGGATGGCTGGCTAAAGTTAAACCAAGTATGAGGTTTACTAAATCCTACAAAATATATTCAAATTAAAGAAAAGTACCTACCTACTTATTTAAAGTTCCTATAAATATATCCTAACAACTTTTTTATACGATGTGTCTTTGTGGAGAAACTGGCTAAAGCGTCTTTTCAAAATAGCAGCCGAAGCTTACTAATTACCAGATGCTCCATTTCCAATCATAAAATTTTGCAGAATTTTCCTATTAAGCACCTACATATATTTTTGCATTATACACAATCTTTTTTGATTCAGCTGCTGACTAGCCTACTTTCTGAGAAAAGAAAATTTGAGTTGGTGGGCATTCGTATTATGATTAAGAAATTTTTAAAAGATGTGTCTAAGGGAACTCCAAGCCCCCCCCACAGCCAAATCCTGGATCCGCTACTGGTGACCGCTTAAAGGAACATAAACTGTATGGAATTTCAATCCTAGATCCACGGCCGCGAGAGTTTGCTCGCTAAAGAAATCCGTCCGCTTAAGATTACACTCCGTTATTCGCGGTTTCACTGTATTAATATTAATGATTATGATCTACACAGTACACACATAACAAAAGTTATAAGAACTTGTCATACCGTTTTCAAGAATATCGAAAATCAAAAAATGGTTCTTTGGGAGGTACCATTAATTACCTTTTTTTTAAATGATTTCAGAATAGTGAGACCCACTTTTTTCGTCTTCATTATAATCGTATTGACAAGTCTGATCAAAATGTCGAGTTCAATTTTCTTTACAGATGCATAACTTTCCATTACTCTGTTGTTTTCTAGCGCAAATGTATTCATTAATAATCGTCATCTTCTACGTATGTAGAACGTAGCTTAAATGATTCAATTTGACTAGGTGGCGCTAAAATTTTAATAAATTTCTAATCCGGTACTGTTCACATTAAAACTCATGTGCATGCACAGTTTTTTGTTCTTACATCAAGTCGAGACTGAAAGAGAAAGGATCCATGAAAATTATTAGCTAGGATAAGTGAACGTCTTAAGTTCAAACTCCCTGAAAGAAGAATATACTTTATAGTGTATGAGTTTAAAAAAAAAATAAAACACTCCTATACACTCCACAGGCAAAGTTTTTAGTTACTCTGATTCTACTTCTGCTTGATGATGCAAGGGTGATGAGATACATTAATCTTATGAAACGTCATCTGTAATACTCTTAAAGTAGAATGAGAAAAAAATATATGCTTCATGAAGAAACAAAGGATCACACTACACTATAGTATAATATGTGTTGTGGCTGAGTGAAAAAGGGATAGATTAGTTTGTTTTAATTGCTTTATCAGTGCTGAAACACCATGCTAGAGGAATGTGCCCATCTGGAGAGTACCTACTTTTTAAAATAATGAACCTTAGGATTTGATTAACCGTTGTTTATCTAAACAAAATACAACATCTATTTGAGTTGAAATTGGAATATCATTCCATTTTTCTTAAGTTCATCGAGAGGGAAATGAAATATACATATTATTGCACAAAATTTTAAACATTAAAAGTGACTCTAAATCAGTTTTAAAATAGGATGTTTGAAGCAAGAGTTGAATCTTTGGTTATTTTAAGCGACACACAGTAATTTAACTTAACAAACTGAAACACGTTTTTTTTCCTCTAAAAACTATAATCTCTATCCTTTCACGAATTTGTATCATTGACAAAATAATAGGAAAAATGTTTTCGTTTTTTTTTTTTGTTTTTTTGAGCTTTGTAAAGAAGCAATATCAAATAAACCATTGACGATCTTGAATTTTGTATGCAAAAAATGTAAGCCTCTTGGCTGTGACTACAACATGGGAACCATAGTAAAGATAAATGATTTTCTTGAAGTTCCAAGATTTTCTTTTAAGGTATTACATAATTTGATTATTATTTTTGATTCATTATTATTTTAATTGGTAAAGCCATAAAGACTAGATAACACAAAGTGGACTTTTATTTTCGTCTTAGTCACGGCTATAGACCATCAAGAGCAACTAGATTTCTTGGCATTATCGGTTTATGGATGGAAATGAAACTGGTCTAGTAAAAATCTCTAAAATAAATTTAGAACTAAATAAATTTCGAAATAATAATAATTTACTTAAATCTAATATACATTTTCAAAGCAAAGACTAAGGCTATTGAATAGGCGGGAAAATGATTGGTATAAGGGAACAATTACGTGCAAGGGTTTTTATTACCTATTGAAGATGTTTGTTTGGCCCATAATCATACTTAAAGCCGAAAATGTTACTAAATTCATCCATGCGTTTCTTAGGGAATGATCACAATGGTCACTTATCAATATATTGGAATAACTTTAAAAATTGGTTATTTGCAAAGCCCAATATCAGATGATAAGCTTGCGAAGCAACATCCGGTTTTTGGTTAAAATTCCTCCTTTCGGACAACTCAATACAGAAACTTCTACTCTGTTGTTTCTTGCAAAGTTATTTAATTGCTTACCTGAAGATATTCGACGATTTAAACCTCCTTCAGAGTTTTTAAAGAAAGTAAAATTAAGTCTTTTTGAATTTGATAATAGACAAGTTGAGGTATTGCTAACTTACATGGTTTCATCTTTGATCTCTAACTGCGTTTGTTATGTTTTATTTTGTAAGTTTAAGCAAATGCATCATAAATATCTGTGGTGTTTGGGAGAAACATGATAGCTCAATTTTAAAATTTGCCTCTTAACGCCCACTTTACATCGAGCTTAAATATCGGGTTTCAAAAAAATCGATCATGTCGTTTTCGAAATATTTGATTTTCCAAAAAAAAATGCCAAAAAATATTTTTTCAAAAATTTTGATATACAAAACTATTTATATTTTTTGGAAGCTTCTGAATAAAAAATATTAGTGAAATCGGTCGTACTGTTTTGAAGAAAATTAAAAATTTTAAAAATGTTTCTTTGGGAGGTACCATTAATAACCATTTTTGAAAATTGGTTTCCCACCAAAAGAAAAGCCTTTACTAAAATTAATTTATTACATTTTTTTTAAGAAAGGTTGTCAAGCCGCTTTTGAGAAAAAAACGATTATGTAAAATTGCTAAAAAAGATTGAACGGCAGGTACCGTTATTTTGGGTTCTAAAAAAAATGAAAAAAAAACGTGTGGGCATAATCACCAAAACACACTATGTACCAAGTTTGGCTGTTAGGCTGTAGACGAACAGACAGAATTGTGCCACCGCTTTGTTCGTGTTCTCTATCATCGTAATATCATGTTTGATTATTATCTAAACATTTTTTTTTGCACGAATCTAAAACTTGCCTTATAGTATCTACCTATATCGCAAGTAAAAATGTTCGCCTAAAATATTACACAAAATTACGTGTGTGAAGTTAGCATAACATTTTTGAGCTAGACCAATGGGACCATGGCAGGAATTTGCAGTTTTTTTGCATTTTTTATGCATTTCTATTCCGGATTTTGCAGTTCACCAAATAGTGGGTGTAATCGACTGTACTGCTAACTTCACTGTGAAGTTAGCAGTGCCTATGCTTTTCTCAGCAACCGGGCTAGCTAGGAATCTGAAATAAGGCTCTGAATTTGCAGTTTAATTTGCAGTTCCAGAAAAGGAAAAAACCAAATTTCTAAATCCTTACATAAAAAAAATTTCATACTGTACTGCTAACTTCACTGTGAAGTTAGCATAAAAGTCCTTTTCTCGGCAACGGTGATACCTAGAAATTTGCAGTTAGGCTCCAAATTTGCAGTTTAATTTGCAGTTCAGGAAAAATTTATGTTCAAATTTTTAAGTCCAAATTTGAAGAAAAAAAATCGAATAAATTCATTTTTCACTGTTAACGTCACTGTGATGTTAGCAGTACATACCCTTTTCTCATCAACTGAGCCACCTAGAAAATTGCAGTTTAGGTCCAAATTTGCAGTTTTTCATGCACTTCAAGAAAAAACTAAGTTCAAATTTGTACGTCCAAATTTGACAAAAACATCGAAAATTTTACTTTGCACTGTTAACATCACTGTGAAGTTAGCAGTACAAACCCTTTTCTCAGGAACTGAGCCACCTAGAAAATTGCAGTTAGGGTCCAAATTTGCAGTTTTTCATGCACTTCAAGAAAAAAATTATGTTCAAATTTTAAAGTCCAAATTTGACAAAAAATCGATTAAATTCATTTTTCACTGTTAACATCACTGTGAAGTTAGCAGTACATATCCTTTTCTAAGGAACTGAGCTAGCTAGAAAATTGCAGTTGGTGTCCAAATTTGCAGTTTTCCATGCACTTCAAGGAAAAACTAAGTTCAAATTTTGTAGTCCAAATTTGACAAAAAAATCGATTAAATTCATTTTTCACTGTTAACATCACTGTGAAGTTAGCAGTACATACCCTTTTCTCAGGAACTGAGCCACCTAGAAAATTGCAGTTAGGGTCCAAATTTGCAGTTTTTCATGCACTTCAAGAAAAAAATTAAGTTCAAATTTTAAAGTCCAAATTTGACAAAAAAATCGATTAAATTCATTTTTCACTGTTAACATCACTGTGAAGTTAGCAGTACATATCCTTTTCTAAGGAACTGAGCCAGCTAGAAAATTGCAGTTAAGGTCAAAATTTGCAGTTTTCATGCACTTCAAAGAAAAACTAAGTCCAAAAAATTTAAGTACTCAAATATTCATACAATTAGTACTTAAATACTCATATAATTAACAAATCAAATTCCCCTTATCAATATTTTTTTAAGAAATTGAATCATTAAGCCTACTAATACCTCTCTTTTTCATTTAAGGAGGGGCAAAATTTCCATTATAATAACATTTGTCCAAGTCGGACTATTTATGGATAAAAATATAAATCTCAATAAAAAAATATCAAAAATGAAAATCGACAATAGAAAATACTAAATTGAAAATAACTATACATACATAAATAAAAATTCCAAATAAATTCCAAATCCAATAAAACAAAACAATAAAATTTTGGAATAAATGAACGGTGAACGTCAACAAAAGTTCAATTTAATGAAGAAAAAGAACGCACCTCCTTTGAAACAACATGCTTTCCCTCAGTGACTGTTCAATAACAACGAAAGTGACAGACACAGTTGTCATACTAGAGTTGCATACAAGTCCTTCAATAACTCCAGAAATCGAAAACAGTTTTGTGACCGTCTGCATGTATTTCTTGTTGCATTTAGGTTTGTTTCTGCCATTTTGTTTTCAAGCCGAACAAAAAGATATTTTTTTAACATGAACCTACATTAGGGTGTCGTCAATTTTCCAAAATAATTATTAAAGGTTAAATAAAATTTAGTGACCAAAAAAAATTTGACCAAACAAATTATTTCTCATCATCATTGAATTAAAAGTCATAATATTATTAATTAAATAATTAAAAGTCGTAATATTTAATATAAAATTATTGCTTATAAGTTTTTGAGTGAGGGCTTTTAAAGGATTAAAGAACAAATATAAAAAAAAAAATGAATAGCTGCAGTAATTACAAAAATAAAATGTGAAAACAGCAATACCGATACAAATATACATTTGTAAGGGTAATTGACAAATCGGACACAATTTTTTGTTAAAATATTTTTTTAGGACATTCATATTTTACTAAGGAAATGTTTGCCCTTAAAAAAATATGTTGGGAAATAGACACCCTAATATATGGTAGTTATTTTTGAAGAATCTGACAGCAAGTTACAATGTAGTTGCATTTAGGATCTTATTTAATATTTCTGTTAATTTTTCACTTTGTTACAAAAGTGTTGTATATTAGTTTTTCTGAATCATAATGATTAGACACTTTAGAGTTACTTTGAAGTAGCAAAAGATCAAAGTCGCAAAACAGTTTCGATTTTGTTTTTGAGAACGGCTAATTAAAATTAAGTTACATTGAAACACAATGGATAACTACTCAGTTACTATTAAGCCACGCCTATTTATTTTTAGGCCCACTAAATAAGAACAGTGACCTGAATATAACAAAGTTGGAACTCAAATAATTTAAAATACAATGAGAGCATTCAACAACTCTACAAAAACTTCCGAGTTATTCTTGTGAAACCAGATTTTTTAATTTCTTGTTGCAAAATTCAAATCTGTGCCCCTTGGGCAGTGATGTTAACAGTGAAAAATGAATTTAATCGATTTGTTGTCAAATTTGGACTTTAAAATTTGAACTTAGTTTTTTCTTGAAGTAACTGGAAAACTGCAAATTTGGACCCTAACTGCAATTTTCTTGCTGGCTCAGTTCCTTAGAAAAGGATATGTACTGCTAACTTCACAGTGATGTTAACAGTGAAAAATGAATTTAATCGATTTTTTTGTCAAATTTGGACTACAAAATTTGAACTTAGTTTTTTCTTGAAGTGCATGGAAAACTGCAAATTTGGACCCTAACTGCAATTTTCTAGGTGGCTCAGTTCCTGAGAAAAGGGTATGTACTGCTAACTTCACAGTGATGTTAACAGTGAAAAATGAATTTAATCGATTTTTTTGTCAAATTTGGACTACAAAATTTGAACTTAGTTTTTTCTTGAAGTGCATAGAAAACTGCAAATTTGGACACCAACTGCAATTTTCTAGCTAGCTCAGTTCCTTAGAAAAGGATATGTACTGCTAACTTCACAGTGAAGTTAACAGTGAAAAATGAATTTAATCGATTTTTTGTCAAATTTGGACTTTAAAATTTGAACTTAATTTTTTTCTTGAAGTGCATGAAAAACTGCAAATTTGGACCCTAACTGCAATTTTCTAGGTGGCTCAGTTCCTGAGAAAAGGGTATGTACTGCTAACTTCACAGTGATGTTAACAGTGCAAAGTAAAATTTTCGATTTTTTTGTCAAATTTGGACGTACAAATTTGAACTTAGTTTTTTCTTGAAGTGCATGAAAAACTGCAAATTTGGACCTAAACTGCAATTTTCTAGGTGGCTCAGTTGATGAGAAAAGGGTATGTACTGCTAACATCACAGTGACGTTAACAGTGAAAAATGAATTTATTCGATTTTTTTTCTTCGATTTTGGACTTAAAAATTTGAACATAAATTTTTCCTGAACTGCAAATTAAACTGCAAATTTGGAGCCTAACTGCAAATTTCTAGGTATCACCGTTGCCGAGAAAAGGACTTTTATGCTAACTTCACAGTGAAGTTAGCAGTACAGTATGAAATTTTTTTTATGTAAGGATTTAGAAATTTGGTTTTTTCCTTTTCTGGAACTGCAAATTAAACTGCAAATTCAGAGCCTTATTTCAGATTCCTAGCTAGCCCGGTTGCTGAGAAAAGCATAGGCACTGCTAACTTCACAGTGAAGTTAGCAGTACAGTCGATTACACCCACTATTTGGTGAACTGCAAAATCCGGAATAGAAATGCATAAAAAATGCAAAAAAACTGCAAATTCCTGCCATGGTCCCATTGGTCTAGCTCAAAAATGTTATGCTAACTTCACACACGTCACAAAATTAAGAACAGAATAGGAGGAAAATTGTTTTGAAAAATTTGATTTTTCTTTTGCATGGGAACTATAAACTATGCATGAACGTCAAAATTATTCTTTGCGCAAAGCTCTCTCCCATAAGAAATAGATACTTCCCATATGATAACATCCTCAGACTCAGTCTCAATTTGTCGATGAACTGAATTAGAATTTCTTAGGTAAGTTTTTAAATGTTTCACTGTCGAAAAAGTTATTTCCGGTGTGCATATTAGAGCCGCTAAAGTCGCCTTAGTTGAAGAAGCTTATGTATGTGTATCATGTGTATCCATTCCTGCCAACAAACACGCACACAGGATTGGTTGTGAGTTGTAAGTCACTAGGCCCTGGTTCTCCATGAGCTGTTGCGCCACCCAATTTATTTATTTATTATGTATGTGTATTATGTTGTTTATGGCATTTTGTCTACCCTATAATGAATTCAGCCTTAAAATTTTAAGGGCCAGTTGTACAAATATTTAACTCGTGGCTCAGCAATTTTAACTCACCGACTTTGGAGAATGGAGGTTCAGCGATGGTTCAGGTATTAAATTGGCTACTATAACATACTGAAACCTTTAACCATCGTTGAATCTCAGTAATTCCGCAAAAATCAGAAAATACAAATATTTGAACCACGGATCAAAATTTGAACCACGTTTGTACAAAGGGTCCTAAAAAATTGAAGTTTTCTTCCTTAAAATTTGGTTAATTTTTAAAAAGAATTGATTGAATAAAAATGCATGCATTTAATTTTAAGCTGACTTTAGAAATCATCAAGGAAGGTTGGTATACGTGAGTTGAATACTAAATTCAGAAAATTTTTAACATAATTAATAATTATCGCAGAAATTTGACGATAAATTTCATACTGCAACGGAAAAGTATGATTTACAAATGCCTTTCTCAGAATTTTCGGGGGGGGGGGGGGGGGAATCAAACCCCTGTCATTCCCCCTGGCTACGGCCTTGGTAGTACCTAAATAAGAATAAATAAGGAGATGAACAAGAGTCCGTCTAGAAAAATAAAAAATCTTAAACTTTACCTTCCTCCCTAAAGGCAGGGTTGCCAGAACGGGCTCTTTATCGCCAATTGGGCTACTCGAGCGCTTTTCACTCGCTCCCAATTTGGGCTATTTAGTTATGAAATTGGGTGATTTTTTATTTTTTTTTAGGCTCAAGCTGACCTTTTATATAGATCTAGAGATCTTTTAGATGGTACACTTTTTTGGCAAATTTCCCTAAAATGAGGTGCCAAAAATCGTTTTGACCTTGAATTTTTTTTTAAATATTCATAAAAAAAATCTATGGCTGACCAATTACTGAAAATAGCTGATCTTTTACAGCCGTGAAGAGGCCTTTCAAATTGCATCCTTTTTTTTTAAATGACCCAAATGAGGTGCCAAAAGTTTTTTTTGTGACCTTGAAACGAACTTCAAAAATTCATAGAAAAAAAATCTATGGCTGACCAATTACTGAAAATAGTTTACCTTTTATCACGATCTAGAAATCTTTCGGATGGTATACATTTTTGGCAAATTTCCCTTAAATTAGGTGCCAAAACCTTGAGCGACCTTGAGAAAGTTTAAACCTTGATTAAAAGCTATCTAGGGCTGACCAATTTCTGGGACCACTTGACCTTTTCTGACCAATTAGATGGGATTTTTTTATCAAATTTCCCTCATATGAGGTGCCAAAGGTCCAGAGCCTTAAAAATTGAGTCAGAAAAGTATTTTTTTTTAAATTTTTCATTTACCTAGATGAGAACTTCAAACTTGTGGAAAATCTATTATGAATGAGCCTACTAACATTTCAATATTGGCTTGTTACCACACACACACACTCTCATCTAGTTTGCACACTGTACATTTACGAATAATATTGATAATTGCGACCTGAGATTTGTCATTGATAATCTCTGTTATTGGGACTCTTGGTCCTCTGACTGAAAAATAGTGTAAGAACTTTTATGTGACTAAAATGTGTATAACTTGTTTAGTAAAAATATTTATGCAAATTTGATTTCGAAAAGACAGAAAAAATGGAAAAAATTTAGAGTCTGGTTATTTATAATTAAAAAAAAATTTCTACCAATCGGATAATTTTTATTTGCGTACTAATTAAAGTAGAGTTTTAACATCCACTGTGAAACTTTATTTTTTCGACTTGAGTGAAGGTATTTAAAATTATTTATTTTGTATCTAGGTGTACCTACCTATAAAAAGTAACTTTTTTGGAATTTTGATTAAATAATAATTTGTTCGGATGCATGCATTTTACTAAATCCTGAAATTTTTTAAAAAATCACGAATAAATAAATAAATAAATGGGCAACAAATTAAAATGAATTAATAAATAAATAAATATTTTAAAGGTTTTTTTTTTGTTCCTTAATCCTATTCATAAATATTATTACGTGCGTAACCATTACCTTAACATTGTTTTTCTGAGGACAAAAATTATCATTAAATAAATCTGTTTCAATAAAAAATTCCACAGAATATTCCCTAATCGTTGATTTAAATACAAAGAGTCACACAAAAAAAAAAGAAACACCAGATCAGCCGGATGATTCGCATAAATTCCTTGATTATTCGGAGCAGTAGTTCTTTCTGCCTGTGTGGTTCCATTTGCAGTTCAATTTCAATACCATCTATACCAATGAGTCGGCATATATACAAAAACCATACAAATTTACACTAGAAATTCCAATTCCATACAGATTTTCCAAAGGGAACATAAGAATAGTTAACCATCAAAATGCAAATGTCGAATTGGAAAACGCAAAAAAAAAGATTTCCCGGAGTTTGTGCGATGACTGCAAAAAACAAAATGGTATAAGCGGAAATTGTAAAAAAAAGGATAAAGGGTCGATTTCGAATAAAGAAAAATGCTAATTTTACAAATGCATCAATTTATATGGACACACTGCCGCCGCGCCGGCCGGCCGGCCGGAAGAATTTTGTGGCTGGATGTTGAATTTCTTTTTAGTGTCTCTGAATAAATATTTTGTGGCAGCCGTTTTTTTCGGATTTGGGCATTGTCTTTTAATTATTTAGGGTGTAATTACGTCCGGAATAGTTGCGATAAGGACATTTCTGAAAAAAAAATATTCACGATACTTTTAGTTGGTATCGACCCCTTATTTTTTGGTAAATCATTGAAGATGTTCTATCTTAGGTTTTGGTAACTCAATATATGAACATTAGGGTAGTCGTAATAATGTTTTTTTTTTTAATAATTGGATGGGCCTAAATCAGATCTAAATGAAGAAAAAAAATTCCCTTATTTTGTTCAAATTTTTATTTTCATCCCCTATAGTCGCTGTAAATTAAATTTCCCCTTTTTTTTTGGAAATTCGCGTAAAATTTGCCGAAAAATTCAGAGCATGTAGGTGAGAAGTAGACAATAAAAATATCTTAGTGGACGGGGGGGAGATACTCCACCGCTTGGATGGGAGGGGACATATAATAAAATAATTGCATAAAATAGAAAAAAATTAGTTAAAAAATAACGTAAACACTTGCAGTAATGTTTTGTAGCTTTTTGAAAAGCCATAAGTCCATTTTAATAGTTGATAATTAAATAAAGTTTTTTGAACAAACAATTTCAGCAAAATCTGTTTCAAACCTATAATTTAAAAAAATAATTATAATTTTTCTTCAAAATGTTGAGTTTGAAACAATTTTTTGCCAAATCTGTTCATCAAAAAAACTTTATTTAAAAACAAGTTGGAATGGACTTCTGGCTTTCCAAAAAGCTACAAAACATTACTGTTAGTATTGCCGTTGTTTTTTAATTATTTTTGTTTCTATTTTATGCAAATATTTTATTAAATTGCCCCTCCCGTCCAAGCGGAGGGAGGTATTACCCCCTCCTATAAGATTTTTTTCTTGTCTAGTTCCCACCTACATGCTCTGAATTTTGTTGGCTGATCTTACAACCAACCCTCACCCCAACCCTCAAAAAAAACACCCTTTAACCACAGATATTTTTATAGACTCTTCTTATTATTGCTTTTCATAACACACGAACCCTTGATGCCAAGTTTCATCGACGGACCATTATTTTCAACTGGTTTTGGGTGATATTAAGCTTTGATGCTGAAAAAATTAGTAAACGCTACATAAAAATGACAATAACTTTTTTCACGGAGGTTGCACCGACTTGGTTTTGGTGTTATTTGATTCAGCATTCAAAACTATCTTAAAATCATGTGTCATATGTTTAGGTTGCACCAAAGTTAGTTTTTCTGTTTGATACAACATCTGGGAGCGAACCATGAACCCTGCAATTCAGAGGGTGGCTGTTTTGAATAATTGGCCATATTGGCTAAATGCATCATGGTAGAGTGTTAAACTTTTCGGCATCGTGTTCTACGCAAAATTTCCAATAAGACCCCATTTAAAAAGGTTCCTTTGCTATTAGTTCTAGTTTAGCCTATTTTTTGAGCTAATTTGACTAGACTAATTGGGTAATTCAAATCTTCTTATATGTACATGTATGTATACATATTTAAAAATCAATCGTTGTACGTTAATCCTGCAAAAACTCGAAACGGCTAAACTGATTTGGATGATTCTTTTTGGGAAATGTTTGACATGAACCGGTGAGTGTTTCATAGAAGTTGGGTCTAAATTGGTTAAGCGGTTTGCCAGCAACGTGCAAAAATGCAATCTGAGTGCCTGTTTTACACTAAAAAAAATGAATAATCAATTGAGTTAGAAAACATCAATCAATCAATTATTATGAAATTTTTTTCTGACTAAATAATAAAATTAAAAAATAAATATTACAGTCGAGTCTCCATTATCCAGCATTCCAGTAATTTTCATGTTGGGGTCTCCAAGTTGTGTTCGTTTAATATATGGAATAAAATAAAAGAATATATTATAATTTTATTATTATAATTTTATTATTTTAAAAATTTTTTAAAATAACAGTCACAACTTATAATTTTTGTAATTTGGCGACGCGTTTCGAAATTAAAATTTCATCTTCAGGCGCAAATTTGTTTTTCAAAACAAAACAAAACAAATTTGCGCCTGAAGATGAAATTTTAATTTCGAAACGCGTCGCCAAATTACGAAAATTATAAGTTGTGACTGTTATTTTAAAAAATTTTTAAAATAATAAAATTATAATAATAAAATTATAATATATTCTTTTATTTTATTCCATATATTCCAGTAATCTTATATGTACCTAACCCACAAGAAAATGGCTTGCGATCGGTTTAGTATAGTGCGAATAAACGGTGCAGGGAACTAAGTCCCCGGGAACCAAGTCCACCGAGGGACTTAGTTTTCATTTAATGGGAACTAAATCCACTTTAACGAAGTGGACTTAGTTCCCAGGTAAGGTGAGAAAGTAGTCCACTTCTTTATGAGAACTAAGTACACATTTTGAAATATGAAGAGGGAACTAACTTTCAACGATAAAAATTACAAGCATTCAAAATTGCGTGAAAGCCTTTGCATTCACCCAGCCTCGCACTTACCCCAAATCCTATAATGAGCCCAAGCAGGGGGGTTGCAGGGGGGCAGCATGCCCCCCCATACATACTTCACTGTTTATTCGCCGTAATGCTGGGTGCTAGCACTGTATTGTGGTAAGACAAAGCCTTACGGCTGCCCCCCTGCAACCCCCCTGCTTGGGCTCACTATAGGATTTGGGGTATGTGTGAGGCTGGGTGTATGCAAAGTTTCTTTTGCATTTAGAGAATCTGGATTTAAAGAAACTTTGAATTTATCCTATATATATCCAACAATATTGTGAAAAGTATTTCTGTTTTATTAATAAGATTGATTTTTTTACTTGGAAGTGGGAACTTAATTCACATTTAAAGGGAAGTAAAACCACTCAGTTTTTGAGGAATTTAGTTCCCACCTTCTATGAGAACTAAGTTCACTTTGCTGAAGTGGACTTAGTTCCCATTAAATGAGAACTAAGTCCCTCGGTGGACTTGGTTCCCGGGGACTTAGTTCCCTGCACCGAATAAACTGTGTTGACACACATGATATTTTTTACTATACAAGATGGTTTTAGGATGATCAAAAACTGCATTTTGGGTGTTGTAATTTCAGAGCGTATCGCAAAATTTCTTAAAAAAATTCAGTACTGGTATAATCCATTGAACTTAATACAGTGTTGGACCATGAACGATGTACTTTTGGGAGCCAGAGTTAAATCGATAAAGTTTTTCTTGGTGGATACTGGATATTTAAATAATGTTCTTAGGTTCTTAACGCGGATAAAGGTTTTCCACCGTCATCAGTTGGAGCAATCACAATAAATTTGGTATTAAGATTATTCTAAATGGTCTGGGATGATTCTCTCGGAATTTATTGGCATCGAAAATGGCTATTCATTCCATGGCCACTGGGCTACCATTTTGATTGACCAAATTTGAACTTGCAAGGGAACAGTGGAAAATTGTTGGAACTTGTAATTTTAAAAGATGGGAGAAATTCCGTAGGAAATTTCATCCAGGATAGCCCCCAATTTGTTTTTTTTTTTTTTTTTTTTTTGAAAAGTAAAAATAAGAAGAATAAGCTAGAAAAATAGCGGGATGAAAACGTATGTATATACCAACAAAAATAAGCGAGATGCACACTGAGAAGCGAAAGGATGGTACATAAAATAATTAAATATGAAGAAAATTTGAAAAGAAATTCTTCTGTTTAAGTGGAGTGACCGAATATATTATTCAAAGTTAAAAGTTCAAGTGAGCTCAACTCCATGTTTGCGTTTCGCCCAGGTACGATAGTTGGGCTCATCAGTTAGATGACTATCGTACCCTTCTAAGACGCAATTTTGTATCGATGTTTAACGACTTATATAAAAATCATAGCATTAAGATACTATGAATTTTATTATTCTAATTGATTTACATAAAGCCACTTTCATAGTGCTGGAGAGTGGGGATATAAAAGATAAATAAACTTAAATATTTATCTTGGTGTAATATAAGCATATGACACATATTTTAACGGTATTGCGGTGGACCAAGTTTCGTGTCAAAGCTGTTGAAATTTGGTAATATTTTACTTGTTTTACTAAAAATTCAGTCATTATTTATGAAAAAGGCTATAAGTATGGGTTCAATCAACTTTGGACGTAATGTAGTAGATTGTGAAATTCTGCGTCGGCACCATATTTAAATTTTATTAATAAAAATATTTTTCAAACTTTTCTTGGCTTTCCACCCCTTTCGTGCAAGGGGAGGGGTGGGAGAAAATCAATAATGTACAATAAATCAAGCTCGGGTTAATTCAATTTGCGGTTTGACTAAAATGATTTGCTAATATGTAGTTTAAATTATTTGCGTATAGTTTAGTTATATTTGCGTTTTGTTTAAATCGAACTGCGATCAGGTTAATTCTATTTGCGTTTGGTTTTAATCTATTTGCGCTTGGGTGAAACTTATTTGCGTTTAGGTTAAACCTATTTGCGATTTGGTTAATTTAATTTGCAAATATCAGCTTTCATCAGTAGTTTTTTCACAATGGATTACGACAACACAAACATATGTATCTAAAGTGCTTTGGATTATTTTTGAATGAGGAATTCGATTCTTGTGCTTAGAATTTCCAAATTATTTAATATTTTTTTCGAAATCCAATTCAATTATGGCTTAATATCTATCTTTATTATCTGGATACTTTACCCATAGGTAGTGCCTCGTGGCATAGTGCGTAGGACTGTTATGCCGATGGCTCGATTCCCAGCCCTGCCACCCAAAAACAGAAATGTTTTATCCGAGGTACAAAAATAACGATACCTACCATACAAAAGTAAAAAACCGTTGAGGAAAATCTCATTTTGAGGAAAAAAATGAGTACGGTATACTATTAAATATAAAATAGTATTACGCTCTACAATTATTATCAATATTACCTCCCATAGAAATTTCTTTAAAATTTTGAAGTTTCTCACAATTGGCTAAACGAATTTAAATAGAATTATTTATAAAAACTCCTGAAAAGTTCAAATAATATTGCATATCAAAATTTTCAAAAAAATATTTTTACCAATATTTTTGTTTGTTTTTTTAATACGATATCTCAGAATTATGTTGGTGTTTAAACTGGAAGGTGGCAACCCTTCTCTCTCAAAGTGTTGCCTTCTTGGCAACACTTTTTAAATATAAAGCATTGTATATCCAATCTATAGTATTCTCATGAAACACGATTTTGTAGATTGGTATTTGGTCGATAGGTTCGCTGTGATCGCCTTACCGAGATCCCTTAACAAAAATTAGTATTACATTTGGACGCATAGATGGCCACGAGCTTTTTTTCTTCATGAGAATACTATAGAATTTATATACAATGTATAAAGTAAGGAAATGCACTTTAAGTATAGGTACTAAAGCTCAATCCTCAACCAATCCGGTAGAGGTTACAGGTATGCCCACATCGTGTGCACTAGAGCCCCTTCTACTACTCATGTTATTATAAAAACAGCTCTCTTAAATCTAATATCTAATATCTAATCAATTCTCGATCTGTGAAACTGTGAAATGAAAACAAAGTTATCATTTCAGTTTTCACAGAATTTTATCATTTTATCTCTTCACAAGCACGCGCTTAAGGCGATTCCCGAACTCGTTATGAAAAACAGCTGTCAAAGTGAGTATACCTACTTAAAAGTACTAACATAAAAAATGCTACCACTTGCTCATAGAAAAAGATGATTGTGACGTCATAGAAAGGCCAAGATGGCGGCTTGGGTGTATCAAATGAGCACAATTTGTTTCTGTATTCTGGAATTCTGGTTTACCATTTTTCTTTTCACAGGTTTTCACAGAATGAAATGATTGTGATAAACGAATTGTCATAATGAAAACATTTTGGCATTTGTTTTCATTTGTTCACACTTCGAGAATCGCATTTGGCGTGAAGGCGTTATCATATTTATCACTTCACAGTTTCACAGATCGAGAATTGACTCCCTGGAGCATAAAGAGTACGTGCGATCTTGTCATGGCTCGTGGGTTGGGGCAATAAGTCTGAACTTGTGAGGCTTGTGCACTGCAATCACTTTCATAAGAACCAACAGCTATTTTGGTCTGATGACATACGTGAATACGTGATACGTGCATGTCAGAATCAAAACAATAGAATTGTAGGTAGGTATGTATATCACAATTTCACAATACGCATCCCCTGTTGACATAACCTAACACATCCACTGTAACCGTACCTACTCTATTAAAGTCTCTAATCTCCATACCTACTAGAAATTCGTGTTTCGTGTAGCTGATCAATTTAAGATGTAGCCATAGGCCAACGTTCCCCACACGCGCCATCTTGGGAGGTATTTCTACGACCAAAACAAATATTTGAATTATTTTTCGTAAAAAAATAATTAAAGCGAAAATTGAACACATTCAAATGAAATCTAGAGCAAATTGTAAATTTATTATTGCAGTGAACCTCAAATCGAATTACCTACATACCTATGTAAATTATCTGTTTGGCTGTTTGCTCATACCGTCCTACCATATAATTAAGTTATGACATTTGCTATCCAAGTGCCCGGGTAGCTCAGTTGGTAGAGCGTTGGACTTTTAATCCAACGGTCCAGGGTTCAAGTCCCTGCTCGGGCGGCAACTTTTTTGTTTTTTTCAACTGCGAAATATAAAACATAAATGTCAAGTTCTTAATAATTAAAACGATACAGATTGAAAGAAATCAATTGAGTTTTGTATTGTTGATAGAGCAAACCTGTGTCCAATGTAAAAAAAACAATGGAAATATTTTTTTTTTTCATATTCAAACTAAATAAAAAAAAAATGGTGAAATGTTTTTTTCCATTCTCCATAGGTAATCATAAATAATTGTTCATTCTTCATAATGAACTTACTTGCCATTCAGCCAAAAGTATGCAATATTCTGCACAGTTTGGCTATTCACAACAGCAATGTATGTACAGTGAAGGCGACAAATGATGTTTTTCTCTGATATCTCAGTATCAAATGCACACTGTCATAAATTTATTAAAAATACGTTCGATTTTTAATTTTAGATTATTATACATAGCTACCAACATTATGATGTACATACATATCTTGTATCTAAAAAGTATTTTGACAAAAAAAAAATCACAATTTTCTTTATACATATCTTTTTTTATTGATAGACAAAATCTGAAAAAAAAAATATATTATAATGGTATCAAGATGAGCTTCCAAAAAGACATACAAAAGTTAGATTCAGAATTATTCATATTATGATTCATAGTCCAAGTATTTGATATTACAAACTTGAACCATCGTTGATCATCAGTTTATACGCCGAAATCTGTTAGTTGAAATTGCTAATCCCTTATATGAATATAGATATAGAACAAGAGCCGACAGCAGATTTTGGGAGTGGAGGTATAACTAAAATCGGAGTTCTTACTTACTTTACTTTACATGTATCGTGATATGGAATATGAAAGTCTGGCAGGTTTTTTTCTCAGCCTTTGGTGGGGGTTAGGGGTTAACAGCCCGCTTGAGATCCTATTAATATGGTTGGGTCCATTAACACTTCAATCCACTTTTAAAAAATAGAATATGATGCTCTGTTATTTTCCCTAAGTCTCAAGACTTTTATCTTGGTGATCCTATAAATAGGACTCGTTATTTAACCTTTTAAAGCAAACTTTATTTGCGGTTTTGTGGAGACTTTATTTGTTGATTTTTTTTTTGCTGAAAATCTCCAAAAAAGGAGTGAGGTTCTCGTAAAATGGTGATATCTAGAGTTCTATTAATTGGACTGTCAAGATTGTGGTGTTTATGCTTAGAAAAAATAACAGGCTTTCATATCCGGTTTTTAAAAAATAAATTGAGGATTTTATAACCCTGAAAATAAATCAGGGGATCTTGCACTTTTTAGCCCCCCACCCCTCCCAAAGGCTGAAACGAAAACCTGACAGACTTTGGTATTTGATATCACGATACATGTACCGACAATCCGTCATACTTGGATTTTGGTTATACCTCCACTCCCAAAATTTTCTGTCGGCTCTTAGACTACATAATATATAGTTTTGAAAATAAAAATTGTATTTCAAAAACGTAGGTATTGGGGAAAAAGTATTTTGACAAAATTAAAAAGGCCCGCAATTACCGGTTAACTTTTTAGTACAGATAGTGAGGATTGTGTTTTAGTATGTTTTTGGATGCAGAACTCAAATTCGTCATCCGCTTATGGCTTTCAGCTCACGGTTTCAAGAAATTGCCGTTAGAAAATGACCAAACATCATTTATTTGAATTGTTCGAGACCTCATAACATCTAGAAATAATTATTTTCAAAAAAAAAATCGAAACTATCTAAAAGCACTTATCTTATTTTCCTTCAAATATCAGTTTAAATCTTTTCAATATCACACTTACTTTCCGATAAAATCTTAGCTAGATATTAGTCTTCACTCGATATTTCTTAGGGCCAGTTTTTTAGTGCGAGATCATCCTAGCCTCGGGGTTAAACCGGAATTAACTCCAAAAACGTGTTTTTCAGTCAATTGAAATCGAAAGTTAGCTCAGAGCTAACTCGTCTAATTTGGTGAGTTAACTCAGGCCCCAAATTGTGGGTCTTTTTGGTTGTGACGCCATCTCAATTTCGATATTGAAAGTTATTTCCAGTGCATTTCGTTGTGGCGCAATCTCTATTCCTATGCGTAAAAGGCGTAGAAGGGTGATATCCATAGTGTCGCACATCGTTGGCCTCAGAATTTTGACAGCTGAAAGATAAAGTTTATCCTCAACTGAAAACTGTTCCTGAGTTAACTCAGGGTTAATTTATTTTCAGGATAAGCTAACTCTGATTTAACTCAGAGTAAAGCCTGAACTGAAAAACTGGCCCTTAATGTAAAAAAAATCGTGTATGATAAAGGATGCCAAACGCATAAATTTCAATAAAGTATTGGTCAAAAAGGAGAGAAGATATTGGAAAGATATAGACTGATATTTGAAGGATAATATTAATGCTTTCAGATAGTTTTGAAATTTTTTTACAAAAATAATAACTTCTAGATATTTCAAGGTCTCAAAAATTGCACTAAAACGATTTTTGGTCATTTTCTAATGACAATTTCTTGAAAACCTGACCTGATAGCCACAAACGGATGACAAATTTGAATTCTGCATCCAAAAGTATACTTAAAAAAAATCCTCACTGCCTGTACTAAAATGTTAACAGGTAATTGGGAGCCTTTTTAATTTTGTCAAAATACTTTTTCCCCATACGATTTTGAAATACAATTTTTATTTTTAAAACTATAATTATGAATCTAACTTCTGTATGTTTTTTTGGAAGCTCATCTTGATACCATTATAATAAGGGTATTTATGCAACAGCGTAAGGTCGTCGTAAACGTGGTAAAGTTTTAAACTTTGTAGATATGTCAAATTTTCCATACAAATTGTGACATATTATACCTACATATGTACATATATATTAAATAAATAATGTTTATATGTATTTTGATATAGTGTATGAAAGGAAGAACACATTTACTATAATAAAGAGGAAAATATCAATTTTCTTTTTGAACTCTTTCACTAAACTGAAAAGCAGTTAAATCTGATATGGAGCAAATCACAAATAGTACATAACATATACGAGTTTAATGAAAAATTAAAAGAGATAACAAATCAGCACGACTCAACAGTCAGCACATTGAGAATTTTTCTCTCTTAGGTAATGTGTTCAGTATTTGTCGATTGATACCTAGGTAAGGTAGGTCTGGTAAAAGGTGTTCCTTTATATTCATTCATCGACTCAGACTGTGTCCTTGCAGACAGACACATGCACTGAACACTATCTTTCTGAATTAAGAATAGCTATATTATTGGTATCGAGAAAGGAAGAACGAAGAATATATCGTTCTAGTTTTTTTTTGTCTGTGTTTGTCATTGAAAAAATCTTCTGGATATATGTATTTGATGAAGACTTACATTTTCGCCTTGGAATGTGTTTTTTTTTTTGTATGTAGAATGTAGGTGGTAGGTCTCATTCATAAAGAGAAAATATATATCAGAACGAGCGAAATGTGATTTTATATCCTCCTTCTTACAATCATCATCATCATCATCA
Source organism: Dasysyrphus tricinctus (assembly GCA_963921185.1). Classification (NCBI taxonomy): domain Eukaryota; kingdom Metazoa; phylum Arthropoda; class Insecta; order Diptera; family Syrphidae; genus Dasysyrphus; species Dasysyrphus tricinctus. The sequence goes on along the minus strand of OY992530.1, from coordinate 52,939,233 downwards.
TCATCTGTTGCGCGCTTTACCTTTGTAAAAAGATCCTTTAAGGGATATTGATAAATTGAATCAGGACAAGGAAAAATATATACGAAAATATGTCCTCAAGACAAGGTCTAATAGAAACGTAGGGTTCAGCAAAAAAAAAGTTAGTTGGACAGAAATTGGTTTTAGGGTGACCAAAAATATCATAATCAGATTACGTTGCCTTTTATCTTATGAGAAGCTTTATTTTGGGTGATAGATTTTTGTCTATGATTTTTTGTATCTTTTTTTGTTTTCTTTGCATCAAGCTTAGTTCGTTATAATCTATTGAATAAAAAGACCTTAAGGGCAATAAAGGGATCTGAGAAGTCTTTTTTATATACTTAACATAAACAAAAATCTAATACACAACTATTTTTGAGTAGACATGGACTATAGTTGACCTTTCGAATGAGCATATGTACATTGTACTTATGTCTATGTAAATATAATGTATGAATGTATAAGTGGGGCTTGACGTTTCACTAAAACTGCCAGAGAATTTGAGTTTTGGGTGCATGGTTTTATACATACGATACACGAAGGTAGGTACTCTTATTGTAAGCTCTTAGATCAAAAAGAAAAATTACTTAACCCTTTTTTGAAGAAAGCAGAGTGCCTATCTTAGATTGACTGCTAACCAAGACTAGTAATAACAAAATCTGGCATTTTTAATAAGATTTACCTTTAAACGATTTAAATTATTTTTTTAACATTATTTTCCATTAATTTCGACTTGCGATGTATGTAAGTACATTAGTAGGACTGTCCTTGTATCGGGTTTTTTGAAACTCCATTGAATACAAAATTTTTTCACATTTTGGCAAAATCGGTTTTCAAACGCAAAACTTTGAAAAAAAGAATGGAGCTCGTCTTAAGCCAAAAATCCATTCTTTTATCAAAAAGAAAACCAATATTCCGGGAGTCGACCGTAAGATTACCTATCTCATCGCGGCCACGCAAGAATTAGATGCCAACGGTAGCTTTACTCCAAACATTTACAAAACTACTAGTCGGACAAGCCTTATCTGGTCGCAATGGTTAGAAAATGCACTTTTCAGCTTGCATTTTCCGCTAAATGTACCTAAGCAACTTCTATAAATGGGGTGTCAAATGAAAGCTAAGACTGTGCTCTCCACGAAAACAATGGTCAGACAGACTTTTTTTGGCTGTTGTGACGAGTCCGACCATTTCTTTTAAAAATTGTCTTTTTTTAATACTGTGTTTTACATTAGAGAAAAGAGAGGTACTTACTTACTTATCCGGCTCCCGATCCATGCAGGGTCTCTGCCTGAGATATTGCGGTCTTCCATCGGTTGCGGTCCCTCGCACGCTCCCTCCAGTCGTCGAGACCAAGCGCTCTTGCGTCTGTGACCGCCTGGTCCCTATAGCGGAGGTTCGGTCTTCCTGGTCGTCTCGAACCTGGGGGCTTGGATTCGAAGATTTTCTTGGCTGGAGCGTTGTTGTCCATTCGCTCGATGTGGCCGAGCCAGTGTAGTTGACGTGCTTTGGTTCTTTGGACTACATCCACATCTTGGTACAGCTCGTACAGTTCACGATTGAATTTTCTCCTCCAATCGCCCTCTTCGCATATAGGACCGAATATCCGCCGAAGAATTTTTCTCTCGAAAGTGCCCAGTATCAATTCCCCTTTATTACTTATCGTCCAGCACTCGGCGCCGTAGAGTAGAACTGGTAAAAATAGCGTTTTGTATAGCGTGCACTGTGTCTTTCCGGAAAGCAGTTTTGAACCCATTTGTTTGGCCAAACCGAAGTAGCAGCGGTTCGCTAGTGTAATTCTTCGTCGGATTTCCACTAAGGTGTCGTTCGTGGAATTGATGTTTGTTCCGAGGTAGGTGAACTCCTTGACAACCTCAAAATTACTGCTACCAACAGTGACGTTTTGTCCTAGGCGATGGACAGATGAGGCTTTGCTTGTTGATAGCATATATGTACTTTGTTTTGTCTTCATTCACTTCAAGACCAACGCGTTTCGCCTGTTCATCAATAGCTGTGAATGCTTCAAGTACATATTTGGAGCGGCCGATGATGTCAATGTCGTCCGCATAGCCAAGCAGTTGAGAAGACCTGGTGAAGATAGTGCCTTCCATGTTAACACCACTCTTGCGCACTATCTGCTCCAGGACTAGATTGAAGAAATCACATGATAGCACAACTCCTTGTCTGATCCCTGTACATGTCTGGAATAACTCGGATGAGCTGTTACCCATTTGCACGTTGCACCGCGTATTTTGTAACGTCATGCGGCATAGCTGGATCAATTTTTTCGCGATCCCGAGTTCCGACATCGCCAATAGAAGCTCTTGGCGACTTATGCTATCATATGCGGCCTTAAAGTCGATGAATAGGTGGTGGGTCTCGACTTGAAATTCGTTGGTCTTTTCCAGGATTTGCCTCAATGTGAAGATTGGTCTATCGTTGATCTGCCTGGCCTGAAGCCACACTGGTACGTGCCGATCATAGTGTTGCAGAAAGGTTTTATACGCTCACATTGTACGTTGGATAGGATCTTGTAGGCAACATTAAGCAGGGATATGCCTCTGTAGTTCTTGCAGGACATAGGATCGCCTTTTTTGTAGATTGGGCTTATGGAGCTATTTGACCATTCGTCGGGCATACTTTCCTCCTCCCCAGCTGGAAATGCTGCTTAAACACGTCTATAATTCCCTGTGCTTCGGTGACTAGGCTGTTTCAAAGAGCTTGCGTGCCAGTCCTATAAGCAGATGCCAGTTGCTTGGCTGTTTTGTAGAACCGGCGGGTGTTGGTGGCGGTGCTAGACTCTTCGAGATACCTGAACTGAGAGGCTGTGGATGTTCTTTTCTTTCTCCGCAGGGTTTTTTTCTCTTTCCTTCTCTTTTCACGGTACTGCTCTCTTGCTGCTCTTGTTTTCCGTTGCAGCATTTGCATTCGTGCATTTTCCGTCTCCTGCTTCAATACCGCGCACTCATCGTCATACCACGGGTTCTTTTTTCTGATGGGTGGTTGATAGCCTACGGTGGTCTCGGCTGTCTCCTTAATGATGTCGCAATAGTGGTTCCACTGGTTGTTGACGCTTGTGGCTGGGTGTACGGCAGAGAGTTTCCCGGTCTATTGCTCACTGTAGTCTGTGGCTTTCTCAGATGTGCTAAGGCATGCAATGTTGAATTTCTTCCTTTGGGCGGTCTTCGTTTTCTTTACGTTGGACAATCGGGCTCTGAACTTTGTCACAACAAGAAAGTGGTCAGAGTCCACGTTTGCGCCTCGGAAAGTTCGCACGTCCAAGATGTTCCATGCATATACCTTGCGCCAATTAGCACGTGGTCGATTTGATTGGCGGTTCGACCATCTGGAGATTGGAAAATAAAACTATTAACAAAGTAAATCGAACACAATAAAAGATTCAAAAGACACTCAGAACAAACACACTTCCTGTGTGCACAGGAAAAAAAACACTTCCAACAGGGATAATTTCAATTTTTTTTTCCACACAGAAGCCCCACGTTGGGCGCCAATTTGTTACACTTTTTCCTTCTCGTGGATGGGGGTGGGTATTCAACACCTTTTTATACAAATATAATTGGTTTATCAATAAAACAAACCAACTAAACGATCGCGAATAAATTAATTAAACAAATTTTACAAATGCGCAACACGATTAAACAAATGAGTTAAGACTTATGACTTGTGGTTGTTTTGACAGAAGTGTCAAACCAACCGAAAAAGACAACGAAAGAAGAGAAGCAAGAAGGGACACGAAAAAGTGCAACAGTAGCTTGTTTATGAAAGCTACCACCACGGCTGCTCAGCTGGGCTGGGTTCAGCGAAGAAAAAAAAAGAACTAATGACGATAAAAGATGATTGATTGTATCAATCAAAATAAACGAAATATATTTTATTTACAAGTACAGTGGGGTGCTTGTAATAAATAATGGGCGCCAGGAATTTTAGTTAGAACGAATTAGCAAAATTCCAAATCTAATTATTAAATGCAAATAGAGCGAAAAAATAATGAAATCAAACACAATTTGTATATTCCCAGATGGGGACTTTAAATTATTTTTATTTGGGAAACCTTGCATAAACCAGGATAAAAACCCGAAATTTTTTCGAATACAGGAATGAACAATGAGAATTTTGTAACTGCTCACGGGGAACCGTTGAGCCAAAAACAAAGGAAATAAAAACGCAAAATGGGCCGTTAACGCACAGTAAAGAAAAAGAAATACCACTTCCCAAAATTAATAGGGATAACATCGCAATTAAAAGATAAAATTCAAAAATTAAAATAAAAACCGAATAAGATCTGTCGCAATTCCTTATTCCAATAAAAAAAACTATCACAAAAAATTACCATTCTACTTATCTTTTTTTTTGTCCTGGTTTTCCTCTTAGAATTTCTTCTTTTCCTCTATCTCCTCGAAACTCGTTCCTAGCTTCTTTACACCTCAAATCACCTCTTACTCCTTTTCTTAACTTTTTCCACAACGAAAATTTCGAACTTAGCTTTACTTTTAAATTCAAAACTTTTCCTCGATTTTAACTCTTCTTTAAATTTTTCTCGTATCCTCAAATAACTTCTATTCGCTTGGTTAGCTCTCTCAAGAGTAACCTTCCCAGCTATCAACCCAATTCTTCCTTCAGCCATTCCAATCACTCACATATTCATACATTCAGCCATACGTTTTCGTGATCATCGGTCACGGGACATCGGCTTCCTGGAAGGCTTTTTCGCTCCCCAGAAAACCACCGTTGTTGAATCTCAACGAAACTCACACACACCTAAGTTCAACCAGTTGTTGGATGTCTGTCCAAAACTTGCTGAATCTTACTCTCTCACAAACACAAGTTCAACAAGTTGTATGGATGTCTTTCCAAAACTTTCCGAAATTTAATGGCCGAGTTCAGACATATCCCAAACTAAACTTTTGAGAAAAATTGAAAAGAATTAAAACCGAGAAAAGCCTTCGCTAGGTATTCTCCTAGTTAATACAAAAATACTCGCGGGAGTTATGTATATGACACATTCTTCCCCATCACTTTTAGATATCCGGTTAGCGGGTACCTTCAATTCTTTACATAGGAGTATTCTTTAATATTCCTATGTTCCCATAGATTCTGTTGCACTCTGCACATTCCTTCACGGAGCAGACAGTGTAACATGAATACTTTTAAATATTGCAGGTAATAATGCTGACCGACATTTTTGACAAAGACCATGATGGTCATAGAGTAGAATTATATTTTAAGTTTGTTCCAGATAACTGCGAGAAGCAGACGTCGGGTTTATTATAATTGTAAATTAATTGTTTGTATTAAATATATTTTTTTTTAAAACGCTCAGTGGTCGCGTATTGATTTAAATCGGGTGATTCGAAGCGTAAATCAGCTATTCAAAAAACAATTATTTCGAGACGAGAGAGTGAAACATTTTAACAACCATGAAAAACTATTCTTTTCTTTTTAAATTCCGTTCCGATAGACCTTTTGTAATTAAAAGTTAATAACGATTTTAAAGATTAAAAGTAATGCGTTAACTACCCAAAATGTCTACAATAAGTTATTAAGTTAAATATTAGTTGTGTTAAGATAATTTTAAGCTATATTGATGCTGTGTTGTTGTGTTGTTTTAAATCAAGTAAGAGTCTGCCTGACTCGTTACTTCTTCAGCTCATCCGCTGGCCCATCGACATGAGACGTTCGTCTGCATGGTTAATATATCTATGGATTTTGGAACCGCCCGTTCCATTCGAAAGTTATCAAAAATCACGTACACCTGTTTTTGTTGCTTTTGCAAAATTCTAGCGAAGTACACCACTGGTTGATAATACCATGGTTGCCCTCAACTTCACTAGTATTTTGCAGCCACAACGGAAAATTAAAAAGGGAGCAAAGGATTCGAAGGCTGGTCATTGTTGCGGTAAAATTTACCGTAACAAGTGGTCTCGAACACTTTTTCTTCATTTTAAGGATTTTGTACATCCTTTTGGGTGAAAAGGATGTACAAAATCCTTAATTTTAGAAAAGTGGTCCGACTCGTGGCAAATGCCAAAAAAAGTTTGTCCAACCATTGGCATAGTGTAAAGGACAGTCTTGCCTTTCATTTGATACCCCATTTATAGCAGTTGTTTAGAGTATAGGTACATTTAGCGGAAAATGCAACCTGAAAAGTGCATTTTCTAACCATTGCAACCAGATAAGGCTTGTCCGACTAGTAGTTTTGTAAATGTTTGGAGTAAAGCTATCGTTGGCATCTAATTCTTGCGTGGCTGCGATGAAATAGGTAATCTTACGGTCGGCTCCCGGGTTACAATTTCGCCAAAACTCTTTTATAAATTTATTATTGATACATTTGAAAGGTAGTCTCTTGCATCAAACACTAAAGCTCGGTGCACACATGCGTTCTAGTAACGCGCGGTGACGCAGCGGCGTCGCGGGTGCCGTTTTTCTCACAGGATACATTCTGGAGTTCACGTTTGGCTCGCAGCAATAGAGGTTAATAAAAACAAACGAGTAATGTTCGTGTACCGTGTGCATAAAACTATGTTCTTAAAAATAAACGATGTTATTGGGTTCATCCTTATGTTGATTAAAAATAAAATTAAAACATGTAAGTACCTACATATTTCGTTTTTTATTTTATCGTTTTTCTCCTCGAAACCTTCACAAAATACTCGACAAACACTCATCTATGCGGCTCTTCTTGTGCTGATCATGGTATGCTTCGGTAGCAACACTCCATATTTCTTAAAACTTTTTTATCTCATTGATAATAATCAGCCTTATTTATTTTTTCCCAGGAGTTGAATACTCTCATCTCCAAATCTCCCCCGAATACAGTTTCCCCCGGAAATAACTTCTCACTAGTTTGGAAATATTTTCAGGGAATTACATATTTAATTTAAATTATTGAACAGTCAAAATGTATGAATAAATTAATGAAATACAATTATGTACCTACATTTTTGAAGCATTCAGATCGGTATTTCTTAAAATCTATACCAAAGCCTTCAGATTAACAACTTAACAACCGAAGAAAGAGATCGGAGAAATCTAAACAGAATTCGAAGACACTTAAGGGATAGATAAAGGTAACGTTTACATTGATTTCCAAGCTCCACTTAATACTTTTTTCATGATTTTAGGTTTGTAGGGGACTGCATTCTGAAAAAAAAACTATAGACGTCACGTGAAGCAAATCATTGACGATCACGTTACGATAATCGTTTTGACTATCATCATTTTTAAAATTACGGAATGACCGCCAGCTTTCACATATTTACTGGATATTTAAATGAATTCAGTGCCACCACCCAAGAAAGCGTTTGACATACCTTCGTCAAACTAAATGCATGCTTGCGTTTTTTTTTTTCAGAAGGGGGCTACCAAAAAGGTGGCTCAATCCAGCTTCAGGGAAATCTTGGCAGAAGTTTAATTAAATTTTGAGAGAGAGATCTCCCCCAAATGTATCACTTAAGATATCACGGAAGATAAACAAATAAAAAAATAAAAATAAAAAAGTAAACAGACAAAATTGGAATAAAAAGGCAAAAGTAAAACTTACGTGTTATATTTTCAAAATCCTCCAGCTAAACTTAAGTGAGTTTTTTCCGAGGAAAAATCACTAATTTTTCTTCGGAAAAAAATTGGTTATACCTCCTATTTTTCTAGGTATTTGTTTCCCTTTTTTCGAATAATTGTTTACGATTGGAGAGTATCAGACGGGGGAAAAAATCTGGAGGATAATTAATTTGCGATAAGGTTGAATAATTCTATAACAAATTCTTCCATGTTTGGCATCTTTTCTTCGAATTTGATTAGCGGCAAAATGAAGCAAAGTGTGTACTGCTCAATAATAAACAATGTTCCAAAAGACGCAATCGCGTGTGCGGTGACGCAGTCACTGAGATCGTGTGGATAGTAAAATCCGGCTATTCTTGTCAAGCTTACTTAATACAAAAAAAAAAAACAAAAGTGGGCATGGACGAAAACTTTACAGGCGGATTGCTAAAAAGAAGTACCTTTCAAAGTTTTGAAGAAAATGACCCAGTTTTATGTATTTTCTCTTTTATTATTCAAATCAGTTTATTGTCTTTCAAAGAAAAAAGGGGGTGTGCATGTGTAAGTGCCCTATTACACGACGACTTTTGAGTCATGACTTTTTTGGAAATTAAATGAGTGCGAAGGTGAGATCAGAAGTTTTTTCTCGTTCGCACTCATTGAATTTCGAGAAAAATCATGACTCAAAATTCGTCGTGTAATAGGACACTAAGTAAGCGGAAGTGAATTGTGATTATTTTTGTTTGTTATTTTGTATCATATAATCTATGTACATACATTAGGGTGGTCGTTAAAAAAAGGTCATGGCGGATGGGCCTAAATCGGCTCTTAATGAAAAAAAATTACCATATTTTTTCTGATTTTTATTTTAATCCCCTATAGTCGCTATAGGGTCCGTAAATTAAATTTCCCCTTTATTTTCATACTAGGAAATTCACGTAAAATCTGCCAACAAACTCAGAATACACTCCCGTTCATTTGAATAGGTTCAAAATTTTAGAGTGCGATTTACATTATAACTCTGAACTATGTGGAATAAATGAATTTTTGAAAATGGCATTAGAGAAAGGATCTATTTGTTTACTTCTCAGATAAATATAGATCAAAGAATAGATTCCGTAAGTTTTTGCCGAAATTTGATGTCCCGTTAGTCATTTATCATGAAAACAATAAATTTGTGCGTACTCAACCGCGAAAAGAGCTTTTCCTCCACCCATTCTACATTTTTTCTCAATTTGTTTGTGTCATATCAAATAAAACCATGATGTAAAGCCCAAAAATAGTTTTAAAAGGTCTGACCTTCAGCTAGCTCAAAGCAAAAGTGATGATAAAGGCGGTGCACCTATTCAAATGAACGAAAAAAGTGCTACGATTTCAACATGAATTTAAAGAAATGATAATAAAACGTGTACCTAATGATGGTAAGTTTGATATTGTATGTTTTCTTATTCTCTCCTCAATTGGATGCTTTCTCTAATGCTATTTTCAAAAATTCATTTATTCCACACAGTTCAGAGCTATCACGGTAAATCGCACTCGAAAATTTTGAACCTATTCAAATGAACGGGAGTGTATGTAGGTGGAAAGTGGACAAGAAAAAAATCCTATGGGGGTGGGGTAGTAGCTTTCCCCGCTTGAATGGGAGAGGCAATTTAATAAAAATAATTGCATACATATATGTAATAAAAAAATTAATTAAAAAAACAACTGCAACACTTGCAGTAATGTTTTGTAGCTTTTTGGAAAGCCAGAAGTCCATTCTTACGGTTTGTGTTGAAATTATAATTAATTAATTTTTGATGAACAGTTTTGGCAAAAAATTGTTTCAAACTCAGCACTTTGAAGAAAATATAATTTTTGTTTCAAAATTATGGGTTCGAAAACTATTTTTGCTGAAATTGTTTAAGCGGGCCATTCGCGTTAAGACTGTCACAAAGTAGGCTGTCGATCGGATTGTTGCAACGACTGTCGAAAGTACGCACACACGTTGCGAACCAGTTCTACGAACAGTGTGTCAAAAAATTCCTTCAATTTGTTTTTTATTTATTTCGTCTCCTAGAAACAAAATAAAAACTATGAAGATTATTCGTAGACTGAGTAGTTCGGTCGCAAGGACTGTCTCAAAATCTGCCATTCACTATACGACCATTCGGTCGTGTCGCAAGGTTCGTTGAAATTTTCAACGGACTTCCAACCTGTCGTTAGTCGCACGGTCCGATGTACAACAAGGACATTCACGGTAGAACCTATCGTATACGACTGAAATTTGCCGGACAGTCCTTACGACAGTTTTTACGTGAATGGCCCGCTTAAGTGTTGCCGTTGTTTTTTAATTATTTTTTTCTATTTATGCAAATAATTGGTGCCGTGACATAAGGCCAAATTTAAAAGTTTGGCCTTAAGTCACTTTCCAAAAGCGACTTAATGCCAAGTTTTAAGAGTTGGCCTTATGTCGCTTTTAAAAAGTGACATAAAAATGTTTTTTAAAAAAGAACAGTAATTTTTGGAAAAGAAACTGCATATACCCAACCTCGCACCCACCCCAAATCCTATAGTGAGCCCAAGCAGGGGGGTTGCAGGGGGACAGCATGCCCCCTCATACATACCTCACTGTTTATTGCGAATTTTTAAATTTCACAAACCTAATAAAACCTCTCCTTTATTTGGTTTGTGAAATATAAAAATTTTCAAATAAACAGTGAGGTATGGATGGGGGGCCATGCTGCCACCCTGCAACCCCCCTGCTTGGGCTCATGATAGGATTTGGGGTGGATGCAAATTTGGGTGTGTGCAAAGTTTCTTTTGCATTTAAAGAAACTGGATTTAATGAAATTTTTCAATGAAAAATAAAAAAAATAACAGGTACGCTAGTATATTAAAAGTGACACAAGGCCAAATTGGCCTTATGTCACTTTCTAAAAGCGACATTAGGCCAACTCTTAAAATTTGGCTTTATGTCACTTTTTTTAGGTGACATAAGGCCAAATATTCAAATTTGGCCTTATGACACTTGGCCTTATGTCACGGCACCAAATAATTTATTAAATTGCCCCTCCCGTCTAAGTGGGGGGAGATATTACCCCCCTACTGTAGGAATTTTTTTCTTTTGTCTACCTCCCACCTACATGCTGTGAATTTTTGGCAGAATTTATGCCAATTTCCTAGTACCTATGCAAAAAAGAAAGGGGAAATTTAATTTACCCCTACAGTGGCTATAGGGGATGAAAAAAAAATTTCAGAAAAAATAAATGAATTTTGTTTCCTTCATTTAGAGCTGATTTAGACCAATCCAAATATAAAAACTAAAAAACAAAAACATTATAACTACCACCCTAATGTACATTTATGTGCTATATAGGTATCTATGTACATATGTATGTTTTTAAGTTTAAAATCTGTAGGAAGGTAGGTACATACATATGTACAATTGTACATTTATGTAAATAGGTATTAGATCCATCACAAAAATGAAATGCCTCATTCATGGAACCTGAGTGTTATGTTGGATTTACTGACAAAATGGCAGTAGTAACATAACCTATTTCTGCCATTAACACCCATTTTTGTTTTGTCATAAAACGCGATTATGGTTATAAATGGCTAAAATATGGCAAAAATAATGGCATTTTGTCAGTCTTGTAAATCCAGCATAGTATGAATGGAGTTTACTTTTGGTAGGTATTTGAAACCCATGAATATTTCTGTTAACTACCAAAGTTCCATATCTTCGTTTAAATGAGTTAAGAAAATCTGTTGCTATTTCTTCGAAGGTAGGTACCTACCTAGGTACCTATACAATCTTAGTTTTTTTCTTTTATCAAAGCATCTATCAAAGTTTTATGAATGTACCTAGGTACTCACAAAAATTCACCATTTAGTAGGTACCTATGGTGGGCTAAATCAATACAATCTCTGCGCATTGCGCATATGCATGCCGACGGCGATGCCGAGAAAAAATTCTCCCAGCTGACAAGCTGGAAATTCAATGTCAATTCAATGACCACTACTGTAGGGCTAACAAGAAGATATCGCGCCTTAATTTAGGCAACATAATATAATCATTACACGCCATCTATCTTTGAATTTAATTAAGGTAAAGATCGCCACATGATCAACACGTCACAAAGCGATAAAGCTCTTTTTTTGTATTTTCTATTCTCATCGAAAATAAATTCCATTTCTCCTCTTCCTCTTTGAATTTGTATTTTTAATAAACAAGTTCTTCTTTCACTGATTGAAACGACAGTCATCTTTACCCTCATGCCGATTTGTCCCCCTTCAATGTAATTAGCTAAGCAACAACAACAACCAACACCGGCAGACTATACAAAAACAAAACTCAATGCGATAGAAGCAAAAGGCATAGCACAGCACAAGCAGAAATGAATCCAATTGAAAGCATTTAAAAAATAAGAGAAGGGGTAGACTAACAAGAAAAAATACCGGTCATTGAAAAATTCCATCAACCAACACAAAATACACGAAGAACGAAGAATCACCGCCGCATTGGTCTCAGATTATTTTTATCGACTTTACAAACAGCAACGTTCCGGCAGTTTCAGTTCAGTTCGTCGAATCGTTTCGTTAGCTCGCATCGTAGAATATCAAATCCGCTCCGTTCGCTGCCTTGTCAAATTGACTGTTGTTAAGTACCACGTCGTTCGCTTTTCTCGTTGCTCCTCGTGTATTCTGTGTTTTCTACCAGTAAATTGGGAAAATTCTAACGGCAATTGATTAATTTCTATCTCAATAAGTGAATACTTCATTGGAAAGTACAAATTCTTCGTTTAAAAATAATTCGCGACAGTGCAAAGTGCGAATATATAAAAAATCTATTAGTGATTTGATAAGAGAAAAAAAGAAGAAAAAAATATGAGGGAAATCGTTCATCTACAAGCCGGCCAATGTGGCAACCAAATTGGATCAAAGGTTGGTGAATCTATTAAAAAAAAATGAATCCAACATGGTCATGTGGGATGTTATCTTTGAATTAATGCAATGAATGTGATAAATCAATTGTTTAAAATTGAGTTAATATTTTTTAGTCAAATGTATGTACATATGTAGTTATAGGTATAGGATAAGTACATAACCCACCTATTTTTTTTTTTTTTTTATAAAGAAAAAATGCCATAAGACCATTTTGTATCCCCTTGCTTCGTTTAATTTTCTTTTTTGATTTATTTTTCTCGTTTTACCTCCTGTTCTTTCGTTCTCAGTTAAGTTAAGGCGAAGCTTTCTCTGTCTCTACTACTTGTTTCCTTCCTTTCCTTGTGTTTTTCCTTTTCTACATTCCAACGAATATATTTTTGCTCTTTCTCGTTTTCGATGTTTCTGTCTTTAGTTCCCTGTTGCGCCGTTTAAATCCACGTGTTTTTTATTGTGTGGTGTTTTATGTCTGAAAAATACAAGCTTCCCTATCCGTACCGTCATCGTCACCGTCGCGTCTTCGAGTCGTTAAATGGAAGGAATATTTGTATGTATGTAGATGTAGCTAAGTATGGTTTTAAAGGGGGGTTAGTGGGAGTGTTGGGATTGGGATGTTGTTGGAGAGATGATTAGATTACGCAACAGCGTTTCTCGGTTTTCTGGTCACAGTCGTCGTTCGCTTACGTCGTTTTTAACCTCATTATTGATATTAAAAATAAAAACCCGACAATGCGATATAGATTATTATATCAATTTATTTTTTTATTATTTATAAAAAAAAAATAGAATAAGTAAGGTAAAATCTATTGGGCGCCTGTTGTGTCATCCGATCAGCTGCTTGTTGCTTATCGATCGACATAGGGTTGCTTGAATATTTTTCCTTTGGATAACACTGGCCTCACTGATTGATTTTGATTAGGGTTGCATCATGCCCATGCGTATGTTTCGAATTAGTGGAATTTCTAAAGAAAGGAAGTTTTATTGTTATTATTATTTTACGTCTATGGTAGGTATATGTACCTATGTTTGCCTTTTGAATTGGAATTCCCTTTTGGTACTTTTTCATACGCAACAAGTTTATATAGGCTGGGTAGGTTAGGTAAAACATATTTAACTATCATACATAATGTCTAGTTTCCATGCACATTATTATGTATTGGTACCTACCTCTATACTAACATACCTACATACCTACCTACCTACGTAATTTTAATATGTGGGTATAGGTATGTAGGTAGGTATGACAATAAAGAAATGTAGAAAAAGAAATAAGAATCTTCCATAATGGAAATGTGTGGTGCCATTATGGCCTCTGCTTCAATAAAAATATAGTGGCTTAGAATTGTTGAATTATTACAGGGTGTTTAGGTACGGAAAGTTAACAACTTTTTTTTTGTGTTACCACGTTTAAAATGAAATCATTGTAGGTACCTTTGCAGAGTATCTATTATGTAGGTAGATACAGGGTGTTGGTTTCTACAATATTTTCACCATTTTTGTAGTCAGTTTTCACTATTTCACGATTACGTTCCATAGTTAATAACCGCCTAGTATCAACTTATGGCGCGTTCGGGGCCTATCCAAAGCTATTCGGAAAGGCTTGTGTTGTTGTAATCTGTTGTGAAAAAACGGATGCTGACAGTTGATGCAAAGTCGGCATTTACATTTGGCGTTTTTCTTTTTTAACTCTGAGCAGATCACGGAACTGTCAAACAAAAATTCTATGTTTCTTTTTTAGCTCAGACATATCAGAGTATAAAAAGTGTGTTTCTTTTTTCCATCAGAGCTAGCTCAGAGCTTGCTCAATTAGCTCAGGATTAAATGACCGAGCGAATCGAGCGAAATGCTGAGCGAAGCCAACTTCACTTATTTTTTTAGTGATACATAATTTAAAATGGATAACCTGGAAAGTCCTTGGACAGTCACCCGTCAATTGTAAAAAATTGCAAGAAATTTCACGAAATTTACCAAAAACACATGAAATGACAGTTCAGTGCTCAAGTGTGTTTCATAATTAAATCTGAGGAATCTAATCATAATCTGCTCGGAGCTCTGCTCTGATCGCTCAGCCTCTGCTCAGAGCTTTGCTCAGAGCCAAAAAAGAAAAACGCCAATTGAACGATCTTTTCAATGACGATGTTTTTGTTGTTGTAAGGCATTGCTTTCCCCTCATTTGTATTTTCCCTTCATCAACAAAAATCGCACTGACAAAGTCGGGCAATGTAGATGTAGGTACATAAATGACGAGAGGTATCTGAAAATGTTTTGGTGGGTAGCCTACATTCCTGATAGCCCAGGGGTCGGCAATTTATTTAAAGTACTTTCCAGATAGGTAATGAAAATTTTCCATATTAGGGTCCAGAAAAGATTAAAGGTAGGTACTAAAACAGAAGAATATTATTTTTAATTTTATTCAAAATCATAACTATACCTACCTGCATATTTCAGTACTTTCAAAGAAACCGAACTGTTATTTTGGGCTTTATTTCCGTTGATTTTGCGATCTCAAATGGCAAAAATCTCGAATGCAAACATTTTAAACGAACAAAAATCTAGAAAAGCCGATTCAAAAAATCAAAGTCTTGCAGTCCACAACTGGGGCCTTTGCGAGAAATATTGCATCGAAAAAAAAAATATGAATGCAACTTCGAGGATAATCGTGTAGCCAAAATTGGTTTTCACTCCTCCCTAGATAAGCTCCTCGGATAACATATCACGGAATCTGAGACCATTTGAGCGTATAGTCCACTCTACCGGACCGTTTAAAAAATTCAAAATTCTAAGTGAAAAACGGTTTTTTTTAAACAGTCTGGCAGGGCGAATTAAACACTCAAATTATCCCAGATTCCGTGATATGGGGTCCGCGGAACTTATCTAGGGAGGGGTGAAAAACAATTTCGGCTAACGTGATTATCCTCGGAGTTGCATTCATATTTTTTTTCGATGCAATATTCCTCGCAAAGGCCCCAGTTGTGGACTGCAAAACTTTGATTTTTTGAATCGCCTTTAATGAAGCTTTTGACGCCTAGGTATACATCGTTTTTTGCTATCACTCATACCCAAAATCTGCTGTGCGCTCTTAGTCTAAAAGAAGTAGCTATTATTGTTTGATTTAATACTTTATCTAGTAACTTTTTCCAATTCAAAACAGTTTTATCCTCAAATCCATAATAAAAATGAAAATAAGAAAATTATTGTGATTTAGGTACCCTCCATCATTTGCTAATTGGGAACCGAGCCAGTGTTATGTTCATTCCACCATTTCTACCTACTTTCCATTATTTTTGGTCTAATTTGACTGTACTGCAACTGCAGCTGACAAGCTATCTATCGCAAGGCAACAGTTGCACAAAATAATCACTTTGTTTATGGGTGCTAGTTTTAACTTCTCTGTCTATTTTTATCATTTATATCGATTGAATGTCAGTAAGTGGTGTTTAATGTTAAGAATGAAAGTTTCAAGTACCTACATAATATTCGAGCAGTCTGTTAAGAGAAAAATAATAGGTAGGTACCTATAATAAAACAGTAGAGTAAAAGATCTTTTATAACATTATACCTACCTATGATGACATTTTTTCCTTGTAGCATGTTGCGAGAGCTAAAAAAATATTATTAGTAACTTTTACCATACCTATATGTAGGTACCTATATCGAACCAAAATTGAATGGTTTTCTTGACCACATTTTCGGATTTAGTTTTCTTACCAAAAACGGCTTCGGGGTCTCAAAATTCTATTTTGGAAAATGTAGCAGAATAAAAGTTACTTCTTTTGAAATCCTCTATACCTACCTACTAGCATACCCATTCTGAGTAGTTATCTGACAAAAGAAAAATGCAGCACCTTTAAAACCTGTTGTTTTTTAAGTGTAAATTAAAACAAATTACTAATAATTATTAAAAAAAAAGAATAATTGTTATTAATTACCTACCTCAAGATTTTCTAGTGGCCATACTTAAAATAAAATTAGGAACTCATAATGACACACCTTGTATACCTATACCTAGGTACAAACTTACCCATATTATTGCGTTTTACCATTTTATATTATTTTATTTTTTAGCAAATGATGATAACGGGTTTATATAGCTTTAAATTGTTGCTTATGGTCATTGTCGGACCACGTACAAATAAAAAAACAATTGCCAACCTACCTACCTATACAATAAATATAAATGTGACTCCACGATCCATACTTTTTTTATTATTTTTTTCGCGCAGGTTACGTAGGCAAACCGCTTTATTTTTAGACCATGTGTGGAGAATATTCAACCAACACAGCCGGCATTTTTTATATTATTGCTCATTTTAATGATGCATCACCGATCACCGGTAATCCTACACAATGTTAGCGTGTAAATGTTGCTTTTTATTTGTTTTTTAACTTTTTAGTTTAAATAAGTAAGTCGTGACATCATTTAACTAGAAATTATTCTGGAACTTTACTTATTGTGAGTAAGTTGTTTCAAGTATTTTTATGTATGCATATGATCGTATTAATTAAAAATAAATAATGTAGAGAAGGTTGGAACCAGGTATCTATAGGGCCTTAAGCGAAAGCCTAAAACTATAATAACTGTACCTGTCTACCTACACGCAATCCACCTACATCATTTATATGGTTTTGGAGTTGGGTAGATAATTTAATATTTTTATTAGTCTTTTTTTTTCAAAATTTGCAATCTTTTTCCTTCGTGAGTTTGAGGAGAATCTACAAATACAGCATTTGCATTTGCCAACTCCTTATCACTTTTTTTATTTAAAAGCTTGGCAGGTATAAATATGTTCTGTACATTTACGTTATATTGTTCTGTCTCTATGATAATATGACGGTTTCTGATACATATAAATACCTACAACCAAGCATTCAGAAATTTGTTTTAGAAAGGCTGGAAATACGGTTGCCGCTGTGTGACTTTAGTCGCATTTTGACCTCTTTTATTTCCCCATGTGACCATGACTTCTAACTACATAGCTCTTTATACCTTTTTTTAGAAGTCTTGCGACTTTTCTGACCCCATCTTTAGAAAATTAAATGGACAAGGTTAATTCTTATTTTCCATTTATATAAAGAAAACACATTTTGGCATCGACTTAGTTCATCGCGAATGCACACGCTCAGTGGAATTAATTCAAATCTTGCTAGGTACCTCCCTTCAAAATTCAATTCAATTTTTCTTTTCTGCATACCTACCTACCAACCTATATAAGATGCTAATAATCCATAACTATTCACCTTTTGTCCTTGTTATACCTATACCTACCTCAGTTTTGAGTTATTTGAGCTGTTATCTATTTCTGAAAAACTACTGACATGAAAAAGAGTCATGGATATTTTACCCACAACTCATCGGGTACCTAGCTGTGTCACTTTATTTCTCATTTCTCCTCGTTTTGCTCGATTGGTGTCATGCCTCAAAAACATCAAGTTATGTCCATGATTTTGAATTTATCTACACATCTAACTCGATGGGAGTGTGCATCGGTACATTAAAAATACTTTCTTCCCAATCTCCCTTGTATTAATGAGTTAATACTGGTGTATCTTCTGACTATACCTACCTATTTGAGTTTTCCTTTCTTGGTCTTGATATGAAAACTATTATGTATGTATGCTAATTATTGAATTCTTAGATATCATCTCCAACTTCACATGAAACAAACAGTTAAAAAATGATAACAATCCCAAGGCTTTTTTTTTTGTTTAAAAAGATATTTAGGTAGGTAGGTATATTGGCAACCGGCAGTTATAAAATAGTTGCATACTTCTTTTATTGCAAAGATTTAAATAAGCAGCTTCTCCCACTTTCCCTCTGTTATGTAGGTATTTTCCTTAATTCATTTTCTTCTCTGGAATTCATTTAGATACCTACTAAAATATTTTTTTTTGTTCTTCTTTGATAAAGACCAAGTCATTATCATCTCAGAAATGATACTATCTAGGTACAGTTTTTTTTTTGTTGCCTGTTAATTTAAAATTAGGGTTAATGATATTCAAACACTCCATCAGTTGTATGTTCACAATTTCTCCTATGACCAAATTGCAATATAACTAACTGTAGATATTCTTTTAAACGATTAAAGTATAATTCTTTGACCTAAATACATTGAATCGCAGCCATTCGTTAAAAAGATCTTACAAGTGTGATCTAAGCAATAGCCAAAAAAGGCATGAGTGTGTTCTTTTAAAGAGAGAAAGTCGGATTTTAAGCTGCTGCAACAAATGTTACTAAATGAGTTCAAAGATCTTAGATCTTATAGCTGTCAAAGCTTCATACCTTCTATCATAGCTTGGCTATACAAACATTGAGTGTGTGAATCAGGTTGCCTCGATAGCATTAGATGATGATGGTAAAACATTTTTAAAACGAGTTATACCAAACGAGAAAAAGTAAAGAAAAAGAATATGTCTGTCACAAAGAGTATAGTGTGCGTTCGATTTGTCTGAAAACATAATTAAATTTGTTAATATGCCAAGAGTATGTACATTTACATGTGTAGGTATACGGATCTAAAGCAAAACATTTCTTTCTTTTCTATGTTCCAATTGATAAAAGACCTATCCAATAGAGTTCTGATTATGATTATCGCCTCTATCGAAGGTTTTAACACCCTATACAGAGATTTAAGTTTAATTACTTGGGTTGACTATTGTTCATACTTAACTAAACATAATTCAGTACATGCCTACCTATAGGTATCTAATGTTGTATATTTTTTACAAATTAACCAAGATTACCCGACTTTACCCTAAACAGGCTTAAAGCACTATTTTTGAGATTTGGAGAGTTTTGTTGATGCTACTTCTGTACTTAGTTTGAAGTATTAGGTATCTTAAAAGAACTTCATAAGTACATATACCTATACCTACGTTGTGTAATACCTCGTGGCATGATGGTTAGTGCGTAGGACTGCCATACCGTAGGTGTGGTTTCGATTCCCAGCCGTGCCACCTAAAAACAGAAATGTTTTATTAGAGGTAGGTACTGCCTCTTGCGAATAACTGACAAATCCTCCAAGAGTAGGTATACTTGTCACGGAAAAGTGCCTCTCATTTAGCCGTTCGGTCTCGGCAAAAAACTGTAGTTCCTGCCAAAAAATACGCACACAGGAATGGTTGTGAGTTGTAAGTCCCTGGTTCTCCACGAGCTGTTGCGCCACCCAATTTATTTATTTATTTATAGGTACCTACGTT
Source organism: Dasysyrphus tricinctus (assembly GCA_963921185.1). Lineage (NCBI taxonomy): Eukaryota > Metazoa > Arthropoda > Insecta > Diptera > Syrphidae > Dasysyrphus > Dasysyrphus tricinctus. The sequence continues at coordinate 52,919,535 of OY992530.1, read as the reverse complement.
GTAAACCTACATTTGTTTTTTAATTTAAATCTATGTCAAATGGTATTGATCATTTTCTTTAAAGACTGTAAATCACAGCAAATAATAGGGTAAGAATACTGTGCTGACTTTATATACAAAAACGAGAACCAAGCTTTAAGATGTCTGTTTTTTTATCTTAAAGAAACCGACCTTTACAATCTCTATGGGTTCGTTCTCATTGTCCATTAAAAAATCTTTATAATGGACACGAAAAAAAAGCTGACACAGTTCGTTTAAGTTCATTTCGACAAAAGTAATCCCAGATGGTTTGTCTGGTATCGTTTTCGTCGGATAAAAAAGATACACAAGGTTCTATTAGATGTGTAAAGCTGACACATCATCATCTCATGTGACAACTAAACTATACAAAAAATATAAGAAAAAATAACATAAAACCTGTATTTATCATCAGCGTCACTCGTTAGTTGCTGATCCGATTCCAGCAAGCAAGTCCATGAATAGTTGAGTTAATTGCCTTTAAAATTATTTTATTTATATGGTAGAGCGAGCATTATTAGCCTGCTACCTGATAGTTTTGAGTGTATATTTGCTAGGTTCAATACCGTGACTGCATCTCAAAAAGTGGTATAAAGATAAAAATAATGTTAGTTGAAGTTCTATACACCTACCTACTGACATGAATTCACTTATGCTCTATCAATGGATATCATTTGGGTATAGTGCAAGGTATAAAAAGCCAATGACGTCAACGGTAAAAATATACCTACCTATCTACCTCAGCCTCAGTGTTATTATTAATTTTTATTTTATTTTTTTGTTCACAATAATAATGGTTGTTGGGCGGTTTGAAAATTATGAAAGCTGATGTCATTTTACAGGAATTTGAGCAATTAGTTTTTAAACATTTTTGTCAGGCAATAATTGTTAATAAAAGAAGCAAAATCTAATAAAAGTATGTGCATAGATACATATATTAATACTGCAGTACGTACAGAAATGAACATTTATTTTAAAACTTAATGGAGCATAACTTTGTGTTAAATTGGTTGGAAAGTAAAAAGTTACCCAAAGAAGAAGAACAAAAACGCAAATAACTGAAAATGTATTATTTTTTGTTTTTGTGGACTGTTGAATATATTACTGCGAATTGTTTCTATGTTTACTCTGAAATTAAAATCTTTTATAGTTCTAAATGAATAGTATCACCTTCACCTTTTAGCAGACCGACGACGGGTTCATTGAAAAGAATATTGCTCAATGAGAGGTAATTAAACAGGTTCTCGTTTAATACCCGGCTGTGTTGATTGGAAAACCAGAAAAAAATAGTCGTTATAATAATTAAGCGGGGATTTCTGCATTTCTTACTTACTTCCGCTTCCAAAATCTTCACCCAAAATTCTAACAAAAAATTGAATTCATTGATCATTTTGGAAATTAGTATATAGATAAGTCGGTTTGACTGTATTTCAATAATTTCACGTACCCACTTCATTCAATATTTTGAATTTGAAGTAGTTACAAACATTAACAATGAATGGAGGAGATCCCGGCTACACACGTATGAAAATCATTTTTTGTAAATGAAGGTTAGAAAGATGTTTTTTTCTGGCAGGTAGGTATGGAATCTTTTAAAATAATAATGGAACGTCAAAGAAAAGGTATTGTTTATATAATGACTTAGAATAGTTTCAATAACACTAATGTCGAATTCCTTACAACAATTTCAAATCGATTTTTTTTGTTGGTTGTAAGGAACACACAAAAAATCAAATTTTTCGTGTGGGATTGTGTGTGTGTCATTTGACAGTAGCTTTGAAGCAAAAAAGTAAACAAACTATGCGCATACAAATTTGTAACAAATATTCCAAAGTGCATTCAGTTTTTCGCGTCATTTTGTTAGATTAAAAACATATACATTTCCAAGAAAAGTTGCAAAAATAAACAGAAAATAGTTATGTGGCCATTAAAGTAAAAAAAACAACCCAAATTCATCCAAGAAACACATCATTCGAGAAACACATCGGCGAGCGCGCGATTTATATCTTTAATTGACTTTGGGCACTTTGAATCGAAGTTTGTTGATATTTCTATAACTTCTAACTGACCATTCACTATTTTTTGATGAATTAAAATTAGTTTTAATGATTTATTTGCTTTTAATCTATTTAAATGACCGACGAACACTTTAGAACATTTGTTAAACCCGCCGCAAAATACTTTCAACCTCAGAGAAATGTCAAATCTTGTTAGTGTGTGTGAAATCGATTTGAAATCTTGCTGAAAATGCAAGATTTGTTTTGACAGAATAAAATCGATTTTGTTTAGAAAAAAATCGATTCTGTTTAGAAAAAAATCGATTATTTGGTTGTAAGGAATTCGACATAAGATAACAGACCCAAAGATGAATGAAAGAAAAACAGACCCAGCTTATAGCCGAATAGAGTTTTTTTTACAAAAAGGTTCAACAGATCTTATGTCTGAATTATATTAGTTTTCTTATGAAGACAGGTTTGGGCATTTAATTTTTAAGAAAAACCACCCGTAGGTTCAGTTTTTGAAAAACAAATCGACCCAGCCGTTAAGAAAGAAGGCGAGTAAGAAGAATAGGTATCCTGAATAAAACGCCTCCTGGACGAAACAAAACCGTAAGCGTAGCCTGATTAAATTTAGGAAGAAACGTACCACAATCGTATACAACATAACTGCTGTTGCTGCTGCGGCGCACTATTCGTCCCTCGCTCAATTGGACTAAACGGTATAAACCATCTCAAAAACTCGTGCTTAACTTCTTTGCTTCTGAATATTTTTTTTTTTTAATATTGCCCTCGTAGGTATACTTAGGCCCTAATTATTCGAGAATTTGCTAAATCATTCACTTTTAAGCGAACATTAGATTCGCTATTCATAATGAGGGCTTTAATATATTTTGGGACATCCACATTAATTAAACATAACTTAAATGAGTTTAAATCCTTGTAAGACTGTGTTTAAAATTTTACTTCGCACAAATATTTACAGTTTTAAGCGGCAGGAAGGATTAAAAAGTCATTTATGTTGGAGCTACGTTGCACGATTCGAGCTGTGATCCTAGCGAAGAAAATCATCGATTAGGTATATTGTCGAAGCTCCTATCGCGGATAGATGCTGAACAATTTATGATGAAATTCAATAATTTAAAACAAAACAATTTCTAATTTATATTAGAAAAACAGCGATTATAGAAGCTGCAATATGAACACAACATAAATACCTAGTACATAAGAGCTGTGACTCAAGCTTCGATTTAATTGATGCTCTTATCATTGATTGAATCATTTATCGCAGCTAATACATGGCAGCTTATTACGTTATCAATATTAAACTGATCCCAAACACAACGGATGTATTAAATGAAAAATTAAAATATTGACCTTTATAAATTAATAAAAAAAAATTGTTGCTGTCCAATGGAATTTAAAAATCGGCTTCTTATAAATCCAAATTAAATAGTATAATTGAATTTTTTTCCTAATGGAAAACTCCATAAGTATGCATATATTTTAATAAGCTGCTTGCTTGCTTAGCACTATATTTTCTATTTCCGGGAAGACGAAGACTTAACAGGTTTCTACTTGAGTGTAGTGACACCTATTGATTGCTTGCGTGCGGTTAAGCATTCTCAAAATAAATCCAAACCGTCGCGCTTCCTGCCTATTTGACAGTTTTTTTGTACTTTTGGTAAAGAATTGTTTATGATTTCTCATTGATGAAATTGCGGTAGTGCTTCAGAAATATCGTTAAGAATATACCTACCTAGTCGTCGTCGCCATTTAATATTTTGTCCTTTCAGTTATTTCAGTTTATTTGTCCCTATAAATATTTGAAACGGAGTTTCGCATGTGATGAATGTGTTACCTACTATTCAATCAATTTTATATGTTATCGATAGATATACACCCTGGCGCAAAATTTTAAACATTGCTCGTTTAAGGAATAGAACCGGCTCTAGTTAACGTAGTCGTTTTGCTTCGAACCTTTGTCTAACAATTTCATAATTTTAAACGCATTAAACAACTCTTCTAACTAGAGTGAACTCCGCAACGTAACGTAAGAAAATTTGGGTTGAACAAGCCCAAATCTGACAGTTGAAGAAAGAGACACAGCTACACAACATAAACAAATTTAAACTGAGCACAGCACAAAAATAATTATTTTTGTAATTGGTGATCTGGTATTTTGACGAATATAGGTGTATAAGACAGGCTTACAGATCCTTGTTTTCCGAATGCAAATAAAAATTACTTCATTCTTTCCCGACGTTTCGTTGGCTATTTTCCAACTTTTTCCAGGGACTGGGTTTTTATTTTACTGTAAATCAAATTCTGTTACAAAATGATAATTTCACAAAATAATTATTTCTCGCTGGAGAAGGTAATTTTTATAAAATACATATATGTATAGTGAAAGTGCCATTAGGTTGCTTAAATATTACTATACTTTATTGTATGTACATGAAGACAACAATTATATTTTTGATTAAAAAAAAAATTATTTTTGTACCTACTTGAGAATTGTTTCAATTTAGTTGAGTTGTAGGTACAGTGTATATGTTTCATCGCTTTACAATATTGCAAAATTGAAGATCCCTTAATTGGATTCATCCTTATTTTATATGTTTTTACTTATTATAAAGTAAAAATCTTCAAAAGTCTAAACAAAAAACTATTAAAACATTTTCCCTAGGTAATTCTTTTTTGTGAAATAGCTTTTCTCTATGGATTAAGTGTACTTTTTATGAGATAAAGAAGGGTTTTGCTGCTTTTAAAGTTAGACGAGTGCTTTTGTGTTAAAGTATAGTTTATGTCGTTTAAAATTGAAAAAGAGTCGGCTCTCACTCTAAAACAATTATTTAGAGCAGACTACCATTTTAAGAGTGATTTAGAGCTGGTTTTAAATGTTTAAAATTTTGCGCCCCTGTGTTTATGCCTAAAACATTTTTGGGGGTCTTTTAGTGAGTCAGGCGTCCTCAGTCACGATTAATAATCACTTGAATAATTGTCATAATCATAAGAAATCTATAAAAAATGCATACCTACTTCTATAAAAAAAGAAATGGTGGAGTTTGCATTGACCCATTTTACACCCTTTAAAATGAAACTTATCTTACCGATTGTGTTGATTAATAATGATTGGCAGTACAAATTACTAGCTACCTTACAATATCATAGGTACAGTATACAAAATTCGGACTTTTAATCAAACTTGACATTACGATGGTAGAGAACCTGAAAAAAAGTGGGTTTCGCAATTCTATCTGTATGTCTGTCTGTCTGTACCTTGATCTTAACTTAAATTTTTTGGTGCCTATTGCTCTAGAGGGGAAATTGAATTTTGTTGTAAGCTTCAAAAATAACGGTAGATAGCGGTCAGAGTGAAAATCTCTATCTGGGTTTTGAAATTAACCTCGATAGAAACCTAGATCCCATGTTGTTTTTGTAATACATGTTAAAAGATAACCTCGACCCAGAACCAGACCCAGAGATAATAAAACGCAGCTAATGTCCATGTTTTTATGTACAATTTTCTTAAACCAACAGTGTCTTGAACATAAGAGCAAGTACGTGCGACCCAGTCGTGCATTTTATTTTTAATACTAAAGTTGTTTTCGTTTTTTTTTAATATGCAAAATTTTGAAAAATAAATTAACTTGGCCAAAAATTCTCAATTTTTTTCAAAGACGATGTTCACATTGGACTGACTCCTCCGACTTATTTTGACATTCATCCAACTTGTTTTGTTCAGACACGAACTAATGTGAACACCAGCAGACTCACTTTGAAGTTGAGAAGTCGTTTAAAGAAAACACAAATCTGAGCTCGTTGAGGGATTAATTAATTTGTTTTTCATTCCAAAACTTTAATTTCATTTATTTAAAATATTTTCAAATGAAATAAAATTGAATTGTGTATTATTTGTTTGCCAAAGAAAAAGTACAGAGAGAGAAAGCAGTTGTCACAAGAGAAAACGTCAAAAAAAATCCATAGATTTTCAAAAAATTTAAAATATTCTGCCTGTCCTTCCCATCTCTCTCTCACCATGAAGTGGGAGTGAGATAAAGTACAGAGACGTCAAAAAAAATCGGAGTCAGTCCAATGTGAACACCGTCATATCTTGACTTTATTTTTTTTTTTAATCTTTTCACAAAACAACTTGGTAGAAAAAAAAAATTGAATGCAGCTTTCGAAAAAATTTACTATTTTTGGCGCAGGCACGTTGCACGGTACACGAGATATTTGATAAAGCATGTTTTCCAAGATGGCGACTAACGTTAATCGAATTATATGGAAAATTGTCTCTGCATTTTAAGAAGTTATGTATCTGTAAACTAATGGGGTTTTCTTTTGGTAACAAAAATTGATTTTTTCCCCTTTAGATCTGTCAAAACAAAGAATTTGGCAATTAAAGCCTTCCAATGGACAAAAAAAATCAATTTTTTTTTTTGATCGAAAATCAATTTTGCAGATCTGGATTTTTCGGCAGATTTACCCCTCTTTTACTAACACCATTACACACCAAAAGAATTGAAAGCCATCAGTTTGACATGTCTGAATCGCTATAGCTTCACAGACACAAATTATACACCAATACAATTAAAAAGAAAAATCAATCTGAAATCGTATACCATTCGCGACGAAAAAAATCAATTTTTGGATCAAAATCTGAATTTACCAAAAGAAAACCCCATAAGATCAATTCGAATATCTTGTTCTCGAAAGCATACGAACGTGTACGTAACGTACACACAGAAACCTTTCAAAAAATGATGGATTCGGATTATATAGGGGCCTTGAAACGTGGAATGTCGATAATTTTGATTTGACAAATCGGACCAATAACAAATATTGTTTCCAATGTGGATACAAAGACAAAAACAAAAGAATAGGTAATATTTTTTTATTTTGAAATTTCCTCTTATTGAATTCAAATCGCCCTGTTGCATAGTCAGTCTTTTGATAAGTTAAAAAGAATAGAACTCCAAACGCCAAACCACAACTATAAGGAGTTTAAACAAAATATAAAATAAAACATCAGAAGGGCAAAAATTTATACAAAAAATAATAATAATAATAATAATAAAGAATACAACAAAAAAAAACAACACCAAAGAAAAATTAATGTAAATGTGATATGGAGAAGATATCATGAAAATATATTGCAAATGGGGTCAGGCCATGAAAAAAGCAATTTCCATATTTATGGCACGCGATTTTTTTACTTTCTCGCTCCCAGGAAACCCCTTCATATATGTACATTATCTGCCCCTAAAAGGTTGACTTTTTGATGCTGCCTCTATTTTAATGTGCATATTGAAAAAAAAAGTCAGGAAGAGCGAGTCCCTAAAACCCCCAAAAACCCTCGGTCTCTATTTCCCATACAGGAACGGAACAGTTCATATAATATAATATGTATATGAAAAAGTGTTGAATGCACCAGGGCCAGCTAGTTCATTGATTGCCGATTAGGCGATCTCACGATTTAAATATCAAAAATCAAATCTATCATAGTCAGCTCAATCGAAACTCATATTTTGGAGTTTTTGCACTACCTATTTAGACTAGCAAAAACAGCCTGATATTATAAAGCCTTATTTCGCTGAAGTACTTTGTATAAGAATGTCGTCCTGCAGGGCTATAGTATCCTCCATCGTGCGGTTGGTTAACTGGAGACATCAATAGCTTTTTTTTATCGAAAAAATATGTTCTTTTGAAGTTCGAAAAATAAATTTTCTTCTTAAAACAAAAGTTCCGGCGACCAGATATTGGATACTTCTCAACCGTATGAATTTTCATATATTTTTTTTAATGTTTGATTCGTTTTGAATATAAATTCATTTAAGGGCGCCTTGAAGATATTCGCCCAGGGGTGTAGATTTAAGGCCGACACTGTGCATGCATATGCATATCCGTGTATGCATCGTCACATTATTAAGGTTTTTACTTGCAATAGACTATAAAAAGGCAAGTTTTGGATTCGTTAAAAAATTGAACTCGTGATTTTAATGAAACTTGACATTACGATTAGCTCAAAAATAACGGTGCCTACTGCCTACCATACATTCGTTCAGAAACACCTTATTAATTTCGAAATTATGTCTGTATAAGAATTTTAATTGAAAAAATGCTGTGTACGAAGGCTGGTGGTATAGTCTACATTTTGGTTACAAAAAATATCGAAAATGTTTTTTTTTTAATTTTTGAACGACTCGTTGGCTGCACCGATTTCAATCAAAATTTGTGAACCTCAATGGGCTCATTTAAACTTTAAATAATATTTTGTACACTTAAACAAATATTTTTCGATTAAAATAAAATAAAGTTTTTTGACAATTTAAGCACATAATTATCTCGAAAACTGGTGGACTTTTTTATATCTATAAAATAGATTCTCTAATTTTAAAAATTTAAATATATACATTTTTTTCAGAATTGTTAATGAAAAATTTTAGTAAAAAAAAAATAATTGTGCTTTAACGAAATCAGAAGGAGTTTTTGAACTCACTCAAGTTTTTTAAACATTAGAGCAAGTACTTGCGATCTACTTGTGCATTTTATTTTCTGAAGTGAAGATAAGTTACTTTTTTTTATTTCGGTTGATATATGCATGGGGACTGGGTGGAGAATTGGGAAATTAAAAATGATGATGCCTTCAAGGAGGAGGATTTCAGAAATTTTTTGTATTCTTTTTTTAGCAACCCCTATGCCTGTATCCACGACACGACGCGTCGCCTGTGTAATCATTTTACTTATTTTTTTTTTTTGGCAATAGGATATGAACGATATAAAGATGCAAAATTCAATTGTTGTATGATGCACAAACAGTGTTAGCAGAGGGAAGAGGTCGATGGCAACAAAGACGATGAAAAGGGTGTTGTAGTGAATCAACCCCCCCTCTTCAAAAACCATATATATATCCATTTAGCACAAATACCGGCAGTGTTCATATTGCCGCCTTTGATGCGCCACAGATAGAATACCCAATATGGTGCAGAAAATATCTATGGGCACAGGAAAGTGATTTAGGGAAAATTGTTTCATTTTTTTTAAGTAAATAATGCCTGATAGCTGAAGAAATTTCCGCTTCCTTTTTCTTTCAAAAGCGCGCGGGTAAAATTGAATTTCTTAAAGAAAAAGTAAAAAAAAGTATTATGGGGAGATTGATTTAATATTTTTGTAATACCTCATCATAGGTTGAATCAACAAAATTTGTTGATAGCGTGCTGTAGGAGAGGTACCTAAATAAGATTATTTTGTATATTATATGAAGCCACCGTAGTTAATATCATGATAAACTTTTGAAACTCGATCTAATCGACTGGAAATGCATTCAATAAAAATATGGAAAAGCGCCTAAAAGGGATAATTTTAATTTAAATGGTTTTTTTCTAGGTTAATGTGTGTTTGATGTGAATACAAGCTTGGAGGCTTAATTTAAACTTTCCTCTTTCTGAAGATAATAACAAATGAAAACATTTTATCAACAAGTAGCTATAAACAATACATTTTTGTGATAGCCTATCAAATAAATTTAGAATAAACGCATAAATAATTAGGAAATTGATGAAAGAAGATTTTCTTTTCTTTTTTTTCTACAACTTCTTTTTTTTTGGCAAACGTTTTTGAGGAATAATTATTTTAATATCTGATGAGATGAGAAGATAATCTCTCTAAAATTAGTGTGGGAGTAAGACATTTTTATTTTTCTATTTTATCCTAATTATTATTAAAACTGTTTTTTTGGCAGTTTTGTATGTCAGGTAAATTCCCTCATTATCACGCCCTCAAGCAGGGCAGGGTGAACAGAATACATTTTGTGTGCTAATTAAGTTAAAAATTAATGTTCTGTCAATTTGATTTAAAGTCAGCAGATCAAATTCCAGAAAATAGTTTAAATTTAAGTAAAAAAAAAGACTTGGTTAATATTAATCAGCTTTAAGAACTTAGAATCGATATTTTTGAAAAATAATATATTATTATTTTTTTTCGACTAAAATTATAGTCCAGTAAATAGAGGTTAAATTAGGGGGGTTACCCTACAAAAGATCGAGCAGTTCTAAATTTTTGATATGTTATATAGTATGGTTGGTAGATGATAATCCCAAAATTCCAAAACCACGCCCCCTCCGCCCCCTTCAAAATCCTGGAAAAACTACAAAAAATCGGCACTTTCTTCAGTTTTTTGCTTATAACTTCTTTTCAAATTATTTTAACGGAAAAAAGTATTAGGGAAATTTGTAGACAGTAAAATTTCCTACAAATATGACACAAAGTATTTTTGTACAACCACTACAATCGGCGCTATGGAGCTCCCAAAAATGGCTAAAATTTCGTATTTTGTAAGATTTTCTGTTTCTTCCCTCTTTTCAGCACAACAACTCCTTAACCGTCAAGTTTAGGGCAAAATTGTTCATAATCAATTTTGTAGATTGGCTACCAATTTCAAATAACTACAGTCGACACCCTCTAAGTAGAACTCCCCCTTAGTCGAATTTCCTTCTAACAAGAATTTTTGTCACCATGTTTGTTGTATACTCCTCTCAAATTTCTCTCTAAATCGAATTTTTGCAAAACTCTCTCTAACTCGAAATAATTTTGATATCCCGAGAGAGTTCAACTTAGAGGGAGTCGACTGTATTTTCTTTTTTGGTGCCGTGACATAAGGCCAAGTGAAATAAGGCCAAATTTAAATAGTTGGCCTTATCTCACTTGACAAAAGCGACATAAGGCCAAATTTTAAGAGTTGGCCTTATGTCGCTTTTACAAAGTTACATAAGGCAAAGTTGGCCTTGTGTCACTTTCAAAATTAGCGCACCCGTAATAATTTCATTTTTCATTGAAAAAATATGAAAAAAGAGAAATAAATGATGAGTGCAGAAAAACTTTTTTTTATAGACTCAAAAGAATCTTTGCATACACTCAACCTTAAACCCATCCCAAATCCTATAGCGAGCCCATGCAGAGGGGTTGCAGGGGGCAGCATGCCTCCCCATACATACCTCACTGTTTATTCGCAAATTTGTATACTTCACAAACCAAACAAAGGAGAGGATTCATTAGGTCTGTGAAATTTAAAAATTCTGAATAAACAATGCAACCCCCCCTGCCTGGGCTCACTATAGGACTTGGGGTGGGTCCGAGGGTGTATACAAATTTTCTTTTGCATTTAAAGAATCTGGATTTAAAGGCACTTGGAATTAATCCTATTATCAAAACAATTTACGACTGGCCTTAAGTCACAAACAAATTTGGCCTTATGTCACTTTGTAAAAGAGACATAAGGCGAACTCATAAAATTTGGCCTAATTTCGCTTTTGGAAAGTGACTTAAGGCCAAATTTTTAAATTTGGCCTTATGCCACCACAGTACACATATTAAAGGTAATATCATTAGCGTTTTCATTTTTGTTCAGTTCTGCGCATCCATCAAAATCAGTGGAAAATGGCGAATCCCGTGACCCCCACTCGCTAAACATCAAAATTTGTTGTATGTTATGTGTTCATTTGTTACTTATTTATTTATTTTTGGTGTTTATTAACATTATTTTGTCATGCAACCAAAATTCCTTCCTGGTTATTTAAATTATCCCTTTGTGTTTGTTTTCTTCGTTGTTGTTGTAATACAGCGGACGGGGTCACGTAAGGCTGACATCTTGAATTTCTTCGACAGTTCTCATTTCGGACAACATGCGCAAGATAATACCTTAGATATGTGTACTGTGTTATGCCACGGCACCTTCATTTTGTGACCAATACAATCGGGAATCGGGTGGGTTTTGAGAAAGTGTTTTTTATTCAAACGTTTTTACAAACTCACTTTCTTTTCTGTCTGTTTTATACAGTGTTCTGGAGTCCCGTAGAAATTTTATTACCGATTTGTTTAACCACCAGAATCGATTGAAGTAGGTTTACATAGGAGTCAGAAAACTTGGATAGAGACATCACGATATTCTGAGCCCGGTGTTTTAGTCGCTATTTTTTTGAGGTAGGCACAAAATTCCATAAAAACTAAGCCACTGTAGGTACTGGTTCTGATGAAATTTATAGACATGATAATTGACGAAATGAAAAACCAATACAATTAATTTCCACCTACTGCCGCTCCCACTTTTTTAAAACATACCTAATATTTTCGGAAAAAATTATAAAAATTCGGGTGTTGTTCAGATGACCCATGAAGGGCCGAAACCACAAGTGCTCTGGTAATGACTTATCCTCTAAACCAGAGGTTTGATCTTCTTTACTGCTTTCAACTTGGGATTGAGAAACTCAAAAGGCTGGAGCATTGTTTCCCATTCGCACAATCTAGCCTAGCCAAGTATTTTGACTTTTTGGACTACATTGTCTTTGAACAGCTCCTTGAGCTCACGTTAGCGCCTTCTCCTCCAAAAATGAAAGAGCCCAGAGTCAGTTTTCATTTCTGATTTTCATCTTACCGAGAGTAGGAGTGGCGTTAATAGAGTGTTGAGCCTAATTGTTTGACAAACTGATTAATAGCAGTGGTTTCCAAAAGTATTTTTTCGTTGAATATTCACATAGGTGTCATACGTGGAGTAAATACGAGTATTGACTCCAAGTCCAAGGTAAATGAAATTCTAAACTACTTCGAAGCTGCTGCTAATAAAAGGGATGTTTTGGCCTAGCTTGTAAACATAATGCTTTTTTCTTGACAGCAGTAAATTGGACTTTTACTTGTTTAATTCAAAACCAATATATTTCACCTGTTTTTCAATCACCATCAAGAACTCTATAGAGACTCAATGGAACACAACATAGGACATTCTGTGTTAGCAGCTGCTCTATGCACTATCTGAGAAGCAATTCTTGAGTTGCACATTGCATTTGGCATATTGCATCTTGTGTTTTATAATGTCACGAGATGCAGCTGGATCTTTTTTCTCGGGATCTCGAGCTCAGTTATCGCCATAGAGCTATTGACGATGAATATGCTTCCATAAGTGGCCTTGAAGCTAATGCAGAAACTTTGTGTCTCGACTTGAAGTTCATTGGTTATTTCCAGAATTTTCCTCAGGGTTAAGATTTTTGATCTTTTACTGGCATTCGTTTTAATGTCCTTTATCATAACTACTTACAATTTGAATTCCAATGAGTAAGATGGATGACAAGACTTGCTCCGTATACAAACAACGTGAACAAAATTTGCATAATTTAACACAAAATTAAAATACAGTCGACTCCCTCTAAGTCGAACTCTCACGGGGTATCAAAATTATTTCGAGTTAGAGAGAGCTTTGCAAAAATTCTATTTAGAGAGAAATTTGAGAGGAGTATACAACAAACCTGGTGACAAAAATTTTTGTTAGAAGGAAATTCGACTTAGGGGGAGTTCTACTTAGAGAGTGTCGACTGTAGTTATATGAAATTGGTAGCCAATTAAATTATCTACAAAATTGATTATGAAAATATTTGCCCTAAACTTTACGGTTAAGGAGTTGTTGTGCTGAAAAGAGGGAAGAAACTGAAAATCTTACAAAATACGAAATTTTAGCCAATTTTGGGAGCTCCATAGCGCCGATTGTAGTGGTTGTACAAAAATACTATGTGTCATATTTGTAGGAAATTTTACTGTCTACAAATTTCCCTAATACTTTTTTCCGTTAAAATAAACCGAAAAGAAGTTATAAGCAAAAAACTGAAAAAAGTGCCGATTTTTTGTAGTTTTTCCAGGATTTTGAAGTGGGCGGAGGGGGCGTGGTTGTAGAATTTTCATCTACCTAACATACTATATAACATATCAAAAATTTAGAACTACCCGATCTTTTGTAGGGTAAAACCTCTCTATTTACTGGACTATTATATTAGTCCATATCAATTATATGCTCGTTTTTATAATATTTTTGAAAATCTAAGGCAACAAAACAATGGAATTCTGATCTCATATCTTCGAAAATAGTTCTGAAAATAAAGAATTTAATAAATTAAAAAAATTGTACCTATTAAAAAATCTCGAATAAGAAACACTAATTTTTTTTTCAAAGTCTAACATCTTTATTTAATTTCTTTCATTTTAAAAGCCTAATAGCGGAATATACTTTTCCCCAAAAAAGCTGAAAAAAGGGTTTAGTTATGAATGGTAATTGCAAAAGTAGTACCTCATGCTCATGGCATGATGGTTAGTGCGTAGGACTGTCACGCCGAAATTGTGGGTTTCATTCCCCGCCATGCCATCTAAAAACAAAAATGTTTTATCCGAAGTACTGCCTCTTGCGAGGAACTGATAAATCCTCCAAAAGTATACATGTCACGAATATGTGCTTCTCATCTAGCTGTTCGGACTCGGCAAAAAACTGTAGGTCCCCTCCATTCCTGTCACACGCACACAGGAATGGTTGAGAGTTGTAAGTCACTAGGCCCTGAGCTCTTGCGCCACCCAATTTATTTATTTATTATTTAAATTACGCAAATTTTTGAAAAAAATCAACTTGAAAAAATATATATTTTTTTCAATAATATTGACTTTAATTTCTCAAAAATATTTACTTAAACACCCGGCTGGAAAAACAGGCGAGGGGCTAGAAAGTTTTACATAGATACCAGCTAGGGTAACTCTAGATATTCTCTAGGGCCTCACCAGTGAAGTATGTACATAACCTTTTTCCTCGAGACTGCAAAAAAAAAGTTGTCTTTACTGGGATTCGATCCTGCAACCATACCTTAACTACTGAGCTATTTCGCAATATAGTTTTTTTTTTTTGTCATATATGGGGTATTTGTGATGGGATAACAAGACCTATCCAACAAGTTTTTACAAGCGAGGGCTTCACGAGTATTTGACAAGTTTGTGTTGTCTAGATTTCCCCTACCGAATCCTTTCCAGGGCCTCGATTAAACTTGGCAAAAACTTGTCATTTTTCCAGGCGGGCAGCAAAACTTCAACAAAAGGTAAATACAAAAATGAAATATTGGCTTTTAGCCCACTCGAATTAGTCAAAAAAGAGTATGAAATCACATTTTTCGATGGACAACATTTTTTAAGGAATGTGTTTGCCTAAACCTCCTCATTATAAAAGCGAGTTTTTGGGATTCTTGGGGTTAGGGAAGAATCGCCATATTTAAATAGAGATTGGTTTGGTTTTTATTTAACAACTTTTTCATATTAAATTTTGCAACAAAATGTCCAACCAAAATCTAAAAATAGAATAAACTTATCTACAAAAAAAAGCTATTAACGACTTTTGAAAGTTGTTTCATCTTTCAGTTAAAGTGGGTCAAAGTTCACCTTTGAGTCACTTGGTATATGATGTTTCTTGTCATATCTCGATTTCCATTGTATTTAATGGATAATGCTTATGGAATAATTTGTAGTCATTTTAATTAACTATAAAATGAGCTTTTTGTTAAATCCAAGGCCAAAGTATACCTTTTTTCAAAATCGAAAAATACCTAACTTAGTTATTTTCGATTTTTTTTTTCCAAATTGTTGTACGAAAAAATGGTTAGTTACAATATTTTCCACAAAAACAATATGAACTAAAGAAATGGTCTGTTGAGGTGCATCCGTGACACAGAAACGTGAAGGCCGCAGGACAACAACGTTATTTTTTTTAAACTGAGGTGTCTTTTTTCACTTCAAATTATTTTTTTTTCCATTTTAGGCACATTTTTCAGAAATTTTACCTCCCAATGAATCCAGAAGGTATTCCCCAAAATATCACGCACGAATTTTGGGATTTTCTAGCTAAACTTAAGTAAAGTAAGTGGCTTTAGCACCGCCTTCCATTATACTTAGAAGGTTGAAATTTTGTGGCGATAACACAACTGATGGAGGCAGCAAGATTATACGGTGGGAAGGTCATAAAAAACGGTTTTTTGGACCACCTTAACCTACATATTAATTTTCTTCAAAAGTAGGAACTTGCGAACTAAATTTTATTTTTAGTTACTTAATAATCAAAAGCATTGAAATTATTATTGATATGCAATATTCTCAAGAGTCCATATTTTTGAAGCTTAACGCGCTGCCAAGGATTGAAGGGACTCGAGACATGCCAATTTATAAAAGTTTTCTTAGTAAGGTATCTTCCGTTTGTAGGGCCTCGAAGAGCCCTCTACCAATCCGGCGCACAGTGGTCCGTTTGTTAAACTTCGGCGGCAAAAATAATTTCCCACGCCAATTCCTTATTCAACTTAGTGAAATTTGGAAATGATTTGGGGGAGAGGGGCTGCTGCTGAATTCAGTGGTACTGCCTATTTTTTTTACTTCTAATAGGGGCTTCACAATTTAGGTCAGAACATGGTTCCAAATTTAAAAAAAAGTACTGTCGAAGTCAGGAACGGAGTCAAGTTTATGTTTGAAATGTACTTAAATATGTGCGTGAAAGTGTACTTTCACATAAAAATGAGTCCAGTACTGAAAAACAGAAAGAATACGAAGAATACCAACCTGTGTTGTTACGGGTATGACATAGATTTAAAAATGTTTAATACGGGCTCAACAATATGTTTAAATTCTTGAAATCCTGTCTGACGGTAGATTAATATTTATTCTTCTTTTTCCCCCCAAATTATCAGTTTGATAAAAATTTTGTTCTTCTGATAATGAAACATATAATTATTTATGTTATGGGTGTGACACTAAAAGGCACTTTATGAATCAACTGTCCAAAAACTCCGTTTGTTTAAAACATTGAATAACCAAAATGACAAAATAGTTTTCCGAGTTATGATAAGGGAAAATGGTGACCAGTTATCAAATTGAGAAACAGTTTATTATTAAAAACATGGTTTACACAGCTTCTTCCAACAAAAATCTACTTTTGTAGACCTATGGCCAATTTCATAAACAAACACTAAAATTACTTTTATCTAAACTCCTTCTAAATTTTATCAGACATTTAAAATTTTTCAGTTTCTCCAATGTAGAAATGGGATATTTTAGGGATATTTTAATTTGTCTGAGTTGTCTCACATCCCTGGATTCAAAAAAAGAGGTTGTTTCCCTCGCACATGCGAAGTCTATGAGAAAAAGTGAAAAAGCATTATGGATGAGGAAAAATTATTCTGACAGCAAAATATCAGATGTTGTTGGCTGAAATGGCTTCACAAAAAAGACTTGAGTACGCGACCCCTTTATTTAGTAAAAACATTCTGGCGACCCTCACATTCATAATACATAATACTTTGTCAGTTATTTGAAAAGCGACATGAATCGAGCCCATAAAAATCTTTGTCAAACAGAGATCAGATGGTTGTCAAAAGGTAAGGTATTTTTAGATTAAGAGCCCACAGCAGATTTTGGGTGTGATTGATAGCAAAAAAAGAAGTATAGGCATCGAAAGCTTCATTAAAGGCTATTCAAAAAATCGAAGTCTTGTTGTCCACAATCGGGGCCTTAGTGATAAAACAGTGAATCGAAAAAAAAAATATCAATGCAACCTCGAGGGTATCCCTGTAAGCCGAAACTGAATTTCATCCCTCCTTAGATAGTCCCCTTTCACACGAAGAAACAAGTTGCTGGAGATTTTTTTGACGTTTTCTTTTAATCTCCTTAAAAATCTCTTGTACCTTTCACACAAGGAAACAAATCTCCAGGCAATTTTTGAAATTTCCTTTGAAAGTCTATTGGTTGAACACACCTAAACATAGATGTGAAAGGAAATGTCAAAAAATCTCCTCAAATCCTCGACCGGGGAGATTCTGTTCGCCCCTCTTTCCTCCTGCCCTTCTCACCCATGAACTAAAAGTTGCTGGCAACTCAGTTTCCTCGTGTGAAAGGGCACATAAGCTCCTCGGATCCCATATCACGGATTCGAGAACATTTGAGTAGTTCACCCTGCCAGACTGTTAAAAAAAAACGTTTTTCACTTAGAATTTTAATTTTTTTTAAACGATCTGGAAGGGCGAATTTAACACTCAAATGGTCTCGGATTCCGTAATATGTGATCCGTGGAGCTTATCTAGGGAAGGGTTAAAACCAACTTCGGCTAACCCGATTACCCTCGAAATTGCATTCAAACTTCATTTTTTGCTATAACTTACACCCGAAATCTGCTGTGAGCTCTCGGTCTAGTTGACATAAGTTCTGGAATTAAAAGCTGACTAATTGATGTTTGTACAAGATTCAAAATCGGGATGGTCAAATCATTTTTCTGTCCCCACTCAGCTTTTAAAATTATCATTTCTTGCTGATCTTTTTGCCCACTTAAACATCTTGATACAACTCCAAGGGAGACAAAAAAACATTTTGACTGCAAAAGACAAAATCAGAGGACTCCTCGCAAAACTTCGTTTTCGTTCAGAGTATTTGCAAAAAAAAATGTGTGATTTTTTTCCCTGGGTTCATAAAATTCTCGACAAAATTTCATCAGATGAATCTATGCCATGACATTAAGCGCTCACAGTTCTCTCATGAGAATTTGCATAATTAGGAGAAAAAACTTTTAAGTGACTTTCCAGAGCTTTATTCCGAAGGTGGAAATGGACAGAGATAGATACTCAATCCCTTTTTGAAGATACTTATCATTCCATCTGGCCGATTTTCCATCGGTAAAAATGATACAAAACCTTATTAATTTAGCTGCAGATGGTATGCTCTGACTTCAATGTCAAAACCATTGATAATTTTCTGGATAAAGAGAAGGAAGAGGAAAATATTTAGAACTGGCAAAAAAGGATTTAATATTGTAAGTGCCATTCACCACTTCATACCTAATGTATATATGAACTCACGTTGTCTTCCTTCAATAGGAAAATGCTTTACTTGTTAACACCTTTAAGATACAACCAAGTTTTGAACATTTAATAAAAGAAAACCTTGTACCGAATGGCTTGCGACCGCGACCCCCCTTATTATTCTTGGCGACCCCCTAGGGGGTCGCGACCCACAGTTTGAAAAACACTGCTGTAGAGGATTTGACGTTTGAGTTGATTTTGTTTGTAATATTTTATGAAACAATAATTTTGATAAATTACAGTTTTTTTATGAAAGTAAAGAGTGTGATCAGTTGCAGCTCCCTCCCTATTTTAAAAATTTATGTTATCAATATTGTGTCTACATAGAATGAAATCAAATAATTACTTACAACCACAAAATGTTTGTCCCTTTGTATTTTTAATTAATTTTACTGAAACTAATTAAATAAAAAATTTAATTTTATAATATTTGGTTTGCTTTAAAAAAAAAACGTCTATCCATAATTAACTTAATCTATTTTCATAATAAATTAATTATTATTTGTGTTTTTTTTTTATTTCAGGTAAATTGACTTCATATTGGGTATAATTCTGGCCACAATACTGTCTAAATAAAACCACATTCACATATGAAAAGGATTTATGTATATAGGTACTTTTTAAACAATTAAAATGAAATTAATCTGATTACATCACAAGGCAAAGGATATTTTGTTGGTTAAATATATGTATCAAGATTATAATTATACTTCAGGTTTATATTTTGTATTTTATTGTTTAAACTAAAAAAAAAAAGAAACATTATTTTAATAAATCAATTGTCATCCATATCAATACACAAAAATAGTATCAACTATACAGTTGAATATGAACAACAACAAAATATTGCAAAACAAGACAAATGCTTGTGGTGCACAAAAAGATTGAACCGAACTCAAAACGTCCGTCTGTCCCCAGCAGAATACGCAATTACCATAGTTAATTTAAATTCTTTGATATGAAACTAATTAAAATTTCCCATTGAATGCGCTTGTAAATTCAACAAATGTGTACGTATTTTTATTTATTAGTTCAATACGTGATTAAAATTTCATATAACAGCATTTTATATAATTTTTTTCTTATCACCAAACTGAAAAAAATATAAATTATGTATTCAGCATTAAAATTGAAAAATATTTAAAAAAAAAAATCTATTCTACGAGATACTAGATACCTCCACCTACATACACATACATGAATAAGGCTGAGGGGGCGTATTAAATATGAGACATATCGAACACTAAAATATTGAAAAATGTTTTATAAATTTAAATGCATTCATTAAGAACTAGAGCTGCCTAATTAGATTATTTTGTTTTCAGTTGTTGTCAGTTGAATAGGTTTTATGTAATTATCTAAAATATTATCTAATTTTAATCAATTGTTTTGCGTGTCATTTTATCAAAATGTATTTTATTTTTTTGTATTATTATTATCTGTTTTAATTATATGTATGAATTTGAAATTAGCTTTTATTGAAATTTTGTTATAATTCGTGCTTTGTTTTTTTAAATGGGGGAGAATGCCTTCAAAGTAGGTATTTTCTATTCTATTTGAGACTTTTTAACAAATTGATAATTTGGATTATTATATTTAGCTGCAAACATTATGTATTTATATCACAAAAGAAATCGATGAATACATAATTTAATCAATAACATCAACCCGTAATCCTCTTTCAAAAAAGGCACTAAGAGTTAAGATATTTTAATGCTAATTTTTTTTAAAAGGCTTTTAAATCCTAGCTGTAAAAACTATTAAAATAAACCCCTGATTAACCCATTCAACGTTAGTCATCGTATGCTTTTAATAAACTACAATGTTCACGTTCATTGGAGTACGTTAACCCTTGATGTTAATAATTATATGTTAGCGCGCTGTCCTAGAAGCAGAAAAAACTGTTTGTTATTATCAAAGCATTACATTAATTAAAAATGTAGCTTGGTTGGACTGGTTATAAATTATTTAACTAATTGCATGTGTGTAGTGTAAGTCAATATGCTTATCTTGGAAAATTAATATTTTTAAATGACTTTATTTAAGAGAATAACTACTATGATGGGTCAATTACTCAAACGATTTCAATGTAGACAACATATTTAGACTAACGCGTAGGATAAAAACGAGTACTGCACTTCTATTATAACGATTACACTGGTCAACACAATTTTTGTGCCTGGGTTCTGCACATGATTTTCTTATTCCTTATAGACCGAGAGCGCACGGCAGATTTTGGATGTGAGTGATAGCAAAAAAAGAAGTAAAGGCGTCGAAACCTTCATTAAAGGCTATTCAAAAAATCAAGGTCTTGCAGTTCACAACTGGGGCCTTTGCGAGAAACAGTGCTCGAAAAAAAAATATGAAATGCAACTTCGAAGATAATCGTTTTAGCCGAAATTGGTTTTCACCCCTCCCTAGATGAGCTCCTCTGATCACATATCACGGAATCTGAGACTTGAGTGTATAGTTCGCTCTACAGGACCGTTTAAGAAATTACAAATTCAAAGTGAAAAACGGTTTTTTAATAGTCTGGCAGGGCGAATTAAACACTCAAATGATCTCAAATTCCATGATACGGGATCCGCGGAGCTTATCTAGGGAGGTGTGAAAACCAATTTCAGCTAACACGATTATCCTCGAAGTTGTATTCATATTTTTTTTTTTCGATGCACTATTTCTCGCAAAGGCCCCAGTTGTGGACTGCAAGACTTTGATTTTTTTTAATAGCCTTTAATGAAGCTTTCGATGCCTATACTTCTTTTCTTGCTATCAATCACACCCAAAATCTGCTGTGGGCTCTTAGTCTATTATATATAACTTTTAAAATAAAAAAAATTGTCGTAAAATAGATATTTTAAGATATGATATACACCAAAACGCTAGAGCGTGAAGCCTAGTTCGAAACAAAAAAACAACAACAGGCAGAAGGGGAAATTTTCTTTAAAAAGTTAATTAAACTAGAAAAAAAATATTAAAAAACAACGGCAACACCAAAAAGATCATGGTATATTTTTTTTTTAAGTTAGGATTCCGTTCTTTAATTTAGTTTTTAAATTAAGTAATTTCCATGAATAGTATCTGTGGTAATAAGTTAAAACGGCTTAAGTCAATTTTTGTCATTTTTCAGTACGAACAAAACAAGTTTTGCATATTTTTAAAACCGACTATTTTATTTATTAAAAAAAAAAGTACTGGAGCCAGGATAATGAAATTTATTTTCAGAATATAGTGGCAATACCCAATTAATCCTATATTTGTTTTTGTTTAAAGCATTTTAACTGAACTGCTAAAAATCTTTTTAAGGGACTTAAGCTATTTTAAAAAAATGCTATTCAAATTAACATAGCTTATGTGACATAAGATGTTTTAACAATTTCTTTGGTGACATTTTTGAGACTAAAGTCAACTTAAGCTTTTTCAAAAAAGTTGGAACACAAGTTTTGAACAACTTATGTCGACCTAATCGATGAGTACCTATCAAATTAAAGTGTCATAATAGCGTATATCACGACTTAAGCTACTTAAAAAAAATGCATTCTTTACAAGATTTGAAAGATTTTTGGTCAATGAAGACTTAAGCTGTTATACAAAAGCAATTTTTGTCAATTTTACGTAGAGAAATGAGACCTGGACTAAAAGAAAGTTTAACAAATTATGCATTTTCGATTTTCACTTAAGTCGACTTAAGCTCTTTCAACTTATTGCCACAGAGTTATTTTTAAATTAATTTTCAAACTCAGAATTTTTGAAAAAAATCATTATAATTTTTTTTAAATTAAAATTTTCCTAATTTTACGTGAAAAGTTAGTTTTTTGTTTTTAATATTCAATGCTTTCACCAATCTTAAGTGGAAGTTTCAAAAGCAGATGGTTGTTTGTATTTTAATTTCTGATAAAATTGAAAATAGCTAAAACTCATTTTTTCTTGATTTTTTTTTGTTTAATGTTTGGTACCAACAATATAACGGTAATTTTAATAAACAAACACTGATTTTGGAATGTGATTTTCTTAAATTAAACTTATAGGATAATTTCCCATCATTGTTTCATTTTATTGACCTTGGTAATGATGATTACTCTCGAAGTCCATTAAGTCCTAGTTAAAATGTTTTCCTTTTTTTTCTGAGTATGTTCCCAATGAAGTTTTTAATTCTTTCTAAATGACCGTGCAGAATATTCAATCTTAGAGACATCCTATGAGTCTTTTTCTTTAACATATTTACAAAAATGATAATAATGTGAACTTTGATAAAATAACCACATATATAGCAATATGCATTAGCATCACTTTAACACATTTTTAATAACATTTTAATGTCCTCAAATTTCAAAATGAAAATGTGTGTAGTTTGTGACACAAATGTACTCTAGAGATACCAAATGGGCGTAACAATTCCCCTCCTCTCTCCTCTTTTAAAGAAAATATTTAAGCAAATATTTATTATTTCTATGAAAACTATGATACCTGTATTTTGACTACCAACTCTACAAAAGCAAACTTTAGGGGGGGATGTGGGTATTTTTCCATCATTTTGGAGCATGACGAATGAAAAAATCATGAAATAAACCCAGGCACAAAAATATATCTTCACTTATTTCGGCGTTGGAACCACTTAGCAGTTTAGTTCTCCAAAAGTCATTTTTTGTTGGCAGAAGCTCGAAACTATATCTTTAATAATTAACTGTTTTCCAATTTGAGAACTGGTGTGACTATTTTCTCTTCTCATAAATTTGAGAACGTTTTTGTGTCATTTGGTTATTCAATAGTAAAATCGAACTCAGTTTTTGGGCAGTTGATTCAGAAAGTGGTTAGTGTCACACCCGTCACGAAGATTATTATGTTTCCTTACTAAAAGAACAAAATTTTTATCAAACTAAAAATTTGGGATGAAAAGAAAATTATTATGATCTACCTTCAGGCAAAATTAATGCTGAGCCTGTATTAAAACTTTTAAGTTCATGTCATACCCGTAACAGGTTGACATTTCAAAACTTATTCTTTCTGGTTTTCTACTCATTTTCCGTTTTGTCGTTTCTATACATGCGTGATGATACCAGACGACCCTTTACGAAAAACCACAAAATAGGGATGACTTACAATTGAAAATAATACCGTTCGACGATTTAAAAAGATTGCATGTTTCATTTTAAAAGTGAAACTATCAATAACTTAATTTATCGCAGCTTATTTCGCAGTTGGGAACCACTCAGCAGAAGCTCAAACCCAAATTTTCATTAATTTACTGTAACTCAATTTGAGAATCGGTGGCTATTTTCCTATATCATAACTCCAAACACTTTTATTTGTCATAAAGTTATTCAATAATAAATTTAAAATGAGTTTTTCAGCTGTTGATTCATAGAAAGATATTGTGTCACGCCAGTAACAAAAAAAATGTTTCATTGCTAAAAGAAATTTTTTTTATCAATGTGATAGTTTGACGGAAAAAGGAGAATATAATGATCTACTGCCAGACGAGATTTCAAGAATTTGAAATAAATGCTGAGGCCGTAATAAAAATTTTAAGCCTATGTCACCGTAACAGGTTGGCATTTAAAAACTTATTCTTTTTTTTTGTTTAACTAATTTTTAGTTTTGTTGCTTCTACATATGTAATTCACGGCGGCGCACAGTGTGGCCAAACCTACGATTTATAGGGAAAAAAGCTCTAAGCGCTTAATTGAATGGTATCATTCGTTTTATGGTCAGAGTTTAGGGTAAATTTATAACTTTTCATAAAAGTGGGATATTTTGTATCAAGAACGGACAGGTGGAAGATAAAAAGTAAATAACGATTTCTTAGAGAAGAAAAAGCCGATTGGAAACTGGTAGAATCTGGTGATGAAATTTTAATAGGATCTTTATTACCACCAGGACTACCAGAAAAGCGAGCTGAAACAGACCCTAGAAAGGTGGAGCTTTTTTGGTATGGCTACTCAAGTCCGGAAGTACACGCGATGTTTTTACTATTAAATCATTATAACAGCTGGATTCCGCATGAACAATACTGAAAGAAAAGTGCATCACAATGCCATATTAAACACTTTTATATATGAGGTTTTTCCACCTCGACCCCACCGTGCGGCGTAGGGATGTAATTCTAATAAAATCTAATGGAAAAATAACTTCTTTTTTCTCACTTCATGTGAGAAATTATTATACATCTTTGACCACAATTACCCGTTAAAAAATCGCTTATTTTATTGTTTTCATGCATTAAAATCATACTGCGCCACACCCGTAACGTTTTCCTGTCACACCCGTAACATTTTCAAATTAAAATTTTGTATAGTATTTCATACTTTTGCTTCTCATTTCTTGACAGAAACTAAATCTCAAATATCACGTTAATATTTGCGAAAGAATGTGACATAGTTTGGATGCAATATTTTACAAAAAATTAACATAAGATATACCCAATCGCTAATCACCAGTTTTCTAATGTCACATCCGTTACGCGAATAAATAATTGGATTCTATAATTGAGCCACTAGAACCACTAATTTTTAATACTTTACAAAACTAATTTATTTGAAGGGCTTCAGGTGTCTTGTAGATTACTTAAGTTTTAATTTATCATCAGTTTATGAATAATTAATAAAATTAGCAGTCACACCCGTAACTATGGAACCAACCGGACGTGATGATTGAAAGTCATATTTTTGATAGTCACATGTGATTGCACCTGAATTTGAAATTTGAAATTTTGACAGGTGTCACAAGTTAATGATACGTGTGTGAGTGTGGCAAAGTATGATTTTTGATGATAAATAAACGAAATAAGTCAGAGTGATGTTTCCTTAAAAGTGAAACAATAGGGCCGTGTAAATGGATCAAGGGCAAATGCCCCAGGCCCCTTGCCGTGAAAGGCGCCATACCACGAACAACATGCTGCGCTCCGTGAAAGGCGCCAATACACTGAGAACTTTCGTAGAAAAACTACAAATTTTAATTGAAAAAATTGATAA
Source organism: Dasysyrphus tricinctus (assembly GCA_963921185.1). Lineage (NCBI taxonomy): Eukaryota > Metazoa > Arthropoda > Insecta > Diptera > Syrphidae > Dasysyrphus > Dasysyrphus tricinctus. Next base: position 52,893,858 of record OY992530.1, on the reverse strand, counting down.
AAGTCGATATTTTTCTCGTTTTTTTTTTTCAAGGCAGCCGACTTTTTGTCGTTATTTAAAATGTCGAAATTTTAATAATCAGTAAAAAAAGAGCTATTTTAACTTTCAAGAAAGTCGATATAAACCTACATTTAAACTGATTAAATCGACTTTTTTTGCCGGTCATTCGTAAGCAACCTACTGAAATGTGTAGGTAGTGGTTTGGAGTCCACAATTTATTTGATTTTTTGTATTAATTCTGTATTAAAATGTTTGTATCGAAAACGGCAGCCTCTCTGAGCTTGCCTCAGGTGCTCTTAATGCTAGGAACGGACGGGCGCTGTGAAACAATATTTTCTCTTCGATTTTTTTTTATTTGGGTAGGTAGACACTCATTAAAACTGGAAATAAATTCCCATATGGAGGAGTTTTCAATGGAACTCCAAAACTAGAAACAACAATCACAGAACGACTTAAAAATATAAAGATTAAGATTTAAAATGACATTGTTACTGATGTGACACATACTTTAATCTATTTCAAATTCAGTGGAAATTTATCCGACGCTTTTATCATAATAATTTTTTCTAATTTCCCCAAATTATCATTTTGATGTAAAATTTTGGTTTTCTAGTAACAAAATACACACTTTTCTGTTGTGGCCTTTTCACTAAGAGCCTGGCATAAAGTACTTAAATGTAAAAACATAATGTTAAGTACATATTACCTATGTATCCTACCTCAAAGATGTACGATGTAATACGTACGATGCGTTTTATTTTGACAGTGTAACTTATATGACATCTTTGCTATCAAATAAGTTATATTGAGACATATTAATAATTCTTTCATATTTGAAGACGAATATTTTAAATTGCCCTTTTCACATGATGTATGTATGTACGTATTCGTATAAATGTCTTTCCAACTGCCTCTTTTATATTGGTTTTATGATTTAAAAAAAAAAAGTGGAAAGAAGTATTATTGCCCTCAATCGTATTGAAGTTTTTGAAAAAAAAAACGCTGAAGTGTGTGAAAAGAGGTATACCTACCTCTATGATGAGAATTTCCCAAACTAGCTCTTAGCAATTCAACAAATTGTCGGACGACCGAACATGAATGTGTCCATTAGGAAATTGGATATCAAGGATATATACTACTTATTTTGTACCATTCACAAGCATACTATACATATGCACTGCACATACGTACGTTCTCATGACGATGTTCTTGTTTGATGGCGATGACTACCAATGACAGTTATACTTAAAAGTCTCCAATTTATTTATTTAAATATATGTATAAAAAAAACTACTATTTGACGGCGACATCGTTGTCGTTTCGTTCAAAATTCGAATGGAATCCAATCTAAGGACAGTGGTTTATGGGCACTTTTTTTGGGAGGATTGGTTTTGGTATGACTTGCTATATGTGTATATGTCTCTCTTTAAAACAAATTGACTTCATAAAATGCGAAAAAAAATGTAAAATTCTTCCTTTTAACTGATACTATCAAATATTTTATTTTTATTTATTTTGAACATCTCTACCTCTCTCTACATACAGACATCGAATCAATTCATTTTAAAATACTTTGCCACAGATGTGGACATGTGGTTTTTTTTTTTGTGGATTATTTCGCTGGTAATTTGTTTTTAGTAGTTTTTTTTTTATCTTTATATTTTCTACAAAAAAAAAATACCTGAATATGTTTTGAATTATTAAAAAACAAATGATAGGAGTGGTCCTGAATATTTTGTATGTTTAAAATTATTTCTATTTTTATAAAGTTTTTATTGATTCGGATTTGGTTAGTAAAATAAAGTGTCTAGCAAACGAAACAATTTTTGAACATTATGTAGGTTATTTCTTTTCTACAATAATAATAGAAAATGCATCACATTTTCAAAATAATACGACATTAACGTTTTCACTTTCAATCGTATAAATTCTCTAGAGCGGACTTCTAACCATAAATCCCTTAAAGAAAACAATAGGTACTTTACATCATATTTGCATGTCAACGTTGTACAAAGTTGTTAGCTTGCAAGGTATTGATTTTTTGAATGACAATATAAAAAATGTGAAATAAAATTCAAAATCTTCTAGCTTTATGCTTAGTTCACATTAGTTTTTTTTTGTTTTTCAAAAAATCCATGTAAGATTTATTGAACTTAACAATATTGGGTAAATCATAAGGGCGTTATTAGTCCAAGGCAGATCTCTTAGAAGAAATTCCATATTATTGTGAACTAAGACCCTGAATAGCAGTTAACCTACTACGAAAAGTTTAAATATTTCAGTCAAATTTTCGAAGAAGTTTCAAAACTGGCAAGAAGTACCTATTTTTTTTTTTTTTTTTTTTTTTTTGACGAATGAGTAGGTATGTTCACGAGCCTTTTTTCGAATGATAAGGCCTCTTAAGTATGGGGGGCCCCTTCTAAAACTAATGCACTCTTTCTAAAATAAATAATTCGGTTTATCTCGTGGATTTAAAAATAGAAACTGTAAGAGCCAATCACTGCGATGGCGGGTGTTGGCGAGCTGCTATTTGAATACTCAAACTCTCACTGTCTGTCTATGGTTGTTTTTATTGACTTTGTTTCTATTTATTTACGTACTCGAGTGCTGTTGATGAAGTGAGCATTTAAAACAGAAAAATAAACCGCTTGCTATAACTATTTGTGGGTCTATTTTTGATCGCCAGGTGGTGTTAGACCATTAGAAGAGTAAATATATACCCTACACTAAAAGATGCATATTTGTATTAGTTTCTGTTTTTCTATCTTCTTTTTTTTTTAACTGTGCACATATTTGAACTATTTTACTTTATCTAAAGATTGAAGATAAAATCGTGGCTTTATTGTGGTAAATTGATTTAAGAAAATATAAATCAAAGAGTTTCCAGTGGCGGCACCTTTCTTTCTCTTCTCACCTATCTATCTACCAGATGCTATTGATGATTAATGAAATTACATTATTTCGTTTCCCGTCTTTGGACATGCTCAATGACCTAAAGGGCCAGTTTTTCAGTGGAGAGTTAATTCTAAGTAAACTCAGAGCTGGTTAATCCTAAATCCTAGGTATAGGTAGAAATGGTTATGGTGGCCACGAGCATAATACTAGCTCGGTGACCCAATTAGCGATGAAGTTCGCCATTTTTATACCATAACTCGGTTGACCTGTTCCTAGATGAAAAAGGATAAGAGTAAAGCTAAGTACACACGGTTAGAAGATCTTCCAATATTGGCATATTTTTCACAAAAAAATTTAACCATTTTCTATCAACCGCGTAAACATCCAATTCAATCTGCCAAAACTGACAGAAAAAAAATTGTTCAGCTTGGAATCGTGTGAACACGTATAAACACACAATTTGTCTACTTGACAGATAATTGGACGATTGACAGACTAATTGAATGTTGGAAGATGTTCGTGCGAAGAACATCTTCCAATTTTTAATTGGTAGATCAGTTTTGTTTGTCGTCGAAGATAGACTAATTGGTTGTTTACACGATTGGAAGATCTTTCAATATTGGCAGACCTGTTAGAAGTTTTCCAATCGTGTAAACAGCCAGTTTTTAATTGAAAGACAAAAACTTTTGAACAATTTTCTACCAAAAAAATGGCTCATTTTTGGATAAAATTAACCAACCGTTTAGGCGGACAATTTTCACTTGATAGAAAATTGGCAATTGGAAGCTTATTGGAAGCAACTGAAAGACTTCTGACAGGTCTGCCAATATTGAAAGATCTTAAAACCGTGTGCACTTAGCTTAAGGGTTTGTGACCATATCTGCTGAGGATAATCTTTTATGCCTTGAACTTGACAGCAAATGCCAGACTAGGCCAGTTTGTTGGTTTGTTCAGAGCACGGATACAATCCCTCAGGGGGTCATCCAGTTACATGATTGGATGTGAGATTTTTGTTGGTGCATTGAACTGTCATGCCGAAGGTCTGGGTTCGTATCCCAGCCCCTGCCACCTAAAGCGTGGTTCACATTATCAAACCTGAGTGACACTCGTGTTGGATATCAAACAGACCTAACAATGTGTACACGCTGAATGATGGGTTGACACTCAGAACTGCCTGCTCACAAAATTTTTTGATATGCGTGACAACCCTCGGTTTGTTGGGTGGTTGCTCGATGATGTGTACACAATTTTATTCATGAGCCGTCATTCACGAAACAAAACACGAATTTTTAAAGTGAATGAACGGAAAAAGTGCAAACAAAATAAGAAAAAGCTCGTGTGTGTGTCATTTAAAAAAAGAATTAACACGATTCGTGGCGGAAATATCCTCGAAATAAAAAGGAACAATTTTTTGAGAGTAGTGGTATTTTTTTGCCTGACGCCCAACAGAACTGATAAGTGTGTACGCGAAACTTTTCACGCAGGTTTGATAATGTGTACCACGCTTAAAGAAAAAACAGAAATTATTTTTGCGAGGTACTGCCTCTTGCGAGGAACTGACAAATCCTCCAAGAGTATACTTTTCATGAATAAGTGAAGTGCTTCTCATCTAGCCAATAACACGCACACAGTCACTAGGCCCTGGTTCTCCACGAGCTGTTGTGGCACCAATTTTTTTTTTTAATTTTATGTAAGATTTTCGTGGTCCTTCTTCGGCTCACTACGCATGACATGAGGTTTCCAGTGAAGTTCGACACTCGCCCATGAAATCAGATATGTTCTTTAGTTTGAATTAAAATGGATGTGGGGTATTTGTTAGTATGCTGTGAGCAAGCACAATCGACAGGAGGCGGGTAATAAGACACTCACTTAATTGGTTCATCTTCCACCTGACGCCAACTACGTTATCCCAAGATCAGCAGAGGGCTGAATGGCACCGAAAACGAATGAATCCAACCATGATTATCATGAACATCATTATCATTTAGCATCATGAAATCGCACAGAAACCCGAAATTCCGATTGCTCACGGTCTGGATGGAAACATGATACAAAAGTAACGGACTTTCGTCGCGTTGAGAAAAGATATCAAATCTTTAATCTTCAATTCGAAAGTTCGTTATGGTCATCAAAAAATGGCACTCCAAGCGATTGTGCTCTCATATTGGCAGAGTAGGATATTTACAAAGGAATGACTGTTTCCTTTTCTTGTTGGTCTCCACAGCTGCGACAGTGAGTATTGTATGGAATACCCTGCCAAGCCGCATTTTTTCCCACTGGCCATTGCCTAGTGGGCAATGTCTTTCCTGGGTCTCCACATAAGATCAATTGTTCAGGATTTATTATAGGCGAGGCGGGTCAGAACTAGATATTTTGCATTGGGTTAAGCTGTTCCACCTACAGTTGGATTTACTAAGGAAAATTGAGTATACATTATATTGCCCTTCACAACTCCAGGGGAAATGTCGACTCTTTCCGTAAGTAAGCTTTAAAGGACTGATCCTTGCCTGGCCAGTTCATCTGCCCGTTCATTTCCCACAGTGCCACTGTGACCTGGAACCCAGATAAGGATGACTTTGAGGTTGATATTTAGACTTGCAAGCTCATCTCGGCATTGCTGGATTAGTTTGGAGGATGATGTACCCGAATCAATGGCTTGGACAGCTGCCTGACTGTCTGATATGATAGCTTTTTTACGATTTTTGTTTAGGTCTAGTTTAAGTATTTTATATGCCTTCCTTAATGCAAGTAATTCAGTTTGAAATGCTCTAGCCAAATTGGATAGCCGAAATGACCTAGAGATGTTAAAATTCTCAGAAAAGATTCTTGACCATCAACGCACTCCACATTTGAGCCATCAGTGTACAGTATCCCGCTTTTCATTTCACCGGCCATTTTGTCTGATTTTTCTATCAATTAACCGAAGGGTTCAATTAACCGAAACATTTACATGTTTTTAGTTTGTCAGCTGCAGATTTTTAAGATCAATTAAGGGTGAAAATCAATTATAATCGAGGTGCAATTAACCGGGGAATACTGTAAATAGTTGTGTCGAAGAGCCTCGTAACGGCGTCATCATCCTAGTCCTTTCTGGATGGGAATAAAACTTTAAAATCTTTACTGGGGGACTGAGGCCCATTGGAATGCAGTAGTCAGTCGAAAAGCTTTCAGTGGGAATCAAATTTGTGATATTGCTTTGGCCATACAAAAAAAATTTGAATATTATTCAATATGGCGCACCCTCAGAATATAGGTGCATTTGAAAATTTAGATTTTTTTTCGCATGGGAACTGTAAACTGCTCAATGCAAAATGAAGATATCCGTTTTTTTACTCTTATGTAGATGACATGATATCTACATTCCTATGTTAATTTCATGAGTTGTTTCCTGCTTTTAAAGCCTAGTTTACAGTTGCCGTGCGAAAAAAAAATCAATGCAAATATTTTCGCATGTCAAAAATTATTTAGGCAAAATATAAAAATATTTTTTGCATGATTGGTTTATAGTTTCATGCAAAAAAAAAATCATTGCTGTAATGAAATGTCATGCAAAACATTGAACCGGCAATTGTTTTGCATGCGAAAAAAAATGTGGGGAATAAAATATATTTTTTTGTTTGTCTGTTTACTCTCCAAAATATATATGAATATTAATATATTCACCTCAAGTCATTATTTGTATGCAAATGGTTTTTGCATCCAAAAATAATTATTTTCCATTTTTAGGCCTAAAGTTTATTAATTAAGGATACATTAATGACCCAATCAATGGGTGGCTTAGACCAAGGCAAGCATTTTCTGCCTTGAATGTGTATTATAAATAGAGTGCACAGAATAGGTGGAAAATTGTTTTGAAAATTTGGATTTTTTTTCGAATGGGAACTATAAACTATGCTTAAACAAATAACTTTAATTTAATCTCCCCGTGTAGGCATTTCATAGTTGAACTTCTTTTTTCTTTATTCAAAAAATGCGTTTGCTAAAAATTGTCTACAAACATAGGTATCATCAAAAATTCGAAAGCACTCAGTAAAGCAGTATATAGAGCTATAGAGAGAAACTTACTTTTGCTGTTAAAAGGATAGGTAACAGTGCAATTACACACACACAAGTTTTAATGCTGCATTGTTTCATTTACAAAGGTGTTGAAAAAAGGGTCGAGGGTCTCTATATACGCTCTTTAATATGTTGGACCTGGGATATTGCAAGCCGTCGCATCGGTCGTCGTCGTTAAATATTTCAATGGGGTGAATGTTGTTAACATTCAATGGATAATCTCATTTTATTTTGTTTTACATGTCGTTGATGGTTTTTTTCCCCCTTGTAAACTCGATGCAATGATTTTTAAATGTCATTGTTGTTGTTGTTCTTGTTACTGTGTACCTATATGTTTTTCGACTTTGATAAAACATTGTTAAAATGTTTAACATTAACACTCATGTTACCCATGAGTAAGTAAAATATTTTTTTTTTTTTATTTAGCAGCCATATAGTAAATACCTAATACTGAGATATGTTTCTATTGTTACGAATGTGACACTATAGCAATGATATCTTAGACTGCTCACACAATATTCTAGATAAACTAATATTTCTGTGGAATTATTTTCCTGTACAGAAAAAAAATAAAAACCCTATACATTTTAAATATTTAAGTGTGACTCTGTTACGTTTATGACAAAAACCTTTAAATTCAAATTAAATGAAATTTCGTCTGCTAGCAGAACACAATCTTTAATCTTGCTACACCATTTGATAAGAAAACATATTTTTCTGAACAATAAAACCACATATTTTTGTTACGGTTGTGACACTGCTCAATTTTCAATAAACTCAGTTGTACATTAACTGTTGTGGATAGAGATTAACGTAATACAAAATTTCGCAACTTATGCTAATGTTATGAGGCGTTGCAGGTTTATTGTCTTTATGACTTTAGTTCGCACAAAATTGAATTGAAGTTTATTTTATTAGAACTTCCACCTCATGATGTTTTAATGCATTTCAGACAGCAGCACTTCGGAACCTGTTCCTGATATTATTAATTTTCTATTTGTAATAAGTTATGTTAAAAAAATTTGTTTTAATTTCATGAATGATACCTACTCGTATCTAACTTTAAATCGCAATCGGACTAATATTAGATTGGAGAACTGTGATTCATCTATCATCTAATCATTAATGATTTCCAAGTACATACTCAGATTCATACATATACCTTCCTCCCAAAGGCATCAAATGACAAGAAAACGTGGAAACTATTTCTAGTTTGACCTGCGGATCAAGCAAAAAATAATACATTTAAGTTATATTAAATATACGACTATAGCAACAACAACTACTGGCAATTGAATTTACATAGGGTCATCCAACTAGAGGAATCATTTTAAATTGTATGCTATTTTTGAACTATCAACATTTTCCTTTCACTGCGATGACTTTTACTAATAAAAAAACTAGAAGGTTTATCATGTACCGATACACTATAATTGCAAATCTTGTAGAACAGTAAAAAAACTAAAAATTTTGAGAAAACGTTATGAAAAATGTCATCAAAAGAAGGCAAAGCCAAAGGGGGCGGGTGTCATTTATTATGTTTGGGGGCTATCACGTATGAGAATAGTTAAAATGTGAATGTTGCTCAAAAGGTTTCTCAAAATCAAACTGTCCAGGGAAATTCGGTTAACATTTCAAAGGATTTTTTCGTAGTTTCCATTTCTATTCTCAATGTCCGAGATAAATAATATCACAGCTTTTCAGAAAAAATATTATATTTTTCTATTATTTAAAATGACACCTCTTGATGGATAACCCTATATGCATATGTAGGATATGGATGCAAGCAAATCTTTTCTAACAATCGACGACGACTACGCCGGCAATGGCTTCAAGAAGTCGACGACTAACAACAACAAAAGATTAAACGAAACGATGACGACCGACGACGACACGTTAAAGAAGAAGAAAAATCTAAAGTTTCCTTGTTATTACCCTTATTAGAGGGTAGCGACAGCATTAGCATGTGCAGTGCATGTTCTCGTAAAAATTAAATGAAAACGGAAATGAGGAAAGGTGCATTTGTTGCCGGTTTGTGTGGTGGTTAAGGTATTGAAGTTTAAAGGTATTATTGTGGCATAAACGTCGCGGCGCGAAAGTACAAGAGGGTGCTTTTTTTCTTTTTGTTAATAACAAAGGACACCTTTAATTCAATTTAAGATGTTTGCTTGCAAATATATTGAAGGGTTTTCACTTAGTTTTTTTTTTTTTTCTTAAAAGGTAAGGGGTCTTTTTGAGAACAGGAGTCGAAGATGTGTTAATCTTGTTTGTAGTTTGTAATAGATTTTGTTTGCGTAAGATGATATTCCTGAAGAAATACGTTTGTTGTTTTTCACAACTTCAAACTTATTACCTTTAACATTTGTTGTTAGATCTTGAACTTTGATATAAGCTGATTTGTTACGCCCTGGTTCTATGATGAACTTTGTTACTTGTTAGCCTTGTGGCTATCCAACTTCAGTTTTAGAGCTTTAAATAAATTAATTATTAGAACATTTTCGGTTTTTTTTTTTTTTTTTGTAAAGCCAACATCTAATGCAATTCATTAAAAAATAAATTGGTAGCGTCACATCTCAACTCTGAACTCACTTGCCCTTATAGTCCAGTTAGTAAATGTTTTCAGCTAAAAAAGAATTCAACAGTTTTTGAAACTTGGCACACTTATTAAAACTGATTTAATGATGAAGGTTAAAAAAGTCCCCATGAATCCGAGGCGAGCTCTAGCGGCAGAAACGTGCAACATTTGTATTTTTTCGTTTTTCGTGTTTATTTTTGAAATTATCTATCTTATCAAAAAAATTTCTGTGGACAAAAGATGGCTTAAGAAAATCTCTATTGATTATTACCAAATTTTCCATATCTTTTATAGTTAAATTTATTTATTTGGTGCCTTTTCTAAATGTCCTTAAAAAAACGCTTCATTTTATATCCTTAAGTATGAAATTCAAGGACGTAATCCCTAGTCTTCAAAGCAATGACACCGGATTCTGACCGAAGCTCAAGAACAGCGTAGGTTAGGATGTGCTCCCTACTCTTAAAAGTGGCGGCAGAATGAAGTTTATATTCGGCGGAGAAGCGGTGGGACGGGTTCCCTATTCTGTCCGGAGCTCAAGACAACGTAGGTTGGGACGTACTCCCTAATTTATATTTGGCGGACGGAGGAAGACGGGGGGGGGGGGGGGTTATTTTACGGCGTAAGCCAAAAAGTGTTGAAGCTTCTAACTGGTACATAAGAGTAGCCAGCAGCGTACTTCTTTACTAATTTTACTAATAAAAGCGAGACTATTCTAAGGCAAGAGGAATCTGATTTCTGGTGGATCTCCCACCATTACTAGTCAACTTTGCTGGCGTAACCAATTGTGGACTGTAAAAATGACGAATGAACTTCATTTGCTGACGTAACCAACCGCCAGTAGGTTTCCTCTTGTTGCAGGTGGCAAATGCGTATCCTCTTCTGTACTTCATATGGGGACCTCCGTGGTATGCAATGCTCGTTCATTGTTTGGTACGGGTGTAGGGATAAGTAGGTATGTAGTAAAAAGAGGTTTTATAGTAACAATATTTTACTTGATGAGTATAATTCTTCCAAAAAAGTGATGAACGTTAATGGATTTAATTTTTCCTTTTCGGTATAACGTGGAATTGGTGTTATAAGGGTTTCCAAGAAAGTTTTAAGACTGGGACACACAATCATCAACGTATTTGAAAAAAATCATCAGCAGTATGGTATGTTTGGTTACAGAAAATTTGGGACTCTGTATCTTGTTTTACTGTAGCTGCTGCAGCTTTCACGATTCTGCTTCGTTCCTCGGTTTCATCCCATTTCTTGCCACCATGCCAAGAATTCAAAATTTGGAACCCTGCGCCAGTAAAGCAAACCGTTCCATCCATTTACATTCGATCTTCATATTTTTCTTCGAGCCTTTTTTATCGTTTGGTTCGTTGTCACCTTCCCAGTTACCGCAGACCTCAATTCTATAAGAAAAACCTGGCAATCATCAGCAGTCTCAAGAAACGTTTGAATTTCATCCATTGCTACTGAAACCCAATCAGCTCCAGTACGCCCTCATTTTTGACCTTTTGAAGGCTTCAGACCTTGTAAAAATATTGACTGCAGCAAACGAATAACCAACCCATATAGATGATTATATTTATGGAATATTCTTGAATGCCACAAAGCTAGCTGAAAAGTTAGACGTTGAAGTAGGCAGAACTTGCGGTTCCCAAAGTCGTCGAAACAATCATCTATGTATTTCAAAGCTGTGAAGACTACTATAAAGTTTCTGCATACATTGCATTAATCGAAAAGGTCAAAGAGGATTTGAAGACACAGTATTCCCAAGTAGTCCTGAAAAATTTCAATCGCAGTCTGCTGTTACCTGAGCTAAACATTGAATTAGAAGCAAAATTCACTGACGAAATTATCAACTGTCTCATCGAACATTTTTGGTAACTTTTTGCAGGAGTATGAAAAACAATTGAAATTGGAGGAGCGGAATTAGCGCCTTTGCAATAACAGTGGAGGCTGCAAATTGAATATGGGTCTCGGATAATATCTACCATCGAAACACTCAAATCTCAAACAATGCTATAAGGGTATTGTATGCATCCGACTTTGTGCACCAAAAGTTTCCTTCAATAAATTGATTGTTTCGTTGGCTGTATGGCATGTCGCGTGAACCGAACCATTATTTTGGTAGTAAATGTGCACAATTTGCAAACTTTGCTCAGGAGTAAGTCTATTCATAATGAAATGGAAAACCAAACTGAGCATAAGTCAAGTGACAGCTGTCAAGAAGACCAATTCCGAAAAAGTATTGACAGATTGAAAACCACACGTCTAAAAAAAAACACCCGTTATTACCTATTCTGCAAGTCCCCCCTCCAAATTCTACCCTGGATCTGCCTCTGGTGTAGAAAAGGGGCACTATTTTGTACAAGCACACGTCATTCTTGGCATGATGAATGCTTGAATGCCGATCATATTATAAACCCTTGAAACGTTAGTCCTAGTACCGCATTTCATAAATATGAATATAAAATGCAGCGCTTTTACGGCAATTGAAAAAAGTACCAATTTTTGACGCCATATAACTTTTTAACATTAAAAGATATGTAAATTTGGTCATAATCAATATTGTAAAAATTTCATAAGCTATCTTTTGTTCTCAGAAAATTTGTTGATAAGACGCGAAAAACGAAAAAATAAAAATTTTGCGCGTTCCTGCCGCTAGAGCTCGCCGCAGACTCATGGCGACTCTTTTACACTTCATCACTAGACCGTTCTGAATAAGTGTCCCAACTCCCAAGTTTCATGCCTGTTGAATTTATTTTGAGGTGATGGCATTTTTTTTTTTTATTATTTTTTGCAATATAAGTCTGTAATTAAAAAAAAATGCTTACTTTCAATTACTCTTTATAATTAGAAAAATTCTTATAACCTTTTAACTATAAACAAAAATTGAATTGCGAATGTAATGGATAGGTCGCTCAGTTCCGTTTTTAAATTATATAAGAAAATATACATTTACCCATTACTCTTCGTTTATTGTATTAATGGGTAATGATTTATTTTAATAACACTGGTCTGCAAAAATCAACTTTTTTTTTCGCCTTCAAATAATTCTTTGAAATTATGACAGATTTGAATTTTTTGAATCTAAATCTGGTTTCAGAAAAATTCTATCACATCCAGTTATTTTTAAATTGATTTTTGAAAAATATGATTGATTTGTAAAAAAGAGCCTTCTTAGACTTGGTTGACATGGTAAAAACAAAAAACTATTGTGCCTATTCTGCTCAAATTTGGAGGACTTACTCCACATTATTTAAGCTTTCACATGAAACCAGATTTGTCATCATCCATCAATGTTCACTCATGTTTTAAACCCTAATTTAAAAAATACAACAGAAATTTAGAAATTTCATAGTTTTTATGATTTACGCTGTAAAAAACATATTTTTTTGGAAAATAATAGAATTTTCCTATATTTGATATTCATATACTCAAGTATATTAAATAAATTTTAATCAAAGACTTTAAAAAAAGAAACAACTAAGCGTCTTAAAATCCCAAACACTTTTTTCCCATTAGTATATTTCACTGAGTGCTCCGTATAAAAAACTGGTAAAATATTTTAAAATATAAAAACACACCGATTCTACTAAACTACACCTGAAAAAGATAGTTTTGAAAAATAAAATAAGCTCAAAAATCCAAATAAACAATTTACTACAGCTTCTTTCTTTAAACATATTATTTTGTAGCTTTTTTTCTTTTCATATTTTCCATTGTCTGACGAAAAATTGACCAGCAAAAATGTGCCAGCATTGCTTCTGACCATTTCCCGTTATATCTTAGTTCTATGTGCATTGTGTCTTGATGAAACATTTCACCAGGTTAACCGGGGGAAAAAATCTAAGTGTGAGTCCAAAAAATGAATTTTCAGTGACATGTTGCAATTAAGAGCTTTATAAGAGCTAAGTAGTTCTTGGATGATTTCCTTGAAATTACAATATCTTTGGGAGGAAAACGAATTTTAAAAAGATTTAAAATGATTTAGAAAGACTAAATTTAGTTCTTTCAGGTCCTATTATTAGTTTTTAAAAAAGGTTTCTATCGGTGAAGAAATTCGACGTCAAAAGTACCCAAAAAAAGGGTTTTTGACATGTTTGAATTGGAATATCTCAAAAACGTGACGTGCTAGAGTAATTTTGACTTCGGATTCGGATTCAGCATGCCAAAATCCTATAGAAAAGTATATTTTGGTTTAAAGGCGATTTTCGTTGCAGACCAGTGTAATTTACTAATTGTGCAGAGTAATGGATTATTAGAATTTCTTTAGTTAATTAA